>CAWUFW010011566.1:0-605203 GCA_963921515.1 Calotriton arnoldi
TGACTTTGACACAGCATCATGATATCCAATGGGCCAACCTGGGACAAATTGATGCCACCTGTAGGACCGTGTTGACAGATGTTGGCCATGTATGTACCATACATGTCGTTCCGGTACTGCACACTTCATGTAGTTGTGCCTCATGATGATGTATGTTGGGAACTTGAGTGTGTTCAATGCCGCATATGTGGGGTGACTGACGATCTTGCTTACTTCTCCTCTGCACTGCAGGGCTCCTGCTGTCCATCGGCCATTCCCAGACCTGGCAACGATGGTGGAACGGGACAGCATCCGACGGTACCGCTTCACCAGGCAGCTGATTGAGGATTTGGCAGTGCAGTTGTCCCCACATTTGCAGCCTGGCCGGCCGTATCCTACAGCGCTGACCCCCAAGGTGAAGGTGATGGCAGCCCTACACTTCTTTGCCACCGGTACCTTCCAACATACTGTGGCGTCTGCTGGTGGGATGTCACAGACCATGTTCAGCCGTGTGCTCCGCGATTTCTTGGCGGCAATGTTGCTCTTCCTGAACCGGTACATATATTTCCCTAGACTGCGACGACTCACTGACGTGAAGAGTGACTTTTATGCCCTGGGGAGGATGCCGCATGTCATTGGCTCCATTGATGGGACACATGTGGCTTTGGTACCACCACAGGCCCAGGAGCAGGCCTACAGGAACCGCAAGCACTACCACTCGGTCAATGCACTGGTGGTGTGTCTTGCAGACATGACCATCACACACGTGTGTGCCCGTTTCCCTGGTTCAGCACACGATGCCTTTGTGATGAGGAGTAGTCGCATCCCCAGGTTGATGGCACAGATGCAGAACCAGCGTGCCTGGCTTGTCGGTGTGTACTGACTTTGTGCCATTGTGTGTGATCTGATCTGTAGTATTCCGCCCACTTTTCCAAGTCAGCTGATGTGCACTTGTCTGTCCGTAGGTGACTCGGGATACCCCAACATGCTGTGGTTGCTGACACCCCTCAGGAACCCTGTGACACCTGCCCAGATGCGCTATAATGAGGCACATGGTCGGACCAGGAGAGTGATTGAGCGGACCTTTGGTCTCCTGAAGAGCCGCTTCCGCTGCCTGGACAAGACCGGAGGGTCCCTCCCATATGCCCCTGCGAAAGTGTGCAAGATTATCATCGTCTGCTGCATGCTCCACAACCTGGCAGTGCGGAAGGAGTTGCCTCTCATCCAGGATGACGATGACCAACATCCGCCACCTGTGGAGGATCCTGGCCTGGACCACGATGCCAGTGACGATGATGATGATGATGATGGTGATGGTGATGTCCGCACACAGCTCATCACCAACTTCTTTAGCTGAATGTGAGTATCCTGAGGTGTCATGTGAATGATGTGAGTTGGCATGATGTGTGGGTGGTGCTCTGGTGCTGTTGGAGTGTGTCCATGGGCTACTTGACAGGATGTGTGTTGCGATGTGTGGTGACAGGTGGGCTGTACTCCCCAACAGTGTTGACATGCTAACTTGGTTCTGGGTGGGTATCTTGTAACATGTATTGTGCATGAGTTTTGCTGATCTGTCCTGTACTGCATTGCTTTTGACTGTGTGTCATTTCTGTCCTTCACAGGGTACTTTCAGATTCGTTTGGTCAACTGTGTCCACCGACGACGTGATTGCACATCCAGGCTGGTAGCTGTTGTGTCCCTACAGGTGATGTGCGCCACACCCATGGACTTCCTTCCGTCTACAGTTGTTGACTGTGTGCCCGCTACCAGGTGGGGTTACCTTGTATCTGTAGTGGTTACGGCATGTTGCTACTGTGTAATAAACCTGTGCTTCACTTTGTGATGTGCGTTGTCTGTGGTCACACATTTGACTGCCATTTGCTTACTGCACCTGTGGGCTACTTGACTACAACTGGGAATGGGTGTGGTGTCTGTGCATTGCACCGTCTTCCCTGGCAACATCAGTGTAGGCAATGAGTCAGATGGCCTAGGTGTGTATGTGTTGTGTTGCCCTGGTGGTGTGTCTCCCTCATATGTGTCACGTTGCCTGTACTCACATGCCTGTGTTGTCCTTGCTGTTGCAGTTCGCATACACAGTGTAATTTTGCAGTTCATCATCCCCATAACAGCACCCACGTTGGAATCACGACAGAGGCAAGTATGGTGTATTAGTGTGTTTATTGTGATACATCTGTGTTAATAGTGCATAGGATGGATTGTGCTGTACATGAATCTTGCAATCCCAAGTTCCTAGGTGAATTGAAAGTCCAGGTAGACAGGATCCCCAGTATCGGGGCCACAGTTGTCTGACACATTGTTCCAACTTGTACTCCCCATGCAATGTGTGGGAGTAGTGTTGCCATCAACAGGGTGAACAGTCTGTGCACAAAGGTGAAAATCCAGAACAGGTTCAGGCTTCCTGGGAGTTGCGCTTGGCCATCAGCCTCTCACTTTCCCCTCCTCGGACGACCCCTCTTCTTGGGGGGCCCTCAAGTGCAGGCTGCTGCGGTGCAGGGGACTCTCCGCCAGAGTCCTCCTCCCTCCCTGTGGCAGTTGCAGTTTGTTCGGTACCAGATGTTGTTGGCACACAGGGAGGTGTGGACTGGTTGCTGTTCATCTGGCGGAGGCATTGTAAAATGTCCCTGTGCACCGCCGTCATCTCATGTAGTACATCCCACTTGGACTCCACGCGGGACATGTGGGAGTCCACACGTGACATGTGTGACTCCACGTGGGACATGTGGGAGTCCAAGCGGGCATGATGGGCAGCCTGCTGCTGTTTGATGTCTCTGAGGAGCCCCACTACCTGGCTGAGCTCTCCGGTGCTGGACTGGTACGCATCAGCTATGCGTACCAGTTGTGGGTCTTCATGCACACCAGCAACGTCTGCAAGCAGCGACCTCTGTCTCCCACCCCTCCCACCACCCCTGCTGACATGTGCAGTGTGTGCAGTTGCACGCACAGATAACCCTGGTCCACCTTGGGGGTGGTGGTGGTGGTGGTGTCCATGGCCCCAGGTTGGTCCAGGGTCACTGCGCTGGTGTTGTTCCTTATTCTGTCCATGTCGGCAGGGATGGTATTCGTGGTGACAGTCGTTGGAGGGGTGGGTGCAGGGGGTGCAGCTGGTGGACCTGCTGGTGCTGCAGCTGGTGGTCCTGCTGGTGCAGCAAGTTGACTTGCACCGGATGTGCCAGGTTGTTCATCGTCCGAGGAGGACAGAGGCTGTACGACGCCAGTGAGCTCGGCATCCTCTTGAGCCTGGGACTGGGACTCCTCAGCGTCTGCTGCTGTGTCCCTATCATCACCTGTTTTTGGGAGACACAAACAATGTATTTCATGTTTCTGCAGGCATCAGTGGTTGACACACCTGACAGTTGTGACTGTGCCTCGGGGTGCGGGCCTGTACATTGTATTGTCCTAAGTCGTCACAGTCAGGGGTTGATATTGGTGTGGCACATTGTCCTGCATTATTTGGGCATTTCTATGTATTCTCTGGGGTGTGAACATGGTCTGCATTGATTGTGTTTGGTTGACAGCCAGACCTCCTTCCCACCCACCCACCCACCCAGTCAGTTATCCCACCATGGAACGTGCTTGCATTGCAGGGAGTGGAAGTTGTCTCTCAGGATGTCAGTCAGTGGTGTCCTGCTGTTTGTTGGTGCACAGTTGGCAGCAGGGCCTTGTGCTCCCCACAGCAGTAGCCAGTGTCAGCCATCTTGTGAGTCCTTCTCCACTCCCTGTGATGTGAGCATGGTTCAGGGTGGTGTTGATGGGACAGTTGTGGGGGGGCAATATGTGTGACTGCGACTCCCATGATGCTATTGGCTACACTGACTTGGCCAGCATACACAGAATTCCTTCCTTTGAGTGGTCTTCACTGTGTGTTGGTGTTGTTGTGGTGGCTACATGTGTGGATGTGTGTGTTAGTTCTATTTGTGCCACTGCCTAGCTGTAGTTGTGGTTGTGTTTGTACATGTGTTGGCACAGTTGGATGTGACTTTTTGATGGCATGTGTTGTGTTTATCTGACTGACATACACATTTTGGGATGATTCTGTTCTAGTTGCTGTGTAATTGCTATGAGTGCATGGTTTGACTCTCCCCTTGACAGTGATGTGTGTGTTTTGTGGCAGTTTATTGTGTACATTTGTTGTGTACTCACCAGGCTCTGGGATGTTCTCTAGTCCATATACGCTCACTGGCGGAAGGATGGCCCGCACCTTCTCCTCCCAGGGCCTGAGGTATATTGGCTTGGCAGGAGGGCCACTGCCGGTGTGTTGGCTGTTGATGTAGTCTATCTTCAGCAGGTCCCGTACCCTCCTGCGCACGTCATACCACCTGTTCTGGAAGTCCGTCTTTGTGCGCCGACATGGTGATTGGGCGTTCACCCTGTTGATGATCCTCTCCCACATCTTGGTTTTCTGCGACATGGGGGTCTGTTGGACCAGAGTGCCAAACAGCTGTGGCTCCACCCTGAGGATCTCGTCTACCATGACTTCCAATTCACTATCTAGGAACTTGGGATTCTTCTTGGGGGCATGGTGATGGGTGGTGATGGTGGGTGATGTGTGTGTTGGTGTGCAGGTGAGGGTGTGTGGGTGTGTGTTGTGCTGGGTGTATGTGAGGTAGGTATTTGTTGGTGTGCTGATGGTGTGTGGCTTGTGTGAGGGATGAGCTGTGGGTGTGTGGTTGCTTTCTCTTGGGTGCTGGCAGTGGAATGGCATTTGCAAAGGCTCATGGTAGTGATTTGTGTCCTTTATATAGGTGGAGTTGTGGGTGTGTCTTTGTTCTCTGTCCCCCCAGTATTTATTGGCTTGGTAATTGCTTGTTTGGCCTTTTTTTGGTTGATTTTTCCTTTGTGCTGTTTGTGTATGTTGGAAACGTTCTTGTGACCGAGTCGGACCCTGCATTGGTCTCGTACGGTGTTTTCCGTTTCGTTCACGCTGTGTTTGTGCAGTTTTGTATGCTGCGTACGCGTCGGTCGCGGTGTATTGTGTTGCTTCGGCTCGGTTTTGTATGCGTGTCGGTCGTACGGCTTGTCCTCCGTCCGACTCGGTCGTGTTTTTCGCGCCTTGCATCGTACTTTGCGGTTTGGAGTTGGCGGGTACGATTCGGTCGGATTTGTTCCGGATGCGTGTCGGTCGGTTGGATTCGCGTGTTTTTCCGGCCGGATTGCTATTTTCCGAGCGGCTCGGTCGGTCGGCTTGGTTTCCTAACGTGTCGGTCGGATTTATCGCGGCTTGCATCGTACTTGGCGTGTCGGGCGCCACTGGTACGTGTCGGTCGGTAATTTTTCCGGCTCCGAGTCGGTCGGTGCTTTCTCCGGCCCGAATCGGAATCGACCCCTTAGTGGGAGGGGGTCAGTTCCAGGGAAGTTCCAGAGAGTTCCAGTCAGAGTCCAAGCAGTTCGTGAGTCGTGGTTGCAGTAGAGGAGACGGGTTGCAGGTAGCTGATGCTGACGAGCTGAAGTTGCTGTTGCTGTCTTAACTTTACAGTTGAGTATGAGAATCAGGCTATTTCTAATCCCAAAGTTAGGTTAGAAATCATTAGGCTAAATTAGGAAGCTAGGCAGGTAACTAGGGTTTTTGGCTTCATGACAAAACTTCCTTTTCTGCAATAAATTGGTTATGCTTAATAAAATTGTGAATTTTAAAAATGAATAATTGAATAAAGTATTAAATTCTTTCCATGCTTTTAAAATTATATAAAATTTAAGATTCTTTAAACCCAAAATGACTCAGTGGTTATTTTCCTAAATGATTGTGACATGAGTAATTGGTTGATTGTGATTCAGCTGGTCTTAATCACTATGAACTAATTTCTTAAATGAATGATTCATCGACAAAACAATGAGCAGGAATATCTTAAGAAATAACTAAAAGAAAGTGACAAATTAAGGTAAATAGATATCCTTGCTCTTCCAGCGGTACACAAAATGGTGTTCTCCATTTAGTTCTCATGCTTCTCCTAGGAGTACAGAATTTCATAACGGTGTAAAAAGGAAATCCAGGAGTGTGTGTGTGTTAGGCGATGTTTATGGGCCCCATCGTCATGTGGATATGAGAAATATAGTTTGCCCCTGGATGACCTATAAGTAACCTAGGAGGAGAATAGTTTTTATTGTACGCGCTGCATCAGGTTCCTCGCAGGTCTGCAGCGCTCGTCTGGGGACAGGGAAAGAGAGTCTGCCGGTCAAGCATTTTAAAAAAGGATGGGATAATTGGGAAAACCTGCGCGCTGCATTCCTGGCTGGATGTCCGCCGGATGTATTGGAATGCTGGGAAACGTAGTTCCGGGGGTGGTTGTCATAACAACCAGTGTACGCTTGGCATGTTCCTAGCGCGAGTGTGCAAGGATGTGCTGTGAGTCCAGCCGGTCTCGAAATACTGACATAAACTGCGGAGGCTGCTCGATGGGCACGCTCTCACTAGGCACGGTGGTGCTCGTGTAGGTAAAGAGCACAAGTAGTAGGGGAGTCCTATTGCAGCGGGTGTAGTCAAACTAATGGGTAGTGATGGTGTCAGAGGCATGTGTCATAGCCTCATGGCATGACTGCGTGCTGTTACTGCCGGTAGTGAACTGTGTGCATGCCAGAGCCAAAGGAAAATGGGTTGGCACATGGCACTAAGTCCTGGCTGCAAGCTGATGCAGCCGGTATGGTGGACTATGTAGAGATCGGGTATGCCTGTGCCAGAAGCATGTATCGTGGCACCCATAGACGGGTATCATGGTGACACTCCTGGTCGTGGGCCAACAGGGGGCGCACACACATGTCGTAATCCAATTCGCCTACCGTCCTGTTGGATAGGCAGACATCCATGGACCACTCGAATATGCACGATCGACAATGCAACACAGGCTGAACGCAGGTGACGTTGGCAAGGTGGAAGCTTAGCCGGTAACTGACCCGCAGCACTACCAATGGCAGTGCCCCCAGTAAATGCAGCATACGTGCACCGTACAGTTCCACATGACAGGGGTTGTGCATGTGTCCGGGATGTTCTGCCATTGCGTTACTGGCCCTGGTTGAAGCGGCACTGTTCTGACCTGCGCCAGTTCTGTGGATGAAATGCCACAGCTCGGATCAATGAGTTGTTTAAGTGTGCAACGGTTGTACTCCTGGGATGGTGTGGGAGTAAGTGTGAAGGCCATTCCATGCAAGATAACTCCGAGCAAGGACTTCTGTGTGTGGGGTGTGTATACGTTGGTCTGTCGTCGGGCTGTGCGTAGTGTGGGAGTCGTCCTCAACTGCTATTGTATCTGTCAGGGGATGCCGGGCACATGCAATTCCGAGGTCGGATGTGCAGATGTGCTTCCGCCTGATAGTTCAGACAAAGGAGCTTTCATCCCTGATGTCAGTTTGTCATCTGCTTGCATTCAGGAATTGTGATGTGGCTTGTTGGATGTGGGGTGGGATGTGTGCGACTTTGGGATTCATGTTTGACATGGCTTGCATGTGCCAAATGAGCGGCATCACTGTGTGTTACGTTGCCTCACAGCTGCTCCTCCCTCCCCCGGGCCTATTCACTTGTGTACGCTGCGCGGTTGCATCACTTGCACTCCAACGGCACACCATTGTCATGCCTGTCTGCGCATGTCCACAAGCCTGACAACGACACTGTGATGTTGGCCGTTGAAGGTGGGCGGCCACGTGAGTGTAGGCCTATGGTAAGGATAGTGCGGACACAGATGTAGAGTTCATGCCTGGCTGAACTCACGCTGCGATTAAGGCTAGGCATTTGGCTCATGCTGCGGCAATACAGATACACAACACTTGGCATGTATGAGCCAAGACCCCGAGCGGTCTTGCGCTCCTTCATTTCACAGTTCGTGCGAGCCCGCCCTCCGGGTGCATGCTACATTGCAACATTGTCAATTGCGGGCCGGGTGGCGCCGACACTACAACAGAGACAAACGCATTGGTTACTTCCTTGTCCAGCCAATAACAAACAGGAGCACCAAGGGGTAAGTAGTCAGGTCGCCCCCCACTCAACAATATATTTCACAATAAAACCTGACCAACTCAGAACAGTATTTTATAATTTCACGGACTAAGGGTATAAATTCCCCTTACACGGCAGTACAATTATTACTTGCCTGTATGTCCTACTGTTCACATTTAATATCCAATCACGTCATGTGCCACAATTTCCAACAAGCAAAAACAAAAAAATTGTTATCACCACATTACTTTGTGTAAAAATATGTGAAAGAATGGGAAGTACGTCACGGTAGTAACACCAACGGGGGCTGCTGGCATATAATTTACCAGTATGCCCACACTTATCATCACCGGTAACTTTCCAAGTGGAAAAAAGAGATGAAAGTAAAGAGATTCCTCTAACCTGAGAAATCTATGACAAAATGAGTGAAAAAGAATAGGTGCAAAAAGATGACACGATCAGTGTGAAAAATCACTGCGTGCCTACCATGTCCCACACACAACACAAAAGAGGAGATGCAATCCTCAATTAAAAAGAGGTACCGCTTACTTACAACAATGATTTATTCAATGTAGCAAGCGTCCTCACTTAAAAATGGCATCTAATTGGCCATTTATCACCATATGGGCCTTTTTGCACCGGTTCTTTTTCACTCATTTTGTCATAGATGTGGTAGGGCCAGGGGCCATCACGCATTCACAATGACCACACGGACACACTTAGATGTATGGTGGAACTGGCTACGGGCACGTGCGCCCGGCCCCTTTTTATTACCAGGGTCACATGTCCAGTGTCGCCTGTGCTGGATGGGTGTGGGGTGAGTGTAAGCCAGCCCTCAGGGTGTGGTTGGTGCTGGCAACAACTAGGACAGTGATCATCAGATCACACACACACACAGATTCAATCATAAAGGGTCCATGACATGAGCTGCACTGAGTTCGTGGCACCGGAAGCGCTCGGCGGGTGCGCGTCCTGCAATCATGCGTCGTCCAGGCGGGCCGCACTGGTAGCAATGTCTGTTGCCTACTGGTCTGCTCCATAAATAAATCAAGACTCAATTCGAATTGTGAGCCCTTCTGACTGCAGTGTAGGCCGGAGGCAGCGGTCAGGAAGGGCCCACAGCCACGTGGTGATGACTTGTGGTGCACTGAGTTCATGGCACCAGATCTGGAATCACACACACAAGATTCAAACATAAAGGGTCCATGACTTGTGGTGCACTGAGTTAGTGGCACCTGGAGCGCTCAGCGGGTGTGCAGCCAGCGATGATGCGTCGACCGGGCAGGCCGCACTGGAAGCAATGTCTGTTGCCTACTGGACTGCGCCATAAATAAATCAAGACTGAATTTGTATTGTGAGCCCTGCTGACCGCAGTGTAGGCCGGAGGCAGCGGTCAGAAAGGGCCCACAGCCACGTGATGATGACTTGTGGTGTACTGAGTTGGTGGCACCTGGAGCGCTCAGCGGGTGTGCAGCCAGAGATGATGGCGTGTCCTCGCAGGTCAGGATTGGATTTGATTTGCGGGCCCTGCTGACCACAGTGTAGGCCGGAGGCAGCGGTCAGAAAGAGCCCACAGCCACGTGATGATGACTTGTGGTGCACTGAGTTGGTGGCACCTGGAGCACTCAGCAGGTGTGCAGCCAGAGATTATGGCATGTCCTCGCAGGTCAGGATTGGATTTGATTTGTGAGCCCTGCTGACCGCAGTGTAGGCCGGAGGCAGCGGTCAGAAAGGGCCCACAGCCACGTGATGATGACTTGTGGTGCACTGAGTTAATGGCACCTGGAGCGCCCAGCGGGCGTGCAGCCAGAGAGGATAGCGGGTCCTCGCAGGTCAGGATTGGATTTGATTTGCGGGCCCTGCTGACCGCAGTGTAGGCCGCAGACAGTAGTCAGCACACACATAACTCCGCGGTGCTGTGCCGCTGGGTGCGCTGGGGGCCTGTGTCGCGGACGCCAGCGATCGGCTGAGGAGGCAGGCGGTAATGGCGGCGGACTTGTGGCAGGGTGAGGGGCGCCTCCCTGGCAGACGCGTTGGCCATCCGGGAAGTGAACCACGCCCAGAGCCCCGGCCTATTTATTCACACTCCTACGCTGGCCTGGCGTACGCCGGCCCAGCCCACTCCGCTTACAGGGGGGGACGACACGGATACATGACCGGGGTCTTCCCCACTGCCTGAGGTAACATGGTTGCGTCCACTTTCCACAACACTACAAACACCAGCAGTATATGTCCACATGTACATGTCTGGTCTCTGCAGACTGTAGTCTGTCCAGCACATCACCACCACACTTGGCATTGTGTACATTCTTATTCATGGGTGACTATCCTCCTTCACACATACTTGGTTCACAACTCTCCCCACATTCTGCAATTGTGTGGCTGAGGGGCCATGCCGTTTTGGGAAGGTCAGCTGTCTTGTTCTGCGCTGCCTCGGTGGTAGTCCGGGGGGGGGGCCTGGGGGTGGTGGAGGTGGGTGTTGTGGCCCTCTTGGGTCTCCGGGCTGCATGGTCAGTAGCTCCATGACATGTGTTGGTCTTCAGATGTGGCTCTGGGCTGATCTCCCTTTCATGCTGCAGGTTGTTGTCCGGCTTTACACCAGTAAAAGGCAGGTGTTAAATCCCTGCTGCTAACGCGCCTTATCGCCTGTTTTTGGGTCGCATCGCGGATCGGGCTGGTCGTTGAGAATATCGCGAAGTGGTGTTTTCGTGTGTTTTTGCATGGGTACGCCTACTCTGCATATCATTAGCGTTAGTTGTCGCTCTCATCCGTGGCAATGTTTTTTGCGGCAGCTATCGCTGGGAAACTGGCGATATCGGCAGTTTGCACCAGCTTGGGAATAGGGCGATGAATCTATCGCCACTTTTGCGGCGCTAAAGTGCCCATAAATCGGCAATAAGTCCTTGAGAATATCCCCCAGTGTGTGTCACTACTTTCAATACGCCTCTCATCAGATCAAAAAAGCGGTACTAAAACATTGGCGCATACTGAATTCAAATGGTATGAATTTAGCTAAGCCTCTGTTTTCCTTCAAGAGGAGCGCAAACCTGAAAGCCCTTTTGGTGCACACCAGACCAACTACACCACAGCAGAGGAGGACCGTAACGCCAGGGGGACTACCTCCTCTACAAGGGCATTCGCGATGTGGATCATGCAACGTGTGTCACCTCACTGACAACACTAAAACAGTAGATGTGGGACTCACCTATCCATGGGAACAGAGATCACAGACTAACTGCAACTCCGATTTTGTGATCTACCTTATTACTTGTCCCTGCCGCAAGCAGTATGTGTATATTTAAAGAACAATGGTTCAGGTGTGGCCTTAAAGGTCCAGAGCAAGAAGTACCCCAGAGGGGGCACCGTGTTTTAAGGATATAAAATTAATTTAGGTAGGAGCAAAAAGAAAATATTTTCAGAGGGTCATGAAGGTCATGGAATGCAAGCAGTATGTGGGCATGACCAGTCGTAAGGTGAAGACACGTATTATGGAGTATCGCAGCACAATAAGGTGTTTGAAGTCCAACACTAAGCTTACAGCACACTACTTAGAGAAACACCACACTATCCACGATCTGACCTGGGTGGTAATTGAAAAACCCGCTATGAACCCAGCCGCAGGAGAAAGGATGAGGGCCCTCCTCCTGAGAGAGCAGAAATGGGTATATCATCTGAAAAGCCATTTGGTGGGTCTCAACAACGGCATTCCATGGCATACCCTGAATAGGTAGATTTCCACCCCACATAGAGACACTGGAGAAAACTTGTCACAATGCAAGTTGCTGGCCCTCTTTAGTAACTCACTTGCACGCTTGACTGGGAGCCTCTACAATGTAAGAGGCCACCACGACTTGTAATGTGACTTGTGGGACTACAATATATGATGTGGGAGACACATTTATGAAGGGATTACATCCTGCACAATGTGGGATAGTAACCTTTCATTGAGATGGTGGTATCCTGTCCCCACGGCGCCCCATACACTAATGAGGTTGGATCCAGGGCGAGACCAACATCATTGTGAGGGAAGGCACCTAGTTTTGCTGTGAAAGGTTCCATTTGCATAATTAATAATGGTCCCCATGAAGGAGACGGAAGAGGGTCTATTGCCACTCTGGGCTGTACCTGTCTTGCGGCAGTCCACGAGTAAAGTTTGCTCGCGGAATGTCTTCCCTGTGTCACTTTATCAGACCTTTAGGGTGCCCCCAGTGAGCAAATAGCTAAGCTCTGCGGCTCCATGCACTTTTCTGACGAAGGGCAGCCCCTCCTGAAAGGAGGAAACACTTGTATTTCTCCGGTTATGCCATCATTATTAAAATAGTTGTCTCGTAGCTTTACACATGACCATGCTGGGTTGCCCGGACAACAGGACGCCCAGCACCTTCTGCCTGAGCCGCCGGCAACGTGCACGTCATAACAACGCTCATGTGACCGGAAACACATCAGGCTGATCGGGATCCACGGAGACTTTATCAGGACTCACTCGCCGCTCTCCAACATATCTATACGGCGAGAGCAGACGAGCAGTCCAGAGGAGGAGCACCCACCTTGATGTAGTAAGGAGTCGGGGGCAGCGGGCACTCACTACGGGCTTAGCCTTTGGCGCCTAAACTTAGAAGGGGATTTTTCCTTCCTAGGTGCCATAGAGCCGGTGTTTTGCCCTATGTGGTACATGGGGGCATTTTAGAGATAAAACCCGGAGCTCCCACGTACCGCTAATAATTAGCTGGCTGTTATATTTGTTTTTCAGTGCATTACGCTCAGCGGTAGTCATAATGGCCATATTTTATTGCACGGATCCGATCACTGCATACCGCTAATAATTACCGGGCTATAATATTTGTCTCTTAGTGCAATACGCTCAGCACAGATCATTAAGGCCACGTTTACTGCACGTAATTGATCACTGCGGCCGTAACTATGTCCTAAATGACATGGATGCCTCTGACAACTATATATGGGATTACAACCATGTCTCTTGACACCAATAAGATATGATATTGTTACCATTAACTACGACGATGTTGTTCTTCTTCTTTTAACTTTCTCCCCCCAGAGTGTGACTACAGGGGGTCTCTCCTTGCCTCTCGCCAGTTTTAACATTGTTTAGGGGTAAACTCAGTAAGTGAAGAGACACTACGTGTCCTTTTCTTGATTGTATGAATACGTACTATGGTGTACACGTCGCTTTGATCTACACCTACTCTTTGAGTAGGATAAACAATTTGTCACAAGCAACTGGCTTGATTCCTTAATTTAGGAGTACAACTAGGGTAATCGACCCGAGTCTGTGGTGGATTGTGTTTTTAATAGGTCATTGTAATACATAGAACCACGAGGGGGAACCAATTTTTTTAACGACCCCTTTGTTCTTTTGTCTCTTGTCCCCTTGTTCCTATTTAGTACATCAACAGAGTACTGTCGAGGGAATACCTCGGGCCAGATATTCTGGGACCGGTAGAGTCCTGAAGAAGGCCGGCGTGACCCGGATCGAGGGGTACAAACACACGGCCGAAACATGTCGACGATTTGGCTGTAAGGAGGGGTGTAAGGAGCACATTACATCTCCCAATCACCACCATCCTTCACGTTTTTAATCCTGGCCGGAGGGTCCATGAATAAAGTATAGGCACAGCGACACCTCCGAGCTCGTTTTAATCTACACTGCGCTTTCACTTCCGGTGATCCCAGTCACTTTAGAAATCATTAGTTTCTCTTTTGTGTTGTGCTTGTCTTCCCCTCCCCTATTGCTCCACCCCAGGTGTGGGCTGCACGGGGGTGTTTTGTAGCAGCCCTATCATGAAGCATGTCACACAACTGTGTGAGTGAGGGCAGTACTAAGACACACAGCACATGCCACCACTAAATAGAGACATTTTTTATCACTCCCTACTCCTTCAGGTGTATAAAAAATGTCATTCTATCACCACAAGGAATTACTATGGCTGATCGTAAGGTACAAGCGATCAAGGATTGGCCGGAACCAAAATCTGTAAAAGACATTCAGCGATTCTTAGGATTCGCCAATTTTTATCGGCGATTTATACGTAATTTTTCGGCCTGAGCCATTTCTTTAACAAGACTTTTACAGAAAGGAAGGAGATTTCAGTGGTCATCAGAAACAGAGAGAGCCTTTCAAGATCTAAAGATTGCATTTACTACTGTCCCAGTGCTTAAACATCCAGATCTTAGTAAGTCGTTTATTGTTGAAGCTGATGCCTCAGATACTGCTTTCGGAGCTATACTCTCACAAAAAGATGATACTACCAATCACCTCCATCCAGTGGCATTCCTATCAAAAAAGTATCTGCCAGCAGAAAAAAATTACACTATAGCAGAAAAAGAATTACTGGCCATCATACTTGCATTTAAATAATGGCAACATTATCTGCTTGGTGCTAATCATCCCATTAAGGTGTATAAAGACCACCGTAATTTGCAGTTTTTATGATGTGCCAAAGCTCTAACTCCTCGACAACTATGATGGACCCTTTTCTTTGCAGAATTCGATTTTCATATAACCTTCAGACCTGGCAGTGCAAATAATAAAGCAGATATTCTTTCGCGTTATAACGAGTCACCAAGATTGATTGAGCACAAAGAACTAAGACCCATGATACCTTGTGACCAGATAATTGGAGTAACAATGTCCGGACAATTTTTGACTGAAATTCAAAAAATTATGTCCATACACAAAATATTACCGTGGCAACAACAAGATAAGAAACGGTCCATGATTGACGGACTCCCATTTCAAGGACGCTTACTTTATGTCCCAAAAAGGAAACTACAAAAACAAGTTCTTCTCTGGTGTCACAACCATCCCTTAGCAGGTCATCCGGGGTGTACCAAAACCTTAGAATTAGTAAGTCGTAACTTTTGGTGGCCCCGTTGAAAGAAAGATGCCATTGCCTATGTGCAATCTTGTGATGTCTGTGTAAGAGCCAAATCTAAACATTCATCCAAAAGAGGTTATTTACTTCCCATACCAACACATTTTTGGGAGGACATTTCATTGGATTTTATCACCAAATTACCAAAAGACCAAGGAAAAACAGCTATTTTGCTAATTGTGGACCGTCTGTCAAAAATGGTGCACTTTGTAGCATGTGATGGAATACCAACGACTGCTACTCTGGTAGACATGCTCTTATACCATGTGGTACAATTACATGGATTACCACGATCCATAACATCTGATCGGGGTCCATAATTTACATCCAAATTATGGAAAACGTGGTGCACAGCTTTACAATTCAAACGTAATCTTTCCACCAGCTTCCATCCTGAATCAGACGGGCAAACGGAGCATGTTAATCAGGCATTAAAATAGTATCTCCGCTGCTACTTAGCCCACACACATGCTTCCTGGGTTGATCTATTATGGGAAGCAGAGTTCGCATTCAACAATCTGATGCATACGTCCACCAAACTGTCACCTTTTTATGCCACTCATGGTTGGAATCCACGGGCGTTACCATTAGTGAATCACTATGACACACAAATTCCACATGTAACATCCAAATTACAACAAATGAAAAATATTATGCTGGTTTTACAACAGAATTTGCATATAAAAAATTTGCAGATAATAAAAGACGACCAGGTCCCATGGACCAACCAGGAGATAAAGTGTGGCTTTCTACTAAGAATCTCCGATTTAAACGGAAATATCCATTTCATCCAAGTTTCATAGGGCCTTTTTAAGATACTTCAAATCATCAATCCTGTGTGTTTTAAATTACAGCTCCCACAGACAATGAGAATACATCCAGTGTTTCATACTTTACTGCTTAAACTAGCTACCACATCAGCGAAAACTAAACCACCTCCCGTGGTGGTAGGTGATCACGTGGAGTATGAAGTACAAAGTATCAGAGACAGTAAAAGAAACATGGACAATTGTGGTATTTAGTCTCATGGAAAGGTTATGGCCCTGATGAAGACTCATGGGAACCCAAGGATGCTGTACATGCCCCATGTTTGATCTGTCAATTTCATAAACGCCATCCACATGCGCCTGCATGATGAGTGTATCTGTTTTTGATGGGGAGGACTGTCATGACCGCTGAACCCTGCCCGGAGTATCATGACTGTTGGACCTCCCTAGTGCTACATAGTATGACCACTGAACCCTGCCCAGGCTGTCATGACTGCTGGACCTCCCTAGTGCTACATAATGCTACATAGCATATTGCCCATTTGGCATGCGGTATGCATGATAATGCCCGGACTATTGAACCTACTGTAGCATGCTGTCAAATGTGGTAATGCTGTATCACAGCTTGCATATTGCCTTTCTGCCAATTGCATAATGCCCAGACTATTGTGCCAGACTATTGCACCCATATGCACCATAATCCCATGTGGTACGACATTTAGTTACCACGTGTGCCCATATTAATATTTTTCTTTCCTTTATTTTTAAAGTTACAGCCAGTTCGCGATCCGCGGTTTTGTGCACGTTGCAGCTGCCGTACATTGAACAGCCACTATAAAGCCAACCGCACCCATCCGCCCCTTGCGGAGTATTCCTCGGCGACGAGCGGGTGAAGTCCTTGGTTTCCGATCGGCTGGATTCTCGTCTGTGGAGGCGTCCCGACGAGCTTCTGAAATCCTTGGTTTCCGATCGGCTGGATTCTCGTCTGTGGAGGCATCCCGAAGAGTTTCTTCTTGTCAGGTAGGAAATAGCGTTTCCTACAAGTTATGGTTTCTTAGGATATGGAGTATCATGACGGCATACACGTGATGAGAGAACGTGTGTCATGGAGAGAAATCACAGTACGCAAGGATATTTTAACAAGTGTTTTACCGAACAATGTTCCCTGAATGGATACTGAACAGTTAAAACAATTGAAAATAAGAATATAGTGCTATTTATAGTAAGGAACCACTGAAGGGCTCATTATTTTCCAAAATTATAAATATTAATCAACAAGGATTTTCTTTTTAAATAAAACTGTGAATACTCCTGGAAGATAAGCACTCCACGGCATATAGATCTGAACATTCTAGAACTAACATTCCAGACCTAATCTTTTGTAAGACATCTTTTCAGGACAGTTAGTTGACTTGTTGAACTACATATTGAAGGAAAGTCACAAAGAAACCAGTTCAAGAACATCCTTGATTTTGGTGACATTTGCCCTTTTGTTCTTCTTTTGGAGCCCTCGTTTTTCTTTTGCAGGTAAAGACTGTTGATAGTATATAAGACTGTTTATGCCAAATTATGGGAATATGAGGTAGTAGAAGTGTCATTCCTCACCTGTTGATTCTTCTCTGTTCCAGATCTCCCTCCCCACAGTACCCTCCCTAATTCCCTTCCCCTCGTCTAGCCACTTTGATCCTCTGGTATATTAAACTCAGAGTCAGAGCTGCCGGAAGGTGGGCTTCTTGAGGGTACTGCTCCTGAGGAACCAGACACCTTGTGACACAATTGACATGTGCCTAGGGGGAATTGTAGAGCCACTGGACTTTGGAGATAAAATCCTCCCCAAGGCCAAATTTGTGGAGAGTCGCGAAGAAATAGCCCCACTCGATTCTGTCAAATGCCTTCTCGGTATGGAGCGAAAGAGCCAGAGGTTCCTCCAGTAGATCTTTGGCCTGTCACAAGGCTTGGGCCAGCGTGTGCAGGTCATTGCAAGACGAACGCCCTGGGACAAATCCCACCTGCGCGTGGTGGACTAAGGAGGGGATGTCCTTTTTTAAACAGGCTGCCATAATACCGGCCAGTATCTTGATATTTCCATTGAGGAGGGAGATAGGACTGTAACTGCTACAGAGGAGAGGGTCTTTCCCAGGCTTGGGGAGGACAGTGATGAGGGCCCTAATCCCGCCTTTCTGTAGAGATTTTATAGAAGAGCTACAACCTTCTATAGCAGTCGGCGACAATCAGAATGGTCGCAGACATTTGGGAATAGTAAAACACTGCTTTTCCAACGCAGGCAAAGACAGAGGCCGTGTTTCCAAAAGTCATCAAGAATGATCCAGAGGCCAGCATGTCCCCAAGACTCAGAGATGGCTCTCTTGAACAGGTATAAGATGAACAGCGAGGGAGCCGGAGAGAACTCCACCCTCGATGTCAGCCACTCCAGTAAATGGCTACAATGCTGCCTCTTTCTTGAAACCACCATGCAGGGGAGAGATGGTGCATGCTGCTCCCACAACAGTTGGTCTTGGACCTCGAGGATGAAGACCTAAAACTGCAACTCGTTCTGACACCGAGTGTGAGTTCCATAAGACAAAGCTAAAGCTCTTTGGCCATAACTTTTCTGATGGGGGTATGACACCTGATCCTGCTAAAGTACAAGCGCTGTCAAATGCAGATTCTCCACAAGATGTTTCTATGTTGTGTTCATTTCTTGGTACGGCCAGTTACTGTTCCAGATACAGCTCCTGAGGAGACCAAGGCATTTTCTGTGGAGGAAATTCAGAAAGCACTTGCTTCAGCCAAATCGGGATCTCCCTTGGATATCTGTCCTCTCAAGATCTATGCTGCTCTCTCCGACTAGCTTGCTCCTGCTATTCATTCTGTATTCAATCTATCTTTCAACACCGGTAAAATTCCAGCTATTGTGAGACAGCTCAGATTATGCTGATCTAAAAAAAAGGCCAACCTGACGCCTTCCAACCTCACTAACTATTGTCCAATCTTGTTGCTTCCTTTTTTGGGTAAGCTTGTGGAAAGACTAATAACCAAACAACTCATGGAGTACCTAGAGGTTAATAAGATTCTGGACCCATCCCAGTCCAGTTTTAGACCTTCACACCGTACTGAGACAGCATTTGTAGCGGTCACTGATCACATCAGATGTTCTTTAGATGCTAAAATACCATCTATGCTAGTGCTGCTAGACTTGTCTGCAGTGTTCAAGACCTTGTCACATCCTAGGCTACTTCGCAGACTTCAGGAGATTATGAGACAGCACTAAACTGGCTTGGGGACTTTCTCTCCTGCAGAGCCTAAATTATCACTATGGTTTCTTTTAAGGGCTGTATGACAGAGGCACGCATGTCTTAAGAAAGCATTCCTTTACCGTGCATGCCTTTACCACGCATGCCTGTACCACAGAATTTCGTGGTAAAGGCATGACTGGTAAAGGGATATGTGTGGTAAAGATCACACCCCAGACCCCTCGCCCTGAACCCTAAAACAACCCGACTCCCCCTGAGCCCTAAGAACAACCCGACCTCCCAAGCCCTAAAAACAATCCCGACCTCCCTGAGCCCTAAAAACTGCCACCCCCCCTAAAAACTATCCCCAAAACCCAGCCCCAGCCCCTCTTACCAGACCACGTCCTGGAGCTCCCTCTTCCGATCCTTCCTCTTCCTGTGTCCGCTCATCTGCGCATCTAGACTGCACACTGCCTTAACCACACATATGCGTGGTTAAGGCAAGCATGGTTCAGCTGGCGGGGAAATGTCATGCGTGGCTCTGCCCGTGTTGTAAAGGCTGTTTCCCTCTTTTAAGTCTCGCACTATGATTGATGCTGGACAAGAGGGTGCCACAGAGTTCATGTCTTAGCCCCTTGCTTTTCAACATATATTTTGCACTGCTCTCAAAGAATGTAAAAGCCTTCAGCTTTGAAATAATATCATATGAGGATGAAACACAGCTTATAATCTCCTTTGACAATGACTTGTTCAAATTGACAGAAAGCTTTTCAGCTGGGATGACTGCAATTGCTGCCTGGATGACGGAGAACTGTCTCCAGCTGAATCGCCTGAAAAACAGAGATCATGCTGTTTGGAAAGGCCCAACAACAGTGGGTATTTGATTGGTGGCCCGCTAAGCTAGGCACTGCTCCCACACCCAAACCGGTGGTCAAGAACCTGGGAGTCCGTCTTGACCAGTCTCTTACTATGAAAGAGCAGGTGTTGTCCATCTCAGGCTCCTGTTTTCAAATCATGCGCTTGTTGAGAAGAGCCTTTCCATTCCTCCCACTTTCAGCGAGGAAAACAGTGGTTCAGGCTCTTCTGATTAGTCGGTTACACTATGGTAACGCACTATTGGCCTTGGCAAATAAGACGTTGCTATCAAAATTACAAGTTGTGCAGAAAACCGCAGCTCACCTCATTTGCAACCGTCCATCAGGGGCTCCCCTCCTGTGCTCCTTACATTGGCTACCAGTCCAGAAGAGAATCATCTTTAAAATGTGCTGCCTTACATATAAGGCCCTGACAGGAAAAGGCCCCTGTTACCTTGCTTCAAAGATTATTGACTGTCGCCCTCCTAGACTCCTCATATCAAGGGATAAAGCTCTGTTAACTGTTCCTTGGGTCAAAAAGTCCAGATCAGCGAGTAGATCTTTTTCTTACCTAACCCCTCTTTATTGGAACAAGCTTCTGCATCATAATCAAACTTGTTTGGATTACTTCCTCTTCAGAAAAGCACTTAAGACATCTCTGTTCTAATTGAGCTGCCTCTTTTCCCCTGGTCTTGTAGTTGCACCGGGATACCCCTGCCTGGGTGATTTGTGCACATTATAAATTAAAATAACATAACATACATGACTTTGCTACTGTAAGTGCTCCCTTGAGAGACATGATGAAAAACAATGTTTCATTTAATTGGTCACATGAATGTGAGAAATGTTCTAAGAAAATCAAGCAAGCCATTGTTAAATGCTACTGAAATGGAATACTTCAATCCAAAGCTTCATACAGTGGTTGTTGTTCAGGCTAGCCCAGTTGGGTTAGGTGCTATACTTGCACAGCCAAGCAGACACCCAAATGCTCGAAGCATATTGTGGCATATGCAATTAGAAGTTTGTCCCAGACAGAATGTGCCTACTCCCAACCTGAAAAAGAAAGCTTTCCTGTGGTATGGGCTTGTGAACATTTCCATGTATTCTTGTATGGAAAACCTTTTACGCTGGTAACTGATAATCAAGCTTTACTGACTATATTTGGCAATCCAAAGGACAAAATGCCTCCTCGCATTGAACAATGGGGTCTGCGGTTACAAGAGTACAACTATACCATTGTGCATCATCCAAGGAAGTATCAGAACACTGCTGATTACTTTTCCAGATTGCCTCTACAAGGTCATGGTACTCCACCTATATCAATTTCATTGTAAGATCAAACACACCACCTGCCATTTCGTTAGCCTAGATTATCACTGCCATGAGCCATGATAGTGACTTGTTAAAGCTGAAGGATATATTTTCACATCAGTCATGGAACCAACACACTCGACTGCTCACCAGTGATGGAGAATATCAAAAATACAAAAATGTCAAGGATGAACTGTCCATAACTCAGGAAGGAGTTATAATACCAGGATCGAAAATAACTGATTCCATAGATTCTGTGACAGAAAATAATTGAAGTGGCCCATGATGTACATCGTGGAATCGTTGCTACAAAACGAGCTCTCCGAGACCGAGTCTGGATTCCTTATCTTGATGACAGGGTTGAAAAGGAATTAAAGGCCTGTCATCCATGCAACTGCCTTTCTACAAAAACTACTCACCACACCTTGAACATGTCAGAATTTCCGAAGCATGCATTGGAAGAGAGTAGCTATTGACATTTTCGGGTCACTCGACAATGGACATCACCTGATGGTGATTGTAGATGAAAATTCACGATTTCCATTCATTGAAGACTCAAGAATGATACATTGAAAGAATAGATGGCATCTTTGTGACATGGGGTGTTCCAGCCATAGTGAAGTATGACAATGGCCTGCCTTTAAATAGTCACAGTTCACAGATTTCTTGGAGCAGTATATAAAGTGTCAGAAGAGCACACCTTGTGGCTGCAGGCCAACGGACTGGTTGAGCGTTTTATGAGTACGCTAAAGAAAGCAGTGCAGTGTGCTACTCTTGATAAGAAACTTAGCATAAGCAGTGTAGGCCATCTAACATTGCACTAGTGTATCCTTCTATGTTTATCCATAAACACTATTACTCTCAACTTTTAATGACCTCACTGCTTAGGAATCATAATCCATCCAGACATTAAAACAACAATTGAAAAAAGAGCCCATATAATCCAAATTTTTATGACTCAGCTAGAGCAATGAAAGTTGAAAATGTGCAATTCTGTCATCCAAACAAGTTGCATATAAAGTCCATTCTATCAAATTAAATCCATCAGCAGTCATGTATTTAATGTTCAGATCCAGTTTTGATTCCTTTATCCAACAGTTAATCAGCCCAGCTAACACGTTTGTCTATTAGGACTTTATCAGGGCTGTAAATTTAAAACATGTATAAACAACATATAATATATGCACAAATGTTAAGAAAAATACATATATACAAAAATACAGATAAGCTCGATTTGAATTCTGCTAAATTCTACCTTGAGATCTTATTGTTCAACACCTCACTCAACCACAGGTGAAAGTCCTGCGCATTGATGTTCGGGAGAGCCATGAACACCAAGTTACCTTAATGAGCCAATCACAGAAAGAAAGATGAGAAAGCAATTCATGAGTAGGACTTGGTTAACAAAGAAAAGATGAAAGTGTATGCTGACAAAAGATGACATGCAAAAAACATTGTCTTTCAAAAAGGAGATCGAGTGCTTGCACGACAAATGAGAAGAAGAAATTCTGATGCTCCATTTGATGCAAAACCTTTTTAAGTGATGTCTACCAAAGAATACATGGTGACTGCCCAGAGCCCAAGGAAGTCTGTTACCAGAGTCTCTTCTCATTTTAGGCATGTAACTAATCGTTCATCGGATCTAACTGTTGAAGGAGAGACTGGGTCTGAACATCAGTGACTGCTGTCGCCTCTACAACGTTTAAGCAAAAGAAACAATTGATGGATGGAATGCTGGATAATGCAAACATTCACCCCCAGTCACAATGATCTGGGTTAAATCCATCATTCTTTTGCTCACCACACCACCCCAGTTTGGACCCAGCCATATGCAAATCAGTCTTGACCCTGTTCCTTGTGGGAACAGTCCAGCCGTAACTGCCAAGCCAGGTCCTCCCTGGACCGGAAACAAGCATACTGGGACCGGTTTCAGGGCATCACCCTTCATCAGCCAGGCTGGCTTGAATCCAGTGGTGTAGTGAGCACGGGACCCACGTTTGGGCATACCCTTCCCACTTAGGGCGACATATGCAAAAGAAACAATTGATGGACGGAATGCTGGACAATGCAATCATTCACCCCCAGTCACAAGGATCTGGGTTAAATCCATCATTCTTTTGCTCACCACACCACCCCAGTTTGGACCCAGCCATATGCAAATCAGTCTTGACCCTGTTCCTTGTGGGAACAGTCCAGCCGTAACTGCCAAGCCAGGTCCTCCCTGGACCGGAAACAAGCATCCTGGGACTGGTTTCAGGGCATCACCCTTCATCAGCCAGGCTAGCTTGAATCCAGTGGTGTAGTGAGCACGGGACCCACGGCTGGGCATACCCTTCCCACTTAGGGCGAGATATGGAAAAGAAACAATTGATGGACGGATGCTGGACAATGCAAACATTCACCCCCAGTCACAAGAATTTGGGTTAAATCCATCTTTCTTTTGCTCACCACACCACCCCAGTTTGGACCTAGCCATATGCAAATCAGTCTTGACCCTGTTCCTTGTGGGAACAGTCCAGCCCGAGCTGCCAAACCAGGTCCTCCCTGGACCGGAAACAAGCATCCTGGGACCGGTTTCAGGGCATCACCCTTCATCAGCCAGGCTAGCTTGAATCCAGTGGTGTAGTGAGCACGGGACCCACATCTGGGCATACCCTTCCCACTTAGGGCGACATATGCAAAAGAAACAATTGATGGACGGAATGCTGGACAATGCAGACATTCACCCCCAGTCACAAGGATCTGGGTTAAATCCATCATTCTTTTGCTCACCACACCACTCCAGTTTGGACCCAGCCATATGCAAATCAGTCTTGACCCTGTTCCTTGTGGGAACTGTCCAGCCCGAACTGCCAAGCCAGGTCCTCCCTGGACCGGAAACAAGCATCCTGGGACCGGTTTCAGGGCATCACCCTACATCAGCCAGGCTAGCTTGAATCCAGTGGTGTAGTGAGCACGGAACCCACGCCTTGGCATACCCTTCCCACTTAGGGCGACATATGCAAAAGAAACAATTGATGGACGAATGCTGGACAATGCAAACATTCACCCTTAGTCACAAGGATCTGGGTTAAATCCATAATGTTTTTACTCACCACACCACCCCAGTTTAGACCCAGCCATATGCAAATCAGTCTTGACCCTGTTCCTTGTGGGAACAGTCCAGCCCGAACTGCCAAGCCAGGTCCTCCCTGGACCGGAAACAAGCATCCTGGGACCGGTTTCAGGGCATCACCCTTCATCAGCCAGGCTAGCTGGAATCCAGTGGTGTAGTGAGCACGGGACCCACGTCTGCTCTCCATGCCACTGGAGTCAAGCTATCCTGGCTGATGAGGAGTGAAAGCCCGAAACCGGTCCTTGGATGCTTGTTTCCAGTCCAGAGAGGACCTGGCCTGGCAGTTCGGGCTGGACTGTTCCCATTGGGCGCAGGGTCAAGACTGATTTGCATATGGCTGGGTTCAAACTGGAATGGCATGGGGAGCAAAAAAATGATGGATTTAGGCCCAGATCTCTGTACTGGGGTGAATGTATGACATTGTTCTGCATTCTGTCCATCAATTGTTGTTTTTGCTTTTGTCACCCCCGGTGGGACGGGTATGCCCAAACGTGGGTCCTGTGCTCTCCATGCCACTGGAGTCAAGCTATCCTGGCTGATGAGGGGTGAAACCCTGAAACCGGTCCTTGGATGCTTGTTTCCAGTCCAGGGAGGACCTGGCCTGGCAGTTCGGGCTGGACTGTTCCCATTGGGCGCAGGGTCAAGACTAATTTGCATGTGGCTGGGTTCAAACTGGAATGGCATGGGGAGCAAAAAAACGATGGATTTAGGTCCATATCTCTGTACTGGGGTGAATGTATGACATTGTTCTGCATTCTGTCCATCAATTGTTGTTTTTGCATTTGTCACCCCAAGTGGGACGGGTATGCCCAGACGTGGGTCCCGTGCTCTCCATGCCACTGGAGTCAAGCTATCCTGGCTGATGAGGGTGAAACCCGAAACCGGTCCTTGGATACTTGTTTCCAGTCCAGGGAGGACCTGGCCTGGCAGTTCGGGCTGGACTGTTCCCATTGGGCGCAGGGTCAAGACTGATTTGCGTATGGCTGGGTTCAAACTGGAATGGCATGGGGAGCCAAAAAACGATGGATTTAGGCCCAGATCTCTGTTCTGGGGTGAGTGTACGACATTGTTCTGCATTCTGTCCATCAATTGCTGTTTTTGCATTTGTCACCCAGAGTGGGACGGATATGCCCAGACGTGGGTCCCGTGCTCTCCATGCCACTGGAGTCAAGCTATCCTGGCTGATGAGGGGTGAAATCCTGAAACCGGTCCTTAGATGCTTGTTTCCAGTCCTGGGAGGACCTGGCCTGGCAGTTCGGGCTGGACTGTTCCCATTGGGTGCAGGGTCAAGACTGATTTGCATATGGCTCGGTTCAAACTGGAATGGCATGGGGAGCAAAAAAACAATGGATTTAGGCCCAGATCTCTGTACTGGGATGAATGTATGACATTGTTCTACATTCTGTCCATCAATTGTTGTTTTTGCATCTACAACGTTTAGGCAGATCCTGGACATTGGTGATGACAGTTCCCAGTTTACATGAACAAGATCAGGTCAAACAATTAAAGCACTAAAAAGATTGATTGAAGAGATTTAATGATATGTTTCTTTCTATATATATTTGTAAAAAATTGTACGTTTTTATTTAGCAGAGGGGAAGATGTAAGGTCTTTCGAGTTAGAAATGACGGTACCTTTTGGCTCCTGATGGACTCCGTAGAACTGTGAAGTAAGTGTTAGAGCGGAATGCAATGAAGGTTTATTTAGAATGTTGAGGTCGTAGTTACACACAGGTGAATAAAGACATTTAATACCAAACTCTATGTGTGGCATAGTCATTGGCGGGTACCTAGGCTGGGGAGGGTGCTACAGTGGGGAAGGTGCAAGGAGTTAGGAGTGTATATGGGCCCAGGATCACCTAGGGCCGGGCTTGCAGTTGTACCCGAGTGGTTGGGGGGGACACAGGTGGAGGGAGGGAAGTAGACAATAAGCTAAGGGTGGGTGGAGTGGGGAAGTGAATGAAGAAGAAAAAAGGCTGCCCAATTGAGCTGATGCCTTGACCCGAACAGAAACGTTAATCCGCGGGTGTAAGCCTGTGGGTCCACGGAGTCCCGGGGGCCCACAAGGGGATGGAGAGTGGCCAGTATGGGTCCATAATATGTGATCTGTGGTGGGTAGGGTGACTGTTGTGAGGGTCCCCCAAGCTGGAAGAGGTAAAGGGATGGTGGAGGACTGATGGTGCCAGTCTGTGGGAGACAATGGTAGCTGGTGGAGTTGGCCAAGGCTAAAGTGGCATGCGCCCCAGGGAGCCCAGACCCGACGAGGGAAGAGGAGATTTTGCCCAGGTCTTGAAACGGGGTTGGGGAAACAAGAGTGTGCTGGTCAGCTTTGATGGCCTGACATGTGCGCCACACTACTCCAGGGAGCACAAGGAAAAAGGGTGGTTCACCCCGCCACATGATGATCATCCCTTTCACTGTTCAGGGGGAATGGAGCTCCCACAGCGGGGTCACAACTCAGTGACCCGCCGCCTAAGGAGCCCCAAGCGGGAAGCTCAGGGTGGGCAGATGATGCTTGGCTGCCAACGGGGATGCGCAGCAGCAGGCAGCAGCCGGCAGTACTAGTTCAGGCAGGCATAACATGAGAGCAGTCAGGCAGGACATTGTGTGATGACCTGAGTGGACAACATGCAAAACAACAGCAATCATTAAACAGTGAACAGTTAAATAGTAAACAGTCAGGCGATACTCATCTGCCAACAGTAAAGATTCAAAAAGGTAATAGTCCATGTGCGTCTCAGTCCGTCACCTGTCCTGTCTTCAACGGTAAGCGGGATTTGTCACGGTCTCTATCCCGTGTGCAATCCACTACTGCTCTGATTGCTTTATCTTTTCTGCTCCGCGATCGAGCTGGTCTGTCCTGATGTCTGCCCCTTGAGGGAGTGAGCCCTCAGCGCCAGGGACGGGCATTGTCTTGGCCAGCGCTTTAGTGTTTGGGGCATGTGTTGTGCCCATGTTCTGGTCCTGGAGGCCTTCCAAGAAAAAACACAGTTGCTCTGAATCAAAGTCTTTAAATGTCCCGTCCATCATGATTCACGTACGAGCTGGTTTGAAGAGACCATATTTAATGTCCCATTTGGGCAATTGAGGTCTGAGCGACAAGAAGGCCTTCAGTTTGTTGTTCATCTCCCTGGAGAAGATATGTGGATTTTGTGGCCCTCGTACTCATACGGCATGTGGGTCCGAGCCACCGCAGGGATTTGTCGTGCCAGTTTGTGGCGAAGGAAACATGCTATGATGGGCAGCGCATTGCCATGCACCGTCAGTCTTTGTGGTCAAATTGTGTGTGCCCGCTGGATCTCTAGTGGGGGGAGATTCCTGATTGCGGAGTTTCTGTCTGGATTGAGGTTGAGTCTTGTTTCCACTCCTGCCAGGCAGTGCTCCAACACCTCTAGCTTGTTGTGGAAGCCAGAGATGTCCGCCCGGATGGACTTCATTTCCGCTGCGAGGTTTGTCATTTTCACACTGACCGATGTGATTTAATGGAGGATCCGCTCCATTGCCTGGTCTGAGGGGCCAGCAGGGGGATGTGGGTGGTGTGGATCTGGACTGAGAGAAAGCCTTTGTGAAAAGTAACTGCCTCAACGGCTTCTACAGAGGCCTTTGTGCCTTGTACAGAGGGTTGACAAATGTGCAGCCTCACTGGGAGTGTGGCCCTGGTGGCCGGCGTGATGCTTCTGCCTGGAGGGTGAGCCGGGGAGTGCAAGGAAGTATGAAAGGTGGGGGGGTGGGGAGTTCTCTGCTCTCTCAAGAAGGCCCCCAATGCAGTGGTTTGTGTACAGGGGGTCCCCCAGGTCACCTGGGCGGCTTCCAGGGGGGGCTTCCATGTGAAGAGGAAATGTAGAGGAAGCAGGGCGGGCCCTCATGAGACCATGGGCAGTCAATTAATCACTGTTCCATCCCTGTTGATGTGCGCTGCCTCACCGTGGGGCATGCCGGTCATTATGAAGGTCCTCTCACCTGTTTGTCCAGGGTACCCAGCAATCCGCCAAAAGCGGGCAAAGGTTGACAGCAGTTCTCCCACATGGGGATGGATGGGTGTTTGAGTACCCTCCTGGTACGTTCCGAAGCACCTGCTGCTCTCCCACTGTGGGTCCTCCAGAGCATGGCAGGTGGAAGGGTGAGCAAGCAGGGTGAGCAATCAAGGGGCAGAGCCTTAAGGGTACAGCGGGCGGCAAGGCTTTCACATTGTGCCCCACCTGCTCTTTATGACACGTCAGGCCCCGTTCCAGGGCCGCGTCATCATGTCGTGGTCCAACCCTGGCGCTCGTCCTGGCCTCATGCCGTGGGTCCCTCGCCAGCCAATGTAGCCCTCTGGGTGCCCGCTCCAGGCCGCCGCAGTGAGGAAGAAGCTCAGGGAGGCCTCCAATCAAGCATTGGTGGGTCTGGGGGCCCTCCCAGCTCTATTGTCTACTTTGGTGTGCTGCACACTGGCACTGGATCCCCCAGGGCCTCCCAGCTTAGTGGAGCCGCCGGATCAGGTGGCATCTTCTTCAGCAGCCAGACTCCACTCCCTCAGCTGCACTTTCAATTGGAAAGTCATGTTTTGGTTTGCCTCTAACTTTTGACCCCCTGTCCAGATATGCACGAACCTTGACAATCCACCAAGTTCATCAGCTAAGTTTCGACATCAGAAAGATGTTTTTTTTAAATTTAGTGTAAATCCTTTCAGTAGATTTTAAGACATAAGCATATGAAAAAGGAGCCTTGTGGGCTTGAAAGGGTTAACACTTTTGTATATCTTGCCATTTGCCATGTGCAAATTTGCTTATAAATTTGGTACTGTTTGATGAATATGCCTGAAATTTGGCAAGCACTTAGAATGTTCAGACTACTATTGGTGTTTCACATTTTTGCATATTCATAAAGGAGGGGCCGTTAAATCAGGTGGAGCAAAAAGTGTTCATTTGCTAATAAATTTGGCACTGTGTGATAATCATTTGCTTATAATCAGGGCCATTGAAAATATGTTGCAGGTGAGGACCACGTTATGCAGCAAAAAAAAGTAAATGATGCGGCGTAATGCAGCACATTTTGTGATAGTGTTACTTCATTATTTTCTCATGCCCACGCTTGTTAACACTGTCTGGGCATAGGTATCACCTCAATAGTATCAATTTAATACACAAATATAGCAATAGGCGATGGACAGGTGACCATTGGAAAAGGACTTCCATTGCACAGCAACACATGTGGCTGCATTCTTAGTAACTTTTGATCCATTTGAGCGAGAAACTAAATTTGTTGTTACAATCTGCATAATATGCAGCAGATAACGGAGTATGTGCAAAATGCAGGAAATCCATAATTATGTGGAAAATACCACAGCCATTATTGCAGTGGTTCGTTTATAACTTTGGCCGCCTGTGCCAAGTATGGTAAGTAGTTAGCAATTGATATCCAGTGCAGTTATAATAGGTTTCATGAAAACCCAGTAGGGGCAAAGTTAAAAGGGGTCCCAAAATACTTTTGATTCACTAATAACTTTGGCAGCATTTGAGAATCTGCACAAATTACGGCAGGGACTTAGCACATTTACCTTTCTATTAGTATTTTTAAGTTGCTGTAGATCCACCAAGGGGGAAGGTGAGATAAAAAAAAAGTGGGGGGCAAAAAAGTGTTTATTTGCTAATAACATTGGCACTGTGTGCAAATTCTTGGAAGGTATGATTTTTGATTAGTATGTTACGTTTTGTTCCAATTCATCAGGAAGGGACAAAGTTAAAGGTGGCAATAACATTTTCAACTGCTTATAACTTTGGCATTGTTTCATGAATCTGGATCAAATGTAGCATTCAGTTAACAAGTTACACCCAGTGCAGGTATTTCAGGTTTTGTGTAGATCCCGTGGGAGGCGGAGTTAAAGAGGGGTGTCAAAACGTTTTTTGATTTACTAATAATTGTGGCACCATCTGAAATATCTGCATGAAATTTCGCAGGGGACTTATCATGTTTATCCTTCTCTTGATTTTCTCAATTTCATGCAGGTCCATCAAGAGAGGGATGATTTCAAGAGAGGGTGAAAGAAATGTTCATCTGCTGATAAATTTAGCACTGTTTGATGAATCCACGCAATATTTCGCAGAAGTTTAGCAGGTTCAGCTTACTGTTGGTTATGTTACGTTTTGAGCAGATCAGTTCGAGGAGGACAATGATAAATGGGAGGGCAACTAGAGCTCATTCATTCGCTTTTGTGCTGATTAATTAACTAACGTGAGATTTGGCAGCTAGCACCTAACATGCGCGAAGAGGCAGGTCACTGCTCCATGTTAGTCTGCACCATTCACTCAGACAAGGACTTTCACAGTCATCATCAAGAGCTGCAGACTAACATGGAACAGTGACCAGCTTATCAGCATTTTTGTACAGCGTACTCTTCTGTACATGCACTGTTTCACTTAGCGCGTGTGAGTAAGATTACACTTTCTTTCTATGTTTGGCGAAGAGACCTTTTGGGATGTCTGCCAGAGAACATGTGATGACTAAAAAAAAAAGTAAATATGAGGGGACTTTGGAACAGCTTCCTCCAAACATCTGTTGCTTTGGCTCTGCCTCCTTGCTCCATTGCTTGATAAAAGAGTCATTCATAAGGTGGGTCAGCCTACAGGAATATTTACCCTTCACTCTCATGATATTGCTGTTTGGTGCTTCTATTGTAATGCATGGATGGTGATACAACACGTTATTGTGAGAGGAGCAGGGAAAGAAGAGAAGTCTTACAAGTAAGCCACCCTGAGAGACCATACCTTGATTGATGGGGAAGCGGTTTGTATGTGGCTTCTTTTTTCAGTGTCAACTCTCATGTATTTCCATTGGCCTAGAATTTATTCTGGTGGAAATTCCAGTTGCCAAGTTAATAACGGCTTATATTCAGTGGTGGCTGGTGTCATTTGAAAGTGGTGGGGCGTAAAATGATTGTGATACTGCATCGTAGCGAGCGAGCGTAGCGAGCGAGCCCGAACAACCTAAGGGGGGTTCGGGCGGGTTTTCCCCCGAGAAAATTTTGAAAAAGAGTGGACAAATGGTGCATTTTCAAGCAAATTTGAGAAAGCAGGAAGGTTAATAAAGCAATTGTAAGAGTTCTGTTATTACATTAATAAAGAGATATCATATAACATAGGTAGCTGCTTATTCAAGCTTTCTTTCACCCCATAGTCCAGCAGGGTCTTGATACAAGACAGATAAGAGAAAAAGCAGTGTGGTCCTAGCCCAGGAAGACACTCATATTTCGTTGGTAAGAAGTCAAAAGATTGGTCAAATTGAAAACCTGAAATGCAATACGCAATCCAACAATTTGCAAGTACATCTCATCTATGTTTAACAAGCCATGTTTTACCCATGATTGTAATTGTGAATCACCAAATAAACTGAGCCACTGCAATCAAAATCATCCAAAACTGTGGCTCAAGGTTACATATTGGCAGAAACAGTATAAAACGGAAACAGTCTAAATTTCTATGAAAGTGACACATAAATATTGACCATGCAACTCAAACTCAGAAATTCCAGATCCAATTCACTGCCAAAGCAGGCCACCAGTCCCAAGTGTCATTTCATGTAAAATCCCCTTAAGAGCCTCTTTCGATACAGTGTCAGGGATACTGGTTCATGGCCCCTGCAGTCGAGTGAAACTGTACCGGTACTGTACCATTAAAATTACACCCAGTACCAGTCTTACTGTTTCACAGTACCTGCAGGCCTGCAATGAAGTACTGGTACCGTACCGTTACAATTCAACCAGTACCAGGACAATGTTTCAAAGTTCCTGCAGGGAAGTACTGCTACTGTACCATTACAGTTCCACCTACTGCCATCTAGGCTATTTTTAACTTAATAAATGAAGCAATTGATGAAGAACAACAAAACTGCCTGTCAAGTGGAATTAAACAAACAGGAAATAAATGGTCTCTTAAAAGCACTTGTTATTCAGTAAAAGTAACTTCGTCTCCTGCCCATTCCTCTCTCCTTCTTGTCTGATTTTCAGCTCCAAGCATCATCATCTCAGCGCCTGTGCTACACATTAATTCCCTTATTCTACCAATGCCAGGCCATGCGCTCCATGGTCATTGCGTTTTGATACTTTTGAAGGATACATGCTTCATGCTTTTCTCTCGTGTTTTAATATATTCCTGAGACTATGACCTCTTTGTTGTTTGCAAAGTGCACTGGCACCCTTCAGAGTAAATGCCCTTATATAAAAAGCTTAAACAAATAAGTAAATAATTGACCTAATCTCAAAATCTAAATACCATACCTATTTGAGAACGTATAAAAAAACAGCATACTCACTACAAAATCATTATGGAGCACCATCACCAAGAACTCCAGTGATAAACACACCCATCCTCAGATTAGTTGCCTCCACTCTAGACAATGCATAGTGTGACCTTAGCCCCCATCCAAGAGCTATTCAATACATAATTTTTTTTTATTGAAAACGTCAGAAAGGTACAGTGAGTGACTGACAAAAGGCCCATGTCCATCTCGATGTTGCTCTGATAAGTCATATGTGCTCTAAGGGAAGTGGCATCTCAAGGCGTTTATATAATTTTAGCTGCACTCAACCACACTCAACCCCTCTGTCTTCTTATGAGACCCTGTATCTGTTGGATGCTAAAATACCACACCTCATTATTATACTTATTTTCAAACATCTGGAAAACACATCCTTCAAAGAGTCAGCAATTCCTAACCAGCTGAAAGGTGGGCCACTCATGCATCTTTTGAGGAAAACAAACACCCAAAGCATGGTCTGGTGGTTATTTTCTTTTTTCTGTTCAGTACCTCCAAGCTTTTGCTGGCAGTCCTGAACAGACAAAAAGTACATCAGAATCTCAATTCTAAATAGTGAGGATGGCTAGCTATATCTATACTAACGACCCCAAATCCATCCTGCCAGCTGTGTAAGGTTCCTGCCAGTGGAGCCAGTTGGAGCTTCTCCAGGACGAATATGATGGTCTGATTGACTCTACACGGAGTGAGCAGACCATCATTTTGGGGACAGGAGACTGAACCACATTCGTGGCAGAGTACCCTGTCTGCCAATCTAAATGAGGCCCTTTGTCAGCTGTTTACTTCTGTTGTGTTGTTGATGAGCTTGGCAGCATCTTTTTCATTTATGTGGCTTTCATGAAATATTGCATTCATACGGGTTTGGTTAACTTAAATTGACTTCTTCCGGATTATTTATATATATATGGTTGTAGCTGCACGGTTAGAGTGGCAAGCATTTAGCCAGCTGGAGTGCGAGATGTTTCAGGGGCAATGTTCAGCGTTAGCTTTTGGCATAGAGTAAGGTGTGAATATAATTTCGAATTTTTATAGTAACTTCTCTGGTGTAATATGAATATGGACACACACATACCATATTGGTATATATCTGGTAATGTGAAATAACGTAATATTTTAAAAATTTGTTGTAATTTTTCTCACCAGTCTAGCAATAACAGATTGCTTCCCAAAGAACTTGCCAGGCGATAAAATTGGTTCAAGCTTCTCCATCTATCACTTTTTGCCTTTTAAATACAACGCTCAGGAAAACAGTTTAAAGCCATAGTTATTATTTGGTTTGTTAAGAGGAAGGGGTTGCTTATGGGTACGCTACCTGGAAACTTGACTCCTGGTGTGGCAGTGTTAGTGAAGAACTCATCCCCAGACCACTTAACGAACTCAACTGTACGCCCTTTTATCAAGAATCTTAAGAGGTTCAAATGCAGCAGCTTTTAACCCCCTGCCTCAGTGTATCTACCGCTTTTTGCCCAAACTCCTCAAAGGCCCCGTGGGGCAGTCCGGGGGTAAAGGGTACATGCTCACAGCTTTATAACAGGAAGCGCACGGGACTCCGCGCAAAGAATTTACTGTAATCTCAGAGCTGCGCATAAACCTCCCTATTAGGACTGCACAAGGTAATCAGAGCTCTGCACGCGCCATAGCACTTGAAATGCAGATGGTGAAGGGAGGCAGAAGTGAGGCACACTGGCTGATCTATCTATGTGACAATGCCAGTATTGCAGTAACAGGGGGTGCTGCAGGCCAGGGCCGAGGTGCTTTGGCACAGCTTCTTCCGGAATTCAAAACTGCTGTGGGTCATGGTTTCAGAGCAATGCAAACGTTTGTATGGTTTCCAGTTATACAATAGCAGGGATTGCCGAAGACCAGGACTGAAGGGCATTGACAGATTAGCGAGGGGTTCAAAGCAGTCGGCTCGCGCGCGGGGGGGGCCGGGGGTGTTTTGAAATAAAAGAAAATCCTACCTGAGCAGGTCCGCCGTCCGCACCGCCTCGGGTCCGACTCCGTTTGCGCCTAAAGCCCCTCTCAGCCAATCCTGGCGCTGCTGGCAGCGCCAGGATTGGCTTAGGGCACGGTTACCTCTCGCCCGCCTGCCCATTAGGAGACCGAGGTTTGAGCCTTTGCTCAACCCTCGCTCTCCTAATGGGCATGCGCAAGCCAGTGCAAACACAAGTGCGCATGACTGGGCACGGCGCGAAAATTCGCTACCCTTCCCCACTCATGCGCACTTGTGCTGCTGCGCTGCCTGCTGCCCCTGGTCCCTCTGACAATCATGTCAGTCAACATGACGCAGGACCGCCCACCCCCTTCAGACTCTGAAGGGGTGGGCGGTCCGACGTCATGCTGACTGACATGATTGTCAGTCTCCTCGGCGTCTTTGAACTTAAGTAAACTGATTCAGTTTACTTAGGTTCAAAGACGCCGGGGGGGCTACGCCCCAACGCCCCAATGGACGCACCGCCGCTGCTTATATTCATGCAGTAGCTAGCATATGGCTTTTGGATATCTATGTATTGAGCTGTTATAGAAAAATGCAAAGTTGTTTCCACTTGCATCTTTGAAGTGGGTATTGGTCTTCAATGATTTAATTGGTTTTGGTTGGTATTTCTATTTCAGCAATCGAATTTTTCTTGTTTTCTTATATTGGCTATTAATTAGCCCAATGCATAACAACCTTTGTGCTGCAGGTGGATCAAATAGAAACCACTAGAATGTATTTTGTGGGTATTATTCAAATTCAATCTAAAGCCTTGATTACAAGTATTGAGTCAGTCAGTCAGTAAATCTTTATTCAGCATAAGCCATAAAAGTCAATAAAACACAGTATAATATAAAACAATTCAGGATTTCAATGATACATTGAAATTATTGATCTTATATATCAATAAAGTTCACATACGACTCGAGACAAGGAAAATACAAAATACAATTTCTGCAAGAAGTTAAAAATCAATGCATCATCCCATAAAATTGTATGATATAAAAACAATATGGTAACAAAGTCCACACTTCATTGAAAAGTCAATGTCACCAGTTAAGCATCTTAGAAACAGCTTAGAAACATGGAAGGCATAAAACATCTACCAGTACAGGCTGGGTCAGTTCCTATAATCACAGAGGAATAGTCTCATATATTTTTCTAATTGCTAGTGTTTTTCTAATTAAATTGAGTAAAGCATAACAGGTTTCTACAGTAGAAAGGTTCTGTATGAATGTCAAGCCTTCCATGTGAGTTCTCAGTTTAGACTTCAGTAGAAGGCCATTAAAAAGTTACGCCTTGGATCTTTATATAATGGGCAGAAAAATATAAAGTGACGTGCTTTGTTTTGATACCTGGTCACACCTACATGGAGGTAAGTCAAACTCCATTGGTGAGCAAGCAGGTGTGCGTGACCCAGAATCAGAGTTTAACAATAATGACCACACCCTGATAATTTTCACCTGACAAGTTTACCATGAAAAACGAGGTACATCTCATTGAGGGTGGGGGTTAGTGACTGTGACATTGGCAAAGCATGTCAAAACCAGTGCGGTAAACACTAATCCTGCATGTTTTGTCCAATCCCCCCCTGAAAATGTCTTAATGGGATGTTTTAACTACACCCAGTATATACCCTTCCTGAGATATTAGTATTTATTGCATGCGATAAATACTACCCTTATACCGTCATTGTTTTTGAAGCCGAAAAGTTGTAAAACTAGCCCTTGCACCTTACCCTTATTGTTCTACATACCACTGTGCAAGAGATAGCATCATTGTCAGAATCTGAGAAAAGGCATCAATGGTGAATTGTGAAAAACAAAACCAAATGCCATTACCAGTTAAAGGATTATGCAAAAAAGTAGGTAAGGGGTTGCATGGCAATACTGTGAACTGTAAACAGGTGTGAGTGGATCCGGTACAGCAAGTAACACCTGCTGTGGTATAGTTGTGCAAAAAATAATGGGGTAGAACAATGGGTTGTTCTGCTTTGTTTGTTTGAAACATGGTTCTGTTGTCACCTGCATAGACAGGTCATTGCGCTTTGTTATGCCTAGGGTGTTTCTGTAACCATGACTCTTCTTTCCATTGTCAGCTCATCGTGTCTCCTCAACAATCCAGTTACCTTATATCCAAGGCCACTGGAATTTTGCAGCAGAGTTGATTAAATTATGCAGTGTAATGCGCCACATTTTGTGGTAGCATTAAATGGTTATTTTCTCATTTTTACACTTGTTAACACTGTCTGGACTTAGGTTACATCTCATTAGTACCAATTGAACACCCAAATACAGCAATAAGCAACAGAAAGCTGACCAGTCAACCTTAGCAAAGGGCTTCCCACTGTAGTGCAACACATGTCGCTGTGTTTTAGTAGCTTTTGAACCGTTTGAGTTAAATTCTTCAGGTTATGAAGCAATTGATGGAGTATATGACAAATCTAGCAAATCCATAATTATGTGAAAAATGCTGCTGCAGCACAATCGCATAATTTAAGTGGACCTGCTTATATCAGGGAAGAGCTTGTCACACTGCAGTCCAACACAGCTGATTGTTTTTGTAAATCTCCTGCCTGAATCTCGAATTGAAGCAGGTCATAACAGGACAAAGCACAAAATATTTTCATTGACGATCTTTTGGTAAAAATCGCTGAGGTCTGAAGCACTTTCCAACTGCTTAATGAGGGAAACTGGTTCAAAATGGAAACACAACTTGTTATGTTATGTTATGTTATGTTATTAGGATTTATAAAGCGCGCGAATACCCGTGGGTGTCTTGGCGCTGAGAACAGTTGTGACCCTGCTGGCTATCTAATTCTGGAACAACCAGGTTTTCAGTCCCTTCCTAAAGGAGAGGAGGGAGCTCGCGCTTCTTAGCTCACTCGGAAGAGTGTTCCAGAGCTTAGAGGTGCCATAGAGAAAGCTGCGGCCTCCCCATTTCGTAGTACGAATTCTAGGCACTGTCAGGAGTTTGGCCCCCGTGGACCGGAGTTATCTGGTCGGTTCATACCAGGTGAAAAGGTTCTGTAGGAAGACAGGACCTGTGAGGCTCAGTGCCTTATAAGCCAGACACAGAGCCTTGAATTGTATTCGTTGTGCCACAGGCAGCCAATGCAAACTGCGAATCTCCTTAGATACGGATTTGCATCTGGGGAGGTTGAACAGTAGCCGCGCTGCTGTATTTTGTACACTCTGCAGCTTGTTCAGGCACTGCTTCTGTATATTCATGTACAGCCCGTTGCAGTAGTCTAGTTTCGATTGAATCAGTGCTGTGACTACCGTTTTTCGAGTGTCTGCAGGAATGTAAGGGAGAATCTTCCTTACTTTCTTGATAAGGAAGTGAGAGGCAGAGACCGTGGCGTTTGTGTGCTGGGTAAGTGAAAGTTTGTTGTCGAGCCACACTCCCAGGTTCTTGGCCTTGACCGCGGGTTCTGGTGGTTCTCCCATTTCAGCCGGCCACCACAGATTTCCCCAGTTCGGTTGCATATTACCCAAGATCAGGATCTCTGTTTTCTCAGAATTGAGTTTAAGACAGTGTGTGTTCATCCAACGGTTGATGGCACACATACAATTCTGAAATTGCTGGGTAGGGGACACCTGATTTTTGTAAGCAGCCACCACTATCTGGGTGTCGTCCACGTAGGACGTAAGGCTGAACCCGAATTCTTGGATCAGAGGGGCCAGCTCGGAGACATAAATGTTGAACAAGGATGGGCTCAAGGAGGAGCCCTGTGGTACTCCACACGGGAGGGTATAAGACTTGGAGTGATACCCATCAACGGAGACGGTTAATCTCCTGTCCTTGAGAAAGGAGGATAATAGGGCTAGCGCTCTACCCCTGACTCCCAGACTCTCCAGCCGTTGTTGCAAGAGGGAATGATCCACAGTGTCAAAAGCGGCAGACAGATCGAGGAGTACTAAAGCAGCCGTACCTCCTCCATCCATCACCGTTCTGATCTCCTCTGTGGCTTTAATGAGAGCTGTTTCCGTACTATGTCCTTGGCGGAAACCAAACTGGGAATCGTGAAGCACATTGTTTTCCCGGATAAATTGGGTTAATTGAATGTTCATAAGTTTATCAATTATTTTGGCAGGTAGTGGCAACCGAGCTATAGGACGGTAGTTGTTGGGGTTGGTTGCGTCTAGGGTGGGCTTTTTCAACAGTGGAAGAATGGAGGTGTCCTTCCATCTGGAGGGAAAAATGCCTGAGGTAAACATGGAGTGAAATATTTCTGTTAATTCAAAAAAGAAATTCCAGGTTCAAAAGGAGGAGCCTCCACACGAAGTCTACAAAGAATGTGTAAAACACTGATTTTAGGATTATTGTGCATTTCAAGAATTTTACTTTCTTTTACCCTTTTTAAAATTGAAATGTCTACAGCTACTATAGCATCTGTGCGTAATTATTAACTAGTAATAATGATTGAAAACTCAGTCTAACAGTAATGTTTTAAAATTGTAGATAAACCCCTGACGAAGGGCCGGGAGGGGCCCGAAATGCATCGGGTGAAAAAAGATTACCTTTGGAGGAACACTTATGCTACATTCCGTGCTCTAGGATAAGGCGAAATGTGCATGCCTACAGCATTTAAGGACATAATGTATCCATAAGAGTCTAACATGTGACTGGATAACAGGATTGAACTGCGGAAAGAATGAATAAAATTGGAATAAAACTTTTGATTAAATGGATTAACTTTGGCATCAATGCTACGCGTGAATTAATGCTGTGCATCCGGATTGGGGCGTCACTTCGCCACATTGTTTCTAGTGTTACAGCTACTATTTCACACGTTTAACCAGGAGAAGCAGCGGCTACCCCTGACTTACAATTTATTGCCTCTGCCACTTCCCTTGTTAAATCTATTCTGAGGTGATCAATATGACAGTAACAGAAATAGAAAGGAAACAGGGCTCTAAGAACCCTGTTTACCTTCTGCAATTATCTTTCCTTGCTCTTCCGTCAATGTTTCAGCAACAAATAGGAGGTCGTCAATTGTCTTATGGGCTGTTCCTGTGTTGCAAATGGTAGTCAAAGTATGCATGATGTCTCTTCCCCTACTCCTGGATTTTTTGGCAATGTTTATGGCGGAGATGTAGTATTACTACCAGAGCTGCCTATTTTGGAACTAATAAACCATGTTGGAGTCCGGTTTCAGCTCAGCATCCTGTGATTCTGGGCAAATCACATAATTTCTTGGTGCCTAAGAAAACAATAAATAAATAATTAATAATAATCTGACCTTGTGTAATGTAACAGGTGTTCAGGCAAAGCCCTCCAATGCCCTTGGACCTAATTCACTCTATATAAAACTGCAAAAAAGAAAGTTAACAGAAATCCTTCACTGTAAAGATGCTAAAACTAGTCTAGGCACTTCGGCCTTAAACAAGTGCATACAGCTATGCAAGAGATAGAATAGTTGCCAGGTTCCTGCGCTTCGAAACCAACTAAATGTCATCACTGGTTAACTAATTATGCATAAATGTAGGTGAGACGTAACTAGGCCATTTTCTTAATTGTAAACAGGGGAAGGGCAGATGGTGTGTGTTAAGTATAACCTGCAGTGGTATTGTTCTGCGTGAAAGGTTTACAACAGCCAGTAAATCCAGTTTGTTTGCTTGAGTGAATGTTCCAGTGTCACCTGTATTGAATGGTCACTATGCCTGCTAATCTGTGTACTCCTGAAGGGCTTTTGTATCCAAGCTTCTTCTGCTCATCATCTCTTGTCAACTCTTGTCAACAACCCCATTTCACTATAACAACGAGCTTGGTAAATTGCAGCTTGAGGCATCTCAATACTTCTGCAGCGACCACGCCCCCACCACCCCAGCATCAACTTCTGCTCAAAACTGCACAACTTTGCAAGCCAGCCTTCATAGAAAGTCTTTTAGGACCAAAATTGGGGCACTTTTTCCATCTACTGGAAAACACTGATTTACAATGATGAAAATGAAAGGCTAATTCGAAAAGAAGATCACATGATTGAAAGGAGGGTGGGTAAAATTGCAATGTAATTTCCTTGTGTAGCACACATTTCTCATCAGAACTACAGGTTGGGTGCGTGGTACGTGAAGGGAGGCTTTGTGTGAAAATATGATCTTTCATGGAGCCGTCAGCTTTCCATTTTCATCATCTGTGAATGAGTAGAAATGATCTCACATAGCCTTCTCTTGCAAATGTCCAGTGTCCAGTCAATTACAAGGGGTATGCAAGGTGTGCATTCCAAAACGAAAGATTTTCAAGATTCCAGCGCAAATCCACATGATGTCCAACGGATGAGTCAGCCATTTTTCATTAATTATTTTATACTTGGAGAAAAGGAAGTGGGTAGCCCTGTTCTTGTGTTTTTTTCTGACTTCATAGTTTCTACGTTGAATATTTTTTTCTGGTCTAACCCGCTTTCTGTTGACGTTTCTTTATTATTTTTCATCCTTTTGTTTCGATTCGTTGTCTTTTTTGTGGTTGGAAGGGTTTTTTTGTATTCTGATTTTTCAATTTTCTTTTATTTGGTTTCTATTTTCTGTCAGCAATGGCATGGGAGAGCTGCAAAACCAGGGGCAGGTCTGCCATTGCTTTTCCATGCTATGTAATGTGTTCTCTATAAGAAAGATGGCAGCGCTAACTTCTTTGTGTTCCAACCCCTCCTCTGTATGTAAGCAAATTGCTGGAGGTCTGGGAAGGGTTACTCCCTTACACAGAGGTGTGGCCCTAGGGGCGTTTTGTTTGATCATGTAACGAATCATGAATAACCACACTGAGCCCTCCCAGCACCACTAGCAGCACAGCTACGCGGATGTCTTCATTCATGAGGGTAACTTCTGCAGCACCTTGGCCTAGAAGTAAAGGAAAGACTGCTGAGTTCAATATTTCTTAATTCTTATAATGAAGTCATCTGATTATTGCTTAACCATAGCTTTACAGCTCGTTAGTCACAAAAGTCGCAGCAAAAAAGGTCAATTTAAGTCTATATCGATGTTCCCGCTGTTAGGGCTTTGGGAACATTGCGCGGCAGCCACAGCTTACTACATTACCTCTGTGCTTATGGATAAGTTATGGGTAAGTTGATTCATTGTTAAGGAAAACATTTTGTTTGTTAACTGTGCCCCTGTATCAATTCATCCTTTCCATCTACATCAAATGAATAGCAATAATGCACCCAAAGAAAGCTATACCATGCCCATTTGAACCCCATTCAAGAGATAGCAGACAGCAGATTTTAATCCCGTTGGATGGCTACATAAAACCGTCCAATCCTCTGCCCCATAATGAACCAAAATATGAATAGTTCATCACATCAGCATGACTTCAGGAAATCAACTCTCTCACAGACATAGCTGGAGCAAACCATCCACCTATTAAAGTATCTTGTCTTCCTGCTATGAACCTGCCTTTATGCCGATCAACAACTCTTTTATCCCTCAATCTATTTAAATGAGCAGAATATCCACCACACAGAATCATACTCACCCACTGAAAAAACTGAAAGATCATCAAGAAAGGCAAATAAGGAGAGGCAAACAGTTATGTGCTCTCTGGTTCTTCCAAGAAAGGAATCATCAGAACAGGATTTCTATCAGAGAAACTCAACATCACTACTTAAACTGCTTTGGCAACACAGCAGACAAACCATACCTCATGAGGCCTTCTCCCCCAGTAGCCTTCCAAAATCAAACGCAAACATACCTGACAGTACAACCAATTAAAGGGTGCATGCTAATCAGGCTCTGCAGTGGCTAGTCGCTGAAAGTGGGCAATGAACTGGCTACAGGTGGTAACATAGCCTTTGTCAAGGTACGCACAGACCACATATCTCACCAAACTACCCAAAGCAACAAAGTGATCTTTATGGGAGACTTCAATCTTCACTAGGGCACCACAGAAGACTTTGCAGTGAACCACTTCGCCTCCAGTCTCCTCAACAGTGATTTGATCCAGCTAATCTAAAACCAACACGCACTAAAGGCTCAATACTAGAACTAATAATCTCCAAAGAAGACATGCTGTCAGTGAATTATTCCATCTTGGTAGACTGGTTTGATCACTTCCTTATTCCCTTCACCCAGCGACTCTCTCACACCGTGATAATGGGTCAACCGAAAAGAGCAGCAACCTGGTTTCGAAACACCAGGAACATAGACATCAATACTCTTATCAACACTGCTAAGAAGATTCTACCCTCCATCGGCCCCACCATAATGTGAATGACTTGACCTCCCACAGCTTTAAATGCCTCTCTAATGTACTTGAGGCTGTAACTGCACTCCAAAACAAAGAGAAACGACCTAAACCAACAGCACCATGGTTCAACATGGCCCTCTATGAGGAAAGTAAAGTTGTAAGAATCTTAGAGAAGAAATGGAGCTGGTCACCCTCCACCACTAACCTCACTTGCCTCAGAAATGCTAGGTACCTATACAAAAACACATCTTTTGGAAGAAGTCCAATCACTTCAGATCCCTGCTGGACTCAGCCAAGACCCAACTGAAGCAACTCTTTGATCTGGTTGAAACCACCACAGCCCCTCCACTCCCACATCCATCAAATTTGAATGCCCAACATCAAATGCAGACGAGTTTCTTTAGACTCCAAAGTTCAACTGCTTCTTCATCATGATGTCCATCCTACCTCTTCCCTGTCGTGCAAATCCAAAGAGACTTGCCAACTATTTAATATCATTACAGAGGAAAACTTACTCAAGATTATCATAAAATCGAAACCCTACAACCACTTTGTAGACTCAGTCCCTAGCGACATTGCCAAAGACCTGAAATACTCACATGCTTCCCTCTGAAGAAAACTGATGATTCTCTCTCTCAGCCAAGGAACATTTCCTGATTGAATTAAAACTGGAGTTACCCCTCTCCTCAAACAACCCTTTGCTGGTACTAATGACCTCAACAGCTATCACCCGATCACCAACCTGCCTTTCCTCTCAAAAATCATTGAAAGATGTGTAGCAGAGCAATTCACCCAACACATCAAAAATAACAACCTCCAAGATTAATTCAAATCTGGTTTCAACCAGGGTTCAGCACAGAAACCATTCTATTACAGGTGCTTGATGATGCTCTTTGAAATCTAGACTCAGACAACCCCCTACTTCCTGATTCTTCTCGATCTATCATTAGACTTCAACACAGTCAACCACCACGCGCTCCTAGACACACACTTGAATGGACATTGATGACATGGTCCTTCGTTCCAAATGGACAGATCGCAGAGGATAAAAAGTGATGTCCATCCTTGCAACCGACCCTATTCAACCTATACATCGAGCCACTTGAAGTCCTCTTTAAGAAGGAAGGGATCTTCTATCATCAATACACAGATGACTCACAGCTGTGTCTAAAGGTCTCTTATCAGAATGATATGTTACATCTTGTCACTGTCCTAAACTCTGTTCACTTCTGTATGACCTCTCATCACCTAAAACTAAAGTTTCCAAAACTCAATTTACCCTTATCTCTCCTTTGAAGTCAACACTTCCACTGCAATCTCTGTTGGACACAAACAACATCCTTAAAAGTACACTCACCATTGTTGATAGTGTCAAATCTCTACAAGTCATTCTAGACTAAAGATTCAATCGACATTCCCAAATCAGCACAGTGGGCAAAAATGTGCACTATCAACTACGTCTTCTGTGGGGAATCCATTGTTACATTCCAGAACAAGATCTAAAATCTCTTGGTAATACACTGGTGCTCTCCAGAATAGACTATTGTAAATCTGTCTGGACTGACCTCTCCAAAATCCATCGGAAAACATCCTCAACTACGACTTCGGAGCAACGAGTTCCGGGGTCACGCAAGCTGAACAACGGCTTGCACGAACAACGATTAGCCTTAACCACGCATGTGCGTGGTTATGGCTAAGTTGGTCTAGTGTTTGTGCAGGGCGGAGTTCAGAGGAGCGTCGGATAGGAACAGGTAAGAGGGGTTGGGGGTGGAGGGGGTTTGTGTTAGTTTTTCAGGGGTGGGAGGAGTTCGTGGGGGTTGGGGGTTCATGTTAGTTTTTAGGGGGTGGGAGAGGGTTCGGGTTAGTTTTTAGGGGTGGGGGATTTGAGTTAGTTTTTAGGGGTGGGAGGGGTTTGTGATAATTTTTAAGGGGTGGAAGTGAGTTTATGTTCGTTTTTAGGGGGTGGGAGGGGTTCAGGTTAGTTTTTAGGGGGTGCGGGTTCGTGTTAGTGTTTAGTCGTGGGGGGGTTAGTAGGGAGTGGGAGGGGTTTCTGTTAGTTTTTAGGGGGTGGGAGTGGTTAAGTGTAGATACTAAGAGGTTGGGGGCGTTCATGTACATTTTTAGGGGGTGGGAGGTGGGGGGGTACAGGGTAGTTTTTAGGGAGTGGGAGGGGTTCGGTTTTGTATTTAGGGGGTGTGTTTACCATGCATTCCTTTACCACAAAAATTTGTGGTAAAGGAATGCATGGTTAAAAAAATCGTGGTTGAGACGCGGTCGTACTAGAGACCGCGTTGTTTAGGAAGTTGTTGTTGAGGAACTCGTTGTTCCAACATACAACCAAATCCATCTCACCCCCCCCCCGGAAGTCGATTCTACACTTGGCAGCACAGTTCATCTACAGAGCCAAAAGGAATGAAAACATCAGACCTATGCTGATCACTCTCAAATGGTTGCCAATTGAAGCCAGGCCTATTGACAAGATTTCCTGCATCACCTACATAGTTCTGCACACATCCACTCCCTTTTACCTAGCAGACAAACTCAAGCTATCTGGTGACTCCATACAATTGCAAAATGCCAAAGCAATGCTGCGAGAACCCCCTTACTTTAAAAAGGAACGACTGATGGCACAATCCTTCTCGGTTACCGCAACCAGAATCTGGAACTCATTACCTCCAGATCTATGCACAACCAACTCCCTGGCAACTTTCGGAATGGACCTGAAAACCCTTCTCCTCCAATGACATTTTAGCTAAGACACTGCAATCAACTCTTAGCACAGACCTCTACACTACCTAAACCTTTTTACTGCTGTATATACCTCTTGTACATTATGTTTTATGTAATGATATACCATGTTATATTCTCGACCTTTGTATTTATTTATAATAGTACTTGCTCATCTTAAACCATCTGTACCTTCAATTTAACAACATATTTCTCTTGTAAAGTGCTTTAGCACCTTTGTGTAATGTCTACACTATGTAAATATGCATAAATAAATACAAAAATAAATACAAAGAAACCAAATTACTTCACTAGCTAAATAGAATCCCTTGTCTACAACATCACATTACAAAACCAAACAAAGTCCCAACACCCATTTTCTTAATACATGTCAAACACACACCAAACTTTAGCATCCTACTTACCTACACCACCTTAATGAAATCTCTGTCATAAATTCCTGAAAAAAAGTATCTTGCAGACTTTCAGCCTCAAACGCAGACTACCATCTGAAATTGCAGTTATGGTGACACATCCATATCACCCCTGCATATACCCCTCTATCTGAACAAAGTTTCCTTCTACACACTCCCTTCTAAACAGCCTCAAATGTGCCCTGTGTATTATACATACATTAACAAACTACTTGTAAAATCTAATATATAACACCACCACTTCACACCCTATGACCCTATACACCTGACCGGAAGCCAATACTTCAAAAGCTTCATTTTCTTTTCAGCCAACAAAGATACGTCTGACTCTGGATAACCCGCCCCCATTACACCCAAGGCATATCTTTTCTCTGGAGGAAATAGAAAATGGCCAACTGGAGAATATAGAACACATACCTCACAAGTTATATTGTTTGCAAATTGATCTATTCTTAACAATAGTTGCTTAGCTAATTGAGAATATCTAATTGCCTTCTGCTATTCTAATAGGAATACAGTCATGAATCAAAATAGCAGTTATAGGAATCTTGCACACCACTGGAGTAATATTTATTTGTAATTTTTTATTCTATAATCCACAAGAAATCATTAGCTATCAAGGCCAATTTTATTAATTCCGTATGCTTTATTCCATGTTATTGAGTCTTTCAGGACAAAATTTGAAAACTTCTTACTGACATACGTATCGGCCTGCAGACATGTAGACTCTTAAACTTTCTCAAGTCTTGTAATATAATAAGTCCTGTACAACAATCAAAATCAGAGCCCACTGAAGTTAATAAGTACCTAAAAAGTAGTGTGTTAAAATTTTAGCCACACTATAAATATTTCAACTGAAACTGATGTCTCCAAGATTATGCAGAGAAATGGTATCGAACATATCAGCATATATACGTTAGCTCTCATACATGTATTCAGCGTTCAGCCATTGTTCAACTCTTTCCTTTTGACACTGGGAACAGTCACATGCCCAAAATAATATTGTACCCTGCACGCAATGTGTCAGGGTAACTGGGTGTATAGCATGAACAAAGAGCCTGACCATCATTGCAGAAATCTGTACCTAGTAGACTCTGGAGCAGGTACAGGGCACAGAGTGTATTTCAAACTGCGCCCTGTCCCTAGTTTCTTGTGGGCACACCAAAGGTCCTGCTAATCTGGCTTTGAGTGCATGGGAACCAAGTGCAATATGTGCCAGAAGCCACCCTAAGTATCCAGAACCATGTGGGAATGGCTAAAGTCTTGCTGCAAGTGGTCCGGGAGTTAGAGGACTGACAGATCACAGGGTATTGCCAAAGGTGATGCCCTGCACCTAAAATACTGGGCATGAGCAAAGTCCATTCCTGATCAACTCTGGCCAAAGGACAGTGGGTGCAGTGTTAAGTAGAAGTCTTTGGTTATAGCACCACTGGAATGTGTAAAGTGACCTTTGAACACTTCGTTCCACTGTGTCACAAGCCTGCTACAAGCCTGCCACATCGGATTGCCGGTTTCTTTCCTGGTCCCGTGAGGGGGACCAGACTACACCGCCCAGCAGCCTGCGCAGCGCGCACGCCGCCAATGTCGAGGAGAGCGCCCGGAGGCGCTCAAATAGCGGGCAGGGCTCCCGCAGCGCGGGAGCCTTTGAACACTTCGTTCCACTGTGTCACAAGCCTGCTACAAGCCCGCCACATCGGATTGCCGGTTTCTTTCCTGGTCCCGGTCCCGTGAGGGGGACCAGACTACACTGCCCAGCAGCCTATGCGGCGCACATGCCGCCAATGTCGAGGAGAGCGCCCGGAGGCGCTCAAATAGCGGGCAGGGCTCCCGCAGCGCGAGAGCCTTTGAACACTTCGTTCCACTGTGTCACAAGCTTGCTACAAGCCCGCCACATCGGAGAAATGGGGAAAAGAAAATTAGCTACAAGTAAGGGGAAGCCCACTGGTAAAACTGTACCTATTACAAATTACCTGAAAAGTGCCATGGGAATCATAAACAGTGAAATTGTACAAGTAGAAGAGCAATTGGCAGCTACTAAGACGGCCCTGAATGTTGCTCAAAGGGAGGCTAAGACAACCACGGAGGATTACGATAGTGGAGCGATCATCTGGGAGCAAGGACACAGAGAAGTGGGGACTGTGATGTTGTAGCTCCTATCGCGGTGTTGGATACTAATAAAGATGCCAAAACCAGCGGGGCATTAGTTAGATATAGCATGGCGCACCTAGGCGAAGCTCCCTCCCCCTGTGTACCAGACCCCAAGGTAGTGGGAAGGGATTCAGGGGGTGGCATTGGACCGAGGATTTTATCATGGAATGTGGCTGGCCTTAAAAACAAATTGCCATGTCAAGAGTGGGGCGATTTTATCGAAAAATACGATATTTGTATTTTTCAGGAGACATGGGCAAGGGAAGACTTCCATCGGATGGGATTCGCCTCCTTTAACATCTTGGCCACAATGGGTGGAAGGGGGAGACCCTCTGGTGGTCTTACCATCTGGGTGGGTACTCACCTAGGCTGCAGAGCTGAGCAATTGACAACATCTTCAAATGATATCCAGTGTGTTCTTCTTACATTTCCCACAAAGGTGAAAATTGCCCTAATCAATGTGTATTCCCGCCCCGTTAAAAATGGCCAAGAGTCTGCCACCATTGACCATCTGGGACTCTTTATCCCAACTCTGGACCCGGGGGTAGGAGTGATCATAGGGGGGGATTTCAATTGTCAATTCAAACCCCTCTCTGATTCAACTGTCCCTACGGAAGAAGACCTTTATTGGTCCATACCCGACCCTCAGATTACCCCCATTAAAGTGTGGTCCCCCTTGGCATTGCAGCTTAATTCACTCATTCTGGCTCATTCAATAAGGGCATGTAATGGCCGGACTAAATCTGACCGGCCTGGACAGCCGACATTTAATACAGTAGGACAAGCGTCGCTCCTAGGTTATATTATGGTGGAAACCAAGCTGTGGGGAAAAGTCCTGGACTTCCATATTTTACCAAGGCAGGATAGTGATCATAACGCACTGATCCTGACCCTAAAATCTTGGAATTATGGTAACTCTAACCCCCTACCTTTCCAAACCAACGTGAATGACACAGTAACTCTATCTAACAATAGAAGGAAAGTTAGATGGAGTAACATCCAAAATTCTCCTCATAGGCTAGCGCTAGTATACCATCTGGCAATGCCATTGATAGCTAAAATGGGGGAGGTGGTACAGGGCGAGGGTTCCACCCTGAACCTAGGCAAGGTGGGTGAGATACACGCTGAACTATCCCTGAAACTGGCTGACATATTTTTCCCAGTGGTGCGCAGGAGGGAAAGCAATAGAACTAAACGTTCATGGTTTAATGACAAGTGCCGAAAGGGCAAGCAGGATCTTCTGGACGCGATTAAGGAGAGGGACAAGGCCCAAGTCAAACTTACCAGGGCTAGATATAAACGTATTACCCAACAGGAAAAAAAAAACTGGGAAATAGATAGGTGGGAAACCCTTAGAAGTGCCCTGAGTGAGAAAGATTTGAAAACGTTTTGGGCAATAGTGAGCACTGTGGAGAGGGAGGCAAGACCAGCCTTTGAGCCGAACATTGCGTCTGAAGTCTGGGAGAGCCACTTTGGGGCACTCTATTCGAACAAGGAAGGAGGGACTGCCAACTATGACACTCCTAGTCCGGTTTGGGAGTTCGATCTTGAGGGGGCCCCGGAGAATACTAGGATGGAAGTGGAATTAGCCGTTAACAAGCTTCAACGTAACAAAGCCCCAGGTCTAGATAAGTTACCGGGGGAACTTTTCCGGGGAGAACCCAAAATTTGGACCCCATACTTATGTGCTCTATTTAATTCAATCTTGAAGGGCATGGACCCCCCCGATACCTGGGCCGGGGCTGAAATAGTCCCTATATTGAAAAAGGGCTGCCCCCTTATACCCTCTAATTACAGACCGATCAGTCTAATTGACATCACACAAAAACTGTTCGGCCGGGTACTCTTGGACCGCCTACAGGGATGGATGGAAGAAGAGCATATCCTAAGTCCATATCAGGCTGGGTTTAGAGCCAACATGTCAACCGTGGACCAGATATTTCGATTACAACTATTATACTGGAAAACGGTGACTGTTGAGGGGGGCAGTCTTTATTTAATATTCGTTGACTTAAAGTCGGCTTTCGACCTTGTTCCCCGGACAAAATTATGGAAAGTGCTCAGCGACCTCGGGATCCCACCTTATCTTCTTAATGTCATAGTGAGGCTCCATACACAAAATTTTGCCCAGGTACGATGTGGAAAATATGGAGCACTTACTGCACGTTTCCCAGTTCATAAGGGGGTACGGCAGGGATGTGTCCTAGCCCTTCCCTATTCTGTCTTTTTATTAATGGACTTATTGACCACCTCAGACAAATCAAGGATAATGATGCCCCCAAGTTAGCCTCTGGCAAGGTCCCAGCGCTAATGTTCGCTGATGATACCCTGTTACTTTCGAAAACTTCAATGGGTATCCAGCACGTTCTTGATGGCTTCTCCAATTTTTGTAAAGCGCGTGGGTTGGAAATCAACTTGGAAAAAACTAAATATATGGTTTTTAACCCACCCAATTCGACTCGCCCAAATCCCTCATTACACGAGACACCTTTAGAGAGAGTGAAGATCTTTGAGTATTTGGGTGTGACCTTGTCAGAGAAGTTTGAATGGGGGCCGCAGGTGGCCAAAGCGAAACTTAGGCTAATCCAGACAGTGGGAGGTATGATGAAACTACATAGATCCTCGACCTATAAACCAGCGGCCCCTGAGGTGGAAATCTACAAAGTACAAGCAAGGAGCGCCACCTTATATGGGGCAGAGCTCTGGGGGCACACTGTTGTTACCAATTTGAAGATGGTTGAGAATAACTTTATGAGGCAGCTAATAGGCCTACCTTGTAGTACCCCCCTTATTCCCCTCAGGATGGATTTGGGTATTAGGCCCATAGATGAAGAATTGCCCTGAGACCCATTACATACTGGAGACGACTATGGGTGACTCCGGAATTGTCAGTCTTGAGGGACAAGTTGAAAGAGCTTTTATCTAACTGTGCTACCCAGAAAATTCCGTGGCTCTGCCACATAAGGGATTCTGCCCTCAAGCTAGGTAGAGTGGACCTGTGGAGGACTCCTGAGGTAGTGTGCGTCAGGGTCTCCAGGTTGGAGCTAGTTAATCACTACAGAAAGACCAACCTGATGGCTATACATGAAAGTTCCTCTCGTGGTCGCCTAACCACAGAGTTCCTGCAAATTAAAGATCTATACAACAAGGAAAATTTCCTGGACTTCATCTATCCCCCCATGGCTAGAAAATTGTATATGCAATTGCGAATAGGGACTTTACCATTACAGGCATACACTAGCAAATGGGGCAAAGAGTACTCGGGTGAATGTCCTGCTTGCAAGTACAAAGAAGAGACTGACCTACATGTAGTGCTATTTTGTCCAGCTTACCTGCCAGCGCGCAAGTATTGGTTAGTCCAAGTATGCAAGAATTTAGGTTTTGTCCGCTTTGTAGAAGCGTTTAGAGTCCTAAAGTATGACACCCATCCATCTATTGTTTTCTCTGTATCGCGTTTTTTAAACTCCATGTGGCACACTCGGCGGGCCTTTTTAAAGTAGCTTCCCCCCGGGGAATCAGTGTGCTCGACTTATACAGATAGAGTAAATGTGTAGTTGAGCCTAGGGGATTATTATTTTTGTTTATACATTTTTTAATCTTGTGAATAATCTTTTCTTTTAAGATTGCAGCTTAGTATGCGAGGGTTGGTTTTATTGTGTTTTTAAGGTTTGAAAAATATTTTGCACAATTTTATACCCCTGGCGAGATCTGCATTTACTGTTGTGTAAGTTGACACTTCTGTGTAAAAAAGATAGTTATGAGCTGTTGAATTTTTTTTTATCTTATGTGTCATGTTTTATTGTATATAGTGCTTTTATGGCCCATGAGGCCGAAATAAAGTTAATGAATGGATAGTGAAAACAGTTTTGGCTCCGATATTGAAGAACAAGATCCAAGAAATTGTAGCGGCAGGAGTATTAGTCCAAAGGACAATAGTACCAATATCCCTAAGTTAGATCCTCCAACCAAACTGGGTCCTTGTGTATTAACAACTCCCCTGGAAATTTCTACGGCATCGGATGTACCTGATTTGACTTCACCACCTGCCAAAAGGTGTAAACAGCATATAGCACCTGCGAAGATTAGTCTCCAGAAAACTAAACAAAAAAAAGAGAAAAGTACAAAACAGGATGGAAAGGGAATGGGGATGGGACATGGGGATCCATCGTCTAATATGCTAGGTATTGACACCCTTTTAAAAAAATTACACGGGAAAATTGATACTATTGAAAGGCGTGTCATGACCGAAATAAAACTAGTGCAAAAAGACATTACCCAACTAATGGAGGTGATCGCAGATTTACGGCCACATAACGTCCCTTAAATATGCCCGAAAAATATGTCTAGTACAAACTCTGTCAAGAAATTACAATCCGACCAAAGTCAAGTAGTCGAAACAGAGATGGTTGACACTGATAAACTATCTGTAAAACAAACAGAGGGAATATCTGGCACATCTGGCATATCTAGATCATGCTCCGATGCTAAAGGGACGAATGGCAGCTTACGAAATTGTTCCAAATATAAATTAGCAACCGAGGGCTACCAACAACCCAAGAAGCATCAGGGTGTTTTTCTTAGTTTGCCCCCTCAGGCTACCCCCTATGTTATTGTTTTAAAGAATGTGCCTAAATTGCCTGACAATTACATAGAACCCTGGGGATCGTTGAAAAATCGTGTTGTACATTGGTTTTCCACTAATACTTGTTGTAGCACTAGGCTTTTATCCCAGGAAATAATAATGTTAAGAAGAGTGAGTTGGGTGGGTAACATGGATAAGTCTTGTGAATGGGACTGTGTCGTTGTAAACTTTCATCGTCCTGAAATGGTGGGTTGTTTATTGGAAGAAGTTTTAGTAAAACATAGTTGGCCATGCGATCGTCCAAATGCTGCCATTACTGCAGTACCTCTTGGGTATTTCTATAGACCTAGAATCGAGCAACCCCACCCAATCAGTAGAGCTCAATATAGTACTGTTAATGAAATGATACCATCTATGTCGAACAGGTTTGCTCCCCTAAGAAGCTGTAGTGAGATCGATTGACTGAGTCAAAAAGTAGTACAAATGGACGACAGTAATATTACGAGCAGGTTTTTGAGTACCCCAATAGAAACAGCTTGTGTAGAAGCACCACAATTGAATGAAGGTAATCTTTTTACCTCCCCTATTAGTATCGAGGTAGTGCCAGTAGAAGTTACGCTACCAGGCGTTTGCATTGACCCCACGCTTTCCAGTGGCCTCATTGGCACTGATCCAACTAGTTGTCCACTGGCTGGATCGCTGCAAATTATGTCATGGAATGTCGCAGGGGTCAAAAATAAATTGCATGACACATTATGGCTTAATAGCATACAGAATTGTACATTGATTTTAATGCAGGAAACATGGCTTATAGAACCCTTTTTTATTAATGGTTTTAAAACCATTTTTACCAAAGCAATCTCGTCTAAGGCTGGGAGAGCGAGTGGAGGTTTAGCAGTATTAATATCGGTGACCTCCCGGCTGACCATAAAGAACATTTTTACTAACTCACAGTACTTCCAGTTTCTACTCTTTAGTGTTAAGGGAAAGCAAAATATTGTAGTGATTAATTTCTATAATAACATTTTCAATAATATGAGATATGGGATAATCACAACACTGGAGGAAGAGCTGGATAACTTTTTGAAAAGGTTGGGGGTGGGTATATATTGATTTGGGGTGGCGATTTTAATAGTGAATTATGTAAACTTTCAACAGGGGACCAATGTGGTCATGAAGATGAATTAGGTGACCATATTGCTCATTTCCCACACAATTCCTACGGTGAAACAATTAATCATGTCATGTACAAATATAATTTAGAAGTTATGAAGCTGGGTGTCCATGATGGAGTCCACGTTGAATATACATATGAGGGGACCAGGTCGTCGTCATGTATTGATCATTTCTTAATATCAAGGAATAGCAGGCCTTTTGTCGATGAATGTTTTATACAGCATAGTCTGCTTAGTGATCATCATCCCCTCTTGCTAATGTTGAACTCCAGTTTATATCACACTGTAAAGGCACGTGTCTCTGCAGCTGATATTAGAACACAAGGTGACAATGGGATTTCTATTAAGTGGACAGGTGTCAATCCTATAACTTTCATGGAAAACATAGTCGTAAAAAACAACCATTATATAAAAGTCTGTTTGGTCAAACTCTCCAGTAATATTGATACCGTTATGGCTTTTCAAAACATTTCCGTAGAAATCTATAAAGATTTGAAACTTAAAAATAAGAATAAGAAAATTAGGGATTTTTGCCCACAATGTTCTAAATTAAATAGAGATCTGAAGGAAGCTTTAAAAGTCAAACCTAGGAATGGGGAAAAAATTAGCATTCTCCGGAAATGTTACAAGCAAGCCCTAAATGTAAGAAAAACGGAAATTTGGGAGATTGCATGGGACAGTCTGATCCAAGCAGCTGAGACAAAGAATTCCACCCTATTTTGGAAAACTATAGATCAACCCCTGTTTAAAGATATCTCATCTGCTAGGGTTGATACAGTAGTGACGCCAGAAGACTGGATAATCCACTTTGAAAATATTTTTAATCCCACACAACAAATCACCAAAACGGATGAAAATCGCAATATTATCTTATTAAAAATTTGTAAGATAGAATCCATCACTGTAGATGAGATTACAATTGCCTTACATAACAGTGCAAGTGGGAAAGCTGCTGGTCCGGACGGGGTCCCCATAGATATTTTTAAGCATAATGTTCATTTTTGGTCTCCTATTTTAGTCAATCTTTTTAATGCAATTATTGATGGGGTGCTGCCTGCAACTTGGGTTGAAAGTGTGATCGTCCCTATTTTTAAAAAAGGTCCTATTTCCCTTCTCGATTCCACTTTTAAACTTATGGGCAGAATTTTGTTAGCCAGATTAGAATGCTGGGTTAAAGATAAAAACATCCTAACTGAAGCCCAGTATGGTTTCAGAAGGGGCATCGGAACAGTCGAGCAGTGCCTTAACCTCGAATTGCTTATAGGGAAATAGACCCTTGCCAAAGAAGGTTTACTCCATCTTTGTTTTGTTGACCTCTCTAGCGCGTTCGATTTAGTAAACCATACTAAGTTATGGCAAACGCTGGAAGGGATGGGCGCCCCACATGATATTATTAGTCTTTTATCACAGATATATGTTCACCTAACTTCAAAGATACGATATGGCCAGAACGGGGAAAGCACTATGCACTTTAGAGTAACCCGAGGGATTAGCCAAGGTTGCGTCCTTGCTCCCCTTTTATTTTCGCTATATATCAATGGTATTGATTTTTTATTGCAGAGTTTGAAAGCTGATGCTCCTATTGTTGGCAAGCATGTAACCCCAGTTTTATTATATGCTGATGATGCAGTCCTGATTTCTAGGACTGCCAATGGCCTTCAACTCCTGATAGACAATTTTACAAATTTTATGACTGATAAAGATCTATCGATAAATTTGACTAAGACCTTAGTCATGACGTGTGGGAAAAGTAAAATTAAGAGCAGAACCCACTACGTTGAGGGAGTACCCATTGAAAGGACATCTACTTTCTCTTATCTGGGGTTACTTTTTAATTGTAAAGGTACATGGAGCGCACATATCAATTCATGCAAATTGAAATTTTTGAGGACAAGCGAGGCTATTTTTAGAATCTCCCAAAAAATAGGCAATAAGCCAGTACGAGAAATTTTAAAATTATATGGGAGTAAGTGTATAACAGGGGTATGTTATGGCGGAGCACTATGGGGTATGGCAGACACTTCCCCACTACAAACACTGGAAAATAAATTTCTAAGAAGGGTGTTATCGATTCCTAATTCCACGGCTACCTTTATTGTCCATAGGGAGACAGATGTACCATACCTTAGTGACCTGATCAGCATGGCTGCCCTTATATTGTGGTATCGAATTTGGACTAAGGATGAAACGCATTTTACTAAGGATATAATACGAGATTGCCTCACACTTGATCATTCAAGGAAAATACCATGGCTACAATATATTCATAGTCTTTTAATTGAGTGTAATGTGGCAATTGATTTTAAGGACCCCGCGAGTATCCAGATTCATAGTAAGGGGGAGTTAAAAAGGAGACTTTTCAAATCTAGGGAAAAAATGAGGGAAGTCGTGACGAGTACGAAATCATGTGTTAGATCCTACTGTGAAGGGCCATTTTCACCGGCTACCCAGCCATATCTTATTTTTATCAGAAATGTTCAACACAGATTTTATTTAACAAGACTAAGGCTGAGTACGCTCCACTACCAGATAGCATTCCCTAAGATGGGTAGGTGGAGCGCAAATTTACCTAAGTGCCCGTGTGATGGTAAATCCTCCCAAAGCACTTTGCACTTTTTATTGTTTTGCAACTTTTATAGGGACATTAGGAAATCAATTTTACGCCCACTTTTTATTGTTAATAGATTGTACTCCTATAAAACCACTTTTTATCAAATTCGTAATTTGGAAAATGTATTGATATGTAATGCGGTTATTGTTTTTATTCAATTGGCCATCAAGCGAAGAAAGGATCTTTTATATCTGGAATCTTTGAATTATGAAATTGAATAGACTGCATATTTTAATATTTGGAAATTTGATCCTTTTAAAAAAAATAAAACATTTTTTTTTACTGTATGCACTTTATTTTTTATCGCCCCATGTGATGATACGCAAAATTGATTGGTATGTGTATTTATATTAACGTGGAAAATGTGTCTTAAGTAAACTAATTAGGGTGAAAATGTTCAAAGGAGAATGTATTATTGGGAAATTTAATTATGATTATTGTAAAATTTGTGATGAATTGATTTCTTTTTTCTGTAGAATGCTTTTATGGATATATTTCTATATACCGAATAAAGCTTGTTTTGATTTATTTTTTTTGACCTACATCAGCCTATCTAAAAACGGATTCATTGTCTTCAAGGAGTTCAAAACTGTACAGCAAGACAAGGACAGGGCCAGAATGTGCCGGAATTACCCAATATGGCACATTCCTGTCCTTTCCCCCTGTGCTAACGCAGTTTTGGCAGCCTTGCGCCAATGCAGGCAGCCTTGCACCATGGTGGAAGGGTGCCTATGTTGTAGGCAGGATTGTTTATGTGCAGGAAGGGGTACCTTCCTGCACAAAAACAATCCTGAAAGGCTTTTTCATCTTTCTATGTGTGCCGCAGAATGCAGCACACATACAAAAAGGAAAAAACAAGGAGAAATAAAGATTACGCCTCTCCTGGAGAGGCGTATCATTTTGGCACATTGCAAGGTTTATAAGTCCTTGTAAATCTGGGAATCCATACAAAACCATGGGAGTTGCATGGGAACACCCACTGCAACGCCAATGGAACGCCTCCCTTGCGCAGATAAAGGCAATGCAATGATTTGTGCTGCATTGGCTTACCCCAGATTTTGAAGCCACACAAAGTGGCTTTGCGTGGCTTCATAAATCTGACTTAGTGGTTTGTGTCACGCATGTACCATGTTGCATGGTGCAATCATGATGCAAACATCTCATAAATATGCCCGGAATTTCTAGTTTTTTAATGTAAGTTACTTTCAATATATAAAAGTTAAGCCTATTAGTTTTGTCAATATATACTTAATAGAAAAAAATAAACAAGTGTCAGGTTTGTTTTTTACACTCCTCAAGACAAATAATGCAGCCATTAAACCAGCCACAAGGGGTCCCTGCATTCCCAAGCTGAAGAGCAAAGGCTCCAGCTGTGGGAAGGCTTAAAAACACCAATTACTTTTCCTGGGGTCATATTCTGTAGACTCCAGGAAATAGAGTTAGTTTTTTTTAAGTATTTGTGGGAACTTCCTGAGCATATTCAGGATCCTTCACTCCTGGAAGAAGACCGGAGCTTTAAGTATGTGCAGGAAGATGAAGCTTGTGGAGTGAGGTCTAGGGCACCTATATCATGATGTAAGGTACCATCCCAATAGTCCCTGAATGACACCCTGTAATGGATATTTATTTGCAGCTATAATTCTACAGTTTACATCTCACATAATTCAGTAGTCAGGTGAATGAATACTTCTATTTCATGGAATAATTTTAATATCTCCTTGGGTAGAGCTGGATTTGGTTTACAAAATGTAAGGTTGAACAACGTTGTCATGTATTGTGGCGGATAAATAGTCAAGCAAAGGCTAGTTTGTTGGCCACCTTTGAGAGATATATTGCATAGGAAAAGTACTGCTTGAGCTAGTTATAGGTGCACCTACCACTGTAAATGTACATGCTCAGCTAGAAAGTATTTTCTTTTCAAGCAATGTTTTAAACAACTTGTCATGGCTTGTTAGTGCAGCTTTTACATGCTTGCTGGAAGCTGTGCGTTGTGGTCTAACCCTAATTTATGGCCTCTCTGCCCCAGACAATATTGCAAAATATGACAAACATTGAGTAACTTGGGATCAGGAACTACATGTGGACACTAGAGTACAAAAATAGAAAAAGAACTTGGCAAGTACTGCAAAAACCAATGTAAACACAGAGAACAGAAGTTGTGCTAGACGCTAGCAAGATATACAGATTGGGGCTATCAGTTTGGAAAAACGCCAAACCATGGTAGAACTAAGGAACATACAATCACATTCTGCTTAAATGTGAAAACATAAGTGAATGATGCAATGCTATCTGTTGTCAATATATAATGCACAACACAGCAAGGCGAATGAGACAAAGAGCTATCTATGTTTGGAACTTCCCCTATTCTGGGATATGCTTAAGACCTCAACAGTTTCTTTGTGTAGTCAATGTAGGACCATAATACTTCAGAACTCCTATTAACTATTAGGAGTAAATTCGAAAAATTGAAAGGTATGGCCTCACACACCTCCTGGGTCATGCTTCATCCTTTGCCATCCCTACACGCCAAAGCATTCTCTAATGACAGGTCCATGACCCAACTTGTCTCTTTTCCTGACCATATTAATACAAGCAACGAGACAACATAGTCAATACATGTTATATTTCATATTAAAGGGAACATGTAATCAACATGAGGGCCTGATTTGACTACTATTTGTTAACTACTTTATTTTAGCAGATACACAACCTTTTGAACCAACATTCTTTTGTGATTACAATATTTTTTCATTTGGGCTCATACTACCAACATAGCAGTTGGTCTTGGACGCATCCATATACATTCTCTTTATCCTTAATAGACCGACATAATTTCGGTCGTGGAATTGACTTTTGTCAGCCCCTTTTTGGGGCTTATATCAACGATATGGCAGATGGAGCAGGACACTTTTTTACACATTTCTTCTATCTTTAATTGTCTGACATAACTTCTGATGTTAAGTGATCTTTTCAGGGCACTTTCTGTATAGGTGCATTGATTCAAAATTGCTTTCTTTTTACATGCTATTTCAGAATTTTTGTCCTACTTGCTGCACCATAGGTAAGTTATAATAATGATATCTTGGACATGGATAACTTATTTTGGTGAATCCTATCAGAACGATGGCTGTGACCTTGTGGACTCGTCTTTTTTAATATCTTATGCACGGACTCAGCGATAGGATATTTGTATGTTGTTCGTTCTTAATCAAGTGGCACTTGATATGCTCTATGTGTGACCCTCTGTGCCAAATAGGATTTCAATGTATGCTTAGTTTCTTAACTCTTTTTTTATTCCATTTGGTGTCCGATGGTATGTGTAACTATATGCCGATACTGACATATTACACGCACTGTTGATCCCAGTGTACAATACTGTTAATTTTCAATGGTGCCTTATGAATACGCTATCCCATTTTGTGTTCAATTAAAGTGACTGTACTTGATCCATATTTTGTTAATGATGTTTATACTATCAATTGGTTTGTTTCTTCATCAAAATTCTTTTGTCTTATAGATTGTCTACACACAGACTACAGGCACATTAAGAACATGTGAGATTAACCAGAATACATTTCCAATGAATATTTTGGGTTGTTATGATGTGATAGGTAAGAAATTAAAGGATTCTAATTTACTTGAGAAATCAGCAATCTTGATTGTGTGGTAATATGTCCCCTTTTCAGTCAATCAAGCACAATTTCAATATTAAATCTTAATGCCATTATAGATAGATAAGGATATGTTGACATTGATTGGTAGACTTCTCTCACTTACTTGGGTAAAGAAATCTATCAGGGAGTTTGTTTCAAATTGCATTTGTATTTAGGACTCTAATTACACGAGTTTATAGACTCTAGATTCAATCCAGTTATGGGGTTCTTTCCTCTGCCATTTCTACCGTAGGGATTGGTTATGGAAACTTGTAATATGTGAAATGCATACTTGCAATGGTTTCATTCATGAAATAGTTTACAAATGTACAAGGATATCCTTGGATGAAACAATTGGGTTCCGAATATCCAATATTAAAAATCCTAATTCATTTGGGAGTGTTGTGAGGACAGTTTTCTGATGTTATGTTGTTGACAAAATGAGGTTCATTAATTGAACAAATAAGCCCATGCTTTTAGTAATGTATACATTGGCATTAATGTATACAATGTTTTAATACCTAAATTGCAGTAATTTATTGTCACACATGCAGCCTTAAAGAATTTCTAGGAGAAGTAATGAAACATGTTGGCTGTTTTTATGGATATCTTGTGAATGTGAAGATATTTTGATTAAAGCTTCTACATTGGAGTGTCTGTTGAGACCGAAAGTAAATTTTTTGGGCCTTCACTCAAGAGGGATTGTTTTGATATTGTACTATTTGTTGTTCGGAAGTTCCTCTCCTTTTTAATGCTACTGAGGATGGCACCTGCTGCAGAACGGGTCAATCCTGGTGCCTGGTGTGGGAGAGACAAGTGGGAAATTTCCCAATTCGGAGACCAGGCAGGCATGTGATAGGGGGCCTAAGCTAGTACATTTTACACTAACAACATGGTAGGGCATTGATACGCACATACGGGACTCTCTGCAGTGAACCATTGAGTAACAAAATAGGCAAGCATGAAGCACCAATATTTTCCTTTTTTTCCTTTGCTTTACTATGCTAATAGTGCCAGTATCCAGCACAGTTGCACCACACGTATTTCCCTTTTTCAAACCAGTTATGGTGCTCCAGTCTTGTGTGATTGAAATATATATATACAGAACATGGAAAATGGGTTTAGGTACTCATCTTAAAGGGGCCCTGGAGCTACCTTTGAAGTTGCTTACATGTACATCAAATTTCCCAGCTTGAGGAAGACCTTCATTCAAATACAGCCCAAGGAAGGTCTAAACACATCAGCGCCAGCAAGTGGGAGAGAGGGTTACTGATCCCAAATCCAAAGAGGGTACAGAGCTGCTAATTGGGCACCCCTTTCCCCAGTGGGCCACTGCAACTCTTTAAACTAACAAAAAAGGAGATTTGATAAATAGAGATAAAGGACTTTTGTTTGATGTACACTTTTTGATGTCTTCTCTGATTATTGATTATATGGGGCACGTATTTGACATTTTTTACTGCAAATGTCCTTGTGATCGTGTGATGTTTATTTAATTTTCTTATTATGTAAGTACTTTATATTGCTTGTGGAAAATGTCTTTTGTAGTATGTCTGTAATATATGTCATTTTCAAAATATTACAATGACAGGTTATTACGCACAATGTATGAGTCCTCATCTTCTTATTGACTATTAAAAAAGAGAGAACACAATGCCTCAATGGGTAGGTAGGGAAGTGAAAGCATTTGAAAGTTATTATAAGTAACTAGATGCATATACCCAGAGTAGGTATGAGATATATGAAATGATTTGTATTAATTTATGTTTTTTGGGGATACTTTGGGTTTGAACCTTTAACTGGGATCCCAGCTCCCTATTCCTAAACTCAATAAAACCCAGTATTGTATTTCTGCTTCCCTGACTGGCACAGCCCACTTCCACCACTGGCACCGCAGCAGTTGATTGTGAGTGCTATCTCTCACTTGCTCCAGTGCTTAATTCATGGAAATAATATAAAAAAGTGCTAGGGCCCAATGTGTTCTTAGGAGAATGCTACTCTCTACAACTGCAAACACCACCTGGTTTTACCACCTTTGCCAACCTTCTGGCAATGTGGGTTGCTGGCCAGAGCCTTAAGTGCTGGGCTAGTAGTGGCAGACAGTGCAGGGATAGTTTGCATTAACCAGAGCCCCGAGTTCAGGGGGATGTTATCAACTCGAGTATTGTTTTAAAAAATGTGGCCAATCAGAGCATTTTAAAGCACTTTTTTGCATCAATTTGCTGAAAAAGCATAGTTTCTGAAAGGGCACTCATGAACGGTTCCAGGACTCCAATGGTGTGCCAATTAAGCCTGTGTGTTATTACAAAACATAAAGTGCAGTGAGTAAATCAAAAAGTTTCTAAAGGGGATTTGGCTGTTCCTTTAATTTCAAATGTAAAAGTTAAAGCAGACTTTCCCAAATATATAACTTTAAACTAGATATGTAAAACCCATAACGGGCACTTGCTAGGCACACTGGTTTCAGAAATCATCAGACAAGAGAGGCACTAGATAGAAGTCATCAGCACTTGGACCTGCAGTAGAGAGTCATAGAGCACAAACATTCAATTCTCAGTTGAGGACAATTATTCACTGCTTTGGAGTGACAGCTTTAGAAATGCTAGGTCCTACATATGACTTTGCTAGAGGGTTACAGTAGTCTGTTCTCATTTTCCAATTACCATGGCTAGTAGTGTTGCTGGAATTAATGTGACACCCTACCCAAAAGTTATTAAGTAAAATCATTATATGACCACCAATTCTAAAGATAATTCAGTAAACAACATATTACTATCTGTGATTTAGAAGTTTTGAGTAACTCGTATGAGTTAACTCACTTTGGATTCTGCAGTGACACTCACCCTGATATATTATTCCTTTTCCAAACGTCACCAATTAGTTTACATAGGCATCTCCATGTCCCAAAAGATCCCTATCAACTGCAGAGTCTCCTAGGGTTCCCTACTGTCCCGAGGTTTCCATACTGTGTTCAACTCAAAACAGCATCAAGAGTCACCAATATGTCAATGATACGCAACTCTGTTTGAAAGTGTACTCTGCTCCAGACATCTATAACTGCCAGGGTTCCCTGGGCCATGTGTGAGAAGCTGTCCCAGCCCATCAGACTGCAAACATGGGCCTGTTTCACAAAAGTAAAATTACACTTTTTTGTAAGTTTACTGTTTTTTGGTATTCACAAATTGCCAGTTTAATTTTACAAATAGTAATTTTACGACTGTGGAGACTCCACAGTCGGGTGGAGAACTCTGCACATAAAAACATGGGACCCGCCTGTCTTTTGATGTGGGGAGCATGAATTAGTTTTTAAAAATACCAGTTTCTGCTTGTAGCAGATTTTTTCATTGCTGGTTTAGATCTCATTTGATATTCACAATAAGCCTGGGCACTCTTGCAAGTATACTTTTAAGATAATTTTAGAAACTATATTTGGGGACAGTAGCAGTCTATAGGTTACATGCATATTGAAATAACAAGCAATGCAAGACAGAAAGCTGAATCTTAAATTGGCTCTATCCAGTGTGACCAAATTTTGAAAATCCAATTCAAACTAAAACTATCCTTTTAGGATTGTCATACTACTCTGCAAACACTGATCATGACTTCACATGTGTAGAACAGTTTTGTAAATGTATATTTTTGTCCATTATTAACAATGTGCAATGTGCAATTGCCACATGATTTTATATATACAGACTGAATTTACACAATTGCTTTTGAAACAAGTTGCCTATGATGTATTAGCTCCTCCCCCTACCCTCGATACTTCCGGGTAGGATAAGAGTATAAAGACACATGACAGGCCGGCCGCGCAGTGACAGATAGCGCGCGCCGGAGGGAATCATATCTGGTGATTTTTAAGTGTGTATCTTTTTACTGTGACTAATTTGTGCTTTTAAACATTTTAACTGCACTGTACCTTTCTTCTGTAAGCCTACTGATCCCCGGTCCACCTCGGCTCTACGTGCCGCTCGTGTGGAGGGACGTAGCTCCTCCCCCTACCCTCGATACTTCCGGGTAGGATAAGAGTATAAAGACACATGACTGGCCGGCCGCGCGCAGCGGACGCGCGCAGCGGGCGCGCCGCTGGCGCGCCGAAGGCGCGCCTAAGGCAAGCCCGTCTGCGCCCGTCCGCGCCTGGGTCGCGCCCAGCGTCAGCCATGCTGTTTGTTCCCTAGACACAAGAATTATATTGACTAGGGACCAAATACTTGAGCTTCAGCCTAACCAATGCTCTAATACCATACTTATTAATCCCAGTACACTAGATAATGAAGGTCTTAATCAGAGACTACACTGTAAAGACTGTACCTTTGAACTTAGTGATACCAATACCGATTTAGGTAATATATGTAAACCCTTGGATAAAGCCCCATTTGCACACTCTTTGACCGCCAACAAAGAATGTAATGTTAATATTAAAGCATGTCTTATAAACTGCAGGTCTCTTCCCAAGCACGCGAATGATATCTGGCTACTTTTAGAAACAGGAGATTGGGAGATCATATTCCTCACAGAAACATGGTTAAGAGAAAGCTCCACCCCGGATATTAGTCTGGCAATCCCCAAGGGCTATAAAATAGTCATAGAAAATCGAATTGGCAACAGACTAGGTGGTGGACTTGCCATAATCATAAAGAGGAATGGGAAATATTATATAAAAGGATTGAATCCACGGACTTGCTTGAAGTAATGTTTTTTAATGTTATAATCTCCTCCACTCTTTCCATCGCAGGATTATTGGTTTACAGACCTCCAGGCTCCAAACCCATTGAATTATGGGATATTTGTGACCTGATTGCGGACCTTACATTGAAATATGCAAATTTGATAGTCCTGGGCGATTTTAACGTCCATATGGACAACATACTATGTCCTCTGGCCTCTCAATTAGAGGACACTCTCAGAGGATTAAACCTTACTCAACTGGTCACTATGCCTACACATGTGGCAGGTCACATACTGGACCTTATTTTCACCAATATCCCATCTCTCACCACAGAGAACCCTATCCCTATTGCATGGTCGGACCATAGCCTAATTTCTTTTAATTTAACTTTCACGATAAAGTACCATCATAGGGAAATTAAACACGAGGCTCGTAGAAACTGGAGGAAAATCACTCCTGAAACTATGGGCCCTGAGTTATCTAACACCTCCTTACTACTCTCTGGAGATCCTAATAAGGATGCGGAAACCTTTAATCATTGGGTTACCTCTGCCATAGACAAAATTGCCCCTTTGAAAGTAATGAAATTAACCAGGAACAAACCTTCAGCTCCCTGGTTTACACCTGAATTACAAGCAGAAAAAAGCTACTGTAAAAAGCTGGAACGGATATGGCGCAAGACTTACTGTACTAAGATGAAAGACATCTATAGGAAAGCAGTTAAGCACTTTCATGGGATAAAACGCACCTGTATTAAGGATTTTATTGTCAACCAAATTAGACGATCAGATAGTTCAACCAAAGAAGTCTTTAAAATTGTTCAAGACTTCTTGCAACCAGAGACCATGAAAAGTAATATAACTCCGTCCGATACTCTCTGTGAGAATTTATCTAGTTTCTTTCAGGAAAAAATTCAAAATATTTACTCCTCATTTACGGAGATTAATACCTCCAATACTCCTCTGAAATCCCCTACAAATACCTGGTTGGAATTTACTCCTTTTGACTCCGATTCCTCTCTCAGTCAATTGAAAAAAATTAGATCTGGATCCCCGTTGGATCCATGTCCCATAAGGCTTTTAACTCACTTGCCCCTTTGATTAACCCTTCTTTGAATCAGCTCTGGAATACCTCACTTACATCTGGCACATACCCGTCTATTTGGAAAACTGCAATTGTCCAACCTATCCTTAAAAAGGAGAATGCAGATCCTACAGTACTAAAATTTTTTAGACCTATCTCCCTTCTGCCAGCACCTGCTAAAATCCTTGAGAAAGAAGCACAAAAGCAGTTATCCCACTTCCTAGAAATTAATAATTTACTACACGACTCTCAGTCTGGATTCAGAGCTGGCTATAGCACCGAGACAGCTCTGTTGGAGGTAACTGAAACTATCCGGGAATCCTTAGACAAGAACAACTGTGCAATGCTGGTGCTGTTGGACCTGTCAGCAGCATTTGACACTGTGTCACATAAGATCCTTCTTGACAGGCTAATACAATTGGGAGTTTTTGGAACTACATTGGCCTGGTTCAGCTCTTTTCTTGAAGGGCGGTCCCAGAAAGTAAGGCTGCACCCTTATGTCTCATCACCAAGAATGGTGAAATGTGGAGTTCCTCAGGGGTCGGCTCTCAGCCCTACTCTTTTTAACATTTACCTCGCGCCCCTGGCTACTCTTATAGAGCAACATGGCGTGGATGTCATCTCATATGCTGATGACACCCAGCTAGTGTTCTCGTTTAAAGATCACTCAGAGGCTGCATTCACACATTTTAAGGAATGTCTGATTGACATATCCACCTGGATGACAAAGAATTGTCTGCAGCTGAATGCCGACAAAACTGAGGTTTTGTTTTTTAATCAGCCTTCCCCCCACTCTGATCTCTGGTGGCCTTCCCTGCTCAATCCCCTCCACAGCCAGTGTCCTCAGCGAGAAATCTGGGTTTCAAGGTGGATAACACTCTTTCATGCAAATCCCAGATAAGTCTCGTGACATCGTCCTGCTTCTGGAAAATGAAGGCATTACGTAGATTTCTTCATTTTCTTCCGATAGACTGCAGGAAAACTATTGTTCATGCATTGATAACCTCAAGATTGGACTATTCCAACAGTCTATATCTTGGTATGCCAATGTATCTCCTAATGAGACTGCAGATAATTCAGAACGCAGCCGCAAGGCTTATTAGAAATGTGCCTTTAAGACATCATATCTCTCCCCATTTGCTAAGTCTTCATTGGCTGCCCGTGAGGAAACGTATAGAATTTAAGGCGCTTACGATTGCCTATCGGGCAATAAATGGCAGTGGCCCCTTCTATCTTCGAAAAAGAATTCACAAATCCCATCAGGCAAGAAACCTAAGATCTAATCATCGTGAACTTCTGACCATCCCTCGTTTTGCTAAGGCAAGAATGGGAGGAAGATCCTTCACCGTTAGAACCTCAACTCTGTGGAACTCTTTGCCCTTGTACATCAGAAAGGCTAACACAGAGCTAGGCTTCCGGAAACTTTTGAAAACATGGCTCTTTAGTCTTCCTTAACACCTGTGAAGTCACTACTTTCTTTTCCCTCCCACCTCCCCTTCTGTCTTAGCGCCGGGACACTCCCGTTGGGAGTAGCCGTGCGCTCTAGAAGCTACATAACATAACATAACACATCTCTCTGTAAAACACCATTTTGAACAAGATGGCAGCCATCTCTGTCACACACTCATGCTCCCCTCTCACATATCCTCTTCCCACAGGTTCTGGAACATACAGATAAGCTGAGGTCATAATAGTTTATTTTTATTGTTGTTGTTCTGCTCAATATATTTCTTCCATTGTCCAGATGTAAAATGTTTACATGTAATTATGGTATCTGTTTCTTCACTGGATCTATTCATTCAAGAAAGTCTTATTGTTAATGTTTCATATTTGTTTGAACATCCCTGGATGACATAGCATAGAGGGTGTTAAATAATTATTCAAGAAAATGGGATAGTGCTTAGGTGCTCCGGTATTGGCATTTATTTTTCTTGTGCTGTCATTTGCTGTAGAAATTATACATTTGCTCATACCATAATGATTCTACAAAAGTTCTGATTTTCTATGCAAGAATTGTGTATACAAAATCCCTTGATTTGAAGGTTGAGCTGATTTTTAGGAGCGTTCCTTGATGTTGCTAGGGATGTTTTTCTATTTTCTAATGATTTTGCTGCCCTTTTGGAGTATTTTCTGATTTTTGCATACTCTGCATAACTCTGCATCTGAGAACCTTTATGACATTGACTCTGTACTGCCTATTTTGAATTATGTAATACATTTTTTTAAGTTTTAATTGATCTAGAACTCAATTCACGATTGGGCTCATTCAATTCAATCATTTTAATGAATTTATTTTGAATAATTTTGATGTTTTGGAGGTGCCTTGATGTGGGCACATTACCTCATGAAATTGAGGTTTAACACCATCTCCGATAAAGTAAATTGTGGGAGGATCGTTGAGATAAACTTTTGGGGTGGCTACGTTTTGGGGTACCTTTTTGCTTCCACATATGCAAACAGAAAATAACTTTTAAGCCAGAATGCAAACACCCTAGAGGGACTTCTATCTGAGCTCCAAGGGTACCTGCACTCCTGCCTGAAAACCTCTTCTCTTCTCAACGCTCCTGTGCCACGTCGGGAGACAAGACAGTGACTCCTGCATCTCACTGACGTTAGTACACTTCCTTAAGGCCTCCTCCTGTTATGATTTGTAATGTACCCCAATATAGGCCTGAGTAGTCACCTAACCTTTCACCTACATTTTCCCTGCCATTGTACTACATTATGGGTTTTGGTATTGATCTTTTACCTAGTTAGGTGCTGCATAAATGTCTTGTGGTTTTCCTAGCAAACTAGCCTCATTTATTATGCATGAGGATTGTCAGAATCACAGCAGGATTACCATTTTCTGCATTATAACTATGTATAAAGGTCATCCCTTTCGTCATCCCTTTTGTCATCCTTGGCCGACATGACACAGCAAGGTGGAACCCCTGAGGGTACCTTTTGGGTATATAAACACCATATCTTTGCTGGGGCAGGCAGAGGCGAAAGACTTCCATGCTGACACTCTGACGCGAGACGCTGAGGTTCCTGCACACAGACACTCCAGCACGCAGTGGTCTGACATTCCTCGCGGGGTGTCCATCTCGAGACCAAGATGGGGTCCTTCATTCTCTCACACCAGGTAATGGGGTTGGTTTTATCCTTGGAGGATTCCTGGCTACACACATACATACATGCTAGGTACATTTAGGTACATCTAGTTAGGGTCTGCATCGTAGGAGTACGCATTATTACTGTCATGTATTTATATACTTGCATATATTCATCATTTTAGCACTATCGTAGAAATCTACCATCCTTTCACTCTGTTAGTGCTTATAATCGTTTATATCTGTTTCTGTCTTATGGTTGTTTCAGCACACATATTTTACGCTAGAATGACGCTGGTTCAATAAATGCTTATTGAAAACGTCCCCACCGTTTATTCTGTGTATCTCTCTGAGAAAAAGTGAGCACGAGTGACTGAGCGAAAAGTACTGTACTGTTTCCACGATCCCTGGTGGGGCAGGGTTGTGTAGTGATTAAGTCCAGTAGACAAGATGTAGTTTCAGTAGATTTATTAAGTCTTAGTTATAAGCTGTTATGTTCCTGTGAAGCAGCCCTACCAGGAGCAGCCTGCCTGCTGCTCAGCCCATACTCCAACTGTCACACTTCAACTCACAGGCACCCAAGCATTCCATCCAGCATCATCACACCAACATTCCACGCAGCACACAGCACATTCACACTGGCTGAGCAGCTAAGGAGGTAATGACAGGATATTAACATGAACAGGATACTACATATCCCCCTTTCTTATATATTAGAAACATAAAACTGGTTACCCGAATGAAGTTATAACAAAAAGAACCATAAAAAGGAATTAAGCTAAAATACACATATGCAGATAAATATATGCAATCAAAATTAAACAAAAAAGAAAATATGAAAAAATGCGTAGAAGAAAATGAAGACGAAGCAATGGATAAATATACACAATTAGATATCAACCATCCTCCCCTTCCATAAATGTCAAAAATATAGCAAAAAATTATATGGCATAAGAAACAACATGTTAGCAGATTGACATAAACGCACCTATGGCTACCCCCAAACACACCCACTGGCCAGACAGGCATACAACGAGGCATGACACAGCACTAACAAAACAAGAACTAACCGGTTGCCTTACACCCCGACACACTAAATACATAGATACTGCCCCCTCCTTTTAAATGAAAAATAAAATAACAATACAATGTGGGAACAACTATGGACACAGAATGTACAGATAAATAAAATAGTCCAGAACCCAAAGATGCAAAGAAAATACAACATCACGAGAAGGACTGAACAAGCAAGAAAACAGAGAGATTGAATAAATAGATACACATGGAATATCACTCAACCTCCCCCCTTTTTCATATTAAAATGTAAAAACAATAATTGCATAACGTTACGAGCAACTAAACAGCAGACTATAAGAGTAGACACAGAAAACTGTACCCCATCCAGGGATTCCTAATATAAGGAATAAAAATCTGCGCTGTGAAAATGGGCCAAAAGCCCATTTTGGCACCCCATGTGTCAGGGTCAAAAACATGGAGCCCTGGGATTGTAACCCACAAATACGTCCCTTGTGTAAAGGTTAGTGACGTGAACCATGTAAATGGGACTGACACCCATTGAGCCAACCCTCATGTGAGGATCAAAACTAGCAGAAATAGGACTGTAACCCATAAAGACACACCCTGTGTATGGAATTTTAATGTACTACGTGAAAATGAGACCGACACTCATAGCCTACCCCTGACGTAAGGGTGAGAAACTAAAGTAAATGGGACTATAACCCATAAAGACATACCCTGTGTAAGGGTTAATAACGTAAACATGTGTAAATGGGAATGACACCCATTTAGACAACCCCCATGTAGAGGTCATGTAATGTAGTATGTAGAAATGGGACTAGTACCCATTCCCATCCCTTATGTAAGGGAGTGTGATGTGTAAAAATGGAACTAGAATCCATACCTGTCCTTCATGTAAGGGAGTGTGATGTGTAAAAATGGAACTGAAACCCATTTAACCATAATGTAATGGTGTGTACTGAATAAGCTTGGAATGGGTGAACATCACCCACTAAGACACTAGGACCTACCTTATGTAAGAGTACCCAGGTTAAAGCAACTCACATTGTAAAAAAAACACACCAACACTATACCGTAATTTAACTCTCATGAACTTAGCACTCAAGACAACAATGCCAACTTGTGAAGACTATAAAGGTCAAATGTTCATGTCTTGAAATTGAAATTGTAAGCAAAAAAAACATGTTGTGGTGTAAATGTCACCAAATCCTTTGTGAAAATAAGCAAATACCCACTTTTTTAAACTGCACTGTATACACAGTCCATTATCCATTAGGCTTATGGGTGAAAAACCTCAGAAAAAAAGCAGGCATTCAATGTCTATAGAGTGCAAGTCACCGCAATAATGTGCCACACGCCAGAGTTTTTATGAATAGACAACCTACCCTCTTACTGATGACAAGGTGTGCGTGTCACCAAAAACAGGCAGACACGCGATGTAGGTACTTGGAACACACAGATGGGGTGTACCGCAAATCTTGCCCCAGTAACGAGCAATGCTGCTCCGAAAGGGGAGTATAGCAAACAAACCAGGCTTGGTGGGTAAACACGACTTACTACCCAAACTCTTTGCATAATCCACTGTCCGTGTGTTTTTTACATACTTCATCAAATGCAGCACAAACGTCATGAATTCCCCTCGCTTGTACTAACATAAACCGCTCTGTAGCTCTTTCCACTTGAATGGTCGCTGCACTTTCTAAACAAGCGTTTCATCAGACTTCTTCAAGATGGCGGCACGTAGATGACGCTGCGCCGGATGGCTCAAGCCACAATCAAGCTTTCGCGCATCCGACATCAGCTCGGAAGGCGCACTACATCACAGAGGATCCCTCAGCTTCTCCGCGCTTCTCCACGGAAAAGGTAAGGTGCACTCAGGATGCACGCGGTAATTCAAATGTCACTAACCGTCGTGGCAAACGGTCATAATACCAATGGTGCAGCACGTTTAAATTGTAAGAAAAAAAACCAACTTGCTTACTTGTACACAAACATTTTGCTTATGTGTGGCTCCTCATACGTCCTCACGCTGAGACTGAGTCTAGCTGTCAAACACCGCAGTTGACCGCTCGCCTCAAAGCAATGTAAAATGTATCCATATGACACTTCTGTGTAACCACTGATTTCTTTACTCTCCGATGCACCGTAGTGGCAGACACTTAGACAAGGTACTGTGAAAAGCACTATTACATTGGCAAGCTGCATCTTGTGGACCATAACTGGCTGTAAATCTTATTGTAGTACGCATTCACCTGCATGGTGTGGCTTGCCTAGAAAGTACATTGTCCAGAAGATGTAAAATAGTGCAGCACGCCTAGACTGGGGCTGACCGATGGAAGGACACTGGTGGGGCTGCAAGTCATGATGCTCCAGTTTATCTTGTTTCTTGTGAATACTTCTTATCTGTGAACTCTTCATCCTGAAAATGCACTTTGGGCTGTATGTCTTGTCTTCTGTGAACCACTTCCTCCTGGAAATGTACATTGTTTTTTCTGCAACTGTGGTTTCTGTAGGTTCCTTCAGCTTTAAAGACTTCTTTCCCATGTCATCTTTATCTTCATTAAGACCAGTTGTAAAGCATGAGCCTTTCTCTAGCTTGTCGCCAAAAATATGTAGTGATTAAGTCCAGTAGACAAGATGTAGTTTCAGTAGATTTATTAAGTCTTAGTTATAAGCTGTTATGTTCCTGTGAAGCAGCCCCACCAGGAGCAGCCTGCCTGCTGCTCAGCCCATACTCCAACTGTCACACTTCAACTCACAGGCACCCATACATTCCATCCAGCATCATCACACCAACATTCCACGCAGCACACAGCACATTCACACTGGCTGAGCAGCTAAGGAGATAATGATAGGATATTAACATGAACAGGATACTACAGGTTGTCATGTTCGATAGTTGCCAGAAACTATTCTCTCCTTGATAAGAGGACTTCATAGTGACACTGTGAGCTAGCTGGTACACAGGCGAACATACCCGGTGGGGGTGTCTAGAATCAGTCTGGACACCAATCCCACAGTTTATGTTGTCTAAACGTGCAGATCCTATATAGATTTATAGGAACTACACAACACTCCCTACCAGCTCTAGATGGCCATTGCAGCCTGGAAAGTTTCTTAATCCCAAGAGGATCCCTGAGTATGAGCTAGGATCTCATCACAGCAGTGAGCGAGATCTGGCAGGCAGAAGACAGGCTAGGCAGGCAAAGGTTAGAGAGTCACCCCATTGTCACACTGCTGAGAGTTGTGGCTATTGCGATTAGTAATGCAAGAGTGAGTGTAATTCACTGATACAGTTGCTGTGATGCCCAGGCCCATCAAGTTTATGCTGAGGCTGAGAGGTAGGAGGTTGAGGGGGAACATGCACACCTTGGTTTGGGACTTGAGCCTAGATGTATCCATGTTTATGAAATGCTGATATACTACTTGTAGCACTAGCTGAGGGGGGACATTGAAGTCGAGACTGAGGGATGGAGAATGGGGTTAGAATGCCTTGATACATGCAATTGGAAATGATGTGTACTTCTGCCCAATGTACGGTTAATTGTTGTTCTTTTTCTTCTTCTTCTATTATTTGCTGATTTAGTTCTCCTGTTGATTGGTAGTGCTGTATTTGTAATGTACAGATTTGATGCTTACTGTTGACCTAATTCAAGGCCTGCTCTCAACAAGTGCCAATAAAAATAAAATTATAAAAAAAATAATGTGAACTACTGCATCAAATGAAGAAACTTGTTGCTGGCCTGCTGACAGCAGGACAACAGTTAAAGTCTGCAACCTCAAAAATGTGTTTTTTTACATTAGTGATGTTCGAACTTCTAAAATCAGTACTATCATAAGGTGCTTGCTCATCTCGAGTAATTGTGTCAAACTGAAGTTCTTTTTTAGTGTCTTAATGCATCATGAGTATGAGTTTATGGACAAGTATGTGTCAGGCAAACAATTTTGAAGATGATATGAACAGGATGGTAACTCCGGAAAGACCTTCCTTATGTCGAGGAGAAGAGACAAATGTTTTACTCAATTATGGGCCCAGTCTTTTGAGTTGGATTCCTTGAAGCACTGGTTCCAATTAACACCAAACTGAGTGAAGTTTTTGGGGGGATGTGATATGTAAACTTAATTCCTCTGGTAGAATCCTACATCGGTTTAGTTATTTTATTTTTGTAATATATAGGCTAGTCTATTATGCTGTTTTGCTCCCACGTTAAACTGGAATAAAGTTGTATGTGTTGGTGGTAGATGTGAAGCAGGCCCACTGGAATTCTGCAATTCTGTGGCCATTGCGCATTGCGCATAATTATGGATTTTCGACACTTGCTCCAAAATCCACCAGCTGCTGTGTACTTTTTAGATTTCATCAAAAATGTATTTCTGGCTCAAATGGATCAAAGGTTACTAAATCAGTGTCACATGTGGTACTGCATATTTGTAGACCCTTTTGCAAAGGATATTTTGTCGCTTTTGAGATACAGAATGCTATATTCTGGTGTAAAACTGGCACTAATGAGGTGACACATATGCTCAGGTAGTATTCATATGTGTTGAAACGATAGCATTACAAAATATTACAACCACAGAATGTCCCATATTACACCCAATAATTTGTTTTTTCTTGCATCATAATTTAGTCAGTCCTGCAGCATAATTTGCTGTATAAATATATGGCCCTGGTGATAATGTATAAGGTCTGAAATATACTTTCATGCAACTTATGGGAAGACGTTCTCATTTAAAATCTTAACCAGATGCCCAGCAGGAACGGGCTGTGCCATTCAAAGTTTATTGGAATTTAGTCTGCACTCTACCACACTAGAATTTCCCACAACTCAATAAATAGTTCTCTGCTCAAGGAAAGAGTCTCTTACAAATCACGTGAGCAAATATTGTATTTTACTGACAAGCCTATGTCACCATTCGTTTAATTGCCATTTTGGGCCAGATCACAAAACATTTTTGCCTGGAGTTATTTAATGTAATTCTATAATGTTGCATGGTATCCGCTAGTGGCTTGAGTTCAATTGTGACTTCATTCACCATTTGGCCCTTTTAAGAAACCAGTCAACCCAAAAGTGTGAAAGACCTTGTCCTGAATAAATGAGCACTTACAGTGCTCACTTCATGTCATATGTCCCCTCATCTTGTCACCAGGCTCTTAAAATCTGAGAACCTTAATGACATTTCCAGCTGCAGTAAACAAAGCCTATTCCTTACCATCTTAAAACAATTCTTTAAATAAGTTACTTACATTATTTTCTGTGAGATGCACGAGTTGCGTGTTGTAAATGCTTTTAAGCTAAGTGCAATAGTCAAACGCTGTGTGTAAATACACTGCTCAAATATTTGTCTTTCAGAGAGGATTTCCTCTGCTCTCCGTGTCTGTTTTTAGGTTCCCTGTGAAATAGGGACTTGCTACCATTTTTCACGTATATCTCACAAGCGAAAACCGCACACTAGCATCTTCTACGGTGGCCAATTCATAAAAACAGTATGTGATAGAGCAGGAGAATTTAGCTTAAAATAACTGCCATAATTTACACTAGACATTAACACGAAAACGCTTAATAGAATGAAACGTAGGAAAATGAGCCTTTTCTTAAATGTGCAAAATCAAGGTTTAACATGATTTTTTCAGTAAGCATTCATTTCTATCATAATTAGATTACTAGGCTAGACTAGGCCTCTACCATTTTCTATCTTTCAGTGAATTTTCTTCTTTAATAAATAAATGCGTTTAGGAACTGCTGAAGAATGCAATATTATGTGATAAATGATTCACACTTGACTTGCTTAAACATGTCATCTCTGTAGAATATGCAGACATAAAAATGTATTTGTTCTTTTCCTAAGCTACATGTTCTCATCATATTTAGTTAATTTTCTAGCTACCACATATTCACAATGCTGAATGCTGAATAGTGCATTAAAACAATAATGCTTACATGAAGATGTGAATCTCATGACTTAATCATATAGGTTACAACTAGAATGTTTCTGCCTTTAGAATTGTTCACTGTTATGCAGTGGAATACTTAATAGCTAATAGTTTAGACTGCAGAGTTCTCGTGGGGCCTAACGCTAGAGCAGTCGATCTTGAAGCTTGGGAACCAGGTTTGAGTTGCAGCAAGGACGCTCAACATCCTGTGGTTCTAGGCAAATCACTTAATCTCCCCGTGCCTAAAAAAATTAATGTGTTCATCTGTAACGCAGCTGGCGCTCATGTAAATCACTCTGATACCTTAGTGCCGAGTTCGCACTATATAAAACTCCCAAAACAAAAAGAAGAAAAAGAGTGAAGGTAATGCACATGAATGTTTAGCAACTAAGTTGACACTTGTAGTTAGCACCTTGTCGACTTCATATGTTTACCGTTGGAATGAAGGAAGAAGCAGCAGAACAGCGGCTGATCCTTCCTCATTGGCTTAAGATGACCTAACACCAGCATGCATTGTTACATATGTTTTGTGTTTACAACATACGTGTTCCTAGTTAGAATTAAGTCAGTGCTGTCCAGACTGGTCCAGGCCATTCTTCTAAGACCATCCCTTTTTTTCCCTTAGTACTTTTTGCCCTATTCACTGTGATCTACTGCTGACAGTGATTTCTGTCGTCTACTATTTTGTGGGTGTCTATTTTCTTTAATGGTTATGGCTACAGCTGTGACTATTTTCTTAGTTTAACTTTGAGCAGTTGTTACTGCGACTGTTCGCTGATGCTGTCTTTAGAGAAGAGACTCTGATGAGTTTCTGGAACTACTCTTCATGAGGAGTTCGACTTCAATCTGATTCTATTTCAATGTTCTTTTAAATCTTGCTCTTTTCCAAAAAGGATTGGTATGGGTTCTGGTATGTTAGGATCTGCTTAGAGTACAGTAGGGATATAGGGCCACATGCATCAAAGTAAGGATTTGCGAATCCTAAATAGCGAATTTTAGGAAATCGCTATTTAGGACTCGCAAATCCCTATGCATGTAGGAAGTGCAAAAATAATTGCGATTCCTACATATTCCTTAATTGCGAGTCGCAAATTGCGAGTCGCAATTAAGGAATAGCTACCCATTCATTCCTATGGGCCTAGAGGCCCATAGGAATGAATGGAATTACATGCGCAATTTGCGAGTACCAAATAGGTACTCGCAAATTGCGCATGCAATTTCAGGGTGCAAGGGTGCCAAAAGGACACCCTGTTGCACCCTGAAATTGAGATGTTACCACATGTTGCGCACATACATGCTCCAAGGGCATATGTGTGGGGAACATGAAACTTTGAAAAATGCACTTTAGTGCATTTTTCAAAGTTTTTGCAAATTACCATCAAGTTCAAATTGATGGTAATTTGCGATCCCTAATAGCGAATTCGCAATTTGGAATTGCATCATGCATTGCATTTAGGGAATCGCAATTTGCGATTCCCTAAATGCATTCGCAATTTAAGTAATCGCAAATTTTACGATTACTTAAATTGCGAATTTGCATTTGGGTTGATGCATCCCAAAAGCAAAAATACCGGTCGCAAAGGGGCAGATTCTGCGAATCTGCCCGTTTGCGATCAGTATTTTCTTTGATGCATGTGCCCCTAAATTCCTTTATGGAACATGCTGTAATTTACTTAATTGATTCGAACCATGATTTTCTTGATATTTCTGTAAACGGATTTATCTGATTTACTATTTGAATAAAAAGACCAAAACTATATATTAACTCTTATAGATAAAAAAAGGTTTTTGCACTGATCCAAAACTCTCATCATTGACTGAACTAAATGACTAAATTGATGATATTTATTGAAATGATTTCGATTGATGCTCCATTTTAAAACGGTGGCAAAGATCCATTGCAGAGAAGAAGATTTTGTTGCAGAGCTGGAGATCCCTATTGTAAGTCATGTGTTGAAAAGAAGAAAGAAAAAACATTTCCACGCCAGCATATGCATAAGCATAAGCATACACAAATAATTTGGGCAGTTCTATTTTTTTGTGAGTCACAAAAGTGACAGGCGTACTCAAGGAAATTGCCCTGCAACTGCAAACTGTCCACAGAGTGGAAACTCATGGGAGGAGATCTATGTTAAAGTGCAATGTCACAAATATATATTATTTTTCTTGACCCGAATTTCTTTTTCCGCTACACCACCCAGAGAATGATTTTCCGGCCCTTTCCTCACAATCATTGCTTCACTTGCATCAGGCACAAGTTTTTTAAGTGTAATGAGTGCCAGAAAATGTACTGCAAATCTTTTTGAATATCCTGATTGGCCTGATAGATGTGGGGGGGCCAAGCTTTACTCCAAAGCAATTTTGCTGTATATGAAGGAGTAGGTGGAGTGCAATAGTTTGGTCCTCATTGAAAAGAGTCGTACAACGATTGATAACTGTTTTAGTTTTGGACTATGGGGAAGAAGGCAATTGAAACTACAGATCTCGTTAATCATAAGATTCTGTGGACCAAGTTAAAGGATATGGGGATGCTCAGTTGTCATTAGGTGATCTTAGAAGCCCTTCATCTGAATAATTGGGCTGGGGTGGAACTGGACATGAACGGATTGGTATCAAGGAGAATTGCTTTGGAGAAGGACCTTAGAAAATGTTGTGTGTTGACTCCAATGCCATTCTCCTTTTTCCTTGCTGACCTGCCACAGGCCCTTATGAAGGCTAAGGCCTTCTCACCGAACATAGGGGGTAGACATATAATGTGTCTCCTGTATGCCCAGGCAATTGTGGATCTGATGTAGGTGGGCCTTCAAATAAAACTTGAGGTCTTTAGTAAGCTGTGTGTAGCAAATGATTTAACCATCAATATGGAAAAAACTAAAATTGTTACATTTGGGAGGAAGCTCCAAGCCATTTACGTGGTTACTAGAGAATAAGATTGTGGAAGTGGCCACCCCGTATAAGTATCTGGGGTTGATATTTAATGAAAAATTTAATTGGAATTTACACCAGGAAGCTATGGTATTCTGGGCTCCATCAATAGTAGGAGAGTTAACAACATTTTAAAAAGAGTTTGGTGGTCCATCGTTGACTCCGATATTCACAGCCTACAAGGCTATGGTCCCCCACATTGCTTATATGGGGTGAAACTCTTATGCCTGGGTTCAAATTCAAACTGGGATAACAGCGAAGGCAAATGCTAAAAAAAGTCTTGGTTTACCTAATGGTGTAATGACCGGCTATAAGAGTAGAATACTGTCTATAGTCCTGGAATTTCCTGTCATGGAAATCAGGTTTAAGTTGATGGGGTAAACTCCGTTGAGCAGATGATCAAAAAATCTCAATCCTTTGTGCAATCAATGGAAATCTGCAAAAGTTGCTTTTTAGCTGCGCTTTTAAGGGTTGTTAAATCAGTATTTGTTAGCCCATTCCCTTTCTTAGTTTATCGATCTCTGAACATCCTCCCCCATGTCCAGTTTAATGCCACTACTTTAACGATAATTTGATTGTATTTGAGCAATGCCACTTGCTGATGGTGTCTCATGTGGCTTTCTGAAGGGCTGTTGGCTCGAGGCAAGAATGGTAGAGATGCCCCATTAACCTATGCTTCTTTCAGTGCTTGCATCTGGCAAGAAATGACAAAGGAAACATTGATTAGGTGGGTGCTTGCCCATGATTTCATGCCAAACCTGAGCAGCTTTGCCATTGCAATAGAGGCTGGAAAATTGGTGCTTCAAAGTGACAACTAAAATGGCGCTCAACAAAACACATTCGTGAAAAAAGTTCTAGTTCAGAGATTTACCAGGGCTTCAACTGTTGTCCATTTGCAGAAATTCATGTAGTCTTTTGAAGACATGGGGGCTGTGCAATGGTGTTCCTTAATTTAAATCCTTGCAAGGGAAATATACTTCTGTCAAAATACTGACACTTACTGGGTGTAAAGATAGATTGCTTTGCAATGGTAACCCTTAAGCTTGGTATGGATTGAACAATATGATGAGGTACCAGTGAAGTGACCCATTCACTGCTTTATGTGTTATGCTTGTTGTTTGTTTATGTCATGCTGAAAATAAAATGGGTTGTTTTATTCTGGGCTATCGGTACAGTGAAGTGTGGTTTCTATAGGGCCTTTAGTTTAGTTCCGGGGCAGTCATTGGTTGCTGGCAGAATCTGTTGTGGGTACTGTCATTTATCACAGGTGTCCCATTGTACTCTAGTCAGATAACCAAGCTATTCCTTTGTACACTTGACCCACCAGAATTGTGGGTCAAGCTATCAAGGTTACCTCCTGGTAGAGGGTTTGTACCTGATTACACTTAAAAAAGATAAGATTGATTACTTGTAGGCCTACATGAAGTCTGTCAAAATGTATTCAGCAAGACAAGCAAAGTGTGATATCGCTATATAAATGTGTTAGAATCTCACCTCCATTAACAGTGAGCATCTAATGCTAACCCTTCCCAATTAGCATGGGCTTTTTATAAGTATGTTTGAAACGATAGAACATGAGATAGAAACCAAAACCCAGATAGTAGGTTCACCTCTCTACTGAGAAGAAGGAATAATCACCTTAAAATAGATACAAGAATTATAAACTTCCAGACACTGAGCTAGTCATTTGTTGATCCTCACTTAGGAGTGACAAGCACGGTATTGAGGCTAAAAATGTAAAAAGGGATAATGCAGTAGTGGCTATACACAACATAGTCATCATCGAATTCTATATTCTGTTTTTGTTAAAACCATAAAAGACAAAAACAGCTGTAAAAACAGTACATAAGACAAAATTCATAATGGCCAGTATGTAAAAACATTATACGCAGAAAAAAATCAATAAATGTACAAGTTCTAAAACATACAATTACTCATCCCAGGTGCTCCGTATAAGAATTACAGCTCTCAAATAATTTACAATATTGCTATAACATATTCATCTGATAACATCTGTAAATATATAAAAGCAGGGTGAACTTGTAAAAATCTTTTTCCTTTTAAAGCAGGAACGATAAAAACTCTCTGTGGTTCAGAATAAAAAGTACAAGATATCATAAAGTGCATGGAATCCTGAAGGGATTTTTTATCACAATTGCAAGGACCCAGAGAATTTAGAGCAAAACATCCTTTTGGAGTCGTGAGTATTAGGTGCAGTAAATTAAATCTGAGTCTTGCAAGCAGGTATCTAGCCCTATTGTTTTTGGCTCCATGTCCAGTGTGGTAGTTGTCAGAAAGTATTTCCTAACTATAGGTTTCAACAGTTCAACCCCTTCCCTGGAAAATTTCACCCCGTACACAACATAGTCAAACAAAGCGGCAGCACATGAATTAACGTGACATTAACTATTTAAAGGCAGTTTCTCGCACACAATAAACTCAGGGGCATACTTACAAGCTCCTATCGCCACCACAAGGTCACTTTTCCTGACATTGTGGTGGCGATAGGGGCTTCGCCTTATTTACAAGGCAGCGTTAATCCACTTAACGTGGCTTAACACTGCCTTGAACATAAGGCACCCTTTCACGCTATACTTAGAGTGAAAAGGGGGGCAATGGGTGTAGTGGTGGGCGATCCACCGCAACACCCATTGATTTTGACGCTTCCCCCTATTTACAAGGGCTGAGTAAATGGGGCAGCACCAAAATTAAGACCATGGAAAACCTGGTCTTACTCTAGGGCAACAAGGAGAAATGTTTAATTTCTCTTCGTTTTTGCTATTTCAATGTGTCCTGCATTGTGCAGCACACATAGAAACAGCAAAAGGCCATTGATTGTTAATGTGCAGGATGGTGTCCATTCCTCAGTGGCGGTTGCTTTGGAACAAGGGTGGTGGGCAGGGTGGGGTCAATAAAAAAAAACTATAATAAAAAAAGTAACTTGCCTTTTCCTTCACCACCGCGCTGCGGCATGTTTTTACTCCGTCCTTTTCCTCACGCTCTTCAAGAAGCACCTGAAGAACCTGGGTTTCCGGGCTCTCACAGGCTCTCAGCAAATCAAATTGCCTTCACTAGAGTCTTTGTTTAGAAACTGTGGTTAATTGTGCAGAGGTGCCAGTCAAAGACATACAATGTATCCAGCTAAATATGATCTCTACCCTCAGTCACAGTTTCTTCACAACCCTAGGTGCAAGACTGGATAACTTACTGGGTTTGAGACCAAGTATTTAAAAAAAAAAACAGTACCAGAACCCAGTAAAACACAAAAACCAACCACCTAATTAGAACATGTGTAACTCCCTAACAGAGAAAAGAATTTGTTTTAACATTGACAGCTATGTATGTGATGCTAATAAATAGAAGTATGCGCTACCACACAACCAGATTATTACCATAAATTATGCTTGAGGCATAATATTGCCATGGCAACTAAAGATTTATACATCTGGCTTAGTTCTTTCAAAACCTGCATCTCAGACCAATTGCGCCTCAGTCTTTTCAGGAACATAAAATGTGCGAACTGCATTAGTAAGCTATGAATAGCGTATTCATAATGGATGATTTAATCTTCTCAAATGGGGCACTTCATGATAAGGAATACAAATATTGAGTATGCACATAACATTAAGAGTGTGTACACTCCAGTATATGTATATCAAAAGTGAAAACACAGTAAACCTTTAGGTTGGATTTTACCACACTGAGCATCAGAGTAATCTGTGGTCGCTTAGGTAGCAATGGAGCAGTGTGAGAATCCCACAGATTAGGCACAAATAGCACCTTTTTAAAGAAGTACATATATAAGTCAAATTCAGTTCTCAAGTACAGAACTATTGAGTTGGGAAAATGAGGCTTTCCCTACAAGGTAACACAGGAAATACTAACAAAATAGGTCGGGGGTATCTGTGGGAGTAAAAAGAGATGTCTATCTTTGATGCCATTTCAATTGTATGCAGTCCCGAGTGTGCATCTGACATTCAGTGAATCGTTGACAGAAAAAACAGAACTCTCCTGAAGTTTAAGATGAATATAACTGATCCAGCGGAAGTGGTGTAAATTTTTATAAACATTTATAATAACACTAAATTTAATATACTGGATCCTTTATAACAGGAGTTAGGGCCCATGAAAACTCAATAATCACTTACAATACCAGGTCCTCTGATGGACCTTTTTGTAGAGCTAATAGGCACTCGATAATGAAAAGAAGGATGCAATCCCCTCATGAGGACCTATAATGAGGAAATGCCTAACTAACAAACATGGTCATAATGTTGCAATAAGTCAATGACTGTCAATAACTCATCAAGAAAGACAAACTCTGAGTACTTATGTTACTTTTATCTAATATTTCAGAATATGAATGGTCAATACACAAATACATTAAGAAACATCCTAAGAATCAATCATTAGTTCAATGTTACAGGTAAATCACAAATAAGAGAAATACAGTTTATAATTACTCCATTTCAATAACAGGCATGAGTGGAAAGAAGAAGAGACAAAAGAAAAAGTTCATTGCAATGTCAATATGCACTTCGAATTGCATACGAACCGAGATCAAATGAGAACTAATGCATATCATGCAATAGTTTGGAAGAGCTAACCTTTGGGCCAAAAAGGTATAGCTTAAGGCAACATCACCAGCTGATGAAGTGCAAAGTAATCAGGACAGTCTCAGTCAGATATTCACAAAGACAGCAGTAGCCAGCCAGAGTAGCATGGAGAAAAAAGCAGCAAAGCTCTCCTCTAATAGAAACAGCTACTACCACATTCTTTTCACACAGTAGTAATTTTACTCTAAAATGTTAAAGTCCAACATCCCATTGTATCTCTTTTACCAAAATTCTCAACTCCCATTGGTTAAATATATGTGGTGGTCATCACTCTATTCCGTTCATCCGAGTCTTTCAACGGATCTTTGTTAAAATGATTGGCGTCATCGTTCTTCGGAAGCAGGAGGAAATCATTGTATTTCTTTCCGATGCTTTAGCTCACTTCCATATCAACTTGGAACATTTGTCGACACAGTTCATCCATTGAAGAGAATACATTACTCGTACGGAAAGGATATCCTAAAGATACGCTTTACAAAACTAAACAAATAAATCAGCTTCTAGAAATAATGAAGGACAAATACATTCTTCTGAAGCCTACATTAGGAAAAGAAATAACTTTAGCAGCAGCTTTTGAGGCCTTTTTGAAGAAACTGTAAAATCATCATTTTCTCTTCTAACGAAAATAAAACATACTTCAATTAAATGATCAGAGAGGAATACATAAGAAATCATAATTTTAGTTTTCATTATTCTAATTAAACCCACTCTATAAGTTATTTCTAACTATGATGATTATTGCTTCCTTAGTATTTAGAAAGGAGTAAACATTCACGCAAACATTTTCTGAAAGCATTTTCATTTTTTTTCACTTCATTATTTTACTCGTGAACATTCTAGTACACGTAAAAAGTCTCTTTCTCATTTATGCATATGCCATTTTTCCCGTGCACATTTTTCATGTTAATCTTTTAAGTCCCCACGTCATTAATCTTCACACTATTAGTCATTTGTTTTGTTAAAAACACATGTATGAGCAGATTTGATCAAGCAAGATTATTTTTCGCAAAAATCATGCTCCATCATTGTCAATGAACATGTGGTAACCTAGTTTATTGTTGTGTATGATCTTTGTTATTGGGGATACATACTCATTGAAGAGGTTTAGTGACAGAGCAAATCCATGTTGGGCTCCACGTGCTGTACTGGCTATTTTAGAGAGGCATGTTAACAAATTAATCTAGTGGATACAATATTCCAAGAATGTGAGAACCATTGTGTTGCATACCATGAGAAGCTTGGGTCACCCTCTTACAGATTTCCTGAGCCCAAAAGGAAATCCTGATGTTTCTGAAGAACAAGTAAACTGGCAATTGTCTCTCACCCCTCCTGCTATGTTATGCACATGGAAAATAGGGGTGTTAGGAGTCAGACACACCTTTCAAAGAATGTCTTGCATTTGCAGGTGATATTGTAGAGCCCCAACCTGAACTCTGACATGAGTGCACGCACAATTAATAACATTTAATAATGGGATAGAATTTGTTGTATATTATTCTTGTATAAATCGGGTGAATGAGAATTACTGCACTTATTATAAACATCTCACCAATTAAAAAGATTCAAGGGTGAAATATATCTAGATACTCCCCAAACATTGTTCATATTCACTGTACAATCCTAATTCATCAGTCTAATTCACGAACTATATTATATCAATCTCGCTTGCAGCAGGCCTAATAATTTAGCTTAACATTTGCCTAGTCATTTAAAGCCACCTGTATATCTGTATGGCAGAAGGCATCAAATTAGAGCTTGGACATAACTCCACAGCAACTGGTCCAACTGCAAATCCTGCTCCAATTGTAGGATCTTTTATAGCTTTTTTTTAACATTAAGGCTTCTGGAGCAAGGGAGACGACCTTTATGGTGGAATCCTGCATTTGCTACAAATGATAAAACAATGCTTTTTTAATTTTTAGGAATCTTCTCTCTGGTAACATTTTAGATTTGCTTTTCCAGAACTTTGTACAAGGTCAAATCTGCAAGCAGATTCTTAAGCCACTTGCAGCCGAGGAACTGAAAAGCAAACAACACAAGCAACAATAGTGAAATGATATGTAGCAATTAGCTTACATAAGAAATGAAACTGCACGGGCTCTCATTAGTAAAGGCTTGTATCAAGCCAAGGAGCCTATGTTGTAAAACTCTTAAGAGATTCCATTATCTGCCAATAGAGTAAAGAAACACCCACCTAACAAAAGGGAAAATCTTCCAACACAGATCGTTGCCAAAAAACTCTGGGGTTTATTTACAAGCCCCTTGCCCAACCCGTACATCACTTTTTCCCATATTAAAAGTGACGCACCGGCTGTGCAAGGGGCTTGTAAATAAACCCCAGAGTTTTTTGGCAAATTACATATTCACATGCACCCTAGATGGGGGTTATAAATGATGATTATGCATTTCAGTACCAACCTTAAAGTTATGGCACTTTTTCCCAACAATAATTAAAATGTAACCTTTTTCTACATTGCAACATCCAAAAAACCTGCCTGTTTTGATTCCACGAAGGTTGCCACTCACTGTGTCATATGTCATTTTAGATAATGTCATGTTTATACTACACAGAATCTCCTGAGGTTCTGGTATGTCTTTAAGCATTTATCAGACAGTGAGTTTAAGGATGAAAATCCTTTGCCGCAGGATGTCTATTAAAATTTGAGCCTTGAACCCTTGATTCAAGACATCCAGTAAAACATCTTTCCTCCAGTGACTGAGTTTTACATTAAAATTTTGGGATATTTGAAGGCAATGGTTATTGAGATTCCTGATGACAGAGCATTGTCAATGAAAACAGAGACTTTGAACAAATCTGTTTATTTGTTTGGCTGTAATCAATTTCTGAATGCAAACAGGTAAGCCCCAGTTTGTCTCTCTTCATAGCAACAAATCCGAGATTTTTACAGGATATACTAATGAGACCTCAGAGTTAATGCAAGTGGAAAAGAAAGCAATGATGTGGTCTTCCACGTTTCCTCCTATGATAAACAAGCACAGAAGTTTGATATGTATGTGTTCCAACACATTTTCTGGCAAGCTCGAATATAGATCATTAGTGCAACCCATGATATTTTGTTCAATCTCTAAGCAAGACACCTGACTCTCCTTTGCCCTCTACTTACAGGTCAACAAGTTATAAATGTTATCCTTATTTTATGCCTTCCTAAATGGCATCTACTTTCTTTGCCCCATTAGCTCTCGCATTAAATCAACAGGAGTGGGACAAGACATCTGCGTGCAAAAGTGTAAGATAGACTGACCGCCACATATGTAGATAAGTAAATATATATATATATAGGAGTTATTAATAAGGCACGGATTCCCCTTCGTTAGTCTTACTCCCCATCTTAATTATATTATGACAGGATGATGATGGGACAAGGCTACAGTAAGATTGGTTGACTTTGAAACTGAGTAATACTCAGGGGAGATGAAACTTTTCTAAATGTATCTATACCTATGTCTATTCAGGATGATACTTGGTAAATTACGGCAGTGGAGGAAAATCAACTTACAAGCTCATGGAACAGTACCAAGTTCATGAACAAAATGCTTAAAGAAGGTATTTTCCTGTTTCCTACATTGAGCAGAAGAAGGAAGAAGACCATTTAGGTAACATCAAGATTTTCTGATATTTATGCGCTGACTGTCCCTTTATTTCAATGTTTAATAAAGGATTGCATTGGTTTACCTGCATAGTTTTGTTCATAACAGCACTTTTACATTATTTCCTGTTCAATCATTCACATAATCTTTGTACAACAGTTGTTTGTTGTGGGGCTGTATCTAAGATCACCATATTTGTCAGGCCTTTATGTGTGCTTGGTTTTCTTGCTCAATGGAACAAGCAGATAGGTGATTCATTTTGCCTGAGGACCATTTCCACATACTAAACAATGACAGTCTATACTCCAGGTCGTTAGGTATTTATTTAAAGCTAGTGTGTGCTTTTGTATGCGCTAACCATTCAGAATTATTTGCTACAACTGTATGAAGCAGACTGGAAGTCTGTACAGATTTGTTTTTATTATTACAGAAAGTAGGAGGATGCAAACTAGGTTGGCTTTAATATGGTGATATTTTTGTTATTACCAAAGGTAAAGGTGAGGGAGGAAAAGTAAAATATAGCCATAGGGAGAATATTTTATTGGAACATCTTGTATATACCACCCAATTGTTAATGTGTTCCGCTAAGACTCGAAGTGTTGAGCATTGAGTTCACTGTCCTGGCAGATATCTAGAGGCTTATTTACAAGCCCCTTGCGCTACCGGTGCGTCACTTTTTGTGACGCACCGGTGGCGCAACCTGCTGCCCCATATTTACAAGGACACGTAAAGCCACCCTGCGTGGCTTTTCGTGTCCTTGTAAATATGGCCCCTTTATATGCAACACTTTGCATGAAAGGGGCATGCAATGGGTGTTGCTGTGGGTGTTTCGTCGCAACACAGATGGCTTCTGCCGCATTTCTAGATTTACGAGAAATCGTAAACCTGCGGTGGCGTAGGGAGGCGCAACGAGGAAAAATGTTTTTATGTCTCCTCGTTTTTTTCCTCTTTTCATGCGTGCTGCATTCTGCAGCACACATAGAACGAGAAAATCACCTCTTGTGAGTGTTTATGTGAAGGAAGGTATCCCTTTCTACACATAAACAATCATTATAAAAATGACGTTTTGCAACATCTATGTGTGCTGCATTAAGCAGCATACATAGAAGTTTCAAAAACAAACCCATTTGAGATTGTTTATGTGCAGGAAGGGACACCTTCCTGCACATAAACAATCACTCCCCTCAAAGCAGGCACCCATTGCTTTTGTACAGGAAGGTGTCCCGTCCCGCACAGTAACAATCCTGCATACAACGCAGGCACCATGATGCAAGGATGCCTGCGTCGGCGCAGGGCAGCTAATTGTGCGCCAGCACAGGGGAGAACAAAGGCATCTGTCATATCATCATAGATATGACGCATCCCTGTGCTTTGGAATTAACGAAGCACCGCGCAGCCAAATGGCTTGTGGCACAGCGCTGCGTTAATTCCCTGTAATTGAGGCCCCTAGTTTTGTAGGACATTGAACATAAAGGTCCATATTTATAATCTTTAACGTAGCGCAATGCAGCAAGCCACCTTGCTGAGCTCTGCTTTGTGAAGGGGAAAGTGAAAGGGCTGGAATGCACCATCCAGTGGTGTAGTGGCTCACTACACCACTGCACCACTGGATTCAAGCTAGCCTGGCTGATGAAGGGTGATGCTCTGAAACCTGTCCCAGGATGCTTGCTGCGGTCCAGGGAGGACCTGGCTTGGCAGTTCGGGCTGGACTGTTCCCACAAGGACCAGGATCAATACTGATTTGCATATGGCTGGGTCCAAACTGGGGTGGTGTGGTGAGAAAACGAATGATGGATTAAACCCAGATCCTTGTGACTGGGGGTGAATGTTTGCATTGTCCAGCATTCCGTCCATCAATTGTTTCTTTTGCATATGTTGCCCTAAGTGGGAAGGGTATGCCCAGACGTGGGTCCCGTGCTCACTACAACACTGGATTCAAGCTAGCCTGGCTGATGAAGGGTTATGCTCTGAAACCGGTCCCAGGATGCTTGTTTCCGGTCCAGGGAGGACCTGGCTTGGCAGTTCGGGCTGGACTGTTCCCACAAACAACAGGAACAAGACTGATTTGCATATGGCTGGGTCCAAACTGGGGTGGTGTGGTGAGCAAAAGAATGATGGAATAAACCCGGATCCTTGTGACTGGGGGTGTATGTTTGCATTGTCCAGCATTCCGTCCATCAATTGTTTCTTTTGCATATGTTGCCCTAAGTGGGAAGGGTATGCCCAGACGTGGGTCCCTTGCTCACTACACCACTGGATTCAAGCTAGCCTGGCTGATGAAGGGTGATGCTCTAAAATCGGTCCCAGGATGCTTGTTTCCGGTCCAGGGAGGACCTGGCTTGGCAGTTCGGGCTGGACTGTTCCCACAAGAAACAGGTTCAAGACTGATTTGCATATGGCTGGGACCAAACTGGGGTGGTGTGGTGAGCAAAAGAATGATGGATTAAACCCAGATCCTTGTGATTGGGGGTGAATGTTTGCATTGTCCAGCATTCCGTCCATCAATTGCTTCTTTTGCATATGTTGCCCTAAGTGGGATGGGTATGCCCAGACGTGGGACCCGTGCTCACTACACCACTGGATTCAAGCTACCATGGCTGATGAAGGGTGATGCTCTGAAACCGGTCCCAGGATGCTTGTTTCCGGTCCAGGGAGTACCTGGCTTGGCAGTTCGGGCTGGACTGTTCCCACAAGGAACAGGATCAAGACTGATTTGCATATGGCTGGGACCAAACTGGGGTGGTGTGGTGAGCAAAAGAATGATGGAATAAACCCGGATCCTTGTGACTGGGGGTGTATGTTTGCATTGTTCAGCATTCCGTCCATCAATTGTTTCTTTTGCATATGTTGCCCTAAGTGGGAAGGGTATGCCCAGACGTGGGTCCCTTGCTCACTACACCACTGGATTCAAGCTAGCCTGGCTGATGAAGGGTGATGCTCTAAAACCTGTCCCAGGATGCTTGTTTCCGGTCCAGGTAGGACCTGGCTTGGCAGTTCGGGCTGGACTGTTCCCACAAGGAACAGGATCAAGACTGATTTGCATATGGCTGGGTCCAAACTGGGGTGGTGTGGTGAGCAAAAGAATGATGGATTAAACCCAGATCCTTGTGACTGGGGGTGAATGTTTGCATTGTCCAGCATTCCGTCTATCAATTGTTTCTTTTGCATATGTTGCCCTAAGTGGGAAGGGTATGCCCAGACGTGGGTCCCGTGCTCACTACACCACTGGATTCAAGCTAGCCTGGCTGATGAAGGGTGATGCTCTGAAACCGGTCCCAGGATGCTTGTTTCTGGTCCAGGGAGGACCTGGCTTGGCAGCTCAGGCTGGACTGTTCCCACAAGGAACAGGATCAAGACTGATTTGCATATGGCTGGGTCCAAACTGGGGTGGTGTGGTGAGCAAAAGAATGATGGATTAAACCCAGATCCTTGTGACTGGGGGTGAATGTTTGCATTGTCCAGCATTCCGTCCATCAATTGTTTCTTTTGCCCATATTTATTATATGGCACATTCCTGTCCTTTCCTAGTGCTGGCACACTTTTGGCTGCCTATCGCCAATGCAGGTACCCTTGCATCATGGTGCAAGGGTGCCTGCGTTGTAGGCAGGATTGTTATTGTGCTGTACAAAAGCATTCCTCAGAGGCATTTTCCGCTTTCTATGTGTGCTGCAAAATGCACAGAAAGAGGAAAAAATAAGGAGAAATAAAGATATTTCTCCCCGTTATGCATCACCTGATGAGGCATAGCATTTTGACGCATCCCCAGGTCTACCACTAATGGTAAATATGGGAATACGCCTAAATCCATGGGTCGATGCGTGGGTACACCCACGCTCCACCCATGGAATGTCTCCATAGTAATGCAAGGCAACGATTTGTGCTGCCTTGTGTTACTTCAGATTTATAAAGACATGCAGGGCCACACACGGTGGCCTTGTGTAGCTTGATAAATCTTACTTAAGTTTCGCGTTGCCCTAGTGCCCCCATGCATGATGCAAGGGCGACGCAAACCTTGACAAATCTGACCCGGAATGTGCTTCACTCATATTTATGAAAGTTCACAGTATTTTACAAATCAAAGTGAAATTACTTTCCAAAATAGCAAGAAATGAGAATCAGTAGCTTTGTAAAAATTAAACAAACTGTATCTTAATTCAGGAAGTTCAAATGTAACGAAAAAAGGAATAATATTATCAAAATGAAATAGAAGGACATTTCACTAACATTAGAAAATATTCTGGGGCTTATTTTCAAGAAAGTGCCACAGCGCGCAAGCCCTTGTGCTGGCACACAATCGGCTGCCATGCGCCACGCAGCCATGTAAGCAAGGTTGCCTGCGTTTCGGGGAGATTGTTTCTGTGCAGAAAGGGGTACCTTCCTGCACCAAAACAATAACAAAAAAAATAAAAAGAGGTGATTTCCTCTTCCTATGTGTGCTGCAGAATGCAGCACCCCTAGAAAGAGGAAAAAACAAGGAGAAATTTAAACATTTCTCCTCATTGCGCCTCGCTACGCCACCCCAGGGGTGGCATAGCATTCTGACGCATTTCCAGGTTTACAAATTCTCGTAAATCTGGAAATGCAGCAGAATACATGGGTCTTGCTTGGGAACACACATAGCAACACCCATATCACACCCCTTTCACGCAAAGTGTTGCGTGAGAAGGGGCTATATTTACAAGGACAGGAAAAGCCATGCCGGGTGGCTTTACATGTCCTTGTATATATGGGGTAGGAGGTTGCACCAGCAGTGCGTCACAAAAAGTAATGCACCTGTGGTGCAAGGGGCTTGTAAATAAGCCCTTCAATTTAGGCAATGGTCCATCACTACAGAGTGAGTGAATAAGTAAATGCATTAACTAGGTGAGTGGTGTGTATTTTGTTCTTAAAATAGTGAAAGTAAACGGTGTGTATGCTGATTTTCAAAAGCCAGAGAATTTAAGTTAGTCTCTTTTCAAAACTTTGACCACATTACTCCAATCCTATGCAACCTCCAATGACTTCCTAGTAAGGCAAGAATCAAATTTAAAATTGATTGCAGATCTTACAAGTTTGAATATGGACAATCGTCCATAACTTTCACTTCTGCTCACTGTCTCTGGAGGCAGAAGCAGAAATTATTTGCAACAGGAAATAATATTCAACACTGCTAAAACATTTAGAGCAGTCTTTCTAGAGAGCAGCTACTACTTTCTGAAACTCCCTCTTTGCTGATCCCAGTGCAAAACGTTCTCTCCTGTCATCCTTACAATATTTAGGGCCAGATGTACGACGTGATTTTGCATGCGCAAACGGGTTTGCGAACCCGTTTGCGCATGCAAAATCACTGTTGGCCATGTACAATTCTGTAGTAAAGGAAGACGCTTGGTCCATGTAGATATTAAGATGGTTTATTGAAGATGGATGTTAAGATGTAGAGCAGAGCCCTACCAGGAGCAGCCTTCCTGCTGCTCAGCCCATCCACCAACTGACTCACACACTCACCAACATTCCACACACCAACATTCTATCACCACAGTCACACTGGCTGAGCAGCAGGTATAACACATCTCCTTTCTTTATAAATATAACAAAGGAACGCTAAACGGAATGACAATGAAGACTGGTGCAAGCAAAGGATGACATTGGGACAATTGCATGCAACAGAATGATATCAAAACAAAAGCATACAAATAAGCAACGTAGCAACGAACATGTGAGTGCGAAAGGCTCTTTATTTATTCAAATTTTGCATGCTCAGTGATTGGTTCATAACCCTCAGTGGGCGGCATGCAGTTCATGACAGAAAAAATAAAGAGCCTTTCGCACTCACATGTAAGCTGCCTTTGAAGATGGACCACGAGTCTTGAAACGCGTCAGGCTGAATACTTACACCTGGAAGGGGATGCGAGTTGTCTTGGAAGGCCGTATGGCAGGCTGGCGGCTGAGTGCATCCTGTAAGCTTCAGGGCATTTGTTTCATATATAGGACTACGACAGCCGTATATATATATATATATATATATATATATATATATATATATATATATATATATATATATATATATATATATACATATATATATATATACGGCTGTCGTAGTCCTTTTTCTATGACAGCTGTCGAATAGTCCTACTTTTATGTTGGCGGTTAATGAAAACTATAGTCCTACTTCTATGAACTGTCCCGGTTTTTTGTTTTGAGAATCTGGTCACCCTAACACAAACCCAGAGAGGAACAACATATTTCCACATCCAACTACGTAGTAAAATAAGAACATTAATCACTAGAGAACAAGCGACATAAAAGCTGCCCTTCACCCAAGTCCGAAGCATGGGTGAAAAGTGTGGAATAAAAGTCCACACGAACCCAGAAAAGAACATCAATCCCTAGTGATAAAACTCACACCACATGCAATCTCGTAAAAACGGTAGGAATAGCAATAAAAGGTTGAAAAGACACTCACACCCTAACAACATGGCTCACCTTCTGCCCTTCACCCAAATCCGAAATGAGGGTGGAATGTGTGGAACAACACTCCACACCAAGCACATGGTATCAACATTGCCCTACACCCAAACCCGAAGTTAGGGTGGTATGTGTGAAAAGTCGCTCCACACCAATCATGTAACAATTTCACAACTCTACATCCAATCACGAAGTAAGGTAGAAACAGCAATCAACAGTAAAAACACTCACACTAAAAACAACTCTGGCTTACACTCTGCCCTTCACCCTTACCCCATAGGTAGGGTGGAACAATACTTCACACAAGAAACATGGCAAAACCCTGCCCGAAACTTCAGATGCACTCAATTTTCTGTACGCATAGTCAGTCACTACTCAGAACCCTAAGCAGGAAGATAGCGCTGAAAACCTCAATGTCCATACGAACACACTATAAACAAAATGTTAAGATGTAGAGCAGAGCCCCACCAGGAGAAGCCTTCCTGCTGCTCAGCCCATCCACCAACTGACTCACACACTCACCAACATTCCACACACCAACATTCTATCACCACAGTCACACTGGCTGAGCAGCAGGTATAACAAATTCCTAAACAGCGAGTCGCAATTTATTTGCGACTCGCTATTTGGGAATTGCGAGTCGCAATTAGGAAGGGGCGTTCCCTTCCTAATTGTGTCCGCAATGCTATGTGTGAATGTTTTGTGACCGCAATTGCGGTCGCAAAACACTCGCAAATATGCAGTCACAATTTGGAAGGGGTCCCCAGTGGACCCCTTCCACTTTGTGACTGTCTCTAAAAATATTTTTTAAGGGCAGGCAGTGGTCCCAGGGACCACTGCCTGCCCTTAAAAAATTAAACGAAAACGTTTCATTTTTAAAATTTTAAATGCATCCCGTTTTCCTTTAAGGAAAACGGGCTGCATTTAAAAAAAAAAAGCTGCTTTATTAAAAAGCAGTCCCAGACATGGTGGTCTGCTGAGCCCAGAAGGCCACCATCCCTGGGAGGGCTGGCATTCCCAATGGGCTCGCAAATTGCAAGAGGCTCATTAATATTAATGAGCCTCGCAATTTGCGACCTCATTGGGAATCGCAAAACAGTGTAATAACACTGTTGTACATTTCATTTAGCGCCTCGCAATTTGCGACTCGCAATGAGACGCAAATTGCGAGGCGCTAAATGAAAGGGTCGTACATCTTGCACTTAGTGACTTACCTTTTCCATCTACTTCTGAAACAAAATTGTTCTCCTTGACATTTTTTTTCTAATGTATTTCCCCATCCTCATTGTAACTTCAAACGTAAAGCATCTTAATACTACTTTCGGTGAAGGAGTGCTACAGAAGTTTGTTCCATAAATAAAAATTATTTGCTAACTTTTGTTTTGTTTAGCTGATTGATTATTTTATATGGGTCGTGAAATAAAATGATCCACAATATACAGAAGTGACATTCATCTTTCATCTAAATGTATGTAAAATGGAGAATTGAACATGGAATGTATTTCGTTATATTTAGGGACTGTGCTGTGCAAATCAGTGCTCTTAATTCCCAATACATCACAAATGAAGGCCCATAGGATTGAAGCAAACAAATCTAGTGTGCTTTAGTTCATGTACATACAACTATAAGACATATATATACCGCACTAAAAATGTAACAGAAGGATATGATAAAAACATTACACAATATGTAGTATTTATGGAGGGCTGCAATTTTCAATGGTCAGCATGTTAAACATTGATCAATATGCCTATATTTACTCCATATTTTCTACATAACCACTTTCTATGTAATTGATTCAGTTTAATTATATTTGTCCCCAGTGGATATCATGGAAATCTGTCCCTCATGGACCAAATTTGCGGACTCTTTTTAAAAAATATGTCTTTATTGAGATTTCAAATGACAATGTATTGTAGCTTACAGTAGAATAGTTGAACATCGCTAAACTGGCAGCGGTGTCATCTGCCCACTCAGTGAAACTGAGAAAAAATTAAAAAAAGAACTCAAGCCATTATACAGTGGATGATAAAACAGGTATTCCGAATACATATGGTACAGACCACAACAGTCCGAGTGACAGGGACATCCAGGTAGTAGTCCTACTAAAATATATTTGGTCATGGCAATTGTTAATCCACACAGAAATAAAGTCAATTTAACAACAAATATAACATATGAAAAGCCCTCCCTTCCTAACCCACCCTCCCCCAAGTTTCCATTAAGACAATCGGCATTTAGCAATTACTATTAGTTTTTTTCTGCTAACCTACTGTTGCATATTCCCAACATGCAATGATTGTGTAGGACCGCCACCGGTGTCCCTGTCACTGTTTCAATTAAGGTATCTCTCTAACCAGTATGGTCTGGGTGTCCATAGTGGATTGAGCTTCTTCCTCTGGCTCCAATAGCGCCTGGGTCATGGCATCCCAGGAGAGCAGAATATTGGCTACCTTAGCATCTCTATGTGTTCTCCTTATATGTGCCTCCTCTGCTGCCGCCCACTCTAATAAATCTCTCACCTAAGCCTTCCTTTTAGGGGGGTTTCACCGCCATCCAGCAGATAGCTATGTGCCTCTTAGCCACTATGAGGCCTAGCATTGTGAATCTTCTCCTCAGCTTCAATCTAGGGTTGTGAGGTAAGAGTCCCGATAAACATTGATTATTGTATGCAGCACTTCCCCCCCTGATGCACGGTGGAGTTGTGGCAACACCTCCAACCAATATGTTGTGATGATGGGACAGTGCCATAACATGTGTAGGAAATTTGCAGCCATCACTCCACACTAAGGACATCTATGGTCCCTATTGGGATAGATGGCATGCAGTCTCTTGGGGGAGAGATAAACAATTTGAAGACTCCTGGGGGTCGGTCTCCCACCCTTTCTCCCTTGATCCTTGTAAGTGCTCACCCAATTCTGATGGTACACCAGCCTTGATGTCCTAGAGGTAGGCTGTACACGTAACCCATTTCATGCTTCAGTTCCCTTTAAAATGAGCAGTGGGAAATGTTCCTCCACATGACCCAAGGACTTGTACTGCCCCCACATGATGTTGTTCCTCAATCCCATAGCTGGTGGATCCACCCAGCATGAGGGCTGTCACACATGTTAGGTAACAGAGTAACTTATAGATGTCAGTGGGAGTAGAATCAGCGGGGGCTCAGGTGACATCCTGCTATTGAGCATCCAATATTTCTTAGAGCCAATAGAGCTGTTTGTGTGGCATGTTCCCTCATATAACTGTTTTGTGACGTGCGTCCATCTCACAGAGGCCTGGTTGATGTGGTGTCTCACAATCCCTAGGTCAAAATAATAACCTGAAACAATATTGAGTCCACAGTATCAGCTACCACTGTACCATCAAGGTAAATACTATGGGGCAGATTTACAAGCCCCTTGCGCCACTTTTGCGTCACTTTTCCCATGTTAAAAGTGACGCAAAAGTGGCGCAAGGGGCTTGTAAATCTGCCCCTATGAAGTTAAGAATAGTAAATGTATACTTCCATATCAATATTTTGGCAGCTGATATTGGGTCAATGATAATGTTGGAGGTTGATATTGTTGCAGTCGATATTGTGTCATTCCACCTTGGGTGGGTTAACTCCCTAAATAAGGATACCTAGAATGTTTATAAATAATTAGAGGATCCCAAGCCCATGTGTGTAACTTTATGAATAATGGACTGTGATTTGGTGTCTGTGGTTATTTGAGAAGGAAGGCATTATTATGTATTTACGAACTACTAATGCACTAGGTAGAGACAAAATGTTATGCTCACCTTGCATGGAGAATATTGCTTCTGCACATACCCATTCTTGCAGACAATACCTCACTCTTGTTAACCATCACAGGTTGGGCCACTTCAGTTTCTTTTGCAGAGGGCACAGAGAACATTGCCCTATCCTGTGGAGCTCATTCCACTTAGACGGAGGAGGTACCAGGACTATAAGGAAGAGCAACCAGTTTACAGTATTATACGTACATGACAGGGTCCTCCAGTGAATTCCTCTTGTACTCCACCATTCAATAAACAATCCTCAAGGGACACTATGCTGTCTGAGCTCTCAGATGGAAGATTTAGCATTTGTTTGCAGACTAAATTCTAAGCTTCCAATAGCAATGGCATCTCAGGGCATCAACAGGAGAGCCTTAAAATTAATTCAACAAAACCAGTATTCTGTATAATCAAAGATAAGCTTAAGACATTGATTTATGAAACAGGTTTCGATGGAATAGCAGCTGGTCATCTTCAGAGCACTGCATTGCATGATAGCCACAATTAAATGGCAGGAGATTCAGTGCCAAATCAGTCTGCCTAATTGAATGCTTTGCATGAGTTGTGCTGCTTTCATTTTAAAGAAAAGGCACATCTCTCTAAAAGAAATAACCTGTCCTCTTTACCTATGTCCTAGAGGAGATAGACTCTCCATTACTTAGCAGAGAGCACTTAAAAGAAACAAGTAATTGACTTTTAGGATTTATTGGATTAAAATCCATTTGAGTATAGCACATCACAATACTTAATGCACAAACTTGCTGTTGTTCTATGGATATCAATGCAGCCTCCTCTGCTTAGTACATAAATCAAGTTTGCTCCTCAACTACATTTCAATTAACTCTCTTTGAAGATTTGTTTCATAGTGCTCACTTTTATAAAGCCTTCCTTTCCAATGTTCGGTCTCAATCCTGAATACTTCATAGATTAGGGTGACATTGAGCTATCTCATAATTTCTGCCATCAACCTCAATGCCTGCCTCATATCCCTAGGTATTCTTCGTCCCAAAGCACCTGGGGCCTAATTTTGAGTTTTGGCAGACAGCATTCTCCACCATAAATGTGATCAATTTCCTGCCTGCGAAACCTATGTAGTCAGGGACAGCCATGTTTTTGACAGCAGAAAATAAACTGGTTTCACTAGCAGAAACCTTTAAGCTACATCCAGTTGGCTATTCAAAGTATTTTTTTCTGCTTTTAACTGCCTGAGAAAGCCTGCAATTCTTGAACAAAGACAAAAAGCCCACACCTTGGGCGAGAACTCATAGCATGTCATGGACATATACTTGTTGATTTTCAAAAACAAATTCCCACTTTGGAAGTTTGTTTTAAGGAACAAAAAACTTTACTGAGCAGACACATTAAACATGGTGCCCACTAAGCAAAATGTTAGTGCTTTCAGCAGAGCCACCATGACAAATTTCCACTTTGGAAGTTTGTTTTTAAGGAACAAAAAACTTTACTGAGCAGGCACATTAACCATGGTGCTCACTCAGCAAAGTGTTAGTGCTTTCAGCAGAGCCGCCATGACTCTATTGAATGCACTGAGATCTATACCTGCCTGGCAGACATTGCTAAGTATGGCGGTCAGCCTTCCATTGGGAAAAGAGTGTTAGTACATCCCTCTCATGCCCTGGTGGCTTTATGGTCCGGGTGCCATATTTTAAAAGAGACCTTGGTTTACACCAAAAGCAACACTGTTGAAACAGGCTCAAAGATTGAAGGACATAAAACTGATTTGTGTCACTACGTATGGTTCAGTGAAAAACAGGGTGGGCACATTTATCCGGAATGAATGTCAACTGGTGAACAGCTTAGCAGGCTTAGAAGAATAACCCACGGATGAATTCTATAGACCTTAAAACATTAAAGAATATGTTGTGCATTCATCTACCAAGACCACAGAACAATCACAGAATCTGTGAGGTTTGCTCAGCCTTTCCCCAATAAAAGTCCACCACACCACTGTCCCACTGCAACATCTCCAACACCAACAGGCACTTACTCGATTTCAGTGGTCCTTTCATTCCATTCAGTACCTAGGCGTCACAATCACCTGGACACGGGCTAATTGGTCACGCTATCATAAGGCAGTACTTGACGATTTCTGGCGCTGGACACTGCTCCACATTTCATGGTTAGGCTGCATCAAAGAGGTCAAAATTAATATCCTTCCATGGCTCCTATATCTATTCCAATTCCTGCCCACTCCCATTTCCTCCAACAATATCAAGCGACTGCAAGGGGATCTTAACTCCTTCGTATGGAAGGGGAGGAACCCCTGCATTTCAGCTACACTTCTTACGCTCCCAAGAAACCGGGGAGGGCTCGCCTGCCCCACCCTCCAGCATTATTACTGGGCTGCCAGTCTACACTACATCTCTAAGTGGGTGGTGCGGGAGAGCGAGCAGTCGCCTGCCGGCCACTTTGGGACCTTGCCTGGCTTTGGAGTGGCTCCGTCCTCGCAGTCCAGCACGTACAGTACTGGAGATATCTGACAAATTGGCCATCAGAAGGGATCTGACCACATTCCCGCCCCTAAACACTCCAATTGCACTGAACCCGGCTTCTCTCCTGCCTTCCCCCGGGATTCCTTCCCAGATTGGGTCAAGGGCGAGTGCAGACTCCTACAGGACCTATTCCTGGGCCAGACTATCAATCCCTTCGACCAGTACAAGAAATAGTTCCACCTCCCTGAATCTAACAGTCATCAATACTTCCAGCTCCGACACTGGGCCCTCTACCCCCCCAATGCAAAAGCTGCCACCCTCCCCCTTACCCTCTTCGAACAGCTTGTTCACAGCTTTGACGGCACCTGCGGTCGGGTGTCTAAGATGTATGATGTCCTACAACAATCACACCTCCTACCCCGCTATCCATGCCAGTGGAAATGGGCTCTAGACAATACTCCTGACATCACTCAGAAACAATGGGAGCTGCTATGGAGTGAGATCCGACATCTGTCAGCAAGAGGCAGCCTATAAGGTAATGTTCCAGTGGCACTATACCCCAGCCTGTCTTCACTCCATTTACCCTGTGGTCCCAGCCACGTGCTGGCGCTGTGGAGAGCAGGTGGACGACTTCCACCACATATGATGGGCATGCTCTTCTCTTACCATTTTTTGGCAGGAGGTTCTGAGTCATATAAAGGGCACCCTAAGCTATCCTATACCAGCAGATTATCATGTAATCATTCTGGGTATCCGCCCCACATCATTGGCTACAATGACCCACGCAGACTGATATCTCATTCGCCATATGACGGGTGCCGCCAAACAGCTTATAGCTCAAGCCTGGAGGTCTGCCTCAGCTCCTTCTGCTGCATCTTGGTACACACAGCTGTGGCACACCATTGCCATGGAGCAGATAACACACAAATTTTCCTTCACAGATAAAAGGTTTATGCGCCTCTGGACACCTCTAATTGATTACATGTCCCGCTTAGAATACTTATGCTTCTACCACCCCCCAGAATGCGCGCCCTTCATCTGTTTGACATATCGGGGTAGGGGGGAGTTCCCTCCCCCTGAGGTCTAGCTGTGTGTAAATCACACTGCGACCAGCGTCCCTCCATCCTCTTACACTTCCACAGCCAAGAGTGACCTGCTGGAGCCCTTCTGACCTTCCCTCACGTCCCCCTCTTCCCCTCCCTCCCCACCCCTGTTTTTTCATCTGTTTCATTCTTCATATAGGCATGCACCAACACTGGAGCAGAGCACTCTGTCCTCAACTTACATTCTCCTGGTCTTGCTACTGAAAGCAAATTTGCAAACAGCAGGCCCTCCCCTTCCCAATTGATTGGGACAGCTTCAATGTGTTTCCTGCATATCTTCTTGTATGTACTGCTACTACTATGCAAATGCCTATTGATTGTTCTTTCAACTGCAAATGTGTTGTAATGTTATGGAAAACTCAATAAACAGATCTTGAGTAAAAGGCCACCACACATATGGCAATTGCTCTGTGTGTGCACAAACTATCATAGGAACCATATTTCCGTATAAAGATCTACGAATCACTCTTAAGACATTTACCAAATGCAACACCAACGTGGTGGTATATGAATACTTTGCCCCTGTAATGTGATGTATGTAGGTAAAACATCACAAGAAGTGAAATCTCGAACCATCCAACATAAATGTTAAATCTGCTGCAAAATTGTTACAGCTCCATTGATGTCAAACTTCACAGAGAAAGGGCAGTCAAAAGAGTGGTTTTAATGGATAGTCCTGGAAACCATGAGCTGCAGCACAAAATCTAGAACATCAGTCATTGAAAGGAGAGGCAACAATGACGCTGTGATTACACTCAGTAGAAGATGACCTGAACAAAATTAGCGAGATTCATAATATTTGACCTTTTGATGAGTTCAGACATCCAATACTAATAGATGGCAACATTTCATATCAAACCACTGAAAAACCACAAAGTCCTCCGAGAGATCTGGGATTAATGACAATTCTTATAGTATAATTCTCTGAAGTTTAGTACGAGTATGTACTTTTGCCTTCAAAGTTTGGAGTCCTGCTACCACTCATGCCAAATACGCATTCCCCTTCATTAGATTCTGGAGCAGCGTACATTTTATGCTCCATAAGCTGTATTATTCATATGCAATCCATGTGTTAAAGTGTGGCTATATATATATATATATATATATATATATATATATATATATATATATATATATATATATATATATATATATATATATATATAAAAAGCCACAGTTTGTATAACCGAATTATAATCATTAGCTTATAGTAAATCCACGTTAACCAAATGTGCATTCTAAAATTGGCCGAACTGCGAGAAGGGCATAGTTGATTGAAAGTTTCCACTGCTAAACATAATTTTGAATTCAAAATGTGCTTTCACGTGTTTCTTTTCATTGCAGGAGCAAGATAACCTTTACTAGCTAGAAGAGTAGTTCATTGTTTTACTTTCAGAAATGTTAGAATAGATCATTTTAATTAGAAGTCTGTTGTGATTTAGGTCATGTGTGGGGGTGAGAAAGACCTTCCTCTACCAAGCAGTCCAGGCTGTGTGCACCTTTGTCTGATGATGAGAACAAAGGGAGTTTACCTGCTCCAGGGAGATGGTGCAACCTGATTGGTCCAAGTTTTGAGGAGTCGGTGGGAAGATGTCCTGGAGAGAATGCATGTATTCTTAATTGTTTGTCTTAGAATAGTTGTTAGGTGATTCTGTCCTGACTTTGCCAAGGGAAGACCTTTCTCCAGCTCTGCTGATAGTTCATACTCTTGGTTCTCGATTTAGACTCTTGAACATTTTATACCTATTTTTCCCCTGAGCCATAACTTGGTTCACTCCAGACTGACACCTTCTGCTTAGGTTTTCCCCTGCCTTCATCAAATGCTTTATGCAGATTAGGGAATTCCCTTTATGGAATGAATGCTTCCTCTGTTCTGCATTTTGTACTTTTAATGATTTGCATTTTCATCTATCTGATATATATGGTGGGCTGATTAACAATACTGAATTTTAAATTATTAAAGCCCGTAACTCTGACTAATTTGTTAATAAAACTTCATAGTTTGGTAACCATCCTCTGTGTCATTCTTGTGGACCCAAATTGGTTTTACTGTCATTTGAAATTGATGTGTTGATGTTAGCTCCCAGAATGTACATTTAGCAAATAACCAACAATCCATACGACAAGTGGCCCAATTTGTTTGACTACTACAACTGAGCACAAAGGCACATAAAGTACATCATTCCTTGCATTTGTCCCAGTCCCAAAGCTCCTTATTGGGCAATAATAGTTTTAATGAGGGCCTTAGTCTAATATGCTACTTACTACTAATTAACAGACACTGGGGCATATTCTCAAGGATCTATCGCCGAGTTATCGGCACTTTATCGCAGCGAAAGTCGCAATAAATTCATCGCCCCATTCACAAGCTGGCGCTAACAGCCCATAACACCAGTTTACCTGCGAAAGCAGTCGCAAAATACATCGCCACAGATGTCCCCGGCAACTAACGCTAATGAGATGCAGAGTAGGCGTTCCCGTGTACAAATCCGCGACAACACCACTCCACAACATTCTCAACGACCAGCCAGATCGGCGATAAGATCACAAAACATGCGATAAGGCGCGTTAGCAGTAGGAAATTAACACCTGCTCTTACCTGGTGTAAAGTCGGACGACAACCGGCACCAGACATGGGAGCACAGCCCATAGCCACACATGAAGAACAACAGATGCCCTGGAGCAACCGATCATGCAGCCCGGAGCCCCAATAGGTCAACAACACCCACCGCCACCACCCCCAGGACCCCCCCCCCCGGGCCCCACCCCGGGCACCCCCCACCCCCCCCCCCTTTGGACAAAGATATTGCACATCAACTCCACGAAATCATGAACCAAACAAATCGCCTGAAGTCGCACAATCACAACACCTAACATACATGTGTGGTCAGAAAAAGGGAAATCATACATTCATATCATAATATCCAAATAATACGTTTATAACAGAATAAACCAAAAACAACAATTCTGAAGAGGCATGGCGGGTCTTCTCAGGACATTCTGTAAGTCACAGCCTGCCAAACAGAAATCTGGATAAGAAGGTGTGCCATGCGCCCATCAAAGTACAGAGAGAGAGAGCGAAAGAGAGAGAGAGGGAGCGAGGGAGAGAGAAAGAGAGAGAGAGAGAGAAAGAGAGAGGGAGAGAGAAAGAGAGAGAGAGGGAGAGAGGGAGAGAGAAAGAGAGAGAGAGAGGGAGAGAGGGAGAGAGAAAGAGAGAGAGAGAGAGAGGGAGAGAGGGAGAGAGGGAGAGAGAGAGGGAGAGAGAAAGAGAGAGAGAGAGAGAGAAAGAGAGGGTGAGAGAGTGCCGACACTGCGGACCTAGGCCTCACTGCTCACCTGCTGCCACAGGTGTGTCTACAACCACGTGCCGGTATATACTGCAGTCCCCCAGGTCCCTTATCTGAAACAGTGTCCAGAGACATGAATGGCAGAGTCCATACAGTTGCACACACCATCATCGCTTGCCCGCCCCTGCGCACACAGGCTGCTGCGCCCCAGCCCCTCCCGCCGCCAGCGGTGATTGCCCGCCCCTGCGCAACCAGGCCTCACTGCTCACCTTCCGCCACAGGCGTGTCTCCAAGAGGGCCCACCACGTGCCAGTGGGAGCCCCAAGCCCGGGGCACGCGACAATGGCTCCCTCCACATCATGCAGCCCCACACCGCGGGCCACCAGGTCACACACCTGATTCTGGGTCTTGATTTCGCAATGGCAGAGACCACATCAGTGAACACGGCATCATCGCAGGCTGCACACCCGCTCAGCACTTGAGGTGCCACTAACTCTGTGAACCGTGAGGCAACGCCACTTGGCGGGAGGCCCGCACTGCCCGCTGGCTCAGGCCTACACTGCGGTCCAGCAGGGCTCACACTGATCCTTGCCAGTCCGGACTGCCAGGACGGCGCATCATCGCAGGTTGCACACCCGCTCAGCACTTTAGGTGCCCCTATCTCACTGCACCGCAAGACACCGTCCCGTGGCGGTGTGTCTTTGCCTGCCGCAGTGTATCCGGTGCCACCAAGTCTGTGCACCGCTAGCCATGGACCCTTAATGATTGAGTTCCGTGGTGCGGACGCCATCATGTCACCCCCGGCACTGGGCAATGTGAGGTGGCAGGGCCCTAGGCCCTCATACATACATGAGAACTACACGGAGACACCCAGTTAGAGAGTGGAAATGGCAACCAGCACGTGCGCCAGGCCCTTTTTATTGGCAGGGTCACATGTCCTGTGATGCCTGTGCTGGATGGGTGTGGTGTGGGTGTACACCAGCCGTGAGGGTGTGGTGTGGCTGTGGCATGCTGACAACTAGACCTGTGAGCTGCAGATCCCTACAGTGAAGACCTGGGACATGTGGCGTTGTCGTCTCCCCCGTGTGCGTAAGCGGAGTGGGCTGTCCTGGCTATGCCAGTCCAGCGTAAGGGTGTGAACAATGACCCCAGGGCTTTGGGCGTGGTTCCGTCCTGGGCTGGACAAGGAAGTGACTAATGGATGTGTCTCTGTTGTAGTGTCGGCGCCGCCCGGACCGCAATCGACAATGTGCCACCCTGTGACAAAAGTCCCACAACATGAGCAACATGGACGTAAGGGGGAATCACTGACCCTACATTCATCCATACTTCCACACTTGAAAGATCATAGACATGACACATCTGTGTAAATATGAATGTTTATTGCACATTCAGTGGAGTGTTGCAGCTGGAGCAGTACAGGGCCATGCCAACCCCACTTTACATTGTTGGCCCGTGGAGGGCCAGCCAGAGTCCTTCAGGTAATGACAGGTACATCAGGAGAGGAGGAGTTCAGTCCGCAGTCTGATAGCTGTGTCATTGGTGACCAAACAGAATATAGCAGTCCATGTCGAGGTCCAAGGTGAGTGTCGCAGAGTGCATTGGGGGACAGTGGAAGGTGATGATGCAGAGGCCAGAACCAAGCAGAAACAGGCCACATGGCGGAGATGAATGCTACTGCGTCCTTCTGACCACGAAGGCAGATTCATCCGCATCTTCATCCTCTGCTGTTGCATGTGCCTCACATGTGGGTGGTTGTGTTCTGTCTCCAGCACTGTGTGGGACTGACACATCAGGGTCCGGAGATGTGGATGGGGTGGTAGCAGCAGCATGCATCAGCGCCAGGCCTTGTGGCAGCAATGCCATGAGGAGGGTCTTTAGGGCATTGAGGGACCCAGCAACCTCTCTCTGGTGTGCAGCCGTGGCAGCCAATCTTTCCACCTGCGTCCGCTCCATGTTCTCCATGATCCTCCGCATGTGTCCCAACTCCCGGGCGAGATCGCTGGAGGCACTCTGACTAGACAGTCGTTCTTGTCGCAGAGTCAGGACTCTAGCGATGTCAGCCATGGTCCGTTGGAGAGCATGGAGCGGACTGTTGGTGTCCGTTAGGGACTGTGAGTGGTCCCTGATGGGACTTAGACACCCACGTATGGCGTCTAGTTTGGCTGACATGCGGTCGAACCCCACCTGCACCTGTTCAGCCAGCTTCTCCTGGCACCCCAACACACGGCGTTGGAAGGCCATGTGTTCGTCGTGGGGGTCCTGGGATGCAGCCGTGGTGGTGGGTGCTGCCTGCATTGTGTTCTGTGCAGGGGGTGGGTTCTCCTCATGGCAGCTGGGCTGCCCTGCTCCTGGAAGTGGGCTGCGGAGGCTCTCCACGAGCTGTTGGAGGGCGTCGGAGTCGAAGGTGTGGTGGTCCTCTTCGTCATCAGAGAAGAGAGGTTCGGACTGCTCCGCAGGAGGTGTTGGATTTCCCCCTGCAATGTGAAGGGGAGATGCAGTTTAACATTGTGTTGACATGTATGTTGACGCATTGTACATGTTTACATTCAGACTGCATGACAGTGTACATTGTGACTGTTTGGGGGGAGCTGCCTATTTGATGCGTGACAGTGGACATTCCGACTACATCACGGATGTGTGTTTGTACTTGTACATTGTCAACTCACATTTCCCTGCAATGCCAAATGTGATTGGCCAGTTTCTACGCACATGCGGCACCAGTTGTGTCCTCTGTTCTGTTGTGGATGTGTTGCGGTTTGTACCACATCGTTGTCAATGTTGATGTGCTCTGCATGTAATGTGTGTGTGCCGCATTTTGGGGGAGTCACCCCTGCAGCTCTGATTTAGCTGCCCCTTATCCCTTACATGAGGTGTGCCTCGGGCTTCCGTGCTTATGCGGTGCTGAGATGTTGCATACCTGTGTGCATTGGTTTCTTGGTGGGAGTTGGGGGTCTGGGGCATGGTTTGTCCGCAGATGTGCTATGCTTAATTGTGCATGTGTGCCATTGTGCCCATCTCCCCCAGTCCCTGGTCGTTACTCACCCTGTTGCTGTTGTGTCCGGTCATATTGAGCAGTGTCCGGTCCCCCAACTCCTGTCACCGTCTCCCCACTGATGACTGTGGACACCATTTCCTCCATCTCGTCCAGCTCCTCCTGTGGCGCTGGACTCCCACCTCCAGTCTGCATTGCTGCCTTCCGGTTGTTTGTGAGTTTCTGCTTGGTTTTGCGCTTCACATCATTCCAGCACCTCTTGACCTCGTCCATTGTCCTCCTCAGCACTCCGACTGCATTCACCTTGTCCACGATGGTCTGCCATATTCCATTTTTAGTTGCCAGTGACACAGTGGAGGTGACGAACAGTAGTTGATGGTGTTCTATCACCTCCGTTATCAGGATCCTGTTTTCCTGCGGACTGAACCGCTTCTTCCTACTCTTCTTGTCCTTGCCCTTCCCTGACCCCGAGGTCACAGGCTGGTCCTCCGGGGGGCTTGTGGGGTTCTGGTTGTCCTCTGTACTTGCTCCGGATGCCTCCATTGTGCTTCGCTGTTGTTTGGCTTTTGTTTATATGTTTTTTTTCTACTTTTATGGTGCATTTTCCCGCATGACGCGTGGGAATTGCAGGCCTGTGGCTGGTTTTCGCAGATTTTTGTATCGCGATTGGCGTCATCGCTACTATTTTCGCGTTGGGGTTTCGTGTTTTTGCGGCGTCGCGTTGATTTTAACGCGTTCATTTGACGCGTTATCGTGTGACTATCGCATGGTACCGCCGTGTTGGGAATACCACGTTAACACGGTATTATTTTCCCACGATGGACTGCGATGTGAAGTGTTGCGTTAAGCTGATTTTGCGGTAGTTATCACACGTTCTTGAGAATATGCCCCACTATGTGGTGGGGTATGCACCTGACCTCTCATTGAGAACCCCAACCTTGACCATCACTTCATCATTGCAATTTGTTTCACTGTGCACCTCGCCTCCACCCAGACCAAGTTACCCCTACGATCTCTGTTTGCCAAGCACTGAATGTGAAATAGGCCTGTCAAGTGCCCTTCAAGATTGCACGGGTGTGAATTCTTCTAGTAGCCACTGTGCTAGCCTGTGCAGAATATTTAATGTGAAAGGCGGCTGGTGTCTCCACTCGAGCATCACTGTAATCAGAAAAAACCTACAAAGAGGTAAGAACTCCTTTGACAATGTATGTTGTTCTTAGTTGAAGATGTAGCCTGCATTTGTTAAATCAGAAAGGTGCTAAACTTCCCTTGACATCAGGAAGGAGAAAAGAGATCAAGATAGAGCCCAGGGTCAGAAGTTCCATTAGGAAGTTGATCCAAAGTGCTTGAGGAAAATGAGGAAAATCAAAGACAAAAGTTCATAACAAAGGGGTGAAAATTGCAATGGAAAATCAGGAAAAAATGCATTGTAATACATCTCCCTTTTCAAAGAATGCCTTTTATATGCTTAAACAGGAACTCACCTCAAAGTAAGATATTCTGCAACATTTTCCTTTAGAATTTAAAACAACTCCCAAATGGAGACATTGAAGTCTTGGGTAGACCACTTCATATGGTCAAACTCCAGCCTAGACTGGCAACACGCTGCGTCCATGATTCCACAAAGTAGAATCCCAAGTTTAACATTCCAAACACCATGCAGTGTTCTTGAGGTACACCACTACTGCCTGCACCCCACATCATCGGGTACCCACTAGAAACCCCCTTGTCCCGTTGTTCCAGAGGTGCCAAATGACTCCAATGATCAAAAGGCCCTGATCGCAACATGTAATGACATGCAGCAATGTGCTGAACAGTAGCAGGTAGAAGATTTCTACTTCCAAAACTGCATGAACTCATATCATCTCTAATATTTGGTTTGGTTCTGGGCACGATTATGACACTATACCAGAGACTACTGGTCTAAGGATCCAGGTGGTAAAGTACTTCATCATCTGGTGACACAAAAAATCCCCATTCATCTAGCCTTAGATTCCGCCATATCTCATCTCCAGCTGTAAATTACTCCTGACCTCTTCCAATCTCTCTCTGTTCCAACATTTCTCATCTTTTAATCTACTGTCCTCTTGAAACAAATGCTGCCAAATTATGACCATTTCTTAAATTGCTTGACTATCTTTTGCTATTCTTTTTCAGTGATTTTATCTACCTTAGATCCACCTGGATTAAATGCACCCATAGAATTTGACTCTGACTCGCTCACTTGAGCACACTTCAGATTTAGGGCCTGATTTAGATCTCAGCGGATGGACTACTCCGTCACATTGGTGATGGATATCCCGTTCTTCTAAATATAAATACCATTATGTCCTATGGGATTTATATTTTGGTAGAGGGGATATCCCTTACTGTTGCGACTGAGTAACCCCTCCGCTGAGATCTAAATCAGGCCCTTAGTCCTTACCAAAGCATAATCCTAACCATCAATGCCCTACTAATCATACCACTGCAGTACCATCCTGCAATAATAATGTGGCCAACAACATGGTGTCTCTTCTAATACTAAAATCCAGACAACAAATGAGGAATCCTTCATGTTTTAATACCACCATCTAAGTTATGAAACAAGTGAACCACAGAGATTTTTTAGATGTGAAAACAGATAATGGCAGCAGATAAAACACTTTCCGTGCCAAATTCATTCAAGGAAATTCTGAAATTGGCTAAAAAAAACATACTAGCTCAGCAGATTCCAAAACCCCAAAAACAACCATTTTATCCCTGCTGGCTGACCTCACAGTAATCTTCTTTACTAAGAGACATGCAATGACCTGAACAGCATCTTCATTCAAAATACTGATCAAATCCTGGAAGATCCCTCAGACAAAAATTATGAACAACCCCAACAATCTTCAATTTTCTGGCCCACTCATGACAATTTTTAATCTTCATATCCATTGATTCCTAAATGCCACAATGTGCACTTTGCCTTCTACCATCATAATCTGATAAACAGGTATCTTTGAGAAACTTTCAACCCATATTGTCAGGACAACTCTACTATTGAAATAACAGTGCAGATTTATTTGGAATTTGCACAACTTATTGCAGCAAGGCAAGCTGGTGTGCTGTGTTGCGTGAATGAGAGATCGGTGAAAAGCACCATATCTACTAAGATATTATTCTCTGCAGCTCTTTTCCTGTGTTAACACACTTGAGGCTGTCTAGCACCCACGCAGGCCCCCTTGCACAATGTTGCTTTACAGGCATGATTGTTTTTGTGCAGGACGGAACCTTCCTGCACAATAACAATACTTAAAGGCAAATTCCTCTTTCTATGTGTGCTGCAGAATGCAGCAAACCGAAAAAGAGGAATTAACGAGGAGAAATAAAGATATTTCTTATTGTTACTCCTCTGTTGGGTAGGCGCACCAATTTGGGTCAAACCCAGGTTTACAAGTCCTTGGAAATCTAGGTTTGGGTCAATGTACATGGGTGAATGCATGACAATGCCCGCACTCCACCCATGTAACGCCTACCTAATGCAAAGTAATGCAAGGCAGCGCGATGTGCTGCTTTGTGTTACTTTGTATTTACTAAACATTGCAAAACCACATAAAGTGACTTTGTGTGGCTTAGTAAATGCCAAAAAAATGTTGGCGTCTGGTCTGCACCACAAAAGTGACGCAACCCTGATGTGAAATCATAGTAAATCTGTCAAACATTCCTAGACACTAAAATACACTATTATTATAGTTTAATAAGCATCATCCTTTTGAAAGGGTAGTTTTACAGCAAATGCAGAGCTGCATCGCTATATGTCTATGACTCAATCAGGCTGTCATCCACAGAGCAGTACCATGACTACACTCAAAACAGTTTGAGATGACCTTCTGCATCTCATTGATGTGGCCATCACAATCGCCTTCTCCTCTCCAGCATGTCGGAGGCATTTGAAACTGTAGACCACTCCAACTGCCTTTAAAGAGTTGTTTTCTAATCATAAAGTCAAAACCGAATCGCATTTCGAATCAAACTTTTGAAGGGTCCCCAGGGGAGGTGAGATGGTGAGTTATCCAAGCCAGGTGTTTGGGGCAGCAGCTAATCATGGCATGGTGTCCCTGGCCATTTTTCCCATTAGAGGAGTGGACAGGAGAAGTAGCATGCTGTGGGAAAGATATAATCTCAGTGACTGGCTCCCTCGTGTGAATGACTGAGCTAAAAGGTAGCAAGATGCATTATGCCCATTGTGGGTGACAGACAGAAGAGCGCAGTTGACAGACTGCAGCAGACAGAAAGAGGTATTAAGAGCATGGTTTGAGCGTGCAGGTGACCACGCAAAAGGCACAATAAACAGGATTAGTGAGATTGCTAGGTGAAGGAGGGGCACATAGTCAGGCAGGGACTGGTACTGGGGGCCTAGAGGAGGGGGAAGTAAAGATATTGTTGAGAGGTTTAAAAAAGGGAGAATGTTGGTGGAATAAAAAAATGGGAACTGGGGGTACTGAGAATTAAAAGGGGACAGCTTGGAGGAAAGATTTATCAGCACCATGCATGTGAAGCATTCTGGCAGAATAAGGAAATAAAAGTTAGACTCAGTTGACAGCTTTAGGAGGATATCTGCAAAATTGGTGGCATGTGCCTCTTTCTCCTAAGATTGGTAAAAAGTGAACAAAGGGGAGGCCAATAAAAAGATTTCGAAAATGGTCAGAAAAGGGGAAAGACTTCAAATGCGTCACAGAAAGAGAATGTGGGTGTGGTGGCAAAATGTCAAAGGGCTGGGTCTGAAGGCCACATGGATCCGCACAACTTAGGCCCAGACTTAGTGATGTGACGAACAGAAAGGTATTTCAACTTAGCTGGGAATGTGAGAGGTTAGAAGGAGCACTCAGACCTGGAAGATGAAGAGGAAGGTGAAAGGGGACTTTTCCAATTAGGTAGTGTGCATGGGACGGGAAGGGAAGTAGCAAAGTACTCCACCCAAAGTAAGGCTAAAATTAGTGAGGCCACTCAAGAAGAGGAAGTGACCCAGAAGTGGATTCTCAGGGCAAAACATGTTGGGATATCATGGAATTTGGTGGGAAGAAGGAGAGTGAGCAATGACTCATCACCTAGAATGTACAATATAGGGTGTTGTATGAGCTTGCAATGGCCCACCAAAGATGAGTGAAATAGCGGGCTCCCTCAACATGTAGCTCTTGAAAGGAAGAGCTAGTGGAGAATACTGAATATGCAAAGGGAAGGTGGTAATACTGACTGACAGTAATGGTGTGATAGTTGAAGGTGAGAGAAATATGGCAGCATAATTTTTGGATTGCAGTTGGCTCACAATGCGCACTATCATTAGCTGGCCCATTGAGAGATTTCATATAAAAAGCAAGAACAGGTATCAGATGGCCAGTGTATGCCAGAAGGTGGTTAGACCAACCAGAGAAAAAGTTGAGGATATGAAATTAACAAGTGAAGTAAAGCATAACTAATGTTCTAAGAAAGACAAGATATGGAGAAGGGAAAGTTGAGTAAAGGCCTTGGGCACAAGGACAGATGCATTGATTAACAGAGGCCAGTAATAAATGTGCAGATGGATGGAGGGGATTGGTGAACGCAGAGAGGGAAAGAAGTGAAGAGTCATGACCAGAATGAATATTGACACTGAGGAGGAAGATGAAACTGGAATTATGAAATATGAGTTTGCAGTCCACACCTGAAAGAAGGTATAAGGGAATTAGAGGTGCAGACCTGTAACAAAGGTGGAGCTCCATGAGAGAGGCAATTGGTGGTCAGCACTTGGCAGCAGGCAGAGGATGGTTTAGTGGGGCCGACATAGACAGGACTAATTCCCAACAGGAAAGAAGGGTAAAACATGGTGTCATGCATGAAGACAGGAAGAATGGGAGTTGGAGTAAACTGAAGGGGATGATGAAAGATGGTATATAGTAGACAGCAAATGCCTCACTTAAAGTTAACTATGAAATAACATATTTGGAAGAAGAGGGACTTGGTATCGAGGCTGAAGTTGCCAATAAGCATCAAAAACTGAATGTCAGCATAACACATTTACGCCAATGTGCATTTTCAGAGACTCACTGGATGAGATATCACCATGTTCAAATGTATGAATAAAAAAAGCACAGATTTTGCGTGACTCAGATATGATGACAAGTTTAGGGCTGTGCGAAGATGAAGCACTTGTGTGAGAGTGAAATTAAAATAAATATATGGATGCATTGGTTGGCAACCACAGGGAGAATGTCACTTCATAAATTACGCCTTTCAAGGGCATCCCATCCAGTAAAGGATAGATGGGTATGTTAAGGTCGGCCAGGATTGGTCTGCGGAATACACTCTGGGGAATGCATTATCTTGATTGAATAAGATTATATGCTATATGTGGTTGCCCTTTAACCCATAGGAATGTGGGCTATATGATAATTGTATCTACAGTCAGAGAGATCAACACCATACCAATGCAGGGCCGTCGTGATCTGCCAAACTGTCATTAAACGGCTGCATCAGGACCATAATGGATGCAAGAGAGGAAGATCATACATCTGAGTTCCTTGTAATGTTCATCCCATTCTCCATGATTGGTCTATATAAAGGATACCACCAGTTGGATGAGAATCTCCGATACCTGTGGCTCAGCTTCAGAGTCTCTTCCGAAAATGAGATCTTCTAAGAAACTTTCAGGAGAGGTATCTGCCCTTTCAAAAGATTATGACATTCTGGTGTTTTGTTGAATAAAGAAGAGAATGAAAGAGCTTTATCATAAATCTGTGTCTGACTGGCGGAAGTCGGGCTTATCCACAACATAGACTAATGTGAGTGAGACAAGACTGAACTGAAGTTCTTTGGCTACGTAGTCAGCAGTTAGGGTACACAACTGGATCCAGAAAAGATAGCCTCTCTGAAGACCATGCACAATCTGCAAATTTCTCTGACCTAAAATACTTTCTGGGCATGGCAAACTGTTGCTCTCAATACACTAGTTCCTCTTTGAAGGAGCAGCCAACCCCAGGAAGGTCATTTGTCTGGCCACAGTTGTGTGAAGCTACCTTCTGACACATCAAAGAAGATGCTGCCTCAGCTTATCACCTGATATACTTTGACCTCACTCTGTGCTCTGTTAATGCCTCTCCAGTGGGCTAGAGGTTATGTTAAAACAGCATAAGACTGGAAAAGAGTGCCCAAGACCCATCATGTCCTATGCCTTCAGAAGCTTGCTCAAGGTAGAAAAGGCCTACTCGCAGTCCAGTAAAAAGAGCCTGGATGTGGTGCTGGGCAACAAACATCATCACATGTTTCTAGTTTGAAAAGCTCTTCACAATTGTAAATACTTTAAGCCTTCCTGACGATTTATGTTAACTCACGTCAAAAGAGGGGAGACAAAGGTCGGGGAACAGAGGACTCAGCCTCCTATATCTACTTATATCAAACAAAAAAAGTCCAACTGTATCGATTGGATTATCTTTCCACCCTTACGTTTGGAAACAGAAAGTTTTCTTCAAATAACCCTCACCCACCAAGATTTCCCTTGGTGGCATGCTTCATCATCGGGTTCTTCCCGTCCCGCTGCGGAACAGGGCGGGCTGCAACCAAATGGAGACGCAGGAGCACTTTTTTCCAATACTATGTAGAGATGGTAAGTATAAGAGTGGGAGGGTCTTATCTGAAGTTAAAAATACCTGGCTAAGTAGTTTATTCTGACCTCTTGCTGGTATGGTTAAAAAGGGGAAAAATTGAGAGGCATACTTTAATGTGTATGTATCTCACGGTATACATGTTTCAAGCCCTTACCCTACGACTTTTCGTCAGGACCACCAAGATGATCCCTATTACCACTCCTAATTGTGAGCGACTCGAAATCTGGTCTCCTTAATAGACATCAAACCAAAATGTATAAAACAATACCCAATCGGTAGTGTTCTTTTCTTTTAGATCTGTAAAGATTTGAAAAAAGGGTTATTCTGTCCAGGAACACTGCTACTAACTTTGTGGATAACCCAATAAACACATCACCATAAGTGGAAAAACGTGATATATTTTTCTCTTACAGTGTTGGCATTCTCATTCAGCTCTGTCAAATTTGAGAGGGCCCTGTCTGTGATACCCAAAATTAGGTTCGCACCAAAAGACAGACAGGACAGTACACAACACTTAACATAAAACACACTCAGTCGTATCCAAAAACAGCAGAAATGTGCCATTGTGCAGTTTAGAGTGGTTGATAAAGAGTTCAGAAGAAACTTGCAACCTTATGGCTCAAAAAAACGATCGGTATCCGATTTTTGTGATCACCGGTATGAATGGTTATTCAGTCCTACACTGCCGGCTCTTTTAGAGTTAACCACATAGTTACATAAAAGAGGCTCTGTGTAGTGAAAATATTAAACCTACATGTTTTATGCCATAATCTGGTCTAATGAGCTCAACGGGGGAAGGGACGCTTGTAGTCAAACCCTGTAAAAATGTGAGAGAAGCTGATATTAGCAGGCAAAATAGGAAGAAAAGAACGTCGAATGTACTCTAGGGTATCTCTGCTAAGCCGTACTTACATCATCAAAGCTACTCCCTTTCACCTGAAAAGTAGCCAGCTCGTCGCCCCGACGTTCTCAATGGAGTGCGGGAAACTGACTATTTTTGACAGGGGGACTGGATGTTGCATAGGCATCCTCGTGTTGGGAAAAAGCTAGAATGCTGGTTTTCCAAAATGGCCGCTCGTGATTGAACTACTTCCTGGATCCTCGAGCCACGCCCTATTTACGTGTCAGAGGTGAAAGAGTGACAGATTCCAATGTGCATGACTATTGGAGAGAAAGGGGATCTTCATCAAAATTTAATTGAAAAAAGGGGGGGTGGTTTCCTTTGAAATATCTCCCTATATAGACATATTCCTGATAGATATCTTTGAAACATTGTCAGTGAGGGTATATAAAAGGTGATTTTTTTATATATAGAAATAGCTTGGAAAAATTTATTTTTGTTTTTCTATTAATCATTCCCCAGAAAAAGGCATATTCTCACAAGTCACAGCGAAATGTTAAAGAGGAGTGGTGCGTTTACCACCTCTGTAATGTTTGAGTAAAAAATGAATTATTATTGAAATAGGCAAACAAGTGGATAACTTCTATCGAAAGTCTAGGTTGGGGAACCAAACAGAAATTTTTTAAAAATTGGTTATATGTGGTGTAAGAATCAATTAAAAGTAGCAGGAAAAATGTAGATCCTCCATGAGTCCAGTCTGCAGTTTATTTCCCTTTCTACCCTAACCCCACCTGCTGCAACCAACCCCGTGTTCCTTTTGTGTCTGCTACCATTCCAGTGTCTTGCTTGACCATCTCTGCCCTCTCTCACCCTTCTCCTTTTGTTTACCTCTAAGCAGATATAACCTCAAATTAATTTCCACACTACATTCTGACGGAGAGCAATTTTCGATAAACGGTTTGGCATAGCAGCCTTTCCCACGTGGCTCTGTGTAATGTGTAACACCATTGCCGATCTGGTTTTATAACGAAAGCACCCTGCATAGTGAAATTTATAAGAACATACTTAAAATGTTAACCGTAAAAATTCAAAGGAAAACCCACAATGTAACATTTTGTTTGATAAAAAAGCCAGAACTGGATGAAGGAACCACACATAACTTATGACGTGGGGCACTTGGCAGATGTGACTACATCCACTAACAGGTGTTGTTTGCAGTTTTTTAGACACACCAAATGTAACGTGCACACATTTTGTGTATTTTTTGCCTTATGGTCAATATATCTATGTATCTGTCTCAACTGTTTAGTGCACTATGTTATGCTATGTTAAAGGGATTTGTAGAGCGCGCGGACACTGGACGGATTCATGGCGCTAAAGTCAAGGGGAGGCTGCAATAGTGAGAGAGTTGAGTTAGTCATACGCCTGGGAGAACAACCAGGTCTTTAGCTGTTTCCTAAACTGTGCATAGGAGGTCACTGACCTCAGCTCCACCGGGAGGGAGTTCCAAAACTGAGGGGCCAAGACCGCAAATCTTAGTCCTCCATGTTTCTTACGCTTGAACGGTGGGATAACCAGCAGATTAAGATAGGAGGACCTAAGGTCCCGAAAGGGGACGTAATGCTGAATCCTAGAGGAGATAAATGCAGGACTGTTACCAGAAAGGGCTTTAAAGATGGTACATCCCAGCTTGAAAGCACAGCGTTTGGCTACTGGGAGCCAATGTAGGCCTTTCATTAGGTATCTGACATGGTGCCATTTAGGCTGGTGATAGATTAGTCTGGCCGCTTGGTTCTGCACCAACTGTAAGCGATGTAATTGATATGCCGGGATACCAACATACAGTGAGTTGGCATAATCAATACGGGAGATTACCAGAGCCAGGATGACTAGGGTCAGGGCTTCGGTGGTCAGAAATCTACTAATCTTCCTGATCCTTCGCAATTGGAGGAAACAGGAGGAGACCACTGACCCTATCTGGGCTTTCATGGACAGGTCATTGCTGATCACGATACCTAGACTTTTGGTGGAACTAGCTGGAAGGGGAGGGCTTCCCAATAGGGGAGGCCAGAAGTTGGAATTCCAAGGGTTGGCTGGCCCACCCGTTAGGATCAACTCGGTTTTATCAGGGTTCAGTTTTAGCTGGTTGCTGTTCATCCAATCACTGATAAATTTCATGGTGGATTGGAAGTTGGAAACAGAAGATGCCGAGTCATCAATATCGAATACCAATTGGAGGTCATCAGCATAATTGAAGGTTCCAACCTTACTTTCTCTGAGGGAGCGGATCAAGGGTAGTAGGTACAGGTTAAAAAGAAGCGGTGAAAGAGAGGAGCCCTGGGGGACCCCGCAGGTCAATTTCCTTTTAGTGGAGGTGACATTGGCGAGGCGAACCGCTTGGGACCGGTTGCTGAGAAAGGAGGAAAGCCACTTCAGCGCCAGGCCCTGGATCCCGGAATTACTGACACAGTCAATCAGAAGATCAAGATGTTTACTCTGTGGTTCTGAGAGTGTAGTAATTTTTGGGTTTCTGTGAATACAGTGATTGCAGAGAAATCCTCTGTAGCTTCGTTGCACAATCAAAGGCATAATCTCTCTTGCTTACTATACCCCTCCTTCAAATAAAGCTGCCCTAGTCATAAGAACCAGGGAGCTCCGATAGTATCAAAGGTCATACATTTCCAACTCTTTATAATTTCAGCCTAAGGTCCCAAAGGCGAGACCTATTGGCTATGCCAATGCTTGTTACTATTGTTTTTGCCTTCTGTATTTTTTAATATTTAATAAACCTGCATGCTGTCTAAACTTCCTGGATTCAAACTTTATTAAGGCTTATTTAATTGATTATGCTGATTTAGTTGCTGGTAAACTGTTACCTGTAGGGAGACATTGCCTCGTGTATTTTTGAGGTTAACACCATCTCCCATCCTAGGAGGCGCTTCATCTTAGCGTATCTGATAAAGAGAGCATCAACCCACTTCTACATCAACTTTCTCTGATTCCACCGCAAACTGGCGTAATACACTTAAAGGATTCTTCTGAGAACACAAGACTAAACTCACTAAACAAAAAACATACCAAAAAAAACCATTAAGTTGCTCTTGCTCATAGCAGTTGGTTCCGATTACAGAAAAATTGAATTAAGCCGCGCGTCAGTAGAACTTAATTGGGTACGTCCTCTTCCAGCTGTCCCTGAGTACATGCATGGGCATAGACAGAGGACTTTAAACATGGAGACGCCGTTTTTAGAAGACACGTAAAACGAGCAGACATTTTTGAACAGGAAACTTAAGGCCTTGTAGGGACAGCCTAGTTGGAAAGGGGTGAGAGGTCGTATTCCCTTTAACAAACTTCAGCGAAAGTAACGGCCATTTTAGTATGGACTGGTTTTATAATAATAAGGGCGCGAGCAACCAAACAAAAGACAAAAAATCCTGTTTTCTTTGTAATATTAGAGCCGGAGCAACAAAATTAAAAATGAAATTAATCGGGCTTTTTATAATGTTAGTATTGTAAATAAGATATAATAATTACATAACTTCCTGTGGCGTACTGGATTTTAAAAAATCTCATAAAATGTTTGGAACTGACGTAAACTTAGCGTAATTTTGAAATTTTTAAAATCCTTTTTTTTAAAAAGGACAATCCAATAACTTCATTCCCAGTGAGCCACCCAGTTCCTCTGCAAGAACCTGTCCATCGTAGCCCTTTTTTTATGAGTACAGACAGAGTGACCCGGACAGGTGTAGAGAGAGGTGTAGAGAGGTAGAGAGAGGTGTAGAGAGGTAGAGAGAGGTAGAGAGGTAGAGAGAGGTAGAGACGGAGAGGTAGAGAGAGGTAGAGAGGTAGAGAGAGGTAGAGAGAGGTAGAGAGAGGTAGAGAGGTGTAGAGAGGTAGAGAGAGGTAGAGAGAGAGAGGTAGAGAGAGAGGTAGAGAGAGAGGTAGAGAGGTGTAGAGAAGTAGAGAGGTGTAGAGAGGTGTAGAGAGGTGTAGAGAGATAGAGAGGTAGAGAGGTAGAGAGAGGTAGAGAGGTAGAGAGGTAGAGAGAGGTAGAGAGAGGTAGAGAGGTAGAGAGAGGTAGAGAGGTAGAGAGAGAGGTAGAGAGAGATAGAGAGGTAGAGGGGTAGAGAGGTAGAGGTAGAGAGAGGTAGAGAGGTAGAGAGAGGTAGAGAGAGGTAGAGAGAGGTAGAGAGAGGTAGAGAGGTTAGAGAGAGAGAGAGGTAGAGAGGTAGAGAGGTAGAGAGAGGTAGAGAGAGAGAGGTAGAGAGAGAGAGGTAGAGAGAGAGAGGTAGAGAGAGAGAGGTAGAGAGAGAGAGGTAGAGAGGTAGAGAGGTGTAGAGAGGTAGAGAGGTAGAGAGAGGTAGAGAGGTGTAGAGAGGTGGAGAGGTGTAGAGAGGTAGAGAGGTGTAGAGAGGTAGAGAGAGGTAGAGAGGTAGAGAGGTAGAGACGTAGAGAGGTAGAGAGAGGTAGAGAGAGAGAGGTAGAGAGAGAGAGGTAGAGAGAGGTAGAGAGAGAGGTAGAGAGAGGTAGAGAGAGGTAGAGAGGTAGAGAGGTAGAGAGGTAGCGAGGTAGAGAGAGAGGTAGAGAGAGAGGTAGAGAGAGAGGTAGAGAGAGAGAGGTTGAGAGAGAGGTAGAGAGAGAGGAAGAGAGGTAGAGAGGTATAGAGGTATAGAGAGGTAGAGAGGTACAGAGGTAGAGAGAGAGGTAGCGAGGTAGAGAGTGGTAGAGAGAGGTAGAGAGAGGTAGAGAGAGGTAGAGAGGTAGAGAGAGAGGTAGAGAGAGAGGTAGAGAGGTAGAGAGAGGTAGAGAGGTAGAGAGAGGTAGAGGTAGAGAGGTAGAGGTAGAGAGGTAGAGAGGTAGAGGTAGAGAGGTAGAGAGGTAGTGGTAGAGAAGTAGAGAGAGGTAGAGAGAGGTAGAGAGGTAGAGAGAGAGAGAGGAAGAGAGAGAGGTAGAGAGGAAGAGAGGTAGAGAGGGAGAGAGAGGGAGAGAGGTAGAGAGGTACAGAGGTAGAGAGGTAGAGAGGTAGAGAGGTAGAGAGAGGTAGAGAGGTAGAGAGAGGTAGAGAGGTAGAGAGGTAGAGAGAGAGAGGTAGAGAGAGAGGTAGAGGTAGAGAGGTAGAGAGAGAGAGGTAGAGAGAGAGGTAGAGAGGTAGAGAGAGAGAGAGGTAGAGAGAGAGGTAGAGAGAGGTAGAGAGGTAGAGAGGGGTAGAGAGGTAGAGAGGTAGAGAGAGGTAGAGAGGTAGAGAGGTAGAGAGAGAGAGGTAGAGAGAGAGAGAGGTAGAGAGGTAGAGGTAGAGAGAGAGGTGGAGAGGTAGAGGTAGAGAGGTAGAGGTAGAAAGGTAGAGAGGTAGAGAGGTAGAGGGAGAGGTAGAGAGGTAGAGCAGTTCATCAAAATGCTCAGGTGCCAGGATCAGTTTTTAGGCCACAAAGCTGCGGGTTCATGTTTAATACTTTATTGGGCGATTAATTAAAACACATACGATATACTCAGTAATGCAGGCAAGCTGACCCTTTCTATGTAAACAAGGAGGCACTGCTCGCTCCTGCAAGCAAAACGCTGTGGGATGCGAGGAATGCAGCTGAGGGGGGAGGGGTGAGGGGAGTGCGGCCGAGGGCACACAAAGCGTTTCCCTTGCGGGAGCGAGCAGGGGCACCATCTGGTTGCAAGTTAATAACAAACAGATGGTTTCAAAGCTCGCTCCCGCAAGGGAATCGCCAAACGTGCACGCGTTGCCATTGAAAGCAATGCAAAGCGTGCACGTTTTTGGCCCAAAAAGTGAATCGATTCCTAAAGGTCTCCTCCTAAGCAACGCATGCGCGCTGCGTAGGCGAGACCTAAAAATAGGTTGCATTGTACTTTTTAATTAGACACCTCAACAACAAAAACCCACTGGATGGTTCCAAAGATATGAATTTTTAAAGAAACAATGAAGCAAAGAATATCACTTAGCCCAATAAATCATTGTAATCTACAGTGATTCACGGTTTGGGGTTAGCCACGACAAGCAACTTGAAAATGGCTATAAAGGCATTCTTGTGTGACCAACTCCAGCAGGGAGCCAGTCACCAGGACCATTAAGGTCGAGTAAAGCAGTTACCACACAGTCAGAGCAATTCCCAGCCCAGTTCCAGGCTCTACAGGTGAACTGACATAGACTTTAATATAGCAGTCCTGATGCAAGGGATACAGGATGCTAAAAATGCTCAAGGATGCTGAGCCAGTGACGGGATCTTCTTGGGGGCACCCTATGTTCCACGAACAAGGTGGGGCAACTTTGGTCACAAGGGTTGATGAATGAATGAAAGAGCTTATAAAGCGCAGGACTCACCCCCAAAGGGGTATCTCCAACCTGCAAGCGGAGGTACGAGAGCTAGGAAATGGGATCAGATGTTAAAAAGTTCCATCTTCAGGAGTTTCCTGAAAGTTTGGAGAGTAGTACACTTGCGCAAGTGAACAGAGAGCGAGTTCCAATATCGTGGGGCAAGATATGAGAAAGTTCTGCCACCAGAGCGAAGTTTGTTGAACCGAGGGACTATAAGAAGGGCATTCTCCCCCAAGCACAGAGATCTGGTTCGTAGATAACGTGTAAGTTTCTCCGCCAAGTAACTAGGGCCACTGTTGTTAAGCGCTTTATGGACCAGACAGCAGATTTTAAATTTAATTCTTTTACGAATAGGAAGCCAGTTGAGACGTCTTAGTAGGGGGAGAGAAGCAGTTCTGGGTGGCAAGTTGAGGGCCAGCCGCGCCGCCATTTTCTGAACCACTTGCAACCTGTTCAAAACGGCTTTGTTTGCTGCTGCTGGAAGGGCATTGCAGTAATCAAGACGACTGATTACCAAGGCTTGGATCAGGTTATTGCGTACTGATACAGGGAGGAGATGAAACACACTCCTTAGAAGCCTCAGAGTATAGAAACAGGTGCCTGCAGTAGAAGCTGCTTGATCTCTCATAGATAGAGAATGATCTAGATAGACTCCTAAGTTCTTCGCAGTCCTTGTAGGGGAAGGGGGAGGACCCAGCTCTGACGGCCACCAGTCAGGGGACCACAGTATTTGAGAATTGCCGAACATTAAGACTTCGGTTTTATCAGAATTAAGCTGGAGATTTATCATCAGCCAGCTAGAAATTGCTCTCATGCCTTCCGCTAACCAATTTTTGGTCGCAGTCGCTCCCTTGTCAAATGAAAAAAGAAGTTAGGTATTATCAGCATATGAGAAGGGAGTAAACCCATGGTCTCTAATAATTTTAGCTAGTGGGGCCACGTACACATTGAATAGTGTGGGGCTATGGCACGAACCCTGTGGCACCCCCTTCATGAGAGATCTAACACCAGAGCGGATGGGACCTAAGTTTACTGTCTCTGTCCGCTGCTCCAGAAAGCTAAAGAGCCAGTGAAGTGCCAACCCTTGAATTCCGGTTTCATTGAGTCTTTGAAGGAGCTTATGGTGGGATACAGTATCAAAGGCTGCGGACAGGTCCAGCAGCACTAACGATACGGCCTTAATATTGTCCACAGCTAATCTAATAATATCTGTAACACCAATAAGGGTAGATTCAGTGGAGTGATTTGATCTAAAACTGGACTGCGAGGAGTCGAGGCAGCCTTGGGATTCTAGGTATTCCATGAGCTTTGCATTAATATGCTTTTCCAGTAGTTTACTCATAAGTGGAAGAAGTGAAATGGGACGGTAATTAGATAGCTCAGTAGGCGGTACATTGGCCTTTTTACAAATCGGGAGTACTTGTGCTGCTTTCCAGGCCAGGGGTAATTTACCCTCACTCAAGGATATGTTAAATAGAGTACAGATGGAAAGAGCGAGGTGTTTAGCCAATAAGCCAAACATGCTAGCTGGCATTAGGTCGTTAGGAGAGCCCGACTTAGCTGGTCTTAGCATCTCTTCTACCTTCGAAACCTGTAAAAACGGAAAGCTTGTTAGGGCAGCATCTGATCCTCTTGAAGCTAAGTAAGATAGAAGTAACTAAAGTATCGGGGTCATTTGGGAATTTATCGTATATTTTGTTAACTTTTTCTTTAAAAAGTCTGAGATGTTATTGCAAAAGTCTTGGGAGTGAAGGATTGTATTGGCACAGGCCCTAGGTGTCGTGAATGATTTAAGAGTTTTATAGAGTTTCTTCGAGGAATTACCAGCTTGACTTAACTGGGAGGAGATATGGGCTTTCCGAGCCAACTTGACATTTTTATGGTAAAGGGCAATAGCGTTTTTAAATGTTTCTTTTCCTATCTGTTTTTTTGCCACATCTTCTCCAATTTTTTACATTTAGATTTCTCTCTGCGCAGTTCAGGAGAGAACCAAGCTGCATGCTTTGTTTGAGGGTAGAGTGCTGTTTGTTGGGTGGGGCCAGCACATCCGTAACCGATTTTATGGCGACCTGCAGTTTGTTTAGCCTATCGTTGATGTCACCAGGTGTATCAAAGGTAGGAGGTATGAACTCCTTTACAAATGCCTCCTCTGTAATCTTGTGCCATAATCTCTTCATATGACAGGTGGGAGGGGTGGGCAGGTTTGTCATTTTAGTACTATTTAACTGAAATTTAATCAGGGCGTGGTCCAACCAAACTACAGTGCATGGGGGTCAGAATGTATACGAGGCGAATTAGTGAAAATAAGGTCTAAGATGTGACCTGCAGAGTGCGTAGGTCCTACATTAATCTTTTCAAGCCCTAGAGAAGGCATGTCTTCAAGGAAATGGATAGAGTCCCTACTTACACTACTTTCGCTATGAATGTTTAAGTCTCCTAATAAAAGGAATTGTTTGGAAGAAATGACATGTGGAGCAATCCTTTCCATTAATTTTACAGAGAAATCCTTAAGTGGACCCGGGGGCGGGTATATCAGGGCGCCTTTCCAGCAGTCCTGAGATGAGAGTTCCATCTTAAAGATACAGATCTCAATAGAAGCGTCCGAGACTGTCTCTGTAATGTCTACTTTCAGAGATAGTTTATAAACAATCGCAATGCCCCCTCCTACTTTGCTATCCCTATTTAAATTTAGTATCCGATACTGTTCAGGGGGAGCTAAAGTGATAGACGGCGTGGAGCAGGGTTTAAGCCAAGTTTCTGTTAGGAAACCTAAGTCAGGGGAGTCTGAATTCAGTAAATCCCAAATTTCAGTAGCATGTCTGGGTAGTGATCTTACATTAATTAGAAAAGCATTCCAACTATGAGTGGAGCTACGAGAGGTCGGATTACCTGGAGTCAGTAGAGAGATTGCTGTGGGCTTAGAATCGGCTGGTCGGTCTGGAGGCGAGTGTTGAAATTCCGCCCTTGGCTTTCCTTTGAGACTTTGAAAGCGACAGTAATTACATGAAAACTGACCACCAAGATTAAGGGGAGTTGTGTAACATCTGTTTGAGCAATCCCTAGTCTTGGCTAGTTGGCTAATATGTTTGAGTTCAAGAGCCGAGTAAGTGAATCTAGCTGTATAGACTCTGGTGTAAGGGGCAGGGGTCCTGGCTCCTGGCAACGGCTGGGCACGAACGAGCGCAGACAGGCTTGCCTTTCGCGTGCCCGCTGCACGTGTCCGCTGCGCTTTCACTGGATCATTTTCCTTAAGTAGTTGCTGGATAAGAACAACTAGCCCGTCAACCCGGAAGTAGCACAAACCGGAAATGACATGAGGGAAGCAATTGGCTTGCTCACTCTCTCCACTCAAACGGGAAGAAACCCGTGGTGGACCAGAGAGTGAGCAAGAACACAACAAGGTAGGAACAGGGCAGCTAAAAACGAGCGTATGGTGAGTTAAGCGCTGGGTTGCAGCTTGATTTCCACACAAGTCTTACGAACACAAGACACTCACGCTAACACTATCTCAGAGCAGGAATTAAATTCAGTTTAAAATTCAGTAAAAATGGAGTAAAATACAGGCAGGTATCGCGTCACTAGCCTTATTTTCTGCTGCACGTCCGCGGGATCATTTCCCTTAAGTAGTTGCTGGCTAAGAACAACTAGCCCGTCAACCCGGCAGTAGCGCAAACCGGAAATGACAAGAGGGAAGCAATTGGCTTGCTCACTCTCTCCACTCAAATGTGAAGAAACCCGTGGTGGACCGGAGAGCGAGCAAGAACACAACAAGGTGGGAACAGGGCAGCTAAAAACGAGCGTATGGTGAGTTAAGCGCTGGGTTGCAGCTTGATTTCCACACAAAAGTCTTACGAACACAAGACACTCACGTTAACACTATCTCAGAGCAGGAATTAAATTCAGTTTAAAATTCAGTAAAAATGAAGTAAAATACAGGCAGATATCACGTCACTAGCCTTATTATCCGCCCTTTGAAGTCTGGTTGAAGTCCAGCCATAAGCCAGTTGCTACTGGTCTACTGGTTTCTGGTTACAGTGAAACCAGCGGTTCCCTTTAACTGGAGATAACTTACTTGCTGGGTGACCAAACTGCACTCAGATGACTCTCCCAGGCCCAGCTGACTTGGGTTCACTTTGAGGATCAGGACTTGGTCTCCCAGACTGCACTTTAGCAGTCACTGGTGGGCAGGTGTTCTTGGCTACCAACTCGCAATGGCAGGCTTGTTCAACTTTTATGGCCTAAAGCTGTAACAGGGAGTCAGCCAACTGACCCTTGGAGTCGCCTGCTCTGTCTAGGGCTTAGGGATGACTTTTCCTCGAGTAGGAAATCACAGGCACAGTCTTTTCTTTGCTAGGCCGAGGTGCAGCATGTGCAGTCCTGTCGTTGATGCAGTCTCTCTTTGCGGCATCCTGGGAACAGCAGGGCAGTCCTTCTTTGGTCCTCTCTCCAGTAGAGTAGTGATCAGGGGTATGAGGGCCAGTGGTGCCACTTTTATGCCTGGTCCATGACCTCAGTGGATGCAGTGACTACTAGCCAATGGGCTACCAGGTCCACTTCAGCCTAGTGATGACTTCATGTGAAGTGTGGCATCTAGTTAGCCCAGAATACACCATTCTGCCCACACCTAACACGGTTGACCCCTCTCTTGGCGTGTGAAACTCCCTAGCCCATTCAAGAAGTGTGGCTACCTAGGGGCTAAAAGCCCATGTAAAAACTGGTTTGGGATGACTTCCTCCTCTCTGTCCGAGATGCCAGCCTGTCTGCTGAAAATAAACAGCACAGCCCCTCTCATGTGTGACTACCATTTGCCCTTCAAAGGTGGCTTCCCCTTTGAAGCTCTGATGGTCTCACACCCTGTTTGGACTTTCTGCCAGGAGGAGGTTACACCCCCTGCCTTAGCAAATCCTTTGTGTTCCTTTGTAAGAGTCAGTTAAACCTCCCCCTGGAGGGCATAAGGCTGTGTCAAGCACAATAGTTTGTGTGCAACACCGTAAATTGTCACTGGATTCTTTGGCAAACAAAGTGGCAACTTTCTAAAATTGCCATGTGTGCAAAAGTTATATTAAATTTGACTGGAACAACAAGTTGGGTTTAATGCAACGATTCTTTGGATATCTTGAAGTACCATATTTTGTAGTCCCATTCAGAAGTTAGCACTATTGAGTTGTCAGCATGTAACCCTGTACTCGCCAATGGGGCTACTAGGATTTCTACAGTAAAAATGAGAATGTGGGGTTTTTAGTGTCAGGACATGTAAAAACACATGTCCTACTTTTTAATATACAGCACCTGTTCGAAATGTCCCTTTTTGCAGGGATATTCCCAAATTTTTTGCTTCTTTCCCCTATTTTTCTTGACCTGTTTTTGTTGGCTTTAGGACTCTGGGCACTTTACCACTGCTAATCAGTGCTAAAGTGCTTATGCTCTCTGTAAATTATGATTATGATTGATTATCCATGATTGGCATATTTGATTTACTGGTTAGTCCCTAGTAAAGTGCACGGTGTGTGCCAGGGCCTGTAAATCAAATGCTACTACTGGGCTTGCAGCACTGGTTGTGCCACCCACATGAGTAGCCCTGCAAAAGTGTCTCAGACCTGTCACTGTAGTGTCTGCGCCCACAGTTTTAAACTGCCATGTCGACCTGGCAAGTGCACCCACTTGCCAGGCCCACACCTTCCCTTTCCTTACATGTAAAGCACCCCTAATGTAGGCCCAAGGTACCCCTATGGGTAGGGTGCAGTGTATGTGAAAGGTAGGACATGTACTGGTGTGTTTTACATGTCCTGATAGTGAAATACTTTGGGGCAGATCTACAAGAAAGTGCCGCAGCGTGGCGCTGCAAGCCCTTTGCCTGCGCCACGCTGCGGCACTTTCAGAGCACAGGAATGCGACATATTTACAAGAATATGTCGCATTCCTGTGCTTCTCCCTGTGCTGGCGCACAAACAGCTGCCAAGCGCCGGCGCAGGCACCCTTGCACCATGGTGCAAGGATGCCTGCGCCATGGGGAGATTGTTTTTGTGCAGGAAGGGGCACCTTTCTGCACAAAAACAATCAGTACAGGCTTTTCCTCTTTCAATGCGTGCTGTAGAATGCAGCACGCATTGAAAGAGGAAAAACGAGGAGAAATGAAAACATTTCTCCTCGGTGCGCCTCGCTACGCCACCTCTAGGGTGGCGTAGCTTTCAGACGCATCTCCAGATTTACGATTTCTCGTAAATCTGGAGATGTGTCTTGTTCCATGGGTGTTGCGTGGGAACACCCACAGCAACACCCATGGAACGCCCCTTCAACGCAAAGTGCTGCGTGTGAAGGGACGGTATTTACAAGGAGAGGAAAAGTCACGCATGGTGGCTTTTCCTCTCCTTGTAAATATCTAGGAGCCCCCTGCGCCACCAGTACGTCACGAAAAGTGACGTACTGGTGGCGCAGGGGGCTTGTAAATCTGCCCCTATGTATTTCGTTTTTCACTATTGAAAGGCTGTCTGTCCCATAGGCTAGCATGGGAGCTGCAATGTAACATCTTACATGTGTAACTTTCCATTGGAACAAGATAGATAAATGGAGTTTAGGCTCTCTGAACTCAGAATTTAAAAACACACATCTTTTAGTAAAGATGTTTTTAAATTGTGTGTTTGAAAATGCCACTTTTAGAGAGGCATTTTCTTGTTTAACCATTCTGTGTGCCTCTGCCTGTTTGTGTATTCACTGTCTGGTTTTGGAGTGACAGGCCTGGGGAGGTGCATTCACTGTAGACAGTCCCAAAGGTTGAGGTGCCTTTCCTGGGTGACTCATAGCTGGGCTGGATAGATCTGGTCTGCATTTAGAGTGTTGGGAGGAGTTTCACTAACACCTGAATGTCTCCTTTGCACAATGCTGTCTCCACCTCCTGTAGTGAAACTGGGCCAGAGAGGACAGAACTGGTTTGAACTGGGCTCAGAGATCCTTGCCACAAAGAGAACAAAGAGAAAAAGGGGCATAAGTATGAGACCTTAAACCCCAGAACTTTAGATTACTTCTGGAATCAAGAGGCGTCTCTGCCAAGGAGAAGATCTGGAGAGCTGTGAGAAGGAGTGCTGCCCCTTTGCTGTATGTGCTTTGCTGGATTGGCCTGCAGTTGCTACTTCTGGGGCTTGTGTGTGCTTCCCTCCTGTAAAGAAATCTCAAGGATGCAAAAGAATTCCTGCAACTCTGCTGGTGCTGCTGGACTCTGCCATCTGTGAGTCCTCCCCTTGCCTGGGGTGCCTCCCTCCAGTTAAAGGGCCTCAAAGGTGGGTTTTGCAGCTGTTCACTGCAAGAACTGGCGCAAAGCATCGCAAAACCTTGCCCAGCCTCTCAGAACTGACGACGCGAAGCCTCAGAGTCCTACTGCACGGCTGCAAGTGTCTCGGAACCGGCGCCGGACTACGTGGAACCTTGCTGAGTCCTGCCAAACAGCTGAAAGCCTCTCGGAACCGACGCTGGACAACAGGAAGCCCTCGCCACGCAGCCCCCAGCATTGATGCTGGCGCGAAGCCTCGCAAAGCGACGCATCACCTCACGTGTGTCATGCATTGTACTTGTGTGGCAAGTTTTTCCATGCATCACCCGCAGACCAGAACTGCCTTGGATGTCGACGCCTCACTTCCTCTTACAGTCCGGATTCGACCCATCACTTCTCCTGCGTGCAGCAGAACGGTCACATCACCTCTCCAACGACTCAGGAACTGACGCATCACTGTGTTTTACAGTGCTTCCCTTCTCTGCGGCTGTTTGGCCTTGTGAATTTTGACGCATCTACAGGTACTTTGGTGTAAAATGACGCATCCATAGTATTCTATGGACCAAGTTGCTTGAAACCTTTTAAAGTCATATTTTGAATTGTGTATGTTGGATTTTTGTCGTTTTGGTCTTGTTTGGTTTAGATAAAGATACTTTATTTTACTAAACTGGTGTGGTGTCCATTTGTGGTGTTTTCACTGTGTTTCTGTGTGTTTGGGTACAAATACTTTACACATTGTCTTTGGGATAAGACTGTCGGCTCGTGCAAAGCTACCAAAGGTGTGCTCAGGGGTTATCTAAAGTGTGTAATCCCCTTATCCTGACTAGAAGCAAGGGTCCCTACTTGGACAAATGTGCATACCTCTGCCAACTAGAGACCCCCATTCATAACAAAACCCTGCCTTGGGGCTAGGGTTGTGTGGAACTCGTGGAGGTTCACACTGCGGAATTCCGCAGTTACATAAAAAACTCCACAAGATTCCACCATACGGGTAGAAAATATGGTAGGAAATAAGGGTGGAAAATATGCATGTCATGCAGTTCATGTTGCAATTTAGTGGCAATAGCGTGAGCAACGATGAAAAAGCTGCCCAAACGGCACCATGTGGTGCGCAAAAGCGCACGCCCAGTCCAGTTGATTTTGCTGTCGCTCGAGTAGAAACTCTACATGAGCAGCAGCAAATCTACTCGAGAAGCAGCCCTCTGCTCGCGACCGCTAGCAACCGCACGCGACTGCCCGCTTTAGAAAATGGCACTCGAGGATGCCCAAATCTTGCACGCATTTTGGTGCCTCATGGGAAAAAATTACGCTATGCGCCAATTGGAGGAATTTGGCTAGAAATTCACGTTACAAGAGTAAAAAATTTTGCTACTTAGGGCTAGTTATACCTGCCTTTGGAGTGTCATATATAAATTAAAAATTAATGTTTGGACTTTGCCATTACTTTAAATGGCAAAGTGGAGTTAGATGTTTAAAAATGCTCTGCCAGCCTTCAATGCCGCCTGGGAGTCAAGCTTTGCTTGAAACACTCATGGTGCAGTCCACGAGGAACACTTTAACTTACAGGCTCTGGGTACCATTCGTACCGGCTGTATGACGTTAAAACGCACGCCTTTACCACACATGCCTTAACCACAAATTGTTTACCACACAACACCTCAGTACATCAAGGCGGGGATGGTATTGTCTTGAATTGTAACTGCCATTAGGATATTATCTGCTTATAGGAAGATCTTTGTAGAGCCAACACTAGTTTTTATGCTCTTAATCTCATCGGAAGCTCTTAAACCAATCGCAAGAGGCTCCAAAGCTATGAAAATTAAGAGCAGAGGAAGAGAGCAGCATTGTCTCATGATGCACTTGATACTGATAGAACGTGATAGGAAACCTCCATAGCTGATACGTGCAGTCGAGTTATTATACAACCATTTAACCTTCAATATAAAGTCTGATCTCAGAACAAATCTTTCCATTTGGAAAGCGACAGTAAAATGTGCAATCATTCCTAAGTAATTTCTTGAAAATCTTGCTGCCACAAGGACTAGTTGGCATTGGTGTATTATAGATGGTATAACCTTATTTAATCTATTGGCCAAAAATTTTGAGAGCGTTTTAGGATCTATGTTCAAGAGTGGAATTGGCGTATAAATCCTGTATTCAAGTGGGTCATTTCCTTATTTTGGTAGAGAGTTATAGTAGCAGCATTAGATATAGGGCCAAGTGAACCAGTTGTTTTCGCTTTCTTTAATGCCTCTGGAAGCCTAGGGGACTACCTGAGTTTTGCATGTTTTATAGAGTTCCGCAGGCAATCCTGTTAATCACGTGGAGATGGGGCCTCCAACACATGTTCCGCCCACTCGTGGCACGCAGCCCTGGGCTTTTTTAAGGCTGCAAAGATAATGTTGTACATTTAGGTATTAGAAACTAGAGAGATTTCGGCAGACAATGCACATGCATTTATTTTTATCGTGATATGTGGAAGATCATGCTCTTCACGATGGTACAAGCCGTGGAGTAGACCCAGTCATTTGACTCGGACAGTCAAAGAACCGCAAACCATGAGCACTACACAAGTGAAAAGTTGGTTTAAAACTGAAGATACTGGCATCCTGTGAAAACAAACTTGTGTTGTATATATTGATTTGTTATGCTCTTATTTAATTTAACTGGGCATTTACCCAAAAGAAAATTTTCGAAGTGCTTGCATCCCCTCTCTTATACCTTTCTTCAGGGAACCTGTCCTCCCCCGAGGATTAAAATGTAGGCAGCAATCGTATTGCTTCTTCTATCTCCTCTAAAGTTATACTGCTGCTAAGTAGGACCCAGCCCTCATCACTCAGTCTAGGTAATCTGTGTTTGCAAATAAAGGTTGCATCGTTCTGTGTCTCATCCCCTCCCTGTGTAGCATAAAGTTCTTAATGAAACTGGGGAAATGTGTTGATGACATCTTCCGGATGTATTAGTACGAACCCTCCCCCCTATTTCTGATCGCTTGTATGGCCAATTGCTCCTTCCACTGTTTCAGCTGGGATGCCAGCATCCTACCCAGTTGCGGCCCCTCGGCTAAGGTCAAGGTCGCTAGGCACAGAAAATGCTCTTTAAATCAGGCGTGTATGTTCAGGTGCAACTGGCATCAAAAATCTGTAGGAAGACACGCCTATTCTTACAAAATGGTGTGTTATTTATTTATACGTTTTTTATAGTGCTAGCTAGACCCGAAGGTATCAGAGCGCTTTACATATATTGCGAATTCATTAGATTGAAGAACATGCAGAAATACAGACAAAGAAAATCGTTCAGTCGCAGCGGTAGCTACAGTATGCAGACATAGGAACCGCATGAGCTAAAAACATACAAGACATAGTAGACAGCTGAAACACTCATTTAACCGCTACAACTGTTCAAGTCAGAGTGCGTGTGAGCTTTGGGAACATAGCTTAGTTAAGGTGTGTGTTAAAGTATTTTTTGAGCAGTAGGTGTTTAAGGTCCCGCTTGAAACAGGAAAATGAGGGGTTGCAGCGCAGGCCACTAGGGAGTGAGTTCCATATCGTGGGAGCATTTCCAGAGAAAGAACGTGTCTGGGAGGATTTCTTCTTCAGTTTGGGAGGTATGAGAAGAAGTGCGTTGGAGCTCCTTAGAGATCTGGCTCTACCAGCTTTCGAAAGTTTGTTCTCTAGATAATTAGGGTTATGTGTGTGAAGGGCTTTGTGAGTGATGCAAGCGGTCTTGTAGAAACATCTTCCTTCGATTGGGATCCAATTGAGGCTCTTGAGGGCCGGTGTGATGTGCTCAAACAGTTTGCAACCTGTTATTAGCCGGGCTGCCATGTTGAGAACTGAACTTAAGTGGGCAAGATGAGTTTTCGGAGTTCCTGTGATGATGGTGTTACCATAATCCAGTTTTGAGAGGACTAGTGATTGCACTACCATCTTAAAATCATCAGGGGGAATGAAAGGTTGGATTTTCTTGAGGTGTTTTAGTGTGAAGAGTGCTCCTTTGGCTGAGTTGTTGATGTAGTTTTTCAATGAGATGTTTCTGTCCAGGGTGATGCCTAAGGACTTAACGGTGTTGGACAGTGTTAGAGAACAGTTTAGAGCGTCCAAATTCTTGAGCCAGACTTGGATTGGTAGCCGGTTGTTTTTCGTGCAGAAAAGTAGTAGTTCAGTTTTGTTGGGGTTCAGCTTTAAGTGGTTGATATTAAGCCAAGTTTGTATCTTGATTAGTGTGGTATTCAGATGTAGGATGTCACTGGGTGATTTAATTTTGTAATGGAGTTGGGTGTCATCAGCATATGAGTTCAGTGGCCCCTTGGTGTAGGAGTAGTTGCTAGCATTGTAGAAGTGGGCAGTTGCATGCTCAGTCATAATGGCACTACAATACCATGAACCATGACGCGAATCAACAATTTCACTGAGCCTGACAAAAACATCAGTGGGTTGAGCACTCACTGGGGACAGATCTGTGTGTTTCTGTATTCACACAACAAAATGTCACCCCAGAAAACACCAGTTTAGCCTCTAATTCTTCTTAGGTAAACATTTCCACTTGTGGCTGTTCCATATGTGATCAATATTATGAAAATTACAGGGACAAATTCAGCTTCAATAAAAGTTTGCCTGTCAGTACACATTTAAATTACATTTTGTTTGCAGACAGTGCCATAAAAAGAATGTGTCGAAGAAACCAATCAAAATTGATTGGCGTAGAACACACCATGCAAGTAGACAAGCTGAATTGATTGTCAGGCCGAAAAAATCGGGTATTGTGCTGCAGTCACAACAATGACCTTGATTGGGCCAAGGCTAGTTTTACCTCTTAGACAGGAAATATGGCTCCTTTGTGGTATTGACTGTATGCACCCGAATGATAAGATATGTCTACACACTCGACTCAGCAGTTTTTTTCTCAAATTTCTTGACTGGAAGTTTTGACCTTCCTACGAATTAACTGATATTTTGACACTTTCTTAAATATCCCCTTAATTTAATTAGACGGGCTTTTCAAGCGCCCGACACTTTATTTGCTCGAAGTGTACATAAACAGGCATGTTTTCACAGCGTGTCATTTTCCACGCTCTCAGTGGCGCTTTGTGTCGCTCTGCATAAGCAGGCATTCACAGTTAAAATTCGGCATGACTTTCCTCCACAATGTTCCTGTGGCTATGCCAACACCTCCAGAACCCGGCCCCCACCCCCACCCCCACCCCCACCTCCACTCCTGTACATTTTACATATGCCTCCTCCTCTTGCCAGCCCTCCTTGTCGTCGTCCATCTCCACCAGACCTTCCTGCCCCTCCCCCTTTACAAGCAGACCCATCACCATTAGCACAGAAATGCAAAATAAGCAGCCGGCGCCTTGTCCCGGGACTACAAATGAGGGGCAGGTATGGATGGCCTCAGAAAGCTGAACTGGCTAAATTCACACCAAAAGGATGAATTGCCGAGAGATTGAAAGAGGGGCTAAACCACGCGGCTTTTGTTATTTAAAGCGATATCTTTAACTCAGCTCTGCTCTTCCCTTTGTCATCTGCAAGATCTGAGAGGGAAAAAGGAGGCCGAGCAAAATACAGATATGCGTATTTTTGGCGACATGCTGATTTTTTTTGTCGTTGTGGACTTTACCCAAAGTATGAAGGTCAAAGCCTGGACGAGATAATATAATGGTTAAAAACTAGAACGTATTTTTTTTTAAATTTTGATTTTTTACGTTTAATATAGGCCCAAGGGCATAGAGTTTTTTTTTTTATATGAACACCAGATTACATCACACAAGGATAGATTCAGTGATTTGCCCAGAATGCCCAGATGGTGTGCCCCCACCAGGATTCGAACCTGGTTCACTAGTTCCAAAGTTGCCAGTACTTGTAGCAGGGAGTTGAAAGTAAAAGCAAGTGATACTGATCTAAAATATCTGCATGGAGAGACAATATTTTTTGTTAAGGCCCGCTTGCTGGCGGACGGTCATGAATTAATATATTTCACAAAACATTGCCAGGTTTTATACAATGGCGATACTCACACAGCCTTAGTTAATGGGATCCTTGTGGTGGGGGTTCCAACCTTCAAGGGGGGTAGGGTTAAATCGCTACCTTTTGCAGCTGGTTAAGGCCTGCCGTCCCGCGGGCATGGGCTGTGAGTGTCGTGTTCCTAGTCTGGGGACTGCCTTCATGCTAGCTGACGCAACGCCATGTTTGCCCAAAAGACCCTCTGGATTCCATCTAAAAGCTGTTCCCCGTCCTCTAAATAGTACTCTGGCTGCCTTAGGCTTATTAATCCATATTTGATTAACTCACGCCCGTTGTCCCTACAAACTTTACTGACTGTTATGTTCAATTTCGTTCTTGATCTATCCATTCCACTGTTCGATTGGGCTCCCCACCATGCCTGCCTCAGTGTTACTTCTGACCACATGATAACCGTGGTGCGCAAGAGCCATGTCACTTCAGTTAAGACTTTCCGTTATATTTCCCAGCATCTCCTTCCCCCTGACCACAGCCAAGTCTTGTCCCCTAGATGCACGACCTCTATGTCAGGAGACTGCACTCAACAGCTTCTTCCATTTGGCTTGAACCACTTGTTCTCACTTCATTAATGGAAGGCCTATCCACTTTATGACAGTGTTGTGTAGCAAGTCCTCTCTGCTGGGCATTGGCCGGGTTAACCAAACTTGATCTTTGGACACATATGAGTGGTCAATCAGCCATACCATCCTCGGCATGTCCCCTGTCAAAATTACAAACACTTTTATCAGGCTCGTGAGCATGAGGGTGGATTCAGTAGTGTGACTCATTGTAAGTAGTGTCTTATGTAAGCGTTATAGACCTTTGATTGCCATCTACCTAAAGCCATGATCCCAACTTCCTGCATGCCCCGTTGTGCCACATTGGTTATAGCACCTATGCAAATGAGTATGAGCCAAACTGAGCCACTGGAAGGCCAGCTTCAGACAGTGCCTTCTCATTATCGCTATGAGCTGAAATCTGCTGAGGTACCCCTCATCCCCATGTTTGAACAGTGGTAAACCCCTGGCAGCTGCGCACCCATTTACTCTTTTACAAGACATACCGGACAGTAACTCGAGTAATCCAAGCAAGTCAGCTGCACCTCTGTCCCTCTTCCTGCTTGGTCAGTCTTAGACCATCTCAACTTCACTCCCATGACTGCCTCTCTTAGTCACTCACTTTTTTTTGTCAGTCTTTTATAGCGCAAACTTGACCCCAAGGTATTAGAGCCCTTTACATGAGCACCAGTTGTATTACATAGAAAAACATTAATTTAAAAAAAAAAAATTTGGGGCACGGATAGATTAAGTGATTTTTCCAGAATCACAGGATGCTTGTCCGCCCTAGCCATTAGGCCACATCCTCTTCCACTCACTTCTAAACATGCTTATCCCACCTCTCTCTTGCTGGGAGCAACCTACCCTACAGGCCCCCCAAAATGCAAGTGAGAATGCAGCTTTAAGCAGCATTGCCTCAACCCCATCTTTAGCAGCCCATTCAGCAGCCCTCAGCATGGAAAATAGTCTGTGGACGCCTATTGGGAGCCTCTTGCCGTTTCTTGGACCGACTAAGCACTTTCAGCCCCTCATAGCCGATCTCACCTAATACTTTCCAACTTAGCAAAGTAAGACATTGATGATAAATGTGCCATGGCTTGGCTTCCTCTTTTTTTAAAGGGCAATTCAATAAATCGCTCAGCTGCTCTGATTTGTTGGCTCGCCAAAATCTCGCAGACCCATAACTTGCATCAGATTGTCCCTGTGTCCTCATTTAGGTAATACAAGAAAGGTCTGCAGAGTCTCACAGATCCTCTGAGAATGGGGTCATCAGCTGGTCTGCCTGTCAGAGTAGGCTCCTGAAAATGTCCATTTGGAAGTGAGAGAGTGTTGTGATGCATCTCATGTACTGCTTCTTTAAACATGTCTTATGATGTATTTGCCTTTAGAATGTATATGTCTTGGCAACAGAATGTAGAGATTGAATGCTCTGAGAGCTGTTGGCAGAGCTGGTCATCTTTGCTCTGCTGTCCGTGTAGCCAATAAATAACCAGCTTTTCACCCACTGGGTCAGCGTGGTTACTACAAATTTATGGCGACGATCTTTGGCTACATGGAGGAACCCACGCAGCTGTTTTCAAGATATCTTAACCTACTCTACAGCGACTAGAACGATATCTGAACTAACTACAATCTCCTTCCTCAACCCATGTGGATCGTAAGGAGAAGTCAGAGCATAAAGGCGCCACAACTCCGGTCTCCCTTCAACTTGTTCAACACAACTGAAGAACAACCGCTATATGGATTCCTGGACACGAGGTATTTTGTGTCTGTCTGGAACCTCCTTTTCACTTTGTTTGTGAGACCCCTAAAGACGCTTTCAACTCCTGAACAAAGGAGCAAGTCTTTATTTTCACTGCGCCTATACTGTGTCTGCTGCGCACCCTTCTTGGCTTAATTTGGGCTTTTGGACATTGTATTTTAAAGTGGGGTGATAGCGAGAGACTGTGTGCTCGTGCGCCAAATCAACAGTCATTTTTATCGCGCGAGCAAACACCTACCTTGCGAGGAGTTCGCACGAGCCTGCTTCTCCTCCGTCCATCCACGAGATCCTTCACGCTCCTGTCTGTGACATCATCACGCCGTTTCACGCTGTGTGAAAGCGGCGGCCATTTTAAATCGGGAACTTCATCACAGTTACGCGCTTGTCATTGTCAGCATTTCAAGCATTCAGTTCCCTTGACAACGCGTGTCCTTTCGTCGGCGGTGACACGCACACCAATTCAAGGCCTATTTGTTTAAAATCAGGCATCAAGCATTCTCTCCCCATGACAACGCGTGTCCTTTCATCAGCGGTGACACGCACACCAATTCAAGCACTATTTTACAATAACTAGTGTTCTTGCATCAGCGGTGACACGCACACCAGTTCAAGCACTTATAGTAGACAACTCGTGTCTCCTCATACGTCGGTGACACGCACACCTTTTATAGTATTTTCACTTTTATGAATATTGGGCTATTTTTTGGGGGGTAGTGACACACACACACCTCATTTCTCTATGTTACATTAGTGCTTCTAACATTTTGTGTATATATGCTACACTTATGGTAGTTATGTAGTAGTGGAAACTTAACCTGTACATTTCATTAGCTACATTTATTCTTGAATTCGTTTTCAATTTGTCGCTCCTCGCTGCACCATTTCTTCCATTATACCATCACTGACTGAATTGTGCAGTATGCAATCCGTTAACCCACCACCTTCATTTCTTGACTCTCCTGGCGATCCCCCAGTTCGGTGGGAAGTCTGGCATGATGCGTTCCAAATGTATCTGGGTGCCATCGGTGCTTTGCGTTTTAGCGCAGAAAGGAAGAAATGTCTTCTTCTTCACTCATTAGGATTTGAGGGAAGATCCATATTTAAACATTTGCCACCTCTTTCGCAAGAAGAACTCAATGGAACAGATGAATATGAAGAAACCATCATCAAGCTGAGAACCAGGTTCGACAAACAACCAAGTCTTATGGTCTTAAGACATAAATTCTTCAAGAGAAATCAAACCGAAGGAGAAGATGTGGATGCATACATCTCTGTTTTGAGAAGATTAGCTGCTGACTGTAAGTTTGAGAATTTTACTGAGCAACTGATCAGAGACCAATTTACTTGTCACTGCAAAGACAAAAGCATACGTCAAAAATTATTGAGTTTGGGTGATCCGTCTCTTGACGAGGTTATTAAGATAGCCAAAAGCATTGAGACATCCATTGTTTCTCTTAAGGAGTTAGAGGACAAACCCATAGATAGTGTTAACGTTATTAACAACAGCAATGCTGTAAGGCCACGGGGTAAACCAGGGCTATCGTCAAGTCAACCCTTTAAACCTAAACATGATATAGGGAGTTTTTCTAATACTAATGGCAATAATAGGTGTATCAAATGTGGTAACCCTCCACATAGTAAAGGTGCACGATGCCCTGCAAGCAATTTTATGTGCAATTATTGCAAAAAGATGGGACACTTTGCCAAGGTCTGTTTAAAAAAATAGGAATTTCAAGAAACCTACAGTCTGCACTGTTGAATCCGACTGTGAATCTGACCCTGAGGTTATCTCTGTTGTCAGTTACTCTGATGAGGGCAATTCTGATAAAAGTCAGTACGATCAAGATGTTGTGGAGGGTGACCCTTCAACTTGCGTTGATCCTATTGTGGACATCGATATTGGGAATCGCAAGGTGAAGTTGTTAGTAGATTCAGGTGCAAAAATCACTATGATTACTCAAGAATTGTTCAACGAGACGTGGAATGGTTCCCAAGCCCTTTCCCCGCCTGACCGCTCTCCTGTTTCGTACGAGGGACGAAAGATAGATTTAATGGGATTTTTTGAAGAAGAGTTGGTATTTAAAGGCAGGAGGATAAAAGGAAAGATATATGTTGCGGTTAAAGGCCTCAACATATTGGGTTGGTTCCATCAGGGGCTTTTTGGGATGATTCTGAGACCTGGGACCAAGGAGCAGGTGTTAGTGGTTAACTGTGAAGATGCTAGCAGTTCCTGGAAAAACAAATTTCCGGATGTCTTTAGCAAGAACCTGGGAAAAATCCAAGGGTTTAGACATAAAATAATTGTTAAAAATGGAGCCATTCCGACTAAGCACAAACTTAGAGGTGTACCATTTAGCGTGAGGGAGGACCTAGAAAAAGAATTAAAGGAGTTATGTACCAGAGGGATCATCGAACCAACCGACTCCTCATTGTGGCTTTCTCCCTTGGTTGTAGCAAGAAAAAGGGGAGGTGATCTTCGGGTCTGTGTGGACTTGAGATCACTAAATAAAGAAATATGGGTAGACTCTCATCCCTTACCAAAAATTAACGACTTATTTTCATTCACCAAGGGAGCACGTTATTTCACCAAACTAGACCTAGCCAGTGCGTACCATCAGGTGGAATTGGACCCAGAATCACGTCATCTGACTGCATTTGTGTCGCCTCTGGGAACTTTTCGCTACTGTCGCATGCCATTTGGCCTTGCCTCAGCAGCGTCGGTTTTCCAGAGGATAATGAGCAATATACTCAAAGGTGTGGATGGCGTCCTGGTATTTCAAGATGATGTGCTCATTTTTGGAAATGATATTGCATCTCATGATAATGTCCTAGAGAAGGTATTAACTTTGTTCAAAAAACGTGGTGTAGTGTTAAAGGAAGAGAAATGCAAATTTTTGTGTTCAAAAGTGGAGTACTTGGGGCATGTTATATCTCATGATGGTATCAGTCCTCGACCAGGTTTACTGCAGGCCATTTTAGATGCCCCCGAACCAATAGACAAAGCGGGGGTCAAGTCACTTTTGGGATTATGTGAGTACTACTCACAGTTCATTCCCAATTTTGCGTCCATAGCACGTCCCATTAGTAATCTACTTAAGAAGGGTGTCAAGTTTGAGTGGGGAGAGGAGTGTGCTGTTGCTTTTGGGTTGGTTAAGTCAGCTTTGAAAAATGGACCCATTTTAAAACCTTTTGACCCTAGTTTATCCTGTTGTGTCACTGTGGACGCAAGTCAAGCAGGTATTGGTGCTACCTTAACCCAATGGGACAAGAATTGTGAGAATACCGTATGTTTCGCATCTAGAGTGCTAAGAACTCCTGAGCTCCAATACTCGGTCATTGAAAAGGAGTTGTTGGCCTGTTCCTGGGCGATAGAAAAGTTTCGACCTTACATCTGGGGAAGTGGTTTCTGCTCCTAACGGATCATAAGCCACTCGTAAACATTTTGGGGGAAGTGTGAGTAAGTGCTGTTCCCCGAGAATTATGCGCATGGTGACGAAACTCTTACAGTATCAGTTCAGAGTGGAACACATTTCTGGTGGAAAAAATGGTCGGGCAGATTTCCTTTCACGCTTCCCCATCAAGGTGAATGAACATGATGAAGTCAATCTAGATGATTTTTCTAATGAGGACTGTGATGACTGTTTGGTTGCTGTGTTAGACCTTCCTGACCTTGATCTCGGTTCGGAGGCTGATTGGGTCCAGGCATTGGAATCTGACGGTGTGATTCGTGAAGTTTTTACTTATGTCAGAAATGGGTGGCCAAGGGAAAAGGCTCTTGCTACCTCTCTCCAACCTTTCTGGAAAGTTGAGGATGAGTTATCCATAGAAGATGGTTTATTGCTGAGGGGGGACAAGTTTGTACCTCCTAACGTTTTCCGAAAAATTATCATGGAAAGGGCTCATGAAGGGCATCTCAGCTGTACTCTCACCAAACGGCGCATCCGGGAAACATATTGGTGGCCAAGTATGGACGCCGACATTGATCTGGTGGTTGCTAATTGTTGTGTCTGTGGTGCGGCTGACAAAAGCTTGAAAGTGTCTGTTCCCCCTTTGATCCCTATTGAGTGTCCAAATGGTCCTTGGATGAAACTAGGCATTGATGTCATGGGGCCGTACGAAGTTCTTCCTGGGGGTTGTCGGTTCATCTTGGTTCTCATGGATTATACATCGAAATGGCCAGAAGTGAAGATGGTGAAAGAGGCTAACACAAAAACGGTTGTGGAATTTCTCAAAGAGGTGTGGATGAGAGAGGGTGTTCCTGAGACGCTCGTCTCAGACAACGGAAAACAATTTGTCAGCACGGAATTTGAAGCTTTTCTTGTGGAGTCTGGTGTCAAACACCATAAGAGCTCCCTTTACCACCCACAAACCAATGGTTTGGTTGAGCGCATGAATCGGGTGGTGGGGGAGTGTATCAAGTGGGCTAGAGCTGGTGGTCATGATATCTGCAAGTCCCTTAACACAATGGTGTGGTTCTATAGAACTACGCCACACTCTTCTACTAAGATTTCACCTTTTGAGCTTCTGCGGGGACGTAAGCCTAACACCAGTTTTAGACCTGCCTGGATGAGCAAGTGGGTTAGGTCTGAATCTGATGTTGCTCATCTCATGTCCTTGGCAAGTGAAAACATGTTAGTTTCTCAAGCGAAACAGAAGGAATATTTTGACTCACGGAAAGGTGCTAAACTAGTGGCACTTAATGTGGGAGACATGATTAAGATCAAAACAGCTGTTCATTCTAAGAAAGGGAACAGCAAATTCAGTGAACCAGTCAAAGTTTGGAAGATTTTTGGTAATGCTGTAAAAGTTGATGGTGGTCATTGGTGGAACCTTAATAGGGTGGTCAAGGTTCAAACTAAAAATGCCATTTCAGGTTCAGCGGAAGTCCTTCCCTGTGGTTCTGAGCCAACATGTTACAGGAAAAGCTCTAGAAACATTGTTAGACCTTCTAGATACAGGTTGTAAGTTTTCTTGCCTTAGTTTTTTTTGTTTTTTTTGTTTTGTTTTTCGTTTGGAGGAGGAGAAGATATGTTGTGATGCATCTCATGTACTGCTTCTTTAAACATGTCTTATGATGTATTTGCCTTTAGAATGTATATGTCTTGGCAACAGAATGTAGAGATTGAATGCTCTGAGAGCTGTTGGCAGAGCTGGTCATCTTTGCTCTGCTGTCCGTGTAGCCAATAAATAACCAGCTTTTCACCCACTGGGTCAGCGTGGTTACTACAGAGAGCACACCAGCTTGTGAGTTAATAACATCTGGCACGCATTTCACCTTAATTTCTAACTGCTGCTCCAGCTGTAGCCTGATTATATTTTGCATGAGCCTAAGAACCAGCAGACACCTGGTGGAGTTGAACCACACCCCGATTGTCTGACCATAATGCGGAATTCATTTTGCACAACTGGTGTGCCGATAAACACAATGCAACTATTATGGGAAAGAGTTCAAGAAACATGATGGGCTTGATTCACAAACTTAGAGCTGAAGTCTAAGTTTAGACCATAAGTCTAAGTTTAGATCTGAATTCTAACTTTAGACCTGAAGTCTAAGGGCCCGAATCACAAAGGTAAACTGAGACGAACGTCTAACTTTACGACTTTCGGTATTCACAAAGGGCATTTACGAGTAGTAAAGTTAGACTTTTAAGTTTAACTTAAGTTTTGGTCTTAAGTCTAACTGAGTGCAAACTTAAGTTAAACTGAGAAAAAAGTCTAACTTTACTACTCGTAAATGCCCTTTGTGAATCCCAAAAGTCGTAAAGTTAGACTTTTGTCTCAGTTTAACTTAAGTTTTGGTCTTAAGTCTAACTGAGACCAAAACTTAAGTTAAACTGAGACAAAAGTCCAACTTTACTACTCGGAAATGCCCTTTGTGAATACCAAAAGTCGTAAAGTTAGACTTTCGTCTCAGTTTACCTTTGTGAATCAGGCCCTAAATTTAGAGCTGAAGTCTAAGTTTAGACCTGAAGTCTAAGTTTAGACCTGAAGTCTAACTTTGGACCTGGAGTCCAAGTTTAGATCTGAAGTCCAACTTTAGACCTGAAATCTAAGTATAGACTTCAGATCTAAACTTAGACTTCAGGTCTAAACTTAAACTTCAGGTCTAAACTTAGACTTCAGATCTAAAGTTAGACTTTAGGTCTAAACTTAGACTTTAGGTCTAAGTTTACCTTTGTGAATTGGGCCCTGTTTTTTTGTGTGAGACCGTTTGTTACCCACCAATAAGGCCACTTCAGCACACATGCCTTCCTTAATATAGCCCCAAAGCCTTGGCTCCCTGCTGCATCTGTGAACAGCTCAATTTGGTTTGCCATCACCCATCTTTCTCTTCAAAGTTAGTCTTATATTGAGGTGCTTTTTCTTCAACTTGGCAGTCAACTGACTCCACCTTCTTCCAAAGATACTACCCGCCCGTATCACCCTAGCTGCAAAGTTTAATTTTCATAACAGTTCTATCTTGACCGGAGTAGCATTGTCTTTCTATACGATTGACCCTATGTCTTCTTCGATGGCTTTAGCTTTGTCCTGTGGTATTCTGGATGTGCTCTTCACCCACTCCACCTCAAACCCCCCCAAAAAACAAGTTTCAGTGAGAGTCCCACTGTTTTGGCTGCTGCTAGCAGGATGCCCAACAATGCTGCTAGTTTGATTAATAATGCCTCCCCAATTCAGGTTGAGGAAAATCGGATATGCAGATGGATACTGAATCTCCCACCTACAAGATGCAATTTTATTCTGCATTTGGAGCTTAATTTGCAATATGTTTCGGACTCCATTAAGTTGGCACCACTTTTGTTGTGGGTTAGGATATGGGATAGTGATAGCCTAAGTTTTAACAGGGAGGTTGTTCTGGATTGCCTTAGCCTTGACAAGGGTCTGTCAATTCCTTGGCTGATGTATATTAATAAGGCTGTCAATGATATTGATCTCCCAGAAATGTTCACTGCTCCAGCCAATATAAAGAAGATCGATAAGGGGCTGGTGAAATCTTGTCACACAGAATTTTGTTTCTCACAAAAGATTGGAGGGGTCTTTAGTAAGTTCATTTGGCATGATGTTTATAGGTTTTTAGCCTCAAGAGATATGACGTATTATCTGCAGCTCTCACAGTGTGAAAGGTCGCAACTCTTTAGATTCAGGGCAGGCACAGTATGGCGATTATTGTGTTTCCCTGACAAACCTACGGTCTGGAGGAATCACCTATCAGTCTGCCCTTGTGATGGGGCTGCAGAATAATCAATAATGCATTTTATGTTTATTTGTAAATTTTACCAAACTCTCTTCCTAATCTGCCTTAAACACACCCTGAAACCACTGGCGTTCCAGAAATGTAATGATGCTTTGCTGTTTTTACAGTAGCTAGGGAGCCCAAATGTCTGTTTTAGTGTATGCCACTTTTTAAAAATGGTTGTTAGACACAGGAAATCTATGGAAGGTTAAGGAGCGTTTTTCATGTTTTCTTCTTAATTGTAACATTTGTTGCATTTTTCCGGGATTGCTTTTAGCTTGTACAAATGTACTCTATCTTTACATGTGCTGCACTTTACAGGGCTTATGCTCATCTGGATACAACTGTGATACCATGTTATCATTAATTTTATTTATTAGTTTTAATGGACGTCACTCCTTTAATGTAAGATATCTGCTCTGTGTTATATTTGACTCTTTTATGATTTTATTTTTAAAATCAAATAAAGAACTTTGATGAAGATGATGATGATTAATACTGTTAATGTTATTGCATTGATCTGTTCCGGGGATACCCACAAAACAGAAAATCGTCCAGATAATAAAGTTGTCCTCCGTTTGGCTGTTGCCCATGTAGGCAATTTCTAAAAATGTGCTGAAATGCTCCAAGCACTCAAAAATAAGGGCAGCCCATGTGCCTGCCTTTGTTAAAGAACATTTGCCCTTTAAACTGGAAGTCTAACAGGTTCGAACTATCAGAGTGTACTGGCTGTTATCTAAAAGCTGACTCGATGTCCACTTAAGCAATCAGCCCCTTTCCACTTTTCCCTCACCAACTCTATGGCGTCATCAATGGATGCATAACTCACAGAGCACCTCTCAGGATCAATCCCATCATTCACTGACTCTGCCTCGGGAACTGAGATATGGTGGACTAGCCTGCATTGACTCGGGTCCCTTTTTTGGCATCACCCTCAGTAGGGATAAGGCTAGATTATCTATCTATCTATCTATCTATCTATCTATCTATCTATCTATCTATCTATCTATCTATCTATCTATCCATCCATCCATCTATCTATCTATCTATCTATCTAGCTATCTATCTATCAATATATTCACTGAAAAAAACACAGGTTAAAGTAACGTTATAGTTAGGTGAATATGTCAGTGACAACATTAAAGTTTTGAACAAAAACACTGAGAAATTCACCAGTTATAGTTAGCAGAGATAACTATAACTTGCGCTCCCGACATGTACTGCTTATGATTTCACATATTACACCACTGATGACATGTTCTATAACATCATTTATGACATCACTGTGTATTTCTAAGGTTTTTTTAAAAAAAAAACCATCTTTTTATCACACCTAACTATAACGTTACTTTAACCTTTGATTTTTTCATGGAATTTCTAGTTTTTTTTTTACATAAAGTAATATTTTATTACTATACGTGAAGCCAACCCTCTGCAAGGCATGGTCTTTGGCCCTGTGCGGCAAGGGCTGGCCCCAGGTCCCTATGTTTTCTAAAGGGGAGAGGTCCACATGCACTCCTCCCTGAGCCTTATTAGGCCCTGGAGAACCAACCCCTCAGGTCCTTTTTTAATGGAGGCACCCTCCGAAAGCCTTATTAGGCCCAGAGGACCCCAACCCCCAAGGCCTTTCTTTTATAAAAGTTGAGGGGTGCCACGTGGCCCCCTCCCCAAACCCTTAATGCCATGAGGGCCCCATTCCCCAGGGCCACAACTTAAAATTAAGGGAAAGTGGGCCACGCTGCCCTCCTCCCTGAGCCTTGTTTGGCCCTGGGGACACCACCCCAGGCACTTTTTTTTTATTAAAGGGGAGGGTGCCACGTGGTCCCCTTCCCAGAACCTTATCCGGCCCTGGAGACCCCATCCCCAGGGCCTTCTTTTTTATGAAAGGGGAGGGGTGCACTTGGCCCCACTCTGTGAGCCTTATTAGTCCCTGGGGACTCCACCCCCCAGGGCCACAGCTTAAAATGAAGTGGAGTGGGCAGCGTGACCCCCCTCCCCGAGCCTTGTTAGGGCCTGGGGACCCCATGATCACTACAAAAATTAAAGGGAAGGAGACCCATGTGGCACCCCTCATTGAGCCTTGTTAGGCCCTGGAGAACCCATCCAGAGGGATTTGTTTTTAAATTAAAGGGGGCGCTTGACCCCCCTCCCTAATCCTTCTTAGGCCTGGGGACACCATCCCCCATGGCCACTAGTAAAAATAAAGGGGAGGGGGTATGCAGCCCCCTTCCTGAGCCTTGTGACGCCCTGGGGACCCTAGCCCCAAGGGCCACTAGTAAAAATGGAGAGGAGGGGGCCACAAGTTCCCCCTCTCTGAGACATTATCTTCCCTGGGTCCCACACTCTTAAAGGTGGGTGCCCTGGTGCCCACCCAGGGCACCCACCATACACTTGTTGAGGGCAGCGGGAGGGAGCCCCAGGGCCCCACATGCTGCGGGAGCTGGCATTGCCCCTGCCCGCAGGGAGCAGCTTCTCATGCTCCTCCCTTCGGGCAGGAGCTTTGTTTTGATTTGTTTCCCTGCCTGCATCAGTGCAGGCAGGGAAACAGATCAAAAGCCTGCTCCCAATTGGCAGGAACATTTTTAAAGCTACAACAGGCTGGGAGCAGACTTTGTGTTTTTTCTCGCTTGGTGGGAGTTTTTAAAATGCTCCTACTCAGTGGGGAAAAACACAGGTTTCCCTGCCTGCGTGGTGCAGGTAGGGAAATTGCTGTGTCCGAAGGATGGGCTTCCCAGAATATAGCATGTGAGGTGGCCCTGGGGGATTTGGCTCCCAGGGCTTTAGAGGCTCAGCGAGGGGGCTGCATGGACCCCATCCACATTTTGAAAAATGTTGGCCTCGGTGTGGGCTCCCCAGGGGCTGTCATGGCTTGGGGAAGGGGCAGAGTGGCCCACCCTTTTTCTTATTGAAATCGGCCATGGGGATTGGGTCCCTCGAGCCTCTGGAGGCTTGAGGAGAGGGGTCGCATAGCTCGCTTCCCCTTATTTGTCATCGATGATGATTTGAGGATGATGCCCCTTTAATGTCATCGATGATGTCATTTGAGAAGTCTCAGTGATGTCATAAATGATGTCATCGAACATGTCATGAGTGATGTAATATGTGAGGTCATAGGCAGTGCATGGCAGTGGCACATTAAAGTTAGCTCTGCTAACTATAACCAGTGAATTTCTGTGGCTTTTTGAGTTTAAAACTTTAACCTTGTCACTGACATAGTCACCTAACTATAACATTACATTAACCTTTAGTTTTTTCAGTGAATTTTGAAGATTTAAAAAAAAAAAAAAACACAGAACTTTTTATCATACGTAACTATAATGGTACTTTAGCCATTGGTTTTTTCAGTGAATTCCTAGGGTTTTTAAAGCAAAAAATAGATCTTTTTATCACACCTAACTATAATGTTACTTTATCCTTTGTTTATTTCAGTGAATTTTTAAGATTTTTTAAAAGTAAATTCATTTTTAATTTTCAATGTATATATGGTTGGATGACTAAAGGATGCATCCTGTCTACACACATCATTTTCAAAAGGAATGGCTTTGTATTGTACCATAACGGAAGAAAGTGCTCTGTTCGGTGAAATCTCTGTAATGAAAGATGTCTGAGTGTAATAGGGTGTGATAAGACAATATTTCAGTTGAAGTTGTCCATGTTCTCAGTCCTTGACAGTGTCACATTAAGTTGAATAATAATTTAAGAGAAAGTTGTTCAAGGACTGTGTATGTTTTTTTACATCAAAGACATGATTGTAAATCAGAAAGAGGGTGATCACTTCTTTTAATAATGTATACCATTAGTATTAACCATATAAATATATTTTTATGAATGCTACTCTAGCGAGAGTCTCGTGAGCGGCTCGTGGGACGCTCACAAGATCATAAAATCATAAATTTCATTTTATAGTTTAGAAAGTTGCCATTCTTGTGTTGACTTAGTTTTTAATAATAATGTATAATAACATTGTCATTTAAACATGTATATTATATTTAATTTAATATTTTTATTAATGAGTGAGTCCCACAAGGGACTTGCGGGAGTCAAGAACACAATCCCTGTGTAGAGTCTGAGGGGGCTGTACTGCCTGTTTGGTTCTAGTGGATGGCTCGCGAGATTGTATATTTGGAATTTTGTTGATAATAGTGTTTTATTTTAATTAGTCCTGGCCCTTGATATACCGCCGTAAAAAAATTGTTGTCCAGTTGAAGTAATTTTGCTTGAGTAGACATTGTTAATCGGGCCAGAATGTTTTGGACGACATTTTTAAAAATGGCGGATGTGTTGCAGTGATGATGTAATATTTTAGGAACCATGAGACCTATATACTTCATTTTGGTGTCAAAACATAGGTTTTGGGGGTCAAGTAGTCTTATAGAGACAGAAACTCCTCGGAGCAACCCCTCCGCCATTTTCCAAAATGGCAGCTCTATAATGATGTGTTTTAGCCATCATATTGGTAATTTATTTTAATATTGTTTTTGTTTCAGGTTTTCCGTTGATTCAAATTCGTAAGCAGGAGCGAAGCAGGTGGTAGCAGAGGATCTTCACCTCCTGACAGAGTGCTGCTAACTACAAAATCTGAGGACTCCTTCAACAAAGAAAAATGTGTCATATGCCAAACTAATCTGAAAGAAAAGCTAACATCAACTGCGGCTGGACAGAAGAGAGTTCGAGATGCTGCAGAAATACGGCAAGACAAATTTCACAAAAGATTGGGTTAAGAGGATCAAATATTTTATCATTGTAACAACAAGTGCTACAAGTCGTATACAATGGAAAAAAGGCTTGAAAAAATGTGTCTAAAAAAATTGAGGAACCAGTGAATCACAACAAGAATCCGAGGATTCTGAGGTAGCGACAACAACCAAACCCAATGCCTATCAACTTAGAAGATCGATGGCTACCCCTCGTCCACCTCCAACAACTGATCAGAAAGCAGAGGATCTTCAATGTGTTATCTGTGGTTTAGCTAGAACAAGGGTCAAATGGACTGACAAAAGAACAAAGTACAGAGTATGTGAGTCTCAAAGGGCAAACATGTTTTTATCTGTAGCTAATTTCTTCCTAGATGAAGTTTTCAGCCGAGTTGCTGATTTAAACAGCGAGGTGAATGTATTTGCAGCAGATTTGTATGCCCACCTGAATCGCATGCATGCATACATTCAAAAATATGAATGTACAATGAGCTCCCAGCAGCAATGTCACCACCAGACTTCAGTTAAGATTGCGCACTTTGAAAAAGCAAATTAAGTTTTAAAGCCACTCTTGAGTGCTGGCCATGGGTTTACACTCAGTGAGATCAGAGAAATAATGGTCAACATTGATGAAACTGTATTGTTCCATAATAATGAAATTTAGATTTTTCTGGTGAAAATGTACAATGACAGAATTAATTTTTGGCAGTCTAACAAAAAGAATGAGCCACTTATGGTGTGTCTCGGCTGATTTGACTCCTGAAGTTCTTGCTGCCAAAATAAGATCATAGGATGCAGTAAAATCAATAGGAACCATTTTAAGAAATGTCCTGAAAGATTTAGATTTTGGACTTAATGACAAATTTTGTGATGCCCAGGAGCTCTGCAAATCATGGGAGTCAACAAGAATACCTGATGGTGCCTTAATATTTTTTACATCATTATTTAATATCAGCAAAGCAAAAGTGTTACAAACTAAAATCTTTGAGTTCAGAACAGAAGCCGACAACATTAATGATGGCTTTGAAGATATAAGCGAAGAAGTGGAAGACAATCCCATGCTTATGCAGTGCAAATGTACTGTCTTTTCCAAATCATGTTCTAAAATTACATCACTTCAAAAGAAAACTCCGCTACACATGATGACTGCCCACGCAATCAATGACAAGTGGAAAAGTAGAGAACTAATCACTTCAATTAATAGGATTGGTGTTTCAACAAGTTATAATGACATAGTATGGAGCAGGAACATGTTAGCAGCTCATACTGTAAAATCCTGTGAATCCGACAGCACGCCACTTCCAAATCACTTTACCAGGAAAGGATTTACAATTGCTGCTTTTAATAATTTTGATTTTAAAGACAGCTCTTCTTTGTCTGGAACATCCAGCACAAATGATACTGCCATGGTGCTTTTTCAAGACTGTGCCAATGAAGTAGCTTCTGGAAAACAAGCTGTGTCAGCTGTATGCATAAACAAACATAGCTGCAAATATATAACCCATCTGCCTTGCCAATGTGTGCAAAACACATCCCAGTCTACCAGAAAGTTTCAAAGTGGCTGAGGACATTGATCTTCTTTTACCTGATGCTGCGGTCCACAAAGCTGATTTAACTGAATTTATCATATCGCTTTTCGGTGCGGACTGAAGGATGAAGAAAAGCCAGTTTCTCTGTGGGCTGAAATTCATGCTCTGATCTCCCACAAAATCGTCCCACTGAATAAGGTTGGGTTTTTACCAGTAATACCATCTCCAGTCACAAACTACAAAACAGTATACACAGCTCTAAAAAATTTCCAAAATGTGCATGCTTAGCTTGAAGACCAGCCTATCTTGCCGATTTTCTATGATGGTGTTTTATGTATTGTTGGTGACATCTTTATAAGCAATCGAGTAGAATTTGATTATCTTTATCCTATGATGGGCATTTTCCACATGACAAATGTTGCGTTGCAGTGTTCAGGAAGTTATCTCAGTGAATGTGGCATAGATCATGCACTTATTGAGGCTGAAATCTTTGAAAGCAAAACTGTCCAGTCAGTATTAAGTAGAACTCATTATGTTTGTTTGTTACAAGGTATGAGCATTGTATCTGAGGCTATAAAAACATTGTGCTGGAATGCTTTCTGGAAAAAGAATGACAAATTCGTTTTTGCATATCTTATCTCAGAAGTGAGCAAGGCACAGGGTGCACTTCACTCAAAAGACATAATGCAAAGCCAGGCAATGTTCAATACAATCAGTTCAAAATCAGAAAACCTGAAAACCAAGTTTGTTGAGGGTGTCAAAGAATGTGAAGAAAAATCAGAACTTTGCAAGTAGTTGGGAAATGTTTTACACATGATAGCTCTAGTAAAAAACTTGGTACATGCTGTTCAGGAAGGTGATTGGGAGCTGCACGTGAAGATTGTGGAATCACTAATTACTGTGTTTCGTGAATTCGATTGCATAAACTACCTGAGATATGGGTCCTGGTATTTGAAAAGAGTGAAGAAGCTAGAGGTGAAAAACCATACCTCTACAGAAAATTCATCCAAAGACATTTTGTGGTAAAAGACAGAGAGGGAAGGTTCAATACTGTGGCTCCAGATATGAAACTGGAACAGATGATCCAGAGATCACAGAAAAGCTCCATGTGAATTGTTTGTCAGAGCCGTAAAAGTGAATATGATGCCTAATGGAAGCTAATTTACCATGAAGTTCTTTATATTTGCAATGTTTTCAGAAAGATGACAAATTTAAAATGTATGGACCATCGTGAAACTGTTCCTCGCCACTAACCTATGGGAAAGAGAGGGGAATGTGTTAATAAACATGTTGACAGCCTTCTTCCTTTAATGCAGCAGCAAGGAAACCCCTTTGAAATGACTGAGCCTGTGCGACTACACAACTTCGTGACCAAACAATATGTGGATAACGATATAAAGACACGTCTACTGGATGTCTGGAACATTGATCGAAACAATACGCAGAACTGAAGCAGGAGAGATTTGTATTGAAAGAGAAAAAGCTGTTTAACATAATCACTAAAGCTAAACTTCCACGCATTAATTGCCATAGTAAGAGTTTCATCCAACCAGCCACTACAAAACAGGTTACAAAAAAACAACTTTCGCAAGCAAATAGAGACATGGATGTAGCGAAAGAAAGGGGTGAATTTAATTTGGACATCCTGTCACATGATCTTCTTCCAACAAATGCATTATTTGACGGAGATGCTGCAACGAAACCAGTGAAGCACAAACTCGTACAAGAGCTTGAACAAAGCATTTCACCTGAAGAATTTCAATTAAAAAAAATGTGTCCTCATTGAAAACTGCTGTTGTTGTGTCACAGTTGCAAATGGTCAAGATTTAATCCATGAAAACTTTGTAGACGTCATTCAAACTGTTCTACAGATATCAAAGTCAGTGTGCACCTAGCAAGAACTGCACATTTTCTTTGACAGTTATCTTGAACTATCTGTCAAAGAATGTGAGAGAATCAGACGAATGTCTACAAGTTGAACAATTGACCTTGCCTGCATCAACATTTTGACACCTATACCTGTGCAACTTGATAAATCCAGGCAATCAACATTGAACAAGATGAACTTGGAGATGTTACAGCAAACAAAGGATGAACGGAATGCTGACAATGCAAACATTCTCCCCCAGTCAAAAGATCTGGGTTAAATCCATCGTTCTTTTGCCCACTACGCCACCCCAGTTTGGACCCAGCCATATGCAAATCAGTCTTGACCCTGTGCCCCATGGGAACAGTCCAGACCGAACTGCCAGGCCAGGTCCTCCCTGGACCGGAAACAAGCATCCTGGGGCCGGTTTCAGGGTATGTCACCCTTCTTCAGCCAGGCTAGCTTGAATCCAGTGGCACAGTGAGCAAGGGACCCACGTCTGGGCATACCCATCCCACCTAGGGCGAAAAAGTGTTACAGCAAACAAAGGATGGACGGAATGCTGACAATGCAAACATTCTCCCCCAGTCAAAAGATCTGGATTAAATCCATCGTTCTTTTGCCCACTACGCCACCCCAGTTTGGACCCAGCCATATGCAAATCAGTCTTGACCCTGTGCCCCATGGGAACAGTCCAGACCGAACTGCCAGGCCAGGTCCGCCATGGACCGGAAAAAAGCATCCTGGGACCGGTTTCAGGGTATGTCACCCTTCTTCAGCCAGGCTAGCTTGAATCCAGTGGCACAGTGAGCAAGGGACCCACGTCTGGGCATACCCATCCCACCTAGGGCGAAAAGTGTTACAGCAAACAAAGGATGGACGGAATGCTGACAATGCAAACATTCTCCCCCAGTCAAAAGATCTGGGTTAAATCCATCGTTCTTTTGCCCACTACGCCACCCCAGTTTGGACCCAGCCATATGCAAATCAGTCTTGACCCTGTGCCCCATGGGAACAGTCCAGACCGAACTGCCAGGCCAGGTCCTCCCTTTACCGGAAACAAGCATCCTGGGACCGGTTTCAGGGTATGTCACCCTTCTTCAGCCAGGCTAGCTTGAATCCAGTGGCACAGTGAGCAAGGGACCCACGTATGGGCATACCCATCCCACCTAGGGCGAAAAGTGTTACAGCAAACAAAGGATGGCCGGAATGCTGACAATGCAAACATTCTCCCCCAGTCAAAAGATCTGGGTTTAATCCATCATCATTCTTTAGCTCACTCCGCCACCCCAGTTCAGACATGACCATATGCAAATCAGTCTTGACCCTGTGCCTCATGGGAACAGTCCAGCCCGAACTGCCAGGCCAGGTCCTCCCTGGACCGGAAACAAGCATCCTGGGACCGGTTTTGGGTTCATAACCCTCATCAGCCAGGCTATCTTCAATCCAGTGGCAAAGTGAGCAAGGGACCCACGTCTGGGCATACCCTGCCAACTTAGGGCGAACTTAGCAAAACCAAAGGGGATGATGTCCGGAGTGTTGAACATTGCAAGCACTCACCCCCAGTCAACTGATCTGGGTTTAATCCATCATCATTCTTTAGCTCACTCCGCCACCCCAGTTCAGACATGGCCATATGCAAATCAGTCTGACCCTGTGCCTCATGGGAACAGTCCAGCCCGAACTGCCAAGCCATGTCTTCCCTGGACCGGGAACAAGCATCCTGGGACCGGTTTCGGGTTCATAACCCTCATCAGCCAGGCTATCTTGAATCCAGTGGCAAAGTGAGCAAGGGACCCACGTCTGGGCATACCCATCCCACCTAGGGCGAAAAGTGTTACAGCAAACAAATGATGGACGGAATGCTGACAATGCAAACATTCTCCCCCAGTCAACTGATCTGGGTTTAATCCATCATCATTCTTTAGCTCACTCCGCCACCCCAGTTCAGACATGGCCATATGCAAATCAGTCTGACCATGTGCCTCATGGGAACAGTCCAGACCGAACTGCCAGGCCAGGTCCTCCCTGGACCGGAAACAAGCATCCTGGGACCGGTTTCAGGGTATGTCACCCTTCTTCAGCCAGGCTAGCTTGAATCCAGTGGCACAGTGAGCAAGGGACCCACGTCTGGGCATACCCATCCCACCTAGGGCGAAGAGTGTTACAGCAAACAAAGGATGGACGGAATGCTGACAATGCAAACATTCTCCCCCAGTCAAAAGATCTGGGTTAAATCCATCGTTCTTTTGCCCACTACGCCACCCCAGTTTGGACCCAGCCATATGCAAATCAGTCTTGACCCTGTGCCCCATGGGAACAGTCCAGACCGAACTGCCAGGCCAGGTCCTCCCTGGACCGAAACAAGCATCCTGGGACCGGTTTCAGGGTATGTCACCCTTCTTCAGCCAGGCTAGCTTGAATCCAGTGGCACAGTGAGCAAGGGACCCACGTCTGGGCATACCCATCCCACCTAGGGCGAAAAGTGTTACAGCAAACAAAGGATGGACGGAATGCTGACAATGCAAACATTCTCCCCCAGTCAAAAGATCTGGGTTAAATCCATCGTTCTTTTGCCCACTACGCCACCCCAGTTTGGACCCAGCCATATGCAAATCAGTCTTGACCCTGTGCCCCATGGGAACAGTCCAGACCGAACTGCCAGGCCAGGTCCTCCCTTTACCGGAAACAAGCATCCTGGGACCGGTTTCAGGGTATGTCACCCTTCTTCAGCCAGGCTAGCTTGAATCCAGTGGCACAGTGAGCAAGGGACCCACGTATGGGCATACCCATCCCACCTAGGGCGAAAAGTGTTACAGCAAACAAAGGATGGCCGGAATGCTGACAATGCAAACATTCTCCCCCAGTCAAAAGATCTGGGTTTAATCCATCATCATTCTTTAGCTCACTCCGCCACCCCAGTTCAGACATGACCATATGCAAATCAGTCTTGACCCTGTGCCTCATGGGAACAGTCCAGCCCGAACTGCCAGGCCAGGTCCTCCCTGGACCGGAAACAAGCATCCTGGGACCGGTTTTGGGTTCATAACCCTCATCAGCCAGGCTATCTTCAATCCAGTGGCAAAGTGAGCAAGGGACCCACGTCTGGGCATACCCTGCCAACTTAGGGCGAACTTAGCAAAACCAAAGGGGATGATGTCCGGAGTGTTGAACATTGCAAGCACTCACCCCCAGTCAACTGATCTGGGTTTAATCCATCATCATTCTTTAGCTCACTCCGCCACCCCAGTTCAGACATGGCCATATGCAAATCAGTCTGACCCTGTGCCTCATGGGAACAGTCCAGCCCGAACTGCCAAGCCATGTCTTCCCTGGACCGGGAACAAGCATCCTGGGACCGGTTTCGGGTTCATAACCCTCATCAGCCAGGCTATCTTGAATCCAGTGGCAAAGTGAGCAAGGGACCCACGTCTGGGCATACCCATCCCACCTAGGGCGAAAAGTGTTACAGCAAACAAAGGATGGACGGAATGCTGACAATGCAAACATTCTCCCCCAGTCAAAAGATCTGGGTTAAATCCATCGTTCTTTTGCCCACTACGCCACCCCAGTTTGGACCCAGCCATATGCAAATCAGTCTTGACCCTGTGCCCCATGGGAACAGTCCAGACCGAACTGCCAGGCCAGGTCCTCCCTGGACCGAAACAAGCATCCTGGGACCGGTTTCAGGGTATGTCACCCTTCTTCAGCCAGGCTAGCTTGAATCCAGTGGCACAGTGAGCAAGGGACCCACGTCTGGGCATACCCATCCCACCTAGGGCGAAAAGTGTTACAGCAAACAAAGGATGGACGGAATGCTGACAATGCAAACATTCTCCCCCAGTCAAAAGATCTGGGTTAAATCCATCGTTCTTTTGCCCACTACGCCACCCCAGTTTGGACCCAGCCATATGCAAATCAGTCTTGACCCTGTGCCCCATGGGAACAGTCCAGACCGAACTGCCAGGCCAGGTCCTCCCTGGACCGAAACAAGCATCCTGGGACCGGTTTCAGGGTATGTCACCCTTCTTCAGCCAGGCTAGCTTGAATCCAGTGGCACAGTGAGCAAGGGACCCACGTCTGGGCATACCCATCCCACCTAGGGCGAAAAGTGTTACAGCAAACAAAGGATGGACGGAATGCTGACAATGCAAACATTCTCCCCCAGTCAAAAGATCTGGGTAAAATCCATCGTTCTTTTGCCCACTACGCCACCCCAGTTTGGACACAGCCATATGCAAATCAGTCTTGACCCTGTGCCCCATGGGAACAGTCCAGACCGAACTGCCAGGCCAGGTCCTCCCTGGACCGGAAACAAGCATCCTGGGACCGGTATCAGGGTATGTCACCCTTCTTCAGCCAGGCTAGCTTGAATCCAGTGGCACAGTGAGCAAGGGACCCACGTCTGGGCATACCCATCCCACCTAGGGCGAAAAGTGTTACAGCAAACAAAGGATGGACGGAATGCTGACAATGCAAACATTCTCCCCAGTCAGAAGATCTGGGTTAAATCCATCGTTCTTTTGCCCACTACGCCACCCCAGTTTGGACCCAGCCATATGCAAATCAGTCTTGACCCTGTGCCCCATGGGAACAGTCCAGACCGAACTGCCAGGCCAGGTCCTCCCTGGACCGGAAACAAGCATCCTGGGACCGGTTTCCAGGGTATGTCACCCTTCTTCAGCCAGGCTAGCTTGAATCCAGTGGCACAGTGAGCAAGGGACCCACTTCTGGGCATACCCATCCCACCTAGGGCGAAAAGTGTTACAGCAAACAAGGGATGGACGGAATGCTGACAATGCAAACATTCTCCCCCAGTCAAAAGATCTGGGTTAAATCCATCGTTCTTTTGCCCACTACGCCACCCCAGTTTGGACCCAGCCATATGCAAATCAGTCTTGACCCTGTGCCCCATGGGAACAGTCCAGACCGAACTGCCAGGCCAGGTCCTCCCTGGACCGGAAACAAGCATCCTGGGACCGGTTTCAGGGTATGTCACCCTTCTTCAGCCAGGCTAGCTAGACATTTTGTGGTAAAAGACAGAGAGGGAAGGTTCAATACTGTGGCTCCAGATTTGAAACTGGAACAGATGATCCAGAGATCACAGAAAAGCTCCATGCGAATTGTTTGTCAGAGCCGTAAAAGTGAATATGATGCCTAATGGAAGCTAATTTACCATGAAGTTCTTTATATTTGCAATGTTTTCAGAAAGATGACAAATTTAAAATTTATGGACCATCGTGAAACTGTTCCTCGCCACTAACCTGTGGGAAAGAGAGGGGAATGTGTTAATAAACATGTTGACAGCCTTCTTCCTTTAATGCAGCAGCAAGGAAACCCCTTTGAAATGACTGAGCCTGGGCGACTACACAACTTCGTGACCAAACAATATGTGGATAACGATATAAAGACACGTCTACTGGATGTCTGGAACATTGATCGAAACAATACGCAGAACTGAAGCAGGAGAGATGTGTATTGAAAGAGAAAAAGCTGTTTAACATAATCACTAAAGCTAAACTTCCACGCTTTAATTGCCATAGTAAGAGTTTCATCCAACCAGCCACTACAAAACAGGTTACAAAAAAACAACTTTCGCAAGCACATAGAGACATGGATGTAGTGAAAGAAAGGGGTGAATTTAATTTGGACATCCTGTCACATGATCTTCTTCCAACAAATGCATTATTTGACGGAGATGCTGCAACGAAACCAGTGAAGCACAAACTCGTACAAGAGCTTGAATAAAGCATTTCACCTGAAGAATTTCAATTAAAAAAAATGTGTCCTCATTGAAAACTGCTGTTGTTGTGTCACAGTTGCAAATGGTCAAGATTTAATCCATGAAAACTTCATAGACGTCATTCATACTGTTCTACAGATATCAAAGTCAGTGTGCACCTAGCAAGAACTGCACATTTTCTTTGACAGTTATCTTGAACTATCTGTCAAAGAATGTGAGAGAATCAGACGAATGTCTACAAGTTGAACAATTGACCTTGCCTGCATCAACATTTTGACACCTATACCTGTGCAACTTGATAAATCCAGGCAATCAACATTGAACAAGATGAACTTGGAGATGTTAACTCGCCAAAACATTGCTGATACTTCAGTGAACACTGAATTTCCAATTATTGCAAGTGGAATGATTGTCATTGAGGAGTTGGTGCCTGCAGGGATTTATTCAAAAGGTATGGGCCATATTGTTCAAGACCTTAACAGCAAACTGGAGGAAGCTGACCTTCGTGTTGTACCACATGTTGAGTAGGCTGTTCGAAATGGTTCCAATCGAGTCAATGTACTGTCCAATGGCACTGATGTTATTATTGTGCTACTTCAATTTGTTGCAATGTTCATAAGTCAAGGATTGTGAGAGTTATGGATACGTTATGGAACAGGCGAGAAAAGACACTTAATCCTGCTTTATATTCTGTACGAGGAACGTGACGCAGAGATGCCCAGTGTGCTTATCAAGGCATATATTCTTACGGGTGATGACACTATGAGCAAAATTGGAACAAAACTTGGAGCTTTAACTGCTCAACCTGTGAAGTTTTTAAAAGGATTTGCTGAGACAAAAGAAGAATGTCATCAACATCATTATAAACTTTATTTCGGTCATTAGACCTTAAAAGTGCAAGTGCATACAATTCATACAAATATTTTAGGTACATACAAGAATACATTGGTAATCAACTAAGAATATTACTGCATTGCTTAAAAATTTGATAAAAGGATAAAATAACACAGAAGCGATAAGAATTAGGGTCAGCAAGAGCCTATCCATAAGCAGGAGTAAATGGCATAGGCCGCCGTGCCGGCTTATTCTCATCACACATTTGATGAAAATAGCACTAAAAATGGAACCAATTAAAATCACCAATTTCACAGTTACATGAAGATTGAAAAGACATTTAAAACACCATAAGAAGTAGTTAAAAAGCTATACATTTACAAGTATAATGATGTTACAGTTTCAACACAGACCTTTGAATTGCCCACATATTACCGAGAACCTTGCGCAGACTACCAGGAGACTGGGATCAGATTTTAAAATGCCCAGTGCCTCGCGATGGCAACAAATGCCAAAGCGTATGCAAATGGGAACAAGCCATTTGCCTCTCGGCCGCCGAAACAGTGGACAGGCAAAAAATATGTGGCCAATTGACTCAACAGCAAGGGGACAGCCAGCACAAAACTGTGATGGGATTGATGGCTGTCGCCAGGAAGCTGTAAAAGAGTTCACAGGAAGTGAGTCGAATCTAAATTGCATGTAAAGCTGCCTATCCTGAGGAATTGTGATAGCCTCCAGATATTGTTCTTATGAGCCGGACAGTTTGGACTCCATGAAGTCCATGGTTAGGCAACCCCAGGATGGATACGATAATGAAGACAGAGCCACCCACTTCCAATATTATTTCTTTATCAATTCCTTGCTAGGCAGCCGTGCTGGATCCTTAGCTTCCCACACCCCCTCTAGTCCTATTGCAGTAAGAAAAGATTTCACCTCGCAAATCCAAGTAACTTTCTTATAGCGATAAAGGGCCATATGTATGAAGCCAATTTGCGATCGCAAATGCCGAAATTCACAGAATTTCAGCGTTTGCGATCATCGCAAATTAGCAGTGTGCAATGTAGCACACTTAAACCCCCTCGCAAAATAAGGAATCGCAAAATTTGCGATTCCCTATTTTGCGATTGCATTCAAGGAATCGCAAATAGCGATTCCTTAAATGCAATGTAAGAAGCACAAAAGAAAGTGCGATTTGGCCTTAAGGAATCGCAATTTACCACCAACTTCAAGTTGGTGGTAAATTGCGATTTCACTTAAAAATGCAAATTTTTGAATTTTTTAAAGTGCCATGTGGCGCACATACATGTCTTTAGGGCATGTATGTGTGCCACATGCGCACACATGCACATTTCAGGGGTGCAACAGGGTGTCCTTTTGACACCCTGGCACCCTTGAAATTGCATTCTCAATTGGGAATCGCAAATTGAGAATGTCTTCCCATTCATTCCTATGGGCCTCCTAGCCCATAGGAATGAATGGGAAGGTATTCCTTATTTGCGAATCTCAATTTGCAATTCGCAAATAAGGATATGTGGGATTCGCAAAATTATTTGCAAATCCCACATACATTGCATTTTGCGATTCTCAAATTGCAATTCGCAGAAAATCGCAATTTGAGAATCGCAAAACTGTATTTTGTTACATATGGCCCAAAGTGCCTTCACTTCAGAGAGTATTTAGCAAAACCCTTGCTCACTTTGCCACTGGATTCAAGCTAGCCTGGCTGATGAGGGCTGTTAGCCCAAAACCGGTCCCAGGATGCTTGTTTCCGGTCCAGGGAAGACATGGCTTGGCAGTTCGGTCTGGACTGTTCCCATGAGGCACAGGGTCAAGACTGATTTGCTTATAGCTGTGTCTGAACCGGGGTGGCGAAGTGAGCTAAAGAATGATGATGGATTCAACTCAGATCTGTGACTGGGGGTGAGTGTCTGAAAAGTTTCAGCATTCCGTCCATCATCTCCTTGTGTTTGCTTTGTTCGCCCTACGTTGGCAGGGTATGCCCAGACGTGGGACCCTTGCTCACTTTGCCACTGGATTCAAGCTAGCCTGGCTGATGAGGGCTGTTAGCCCGAAACCGGTCCCAGGATGCTTGTTTCCGGTCCAGGGAAGACATGGCTTGGCAGTTCGGTCTGGACTGTTCCCATGAGGCACAGGGTCAAGACTGATTTGCTTATAGCTGTGTCTGAACCGGGGTGGCGAAGTGAGCTAAAGAATGATGATGGATTCAACTCAGATCTGTGACTGGGGGTGAGTGTCTGAAAAGTTTCAGCATTCCGTCCATCATCTCCTTGTGTTTGCTTTGTTCGCCCTACGTTGGCAGGGTATGCCCAGACGTGGGTCCCTTGCTCACTTTGCCACTGGATTCAAGCTAGCCTGGCTCATGAGGGCTGTTAGCCCGAAACCGGTCCCAGGATGCTTGTTTCCGGTCCAGGGAAGACATGGCTTGGCAGTTCGGTCTGGACTGTTCCCATGAGGCACAGGGTCAAGACTGATTTGCTTATAGCTGTGTCTGAACCGGGGTGGCGAAGTGAGCTAAAGAATGATGATGGATTCAACTCAGATCTGTGACTGGGGTGAGTGTCTGAAAAGTTTCAGCATTCCGTCCATCATCTCCTTGTGTTTGCTTCACTTCAGAGAGGGCAGCAACATAAGGAAGCAGCTCGGGGGTGGAATAGACGTGAAGCCAAAATAGAAGGGGGCGTAACTTGGCCCTCTCGATAATGGTGGCTCGTCCCATATCCAGCCTTAATGGATGAAGAGGGGTGCTCTGCAGGAGTGAAACCAGGGCCCTCAGGAATTTATTCTCTGTGTTCAGAAGGCCTTCTATCTTTTCGAATTCCCACAGTTCTGCACCGTACAATGCCGAACCTACTGCCTTGCAGTCATATATGTGGAGAGGGGCTGCTACTGGTTTGCTATGGGAGATCCTGTGCTCTTTAATCAAAGCCCCAGTTATCTGTCTATGATGGAGAATGCGCTTTGATACCTGGGGCTTCCAGGACATGTCGTCCGAGAGAGTGATCCCCAGATAGTCAAAGGTACTCACTCTCTCCAGCGGGACCCCACCCAGTGTTAGCTTTCCTTTATACATTTTGTGAGGGTTCAACATTAAATGCTTTGTCTTCGAGGTATTAACCTCTAGGCCTCGGGAATCACAGAAAGCCTTGAAGCGGTCTAAAAGTAATTGTAGCCCTCTAGGGGTTTTAGAAACTAACAACGTTTTGTCAGCGAACAACAGTGTTACCACTTTGTGGTGCTTATTTTTGTCTGACCCAGCCTGATATGGGGACAAGATATTATGGTCGCTGATCTAGGCCTGCATCTTCAAAAGGAGTGCGCGAGCGAGCACCTTTTTAACACAGTCAATGAGGCTAAAAGGCCTGGAATTGGATGGTATGGAACTATCGCCCTTCTTATATACTGGGATTACCTCTACTCCCTTCCATGAGGATGGTATTTGAGCCCCAGCTGCAATCCCATTAGCTAGGGCCAAGATGTAGTTGTCCAGTTCTCTGGATCATTCACAAAGACATCACCCGGGATGCCATCCGGGCCAGGGGCTTTGGCCCTTACAATAGAGTTGACACTAGTCATGATTTCATCTTTAGAGAAGAAATCAATGGCAATAGGATGAGCATATCCAAGGGTGGGGTCTTCAATATCAGTAACACAGGGTCCAGAATAGAGTGACGAGAAGTGATGAAACCAGGCTGCTGTTAAAATGTTATTAGTCGGCGGCTGGGGTCTATTTACTTCCCCCCTAGTTACTAAAAGCCAGAATTGCTGGGAATCTTTTCTGGTGCAGGCCTCTCTGATTTGCTCCCATCTATTTTTATCCCATTCCCTTTTCGCTCTACCCTGGGCTAACTTGTAGGATCTCCTCACCTCCCTTATTTGGTTCATTTTGTTTGCCCTAATGACATGGGCTAGTTGATAGCGGAGGCTCCTACACTCCTTGTTGAACCAAACAAACTGCGACCTGATCTTCTTTCCAGTTGCCTGAGGGCATCTTGGTTCACTAAAGCAAGTAGCCAACTGTTCAAAAAGGTGGCCATGGCAAGCTGAGATCTCATCCAGCCCTCCCTGGAGTTGGGCCAGTCTATGTAGCTCTGCAGTGCTTGCCAAAAGATTGGACTTGATTGTTTCTAGTTTGTGTACATCTAAGGTTACCTGGGACCATTTTAGGCACCTGTTGTCATTAGTTGGGTGAATCTCCCTTGACGTGAGGGTGATGTTAGTAGAATTCAAGGGGATACCAAGTACAATTTTCAAAGGGTTGGGGTCGCTATTTGTGGTATGACCCACAGTCATATCGATCACTCTGGGCCACAATTTCAGGTCCAGCAGGAAGTAGTCTATGCGACTTATATTGGTAGTTCTATTAAAAGTATTGGCCCTCGTTTTGTCTGACTTTGTGCAACCATTTGCTGCCCTAAGGCCGAACTCGAGAGTGAGGGCATTGAGCTGGAGTGCTACTTGCGACCATTTTTTAATGGGGGGTATATCATGGTCGGGAACAAACCACATCTCTTCTTCCTCCCTACTCCCACATATGTCCTCCTTCTCTAGGGGTTCAAAAGTAATGTTAAAGTCGCCAGCTACAACCAATAAGGGCTGTGTGGCCCTGTTGTCCAACAGTTCTTCCAGCTTTAGCAGAGTGGTCGACCTCCTACCTGATCTAGTTCCTCGTGCGTAGACATTGAATATGTCAATTGCAGTACCATTTGTTCCCCTAATTTGGACAGCTAGAATGTCAGGGCTATTGTATGTAAGCTCCCGTAAAATTCATTGGAGCGCAATTTTCACCCAAATCAGCAACCCCCCGGATGGGCGGCCTGGTTTATTGGAACATGTTGGGCAATGTAAAGTGAGGTAACCTGGTATATATACGGGGGAAATAGTCCAGGTTTCCTGGAGGATACAGATATCAAAGGATTCAATAAATTGAATCCAATGCATAAGGGACATTTTCGACCTCACCCCTGCCACATTCCATGAGACCAGACTAAGCCTACAGGGGTTAGCTTGCTCATTGATGGGGGTGGATTGCATGATGTTAGTGGTGACCCCTGCTTGTGTTTCAGCCCGTATTAATGGCAGAAGCAAACCCCCTCCGCTGGGCCCTTCATCGGCAGACAACAACTCCTTTTGGTTCCCAAAGACATTAGATTGGGTGAATTGTGAGAAGATATCTGACTGGTAGCTATCGTTTGTCGCAACTATTTGAGTGCTATAGGAGCTCGCCCATATGATGTAATGCATGCAAAATTAGCTTGGTGTTCGAGTCAATCATTAGTTGCTAGGATAGAGCCTGAGCCTGGGAGGGCATCTGAGTGGTGGACAATAGGCAACAATGTAAGTTGAGGGGGTCGATACTTAAGCTTGATGCCAGTAGGAGTAGGAGAGCTCAATATAGCTTCTAGAGCTATCAGATTGTGGGCCCCCTTTCCATCTGCCAAAAGCAATTCTATGCAGTCTGCCTGGGTGTTAGGGCGGGTTAGCCTTTTGGCTCGCAAGATATCCTCCTGTATAACTGAATGACAACCCCTTACATGACGGATTCAGTGGATGGTGTTATTGGTTAGAGAGTCCTCACCTTCGTATTTAACATAGGAAGGAACTTTGGGCACGTTAATCATAGAGACACACTTGGGAGGCAACTGAGTTTGTTTGCGCCAATCAATGGGGTTGCTTGGGGGGTTTGTCGGTACTAGAAAATTGCAAAAGATGGTCAGGGTAGAAACAACGCCCTACTGTACAGGTCTGCCTTTGTTAACTAGTGTCCAAGCATTTTGCATCCCCCCAGGAGCTATATGAATAACTGGTAGTGCAGCGGTACACTTGTTGGTGGCGCATGTAGGGTGCTGGTGCGGTTCTGCCATGGGAAGATGTGGGTTATTAATGAGCAGAGTCGGATTTGTTTGCTGGGTAGAGATCTGCTTCGGGGGTTGGACTTCAGAGTCACCTCTGGCTAGAAGGAATTTAACCTGCTTAGTGAGTTCTTGAACAGCAGATTTCAGCAAGGTGACTACTGAGCTCAAATCTGCTATAATTCTAGAGGTGACAAGGTCATTCCTAGCTAGCCTATCTGAGGCGGCCTCGCACCCTAATCCAGCACTACCACCATCCATTATCTCCTCTACTACCCCATTTCCCATTGCGCCTTCCCCATTCTCCAGCACCTTTCCTCCCATTTGCGTGCAACCTAAATTCAAAAGCGGTGAAAATCGGTTTGTTTGGGTGAGTTCAGTGTCTGCGGTGCCTGGGGCTGGGTCAGTAGTTAGAGGTACAAGGATCCATGATTCAGCCTTGTCTATAATAGAGGGCAATGGTATATAACGAATAGGCGATTTGGTTGAGCTACGTGTGGTGGGTTTTTTGAACATTTGGGGAATACGTTTTTGCAGCTTTGGGTTTAAATCGATTTGGTGATCAATCAATGTTAGGGGGGCAGGAGGTTCGATTAGGTGTAACGGGGCTGGTGGAACAAAGATTTCCTCACATTCAACTAAAAGATCGTCAATCCGATCTAGAACACTTACGAACCTGGTTGGCTTTGTTGTTTTTTGGCCGAGCCTCCCCACTCCCACAATCAGTTGACTTCCTTTTCCTTTTTGCTGAGACAGAAGAAGAATGTGATTTTAAAGACGTAGAAAAATACCTTGTGCGTGTCTAGAAAACGAGTTCTGACTGTCACACATTTGACGATCTTTGGTACAGTGAGTTCAAGAGCTCAGTCCCGCTAAGTGACCTTCCACCAACATAATATTCTGTCCATGGACACATTAAAAGAGCATTCCACTTGATCAGAACATGTGTAAATGTTTTGGATCATGCATATGTAGAGAAAGATCCGTGTGAATTTGGTTGGGAAGATATTGATGAGGTGCTAAAACCTACGAAATTTCTAAAGTCACTACCCACAGAACTTACACATATATGTACTTGCAAAACCTGTGCTACAAAAAGATGTCCCTGTCGATATGCTCTTCTAAAATGTTCAACATTCTGCAAATGTACCACAAGCGATTGCTGAAACAAAGAAATAAAGTGAACTGTGAAAATGTGTCTAAAACAGGAGTGATTAACATTATTTTTTTCATATTCAAATCATAAACATTGTTTGGTGTATACATAAAAGGATTAAAAAAATTATTATTTGTTTCATTTCTATATATGCCTCTTCTTCCTTTATTATAGCCGCCATTTTGGAAAATGGCAGAAGGGTTGCTCTGAAGGGTTATTTTCTGACTCTATAAGACTACTTGACCCCCAAAACCTATGTTTTGACACCAAAATGACGTATATATGTCTCATGGTTCCTGAAATATTACATCATCACTGCAACACATCTGCTATTTTTAAAAATGTCATCCAGAAAAATTCGGCCCGGATCAGCAGTGCCTACCCAAGCTAAATTATTTCTCTAATGATCCAAAAACACAAATCAAATATGAAAATCTCTGGACAACAATTTTTTTACAGAGGTATATCAGGGGGCCGGAATTAAATTGTGAATGAAGTATGAAACTAAAGATTTTGTAAAGCTAACAAAGATTAATTATGTAATGCACCATTAGACACATACAATAATATTTTTTTATGACCCCACGAGACACTCGTGAGCTACTTGCGAGAGGTCCACGAGAGCAAAGACACACACTCCAAGAAACACATTATGATTGGTTCATGTCATTACATGCAAAAGGAAGAATGCATCCTTTTTTGCTCATTTGCATTTTGGATTTTGGTGTGGGCAGACCCTCCTAAGTTCTTGAGTTTCCTTATAGGAAACATTTTTGTCTGACAATACAATCTCTTCCTCTGATTCAGACGATCAGACATGAGGAGTTCCACCACCTCAACCTGCTTATCCTGCCAAAGAATGTCTCAGAGCTTCAACCCCTTTCAACCTGGGGACACTATACCTGCTCAGGTACATTCCAGTCAAGTGGATAATTACCCTGCATATTTAAATAAAGCTCTTATTTGATGCTTGTGTAAGCAGATTATGTTTTAATATGAGATCAGCAAAGCAGCGCAGGATATGCTCGCATAAAACCAAAAATGCCCTGCCAGGCAATAGTTATTTTTATGAGGAATTATATTTTTCCAAGTTCTTTTCCTGTTTTTTTCAAAGGAAAAAATGGTTTATTTTTTAAATGTTTTTTGAACCAGCATTATGTCTTAATTTGTCCCTGTTTTAAAATAAAAAAAAGACAAACATTTTTATAAAAGTTAACAAATGCAAAAAAAGTGAAATTGTTTACAGACCAGAAAAAAAGGCTCTTTTCAGAGCTGCCTTATAGTGTCATTATCCACTGATTTTCTATTATAAATTCCCCTTTTGAAAAAAAAACTCCTGTCAGAGTCTCATGGGAGCTCAAGAACACAATAAACCTGACACAAATCAAAAATCTATTTTTTTTGTCTTTTTTTTTTACCTGAATAGGTGAATCACAAAAGAGCCTTTTTTGGTTCTTTTCTACTGGTTTTGTGTTTTTTTATGTTTCTTTATAACAATCTTGTGTGTGTTTTTTTACATAGTGCAAACAAGAATTAAGGGGATATCAGATGAATAACAGATTCTAAACTGAGAGAAAAACTATGACCCCCCCCCCCAAAATCTAATGCCTAGGCGGGCATTTGTGATTGTCACTGGCTGCTGCATTCTCTTCCGAAGAAAAAATTATTGTCTTGCAAAGGCAACAAAATTTGTTTAATTCACGTAGGCTGGGTTGTTCGTAGTCTGACTTGCCATAACCTGAGATGTTGCTGGTTGCCCTGGTTGGAGATATGTAGAAGAACCTGAAGAGGCTTCTAGCTCTGCATTCCTCTGCATCTCTGCACAAGTTAGATGCTCGGGATGGATTCCCCTTAGGTGACGCAACATTCATGTTGTCCCCATACTGTACAGTTTTCGTGTGCCCCTACTGAACTCCTTATGGTACAGTTTATATTTAACATGCTTGGCAGAAACCTTGTTCCCTACAGTTGCCATCTCAAAGAACTATCATGCAAGGGATTTCTTCGGTCGTTTTGCAGGTTGGAGTGGTCCAACTTGTCTCTTATCATCAGTGTCAGATAAACACCAGTCCACCAAACCCCTGAGCAATAGGAGAGAAGATCTTCCTAAGGGTTGATAGATGTTTCCACATGCAAGAGCTGCTGCTTAATGAGAAAAGAAGGGTAACCACTCCCTTCAATAATTCATGGTAAGTTTTAACCAATAAAATGTTGTTACCTGTGTGTGTGTCTACTCTTGTGGGACACATGCAAGCCTCTTGCAAGATGCTCGCAAGATAGTGTAGTTGTTAATTCAGTTTTACAGTGTTGTATTTACAGATTATTCATTAGTTGTATATGTATTTAATGCAAATAGCGAAGAAGGGTGTGATTGATCTATCTATATTAATGTAATGTCTATTTGATTATAATCGATGACTCTCAAGAGAGGCTCGCGAGAGTCAGGCACACAATACCCCACATTCAGTCTGAAGGGGCAGAACTTCCTGTTTCACTGTTGCAGATGCAGATGGCTCATGGGACCTTACTTTGGTAATGCAGTTTATAATAACGTAATAAAAAGTTTGATCCTACTATTTATATGAAACACACATAAAGGAACTGTACATGACAACATTACAAACCTACAATAACTTTTTCTAGATTTTTACGATCCCGCGAGCCTCTTACGAGTCACTCGTGAGAGGACTGCGAGAGCGGAGGGACACCCATATTTTATTGGTTAATATTAATGCCTTACATTATTGCAGGAAGTACCCTCCCTGCTTTGCTCATTTGGGAAACCCTTTTGGGTGTGTTCATATCTACTGCTGGTCTCAGGATTTCATTTGACTGTTTACTGAAAGATAGTTTTTTAGGACAGAAACTGAAAAATCATGTCTTCTTCCAGTGACTCAGATCAGGAGGCAGGACCATCCACTACATCTGAGCCTCCGAAGGCCATCAAGGAATCCTTGGTATAGTATTTTTTTACAATTCCCAATGGAACTAAAAAAGGTGTCTTCAAAGATAATGACATGCAAATTGTGCCACAAGGAATTTTCTTGTGGCACATGCAAATAATATTCTTTTGGTACTATTGGGATGTGGTGCCATATGCATTCAATGCATGCCAATAGACTGGCTAGGGCAGAGTTGCCGAAAAGTGCTGAGGCACCATTTAGCACAACACCTGCAGATGTAATAACTCCAGAGGTTCAGGCTAGGGGGCAGACTGCAACCCTGCCTATCTGAATAAGGTGCACTACTGTCTACTTTTTGGGAGAATTATTTTTGCCTCTGAAATGTGCAGAAATGCTCAAGACAACCTTGTTCAGGCACCACAATGCCTACAAGACCAGTAGATTTTTTAGCTTTTTTATCTTACTTCCAAGTTTATATTTCCTGTTTACCTTCACATCTTCTAGGTGTTTGTGTTTGTTTTTGTTTTTCCCAGAAATATCAAAAAACAATAAAATAATCACAACATTGTTAAAAAATAAAAAAAAAGTAAAACTTCAAAAATACAGACAAAAGGCTCTTTTAAGAGTTACCATATATTATCATCATTATCTCCACATTTTCTTTTACAACTCCCTCTTTTTGGGAGGGGTTAAACTCCCACGGGACTCTCACGGGAGTAGCAGTACCAAAACAGCACCATTCTCTCTGCATTTGTTAGAATGAAACATTTGTGAACATCTCACAAGCTCATACATTTCATTGTGCTTAGTAGGCATTGAGGATGAACTGGCTTCTTATGTGAGAGCTCCTTCTGAGATGATAGATGTGTGAAATAGAGGATGGAGAGGTGCTTTCCTCTCTGCTGAGACCTCTCCCCAGGGTGATCAATTGTGTCTAGTAGAGCTTTGCTAGAAACCAGCCTCTCTATTGAAAAGTCTATTTTTGAAAATGAATATACAGAGAAGGGTGCAGGTAGGGACTTGCTTCTCTGGTAAGATCTCTACCTTGTATAACTTAAGATTTTTACTTAAAGACTTTGCTGCTGCTATCTCTTCCGATACATCCTTCATATTTGTCTTTTCTGACTTTGTTATGTATAAAGAGATGTATCGAGCTACAGCAATAGAATTGTTTGCTACAAACTGAATATCCATGTTGGCATTCCACATGAATAGGATTACTGGATCGTAATAATTTATAAGTTTTAAAGCTTCACTTCTTTGTCGGTTATCTCTTCCTCAGATATCCTCCCAAGGTGACATGTGTGCATAGTAGTGTGTGCAGAGAGAGTAGATGTTTCGATAGCATATGTACACAGGGTAATAATCATGGTTAGCAGGGTATCAGTAGGGACTGGCCTCTCTGCTGACATCCGTCCCCAGGGTGACCTTTGGTATTTTAAGTGAATTTCTAGGGTTTTTAAAAAAATATATAAAGTAATATTTTATTTCCAGGTGAACACACTAGGATGGGGGAAGAAGCAATCTTGTCCAAACACATTTCTTCCAAAGGGAATCCCTTTGCAGGATAATGTATGGAAAAAGACTGCACTGCCCTCTGAAACCTCTCTTTTCATAGATATGTAGGCATAGTAGGGTGTGATGAAGGACTAGCTTTCCTGCTTATACTCTTCCCCTGACAGATGTATATAGTTCAATGCCAACAAGTAAGACTCTGTGGTAAAATCTAAGCCTTATGAAATGAGTGTACATATTAGAGTATAGGAAGGGACTCACCTCTCTACAGAGTGGTCACTCTTAGAAAACTGCTGTGCATTGTAGATTGTGGAAAAGGACTGCCTTTTGCAGTAAGGGCTTTCTGTTGGATGGATGGGTGTGTGTCGTGGTGTTTGGGAAGAGATTTATTTCTCTGTTCTCTCGTTTCTAGCCCACTACTGAGGACTATATTAGTTGCTCCAGGTCCTGAACCAGTGTTATAGAGCTGAGGACACACAATCGACTATAACAAATGAGAGACCGTTTTTCAACTGGTATTGCCTGAGGCAGAACACCTGTAAGTATATCAAAAGATTGCACTAAAATACATTAGAATGTTCTCAATCCAAAAAGAATATCCAGAAACACAAATATTGGATATTTTACCCGAAAACATGTTCCACCTATTATAAACTGTGAGCCACTTTAGTCTCTTCAATATAGTTCCTTACATTCTAAAGTTCTAATATACCTTTATACTCTACTGTAGTAGGCTATACCAGCCATTTAAGGCATTGTCCTGTGTTAAAAAACTAACCTGTGGATGAGGGACTTTTACAAGGGAGTGGAATTTTAATGGCTAGTATAGTCCAGGTACAGTTCACTATGAGGGTATTAGAACATTCCATCCCTTGAGGGCAGACCATCCTAATTACTGAAACAAAAGCTTCAGAGTTGAAGGTATTTAAATCTTCCTCTGCATCAAAGTCTTTCTTTCACAGCTGTCCCTGTGATTGCTCTACATATAACAGCACCTGTATTTTGTTGATCATTCACAACATTAGCTGTGAAAGGGTTGCTCTTTCTAATACAATAATAAATGTACGTAGTAGAGTATATAGAGACAGTGATATCTCCTATAAAACCTCTCCACACCGTCATAATTGCATGTAGTATAGTTTAGTTAGTAAGTTCTGTTGAAAACTGTCTATTCAATCATAGATGTACATCGACGAAGAATGGAGATAGAGAGTGATCCCTCTGATAGGAAATTTCCCCAGTATATTGGACACATGTGCAAGGTTGTATGCAGAGATTGTTTGTCATTGACACCTCCTCTCAGGTATTTGGACAAATTATCATATTGTGCTAAAGAAATATCATGTCAGGAATATTGGGACTTCAAGTATACCATGGCCAGGAATATCGAAGGTAAAAATATAGCTTTAAGTGTTGTGTTTAATATCATTGTCAAAAATATGAATGTAGTAAATATCATAATGTTTTTATTTTGTGTTTATTTTTGATTATTATTAATTCATTCAATTGTTTAAATTTGTATTTTAAATTGTATTGATATTTTTAATCAAGAATTGAGGTTTTTTTGTAACTGGATTCTGGGTTATTGGGGGATAAGGTTGGGGAGATTTTTGACAATATATTTAACATTTTAAGTTAATAATTTTAAAGATATGTAAATGAATTATTCTGAATTTTAAAATGTAATTTATTACATAATTTTTTTGAATTTTTTTTTAAAAAGGGCCTGATTACAAGTCTGGTGGTCCGATTGCCCAAACACCACGACCGCGGCCACCAGAAGACCACATCGCTGGCAGTCTTCTGACCACCATATAACGATTTTACAATGCCACCAGCGGAGTGGCTGCGGAGATCTTGCGGCAGTGGTGATTAGTTTTCCATATGTATCGATGCCTGTGTGAATATTTCAACTGTATATAAGTCAAATGCACACATATACATGATACATGTGGAATAATACCACCTACCCATTGCCGAAGTCTGGCCCATATGTGGGTAGTCCAGGCAATGGGTATATGGTACAAAAAGGACTCACAGGTATATAGTCGCAAACAGGGTTGTAATCCTCGGGGTGAAGAGGTTGGTGTGAAGGGGGAACCTTAAGAAAGGGATCCATGTCGAACTCTAGTCGAAATAACAGAAAAGGGGTTAGTATGCACCCCATATCCTTCGGTTCCACTGACTTGAAGCTGGCGGTCCTACCACAGCGGTTGGCTTGTCGGAAAGCCAGTTAGTAATAAAGACTGCAGTGATACACTTATGTGCCGCCCTATGGCAGCTGCTTTTCCTCGAATGCAACCCCAGCAGTTTGCAGTGTGCTGGCAGTGTAGGCGGCTCAGCCGCGGTCTTTGCAATAGTAATCCACCCATGTCGTAATACGACGGTCGGACCACCGAGCACAGTTCGACTGCAGCCATGGGTACAATAAGGCCCTTTATGTTAAATAAGATATATAATTATGGATTTAAAAAAAGAAAATTTAACTATATTTTAAAATATGAAATTTAATTTTTTACATTTTCATAAAGTAGTATATTTAGATTTATTTTGATGTTTAAATTAAAAATATTACATTATTTTTATGAAATTGGTATAGTTGTAAAAAAAATGTAAATTAAAAATGTATTTTGAAAATGTTAAACATTTGTTTGCAAAACATTTACAATGTAAAAATATAAAAAAGTTTATGAATGGTAGGAAATATTTTTTAAAATAGTTAAATTTTTTTCATCAATGTAACTTATAATTTTTAAGTTACAACGTTAGTACTTTAAATAAGTGTGTTATAATATAATCTTTTTGTTGATTCTGTATTTACTAAAATGTGAGAATGTGCTTTATTAATTGTGTATTTTATATTTTAATTTTATAATATTCTAGGTAAAACATTTTATTTTGCACTGGATTTATAAAATGTGAAATTTTTAAGGTCCAACGCCTTCCCTCAAATTAGTATAGATTGGAGTGAGAATAGTAAACTTCACCCTTTTAGTGTCCAACACCTTCCTCAAGCTGGTTTAGATTGAAGTGGGAATAGTAAATGCCACCTCTTTAGTGTCTAACACCTTCCTCAAGTTGCTTTAGATTGGAGTGGGAATAGTAACTGGGACCTCTTTAGTGTCCAATACCTTTCCCAAGTTGGTTTAAATTGGAGTGGGAACAAAAGCAATTATAAAGTGAATTAAATAAAACAAATTGTTGCAAGTTTTTAATAGTAGAAAATAGAAGTAAATCGGATTATATATATATTTGTAGAGTGAACATTTTCAAATCTTAATTTTTCATTTTTAAACTTATTTTAAATACATTTTTAACATTATTTTAACATATTCTTTATTAAATAATTGTATATTATTTAATTTATACGTTACAATTTTTCCAAAATTCTTTACAACATTGTTTGACATGTTTAACATTTTAAAATAATTTTTTACATTTATTTGACCTTTTACTATATTTCCCATTCACCTTCTATTTTGTAGTCTGTTGGTGTTATTTTGGGTCATTTGTCCAGGAACCAAGTTGCAGTTAGTTGCTGCTGTTCATTGGAACAGTTAAGTCCTTTTTTAAGGATTTTTTAATGGTTTTGCGGGTAGAGGAGGTTTAGGATGCATGGATAAATCTTGGATATAGTGTTGTTTGCGACTTTTTTGTATATTTAAATGTGTTTTTGGTAGTGTTTTGCACTATTTTGTTTTGCATTTTTTAAAAGTGTTATATTAATGTATGAATGTTTTAAGTTAAATTATGTGATGTTTTGAAGATTAAATGTTATGTATGTGTATTTTGGGACTATTATGCAGGTGGGGGTTTAACATTTCTTTTACAGGTTTTTGTCAACAAACAATTTCTATGGGAATTTGGAGCTTATGATTTTTATTTTAAAGTAAATCAGTTTTGTTTTATTAGAAACCGATGGTTTTTACCTAGATTTCCTTATTATTTTGAGTTTCTTCGAGCGGTTCTTTTTTTAAAACACTTTTTCGGGTTTTTTTATGGAACCTGCAGACTTGGGATTGTTTCAAGGGATTTCGATTGGATTGGATTGTTTACATTTTTGTATTTTTGGAGGGGCTTTTTGGATTCATTTTCTTTGTCTTTTTGTGGATTACTATTTTTTGTTATTTGGAGATGGAGAAAGATCTGCAGCTACAAAACAGAAGGGGCTGATTACGAGTTTGGCGGTCCATGGACCGCCCTGACGGCAGGGGTGGTCTGACCACGGTGAGCTTGGGGGTCCGACCTCCCTATTACGAGTTGGGCAGATTGGCTTCCCAAACACGGACACTGATCCGCTGACACTGCCTCCAGCGTGGAGGAGCGGAGCGGGACCAATGAGGCTGTGAGAGGCTCGGACGGCCAGTGAAACCGCCTGCCCAATTACGAGTTGTCTCACAGCCGGCGGGATTGTGGCAGTCCAACCACCACTTATGAGAAGGCGGAAAGGGAGGAATATAAGGCTCAAGCTCACCTCCACATGTCCTGTGCCACTATCGAGATGATCTTGCGTGTCCTGCCACTGCTGTACCTGCTCGATCACATCCGAAACAAACAACTTCACGGATGAAATTGGCGGTAAGTCACACAACTACCTGTTGCCATAGACTTCTCTGTAAATCGATGCCCTGCCGTGGACCAGGCAAGGGAGATTGGGTACCCAATTATTTCACATGTATACAGGGACCCTGGCTGGCATTGTTTCATAGCAATCATCCTACACAAAGCTTTAGGATGCCCTCCCAGGCCCAAATATTTGTACTGCACAGGCATACTGTTTACAAATGGACATGTGTCAGCATGTTATTTAAAGTGAGAGTGATGTTGAAGTTAATATCTGTTCCACAACACCACCTCATCCACAATATCACACCTATCAATCTGTGTCACACATAACTCTAGACCATTCTCACTTCTCTGCCATGTCACCACTGATCTTCACTAGTTGTGCAGCTCACCATTTTGCAAGGCTTGTGAAAGGGACATTGAACTGACTACAACTACCAAGAGGCCTTGGGAGTCTATCTTCGACCAACATGCTGCACTTCTTCTGCCCTTTTTCACTTCTCTGCCATGTCACCACTGACCTACACTTGTTGTGCAGCTTAACATTCTCAAGGCTTGTGAAAGTGACATTGAACTGACTACAACTACCCAGAGGCCTTTGGAGTCTAACTCTAACCATGATGTCTTAGTGAATATGACACGATCACAATGCACACATCCCTGCTCCCGTCGTGAGGTCAAAGAAACATAATTATGGATGTTTTCTCAAAGTCAAACACACCTTCCCAGCTATATAACTTTGTAGTCAACTCTCACACATATTCCACATCAAAAGGCAATGTCACTCAATGAGATAGCATAGAGCAGTGGGAGAAACATTTAAAGGGTACAATGGAAACACACTCTGCAGAATAACTATGCTGCAATAGGGGGACCCTGAAAGCCTGGGGCAGTGGGCCACAGTTCCATTTAGCACAGGCTTGACAAACCTCATGAGCACTGGACCTGGGAACTGAACTATATCAGAGAAAAACAATAGAGTAAACAAGTGCCAGGCCTGTGTAGGTAATATGTAAGTGCAACTCATGAAAGCAAACATTATCACAATATCTGCAACACATCTAAAGGAAGCAGCTGAAAGGTACACCCTGAAAAATGGACACTTGTCCATGCAGAACTACACAAAGTATCACATGTTGACACCCTCCATGTGTGGATTCACCAATTTTTTGCTTCAACACACCAAACACATACCCAACCTAAATCATAGTGAGAAGGGCACGCTAAATGATGTTGACAGTGGCCAAGCTGAAATACTTATCAAATGGAAAACCACACAATGCAATGTCACCCTCAGTTGGTTTTCATCCCACATATCCATTCAATGAACATGTCCGCTCGTCCACTGTAACTCCAGAACAGGTGCAAAGGTCAGATCACACTCACCCCTTCGAAGGGATCACCATTTTGGGCCAAACTTACACAATTGTAGTCGCACGTACTTAAGGAAGCCATAACATCCAAAAGCATGAAATGTAATGGCAGGACTAACGTTTCATCAAAATGTAAGTTTTTAAATTCCAAATGATAATAACAAAGGCCAATGGCCAGTCCAAATGTCCCATGTGGCCAAGCACAATGCTGTACCACTCCACTTGCCTAACATTACACTGCCAGGAAACCTCCCCAGGAAGGGACATCTAGTTGGCAGGCCAGGAACCTCAAAGAAGTCACTAGGGAGTGCTGGGATTGGTATTGGGAGGGGTTGGGTCGACTATGGGAGGGGGACAGTGGCTTGGGCAGCGGGAAGGCCAAAGGAAAACCGAGGGATTTCCATGGGACCTTGGGGAGGTGTGATGACAAGGGATGGGCTTTGGGAGGTAGATGGAGGGTCAGTGTCTGCAATGAGTGAGCCTGTTGTTGGTGCTGGTGTGTGTGGGTCTGAAGTGTGTTGTATCTGGGCGGTGTCTGTTGGTGCATGTATGTGTGTGGTGGTGCTGGTCTGTTCAGTGGGTGCATGCCTGGACTTCTTGCTGCATTTGGGGGGTGGTGTGCTACATGTGGAAGTTGGTGTGGGTGTGTGCTTACGTTTGCGTTTGCTGGGGACAGGCATGGCGTAGGAGGCTGGCTTAGTATATAGTGCACACTTAATTAAGTGAAGCACTTTGCACTAATCCAGATAACCCTTATGGTGATTTTAGTGGTCTTAGACAACCTTAGAAAGCTCTCTAAGTGGTAGCTGTGGAGAGCAGCCTTCAGGCTTATCCAGAAGGAGTGTTAAGCAGCTTGTTTTACCAGATCTAATCATGTATCGTAGGTTAAATGAAAAAGAACCACACAGTGTATATATGAAAATATGTCTATTTATTACACAACACTCACTAACACATTGGTATATCTCCTACCCAAAAATATAAACACAAATACACACAATCCGTTACTTGCAAATAGGTAAGTAAGCACAATACACAAAGGTCTCCGGGGGAGACCAAATCATATACTAAAAAATAAAAAAATGGAATGCGAACTGCGACCGAAGTCGGGACTTTGACCAGGAGACTCATAAGAGCTGGGGACACAAGGTACCACCCAAGGTACGTACCCAGGAACCCCACAGAGGCTGTGTGCGGAGTGGAAACACAGCGGCGTACTCAATAGAAGTCAATGGAAAAGTTGCGGTTGCTGTTTTGAAGAAGAAGGACCCTTCCCAGTGGACCCTGAAGAAACCCCGTGGAAGACAGAAGGTTGGCGAGTCACCCCACCCATGGATACCCCAGTAACCAGGATACTACACCAGCGAAGCCGGGTGTATAGGTAAGAAGGGACGTCGGAAACCGCCATAGACCATAATGGAGGACTTCGGTAAAAATGCTGCTGGCGAAGACTATGCAAGAGTCCGGTGGAATCCAAGGGTGGATTCTTGAAGAGAAGAACCTGCAAGCAGAGGTGACAGAGTCTATGCCACTTGGATGTGACTAAGAAGCACAGAAGAGCAATGCCCACTAATGTCGGATGATGCATGAGTGATGACGTAACCTTGTCGCTGCAGCTGCGTGGACCAGGCGATGCTGAGGAAGACCAAGAGCTGCACACGAGCTGCCCCACATCGGAAGTTGAGAACCAGGGGGTCGGTGTCCAGCAGGAGCACCAACAAGCCTTGGCAGCTGCAACAGGCATGGAGAGCGAAGAAGGAGCAACGTCCAAGGGACTCACCACAAGCAGGAGTGTCAGAGCAGGCTCCACGCAAGCAGAGGAACCCATTTAAGCAGGAGAAGACCATCAGGAGGACCCACAGGCCCAAGGTACAGGAGTTGCAAGAGGACATTGAGCAGCTCACCAAGAATGAAGGTCCAGGGTGCAGAGGATGTAGTGAAGATGCTGTACTTGGCAGGAAAAGATGCTGGAGGCTGCAGCTTGTTATAGCCCGAAGATCTCTGGAGTACAGAGCCAACAAGCATTCTTAACCGCAAGTCGATGCAGTGCACAGGGTTTCGTTCTGACAAGGGATACTGGCCTCAAAATTACAGAGAGGAAAGGTCAGGCCTCGAGGGAATTGCAGAACCACCACCTTTCTAAGTCCATGGGACATCAGGAGTAACGGACCTGCCACCTTTGTTGAGGTGCCTGCAGATGCAGGGGTGTGGCTCCTTCACTCTAAGGGAGATTACTTTGGGTGTCCTTGATGCCCACAGGTCTGTTGAAGATCCCGGAAAAAGCTCAGACACAGACGATGAAAAAGACTTGCAGAACAGCGAGACCAGGAGCAGCAGGAGTATTCCATGATGCAGTCTCTGTTCCAGGCAAAGTCCAACGAAATCCAGGTGTCCAGATGGTCAAAGAGTAACGTGGTTTCATGCTTGAGTTTTGTCCCACAAGGAATCTGAGAACCCACCCACAGGTAAGCCCTTTTATACCCTAAGGAAGGGTTTAGGATGACTCAGGGTTCCCTCCCAGAGAAGGGGCTGGACAGAGGGGAGGATACTCCCTTGTCCTTTGTACAGTTTCACACCAAAGTGGGAGCCAAGGGCTCCCAGAACTGGTTCCAACTGGAGTATGCAAGGAGGGCACCAAATGTGGCCTTCAAAGCAGACTGGTGGCGCTGGCAAGTGCCCCCACCCGAGCCCAATACACTAAGTCCTGTCTGGGAGGTGGTCAAACCTCCCTGTGACAGGAAACTTATTGTTCTACCTTCCCCTGTTTGAGCTCAGCTCAGCAGCAGGATGGCAGAATTGTGTCTGGGGTCGGCAGCAGCACTAAGTTTCTGGCAGACCCTGGAAGGCTGTTACCAGGAGCACTGGGGGCTTCCCGAAGGAGCGCCCCAGTGCATGGAATCATACCTCCAACACCGGTAATGGTGTTGGGGTATGATTTCAACATGTTTGATACCAAACATGCCCAGGTTCGGCACAGCCACTATATAGTTAGTCATTGCGTAATGGTGGATGGCCACTATATGTATCAAAATGGCTGACCACACTTACAAAGCCTGGAGAATTGACTCCGGGGATTGTTGCGGTGTCCTGCTCATGCAGGGGCACCCACACACTTATAACCCAGTACCCTGCCATCAGGATTGAAAGGCCTGCCTTAGGGTGACTTACAGGTTTTAAGTGTAGTGACCTCAGATATAAGAAAACATATCTGTTGTAAGTGGTGCTAGCACCAGCTTACTCAGGCTGCAATGGCAGGCCTGTAGTCACAGTTTGAGTGGTCTCCCATGGATGGCATAATAGATGCTGCAGCCAATGGTAGACCCCTGGTGTACCTATGCCCTGAGTACCTCAGTGCTATATACTAGGGTCTTATAGGGGTACACCAGTAGCCAATTGTGGAGGTACAAAAGTACTTACCATGTAAAATTTAGAGAGGAAGCACAGTGACGGGGGACCTGATTAGCAGGATCCCAGTCAGACTAGTCCAAAAAACATACTGACACAAGCAAAAAGTGGGGGTATCCATGAAAGCAGATCCTACTTTCCTACACATGGGTAAAGGAATTTGAGATGGGGAAGAGGCAGGAGATGGAGTGGAAGGCTGGGCTGGGAAGAAGGCTGCCACCAGTGAGGAGGCCAGAGCTTGAAAGCGATCCCTGTGGGTCACATATGCCACTGTGAATGCTACCTAGTTAGGCAACCATTTGAGTCCGTTGGGTGCCCAGACCCTGGATGGCATTCAGCACTGCAGTCTGCCCAACAGAGATCTGTCTCATGAGGTCAATAGCCTCCTTCCTAAGGGCAGCTGGTGGCACAGGGTCAGGGGCTGAGGTGCCCGGGGCAGAGGAGACAGCTCCCTCTGAGGAGTGCGGGCTAAGACAACTGGGCGGGGAGCAGCAGGAAGGGCAGGGACCACTGGAGTCCAACTCTGTGGATGACGATGTGGAGTCTGGGTCCTCCAGGCACTGTTCTCACCCTGTTGGCCACTGGGTCCATCCGTATCGGTGTCACGACCGGACCCACGTAAGCCAGCTGCTTCCCCAATGACCAGGGCCCTGTCTCCTCCGCTTGCCTGGGTCGATGCTGAAATGACATATGAGCTTGGTTAAATCCAACAGCGGAGACACACAGGAAGAACAGCTCAGTACGCATAGCAGAACACATGTGCAGTCATCACACCACTTACTAGATGGCTAAATCGACTACAACATTAGCAGTAGCACATTCATGTAGGGACCATGAGCTCTCAAGAGTAGCATAAAATGATGTCTGGACCACAGTCTGCCATCATTGCATGAGTCACCTTGTCCCGACTCATGTATGTTGCAGGATATGCCATCACCCTGAATACATACTACAGTGATCAGGTGACATCAGCTAGCATGCCCATGCTTACAGCAGTCCTACCCATTCCACAAATGGACCTGCTACAGCCACTATTCATTACTGGAAACCTACTTCCCTATGCACTGATACAGGTATCTCCCAGCACGATGTGTAGTACCAAGGAGCATGTGTCAAAAAGAAGTGCTCAGTCCACACGGTTCACATGGCTACCATTCTTTTCATCATATGTTCTCTGTCACAACACTCTCAAATTATGTTTAAAAGCATAATTTCGCTAGGTATCATGTGTCTCACACCAAAGTAGCCTGGAGACAATGTGGCTCGACTTTGGTTGAGATGTCATCACACATATCCATATGACCTGACGCCACCTAGGCCTAGGGCCATGCCCACTCCAGATTGGAGTACTTACCACTACCATTCACCCTGAGCATATTGCATAGCTATTACAACAAGTAAGATTGATGAGAATCAGGTAATGTCCTGTCAATGTTGAGAATCTAACACTTGTAGACAGTAGGGAAGGGACATCACTGTACCTCAATATGTCACTCTTTCTATATTTCCAATGTATAACTGAGTGTACACACTCACATATGATCCCAACAAGTCTGATTTACACTACTTGCAGCATGTCAGCAGCCAGTCACTGTTCCTTCACCATTCCCCATGTGCATGCAACAATAATGTCTACTGACACCTCAAAAGCATTGACCCTCACATTGTGAGATAGTACTGTCAGTCCTCAAACCATGTATGTAATTGCCTCAACATTTGCATCAGATGTGTTACAATGAACCATGTAATGGGTATGTGTGAACAACCCACCCACGTCCACACACCCCTGTCTGTGATGAGACAATGCATGCATGCACATCAGCCGTCACAAAAGTCCTTGACACATTGGCCAACACTTTCAATTGTGATGGACACAGATTTCAGACTCTGTTGAGCCATATATCTTGTAGCAAACATTTCTGCATATGATAGTTCAACACGGATATGTTACCAATGCCAACCATACCTACACATGCAATAACTCTTCAATACGATTTAGCAGTAGTCAAGCTCCAAGTTGATGTGGTTGCAGTTGCCTGAAACAATGAAAATATGGTTAGTAATTAATCAAAATAGGCAGTACAATACTTTTGCGGGTAGAGGAGGTTTAGGGTGCATGAATAAATCTAGGATATAGTGTTGTTTGCGACTTTTTTTGTATATTTAAATGTGTTTTTGGTAGTGTTTTGCACTATTTTGTTTTGCATTTTTTAAAAGTGTTATATTAATGTATGAATGTTTTAAGTTAAATTATGTGATGTTTTGAAGATTAAATGTTATGTATGTGTATTTTGGGACTATTATGCAGGTGGGGGTTTAACATTTCTTTTACAGGTTTTTGTCAACAAACAATTTCTATGGGAATTTGGAGTTTATGATTTTTATTTTAAAGTAAATCAGTTTTGTTTTATTAGAAACCGATGGTTTTTACCTAGATTTCCTTATTATTTTGAGTTTCCTCGAGCGGTTCTTTTTTTAAAACACTTTTTCGGGTTTTTTATGGAACCTGCAGACTTGGGATTGTTTCAAGGGATTTCGATTGGATTGGATTGTTTACAATTTTGTATTTTTTGAGGGGCTTTTTGGATTCATTTTCTTTGTCATTTTGTGGATTACTATTTTTTGTTATTTGGAGATGGAGAAAGATCTGCAGCTACAAAACAGAAGGGGCTGATTACGAGTTTGGCGGTCCATGGACCGCCCTGACGGCAGGGTTGGTCTGACCACGGTGAGCTTGGGGGTCCGACCTCCCTATTACGAGTTGGGCAGATTGGCTTCCCAAACACGGACACTGATCCGCTGACACTGCCTCCAGCGTGGAGGAGCGGAGCGGGACCAATGAGGCTGTGAGAGGCTTGGACGTCCAGTGAAACCGCCTGCCCAATTACGAGTTGTCTCACAGCCGGCGGGATTGTGGCAGTCCAACCACCACTTATGAGAAGGCGGAAAGGGAGGAATATAAGTCTCAAGCTCACCTCCACATGTCCTGTGCCACTATCGAGATGATCTTGCGTGTCCTGCCACTGCTGTACCTGCTCGATCACATCCGAAACAAACAACTTCACGGATGAAATTGGCGGTAAGTCACACAACTACCTGTTGCCATAGACTTCTCTGTAAATCGATGCCCTGCCGCGGACCAGGCAAGGGAGATTGGGTACCCAATTATTTCACATGTATACAGGGACCCTGGCTGGCATTGTTTCATAGCAATCATCCTACACAAAGCTTTAGGATGCCCTCCCAGGCCCAAATATTTGTACTGCACAGGCATACTGTTTACAAATGGACATGTGTCAGCATGTTATTTAAAGTGAGAGTGATGTTGAAGTTAATATCTGTTCCACAACACCACCTCATCCACAATATCACACCTATCAATCTGTGTCACACATAACTCTAGACCATTCTCACTTCTCTGCCATGTCACCACTGATCTTCACTAGTTGTGCAGCTCACCATTTTGCAAGGCTTGTGAAAGGGACATTGAACTGACTACAACTACCAAGAGGCCTTGGGAGTCTATCTTCGACCAAAATGCTGCACTTCTTCTGCCCTTTTTCACTTCTCTGCCATGTCACCACTGACCTACACTTGTTGTGCAGCTTAACATTCTCAAGGCTTGTGAAAGTGACATTGAACTGACTACAACTACCCAGAGGCCTTTGGAGTCTAACTCTAACCATGATGTCTTAGTGAATATGACACGATCACAATGCACACATCCCTGCTCCCGTCGTGAGGTCAAAGAAACATAATTATGGATGTTTTCTCAAAGTCAAACACACCTTCCCAGCTATATAACTTTGTAGTCAACTCTCACACATATTCCACATCAAAAGGCAATGTCACTCAATGAGATAGCATAGAGCAGTGGGAGAAACATTTAAAGGGTACAATGGAAACACACTCTGCAGAATAACTATGCTGCAATAGGGGGACCCTGAAAGCCTGGGGCAGTGGGCCACAGTTCCATTTAGCACAGGCTTGACAAACCTCATGAGCACTGGACCTGGGAACTGAACTATATCAGAGAAAAACAATAGAGTAAACAAGTGCCAGGCCTGTGTAGGTAATATGTAAGTGCAACTCATGAAAGCAAACATTATCACAATATCTGCAACACATCTAAAGGAAGCAGCTGAAAGGTACACCCTGAAAAATGGACACTTGTCCATGCAGAACTACACAAAGTATCACATGTTGACACCCTCCATGTGTGGATTCACCAATTTTTGCTTCAACACACCAAACACATACCCAACCTAAATCATAGTGAGAAGGGCACGCTAAATGATGTTGACAGTGGCCAAGCTGAAATACTTATCAAATGGAAAACCACACAATGCAATGTCACCCTCAGTTGGTTTTCATCCCACATATCCATTCAATGAACATGTCCGCTCGTCCACTGTAACTCCAGAACAGGTGCAAAGGTCAGATCACACTCACCCCTTCGAAGGGATCACCATTTTGGGCCAAACTTACACAATTGTAGTCGCACGTACTTAAGGAAGCCATAACATCCAAAAGCATGAAATGTAATGGTAGGACTAATGTTTCATCAAAATGTAAGTTTTTAAATTCCAAATGATAATAACAAAGGCCAATGGCCAGTCCAAATGTCCCATGTGGCCAAGCACAATGCTGTACCACTCCACTTGCCTAACATTACACTGCCAGGAAACCTCCCCAGGAAGGGACATCTAGTTGGCAGGCCAGGAACCTCAAAGAAGTCACTAGGGAGTGCTGGGATTGGTATTGGGAGGGGTTGGGTCGACTATGGGAGGGGGACAGTGGCTTGGGCAGCGGGAAGGCCAAGGGAAAACCGAGGGATTTCCATGGGACCTTGGGGAGGTGTGATGACAAGGGATGGGCTTTGGGAGGTAGATGGAGGGTCAGTGTCTGCAATGAGTGTGCCTGTTGTTGGTGCTGGTGTGTGTGGGTCTGAAGTGTGTTGTGTCTGGGCGGTGTCTGTTGGTGCATGTATGTGTGTGGTGGTGCTGGTCTGTTCAGTGGGTGCATGCCTGGACTTCTTGCTGCATTTGGGGGGTGGTGTGCTACATGTGGAAGTTGGTGTGGGTGTGTGCTTACGTTTGCGTTTGCTGGGGACAGGCATGGCGTAGGAGGCTGGCTTAGTATATGGTGCACACTTAATTAAGTGAAGCACTTTGCACTAATCCAGATAACCCTTATGGTGATTTTAGTGGTCTTAGACAACCTTAGAAAGCTCTCTAAGTGGTAGCTGTGGAGAGCAGCCTTCAGGCTTATCCAGAAGGAGTGTTAAGCAGCTTGTTTTACCAGATCTAATCATGTATCGTAGGTTAAATGAAAAAGAACCACACAGTGTATATATGAAAATATGTCTATTTATTACACAACACTCACTAACACATTGGTATATCTCCTACCCAAAAATATAAACACAAATACACACAATCCGTTACTTGCAAATAGGTAAGTAAGCACAATACACAATGGTCTCCGGGGGAGACCAAATCATATACTAAAAAATGGAATGCGAACTGCGACCGAAGTCGGGACTTTGACCAGGAGACTCATAAGAGCTGGGGACACAAGGTACCACCCAAGGTACGTACCCAGGAACCCCACAGAGGCTGTGTGCGGAGTGGAAACACAGCGGCGTACTCAATAGAAGTCAATGGAAAAGTTGCAGTTGCTGTTTTGAAGAAGAAGGACCCTTCCTAGTGGACCCTGAAGAAACCCCGTGGAAGACAGAAGGTTGGCGAGTCACCCCACCCATGGATACCCCAGTAACCAGGATACTACACCAGCGAAGCCGGGTGTATAGGTAAGAAGGGACGTCGGAAACCGCCATAGACCATAATGGAGGACTTCGGTAAAAATGCTGCTGGCGAAGACTATGCAAGAGTCCGGTGGAATCCAAGGGTGGATTCTTGAAGAGAAGAACCTGCAAGCAGAGGTGACAGAGTCTATGCCACTTGGATGTGACTAAGAAGCACAGAAGAGCAATGCCCACTAATGTCGGATGATGCATGAGTGATGACGTAACCTTGTCGCTGCAGCTGCGTGGACCAGGCGATGCTGAGGAAGACCAAGAGCTGCACACGAGCTGTCCCACATCGGAGTTGAGAACCAGGGGTTCGGTGTCCAGCAGGAGCACCAACAAGCCTTGGCAGCTGCAACAGGCATGGAGAGCGAAGAAGGAGCAACGTCCAAGGGACTCACCACAAGCAGGAGTGTCAGAGCAGGCTCCACGCAAGCAGAGGAACCCATTTAAGCAGGAGAAGACCATCAGGAGGACCCACAGGCCCAAGGTACAGGAGTCGCAAGAGGACATTGAGCAGCTCACCAAGAAGGAAGGTCCAGGGTGCAGAGGATGTAGTGAAGATGCTGTACTTGGCAGGAAAAGATGCTGGAGGCTGCAGCTTGTTATAGCCCGAAGATCTCTGGAGTACAGAGCCAACAAGCATTCTTAACCGCAAGTCGATGCAGTGCACAGGGTTTCGTTCTGACAAGGGATACTGGCCTCAAAATTACAGAGAGGAAAGGTCAGGCCTCGAGGGAATTGCAGAACCACCACCTTTCTAAGTCCATGGGACGTCAGGAGTAACGGACCTGCCACCTTTGTTGAGGTGCCTGCAGATGCAGGGGAGTGGCTCCTTCACTCTAAGGGAGATTACTTTGGGTGTCCTTGATGCCCACAGGTCTGTTGAAGATCCCGGAAAAAGCTCAGACACAGACGATGAAAAAGACTTGCAGAACAGCGAGACCAGGAGCAGCAGGAGTATTCCATGATGCAGTCTCTGTTCCAGGCAAAGTCCAGTGAAATCCAGGTGTCCAGATGGTCAAAGAGTAACGTGGTTTCATGCTTGAGTTTTGTCCCACAAGGAATCTGAGAACCCACCCACAGGTAAGCCCTTTTATACCCTAAGGAAGGGTTTAGGATGACTCAGGGTTCCCTCCCAGAGAAGGGGCTGGACAGAGGGGAGGATACTCCCTTGTCCATTGTACAGTTTCACACCAAAGTGGGAGCCAAGGGCTCCCAGAACTGGTTCCAACTGGAGTATGCAAGGAGGGCACCAAATGTGGCCTTCAAAGCAGACAGGTGGCGCTGGCAAGTGCCCCCACCCGAGCCCAATACACTAAGTCCTGTCTGGGAGGTGGTCAAACCTCCCTGTGACAGGAAACTTATTGTTCTACCTTCCCCTGTTTGAGCTCAGCTCAGCAGCAGGATGGCAGAATTGTGTCTGGGGTCGGCAGCAGCACTAAGTTTCTGGCAGACCCTGGAAGGCTGTTACCAGGAGCACTGGGGGCTTCCCGAAGGAGCGCCCCAGTGCATGGAATCATACCTCCAACACCGGTAATGGTGTTGGGGTATGATTTCAACATGTTTGATACCAAACATGCCCAGGTTCGGCACAGCCACTATATAGTTAGTCATTGCGTAATGGCGGATGGCCACTATATGTATCAAAATGGCTGACCACACTTACAAAGCCTGGAGAATTGACTCCGGGGATTGTTGCGGTGTCCTGCTCATGCAGGGGCACCCACACACTTATAACCCAGTACCTTGCCATCAGGATTGAAAGGCCTGCCTTAGGGTGACTTACAGGTTTTAAGTGTAGTGACCTCAGATATAAGAAAACATATCTGTTGTAAGTGGTGCTAGCACCAGCTTACTCAGGCTGCAATGGCAGGCCTGTAGTCACAGTTTGAGTGGTCTCCCATGGGTGGCATAATAGATGCTGCAGCCCATGGTAGACCCCTGGTGTACCTATGCCCTGAGTACCTCAGTGCTATATACTAGGGTCTTATAGGGGTACACCAGTCGCCAATTGTGGAGGTACAAAAGTACTTACCATGTAAAATTTAGAGAGGAAGCACAGTGACTGGGGACCTGAGTAGCAGGATCCCAGTCAGACTAGTCCAAAAAACATACTGACACAAGCAAAAAGTGGGGGTATCCATGAAAGCAGATCCTACTTTCCTACACATGGGTAAAGGAATTTGAGATGGGGAAGAGGCAGGAGATGGAGTGGAAGGCTGGGCTGGGAAGAAGGCTGCCACCAGGGAGGAGGCCAGAGCTTGAAACGATCCCTGTAGGTCACATATGCCACTGTGAATGCTACCTAGTTAGGCAACCATTTGAGTCCGTTGGGTGCCCAGACCCTGGATGGCATTCAGCACTGCAGTCTGCCCAACAGAGATCTGTCTCATGAGGTCAATAGCCTCCTTCCTAAGGGCAGCTGGTGGCACAGGGTCAGGGGCTGAGGTGCCCGGGGCAGAGGAGACAGCTCCCCTCTGAGGAGTGCGGGCTAAGACAACTGGGCGGGGAGCAGCAGGAAGGGCAGGGACCACTGGAGTCCAACTCTGTGGATGACGATGTGGAGTCTGGGTCCTCCAGGCACTGTTCTCACCCTGTTGGCCACTGGGTCCATCCGTATCGGTGTCACGACCGGACCCACGTAAGCCAGCTGCTTCCCCAATGACCAGGGCCCTGTCTCCTCCGCTTGCCTGGGTCGATGCTGAAATGACATATGAGCTTGGTTAAATCCAACAGCGGAGACACACAGGAAGAACAGCTCAGTACGCATAGCAGAACACATGTGCAGTCATCACACCACTTACTAGATGGCTAAATCGACTACAACATTAGCAGTAGCACATTCATGTAGGGACCATGAGCTCTCAAGAGTAGCATAAAATGATGTCTGGACCACAGTCTGCCATCATTGCATGAGTCACCTTGTCACGACTCATGTATGTTGCAGGATATGCCATCACCCTGAATACATACTACAGTGATCAGGTGACATCAGCTAGCATGCCCATGCTTACAGCAGTCCTACCCATTCCACAAACGGACCTGCTACAGCCACTATTCATTACTGGAAACCTACTTCCCTATGCACTGATACAGGTATCTCCCAGCACGATGTGTAGTACCAAGGAGCATGTGTCAAAAAGAAGTGCTCAGTCCACACGGTTCACATGGCTACCATTCTTTTCATCATATGTTCTCTGTCACAACACTCTCAAATTATGTTTAAAAGCATAATTTCGCTAGGTATCATGTGTCTCACACCAAAGTAGCCTGGAGACAATGTGGCTCGACTTTGGTTGAGATGTCATCACACATATCCATATGACCTGACGCCACCTAGGCCTAGGGCCATGCCCACTCCAGATTGGAGTACTTACCACTACCATTCACCCTGAGCATATTGCATAGCTATTACAACAAGTAAGATTGATGAGAATCAGGTAATGTCCTGTCAATGTTGAGAATCTAACACTTGTAGACAGTAGGGAAGGGACATCACTGTACCTCAATATGTCACTCTTTCTATATTTCCAATGTATAACTGAGTGTACACACTCACATATGATCCCAACAAGTCTGATTTACACTACTTGCAGCATGTCAGCAGCCAGTCACTGTTCCTTCACCATTCCCCATGTGCATGCAACAATAATGTCTACTGACACCTCAAAAGCATTGACCCTCACATTGTGAGATAGTACTGTCAGTCCTCAAACCATGTATGTAATTGCCTCAACATTTGCATCAGATGTGTTACAATGAACCATGTAATGGGTATGTGTGAACAACCCACCCACGTCCACACACCCCTGTCTGTGATGAGACAATGCATGCATGCACATCAGCCGTCACAAAAGTCCTTGACACATTGGCCAACACTTTCAATTGTGATGGACACAGATTTCAGACAATGTAGAGCCATATATCTTGTAGCAAACATTTCTGCATATGATAGTTCAACACGGATATGTTACCAATGCCAACCATACCTACACATGCAATAACTCTTCAATACGATTTAGCAGTAGTCAAGCTCCAAGTTGATGTGGTTGCAGTTGCCTGTAACAATGAAAATATGGTTAGTAATTAATCAAAATAGGCAGTACAATACTCACCCCCTCCTACCTGCTGTTGGGCCCTCAACTGCCCATCAAGCTCTGGGTAGGCCACCACCAGGATTCGGCTCATTAGGGGAGTCAGTGTATGGCACGTGCCCCTACCACGTTGGAAGGACTTTCCCGGCTGGACCTCTGCGATGGTCCTGGTCCAGCATCTCAGGTCCTCCCACCTCTTCCTGCAGTGGCCGCTGTGCCGGTGATATACCCCCAGGGACTGAACTCTCCAGGCAATGGCTTTCCAATGTCTCAGCTTTTGATGGGCGTTGACCTGGATGGATGCAATAGATGAAGAGACTGAGTGGACATGCTAGACAGAGGTCATCTGTGTAGCAGAGCAAGAAGTTGTAGACACCTAGCATGCCCAAGAAGAACATAACAAGACCCCAAATGTGTTGACTCAAATGATGACCATGCACACTGACATGAGGCAACATTACACTAGTCATCTGACAACTACACCAAACTTAGTTCTGGTTGTCTACGGCTTATGCCAGCCTAACAGCACCACTTAGGCCAGGGCCACAACACATGTACTGTTAATGTGGACAAGTTGTACCACTACACACCATTATGAGCCCATGACAGCTGATGTAAATCTGCATGACTGTACAGACACTTTCACAGGACAGACGTGTGACCCTATGCATGCTGTACACAACATGACATGTTGGCACTAACTATGATACTTCCCATTGTGTTTTAGCGTTTTTAAAAGTGATTTTTTTAAAAACTGCCTATTTTACACTGAGGGGAGTTGTGTACTGTGCTGTAGCGCTTCTAAAATTGTATTTTAATTTGTCTATTTGCACCGAGGGGAGCTGTGTTACAGTTCAGGGGAGGGACGCTAGTGCCATGCGCCGGGTCAGCGGTCTAGCTGTTTGACCTCGCTGTACCTCGGACGCACTTAAAAGCGCCCGATGGGGCGGCCGCGTTGCGGTTGCTAGAGGGGTCCTGCCCCCTGCTAATCCTGAACTGAAGGTCTTTCCTGCCAGACCGCTTTTTAAAAAAGAAAAATCATTTTATTTTGCTGCATAATTATCCATTGTGTTTTAGCGTTTTTAAAAGTGATTTTTTTTAAAACTGCCTATTTCACACTGAGGGGAGTTGTGAACTGTGCTGTAGCGCTTCTACAATTGTATTTTAATTTGCCTATTTGCACCGAGGGGAGCTGTGTTACAGTTCAGGGGAGGGACGCTAGTGCACATGCGCCGGGTCAGCGGTCTAGCTGTTTGACCTCGCTGTACCTCGGACGCACTTAAAAGCACCCGATGAGGCGACCGCGCAGCAGGCGCGCCTAAGGCGCGCCTAAGGCGCACCAAAGGCAAGCCCGTCTGCGCCCGTCCGCGCCAGACCGGGCCCAGGGGCCAGAACCCCTGCCCCTCCACCCCTAGCTCATCTCTGCTACACAAGGGCAGAGCTCTATCAACTGAATAAAGCCCCTGAACCCATTTGCGCCCATTCCATCTCTTTCATGAAATTGCAGGACAGATGTATACACTGCCCATACGAATTATCCCCACTAGCGTCCCACCCCCCCCAGCAGGGAATAATTTCAAACTGCTCATGCTTAACTGTAGATCCCTGCCCAAACACTCTACGGAAATTTCAATGTTATTAACAGACTTAGATCCTGAAGTCTTGTTTCTTAAGGAGACTTGGCTTACCCCAAGCTCCGAACCTGACATTGTACAAGCCCTTCCCCCAGGCTACCTGATCCAGCATCTGGACAGAAGCAAGGGGAATGGTGGTGGGATTGCTATTATTCATAAAAAATATACGATCTGCCGCATTTTGGGCAGTCCTCTATCAGACTGCGAAAACACCCATTTCTCTATTGAATTCACCCCTTCACTCACACTTGTGGGTATTCTCATATACCGCCCCCCTGGAGCACAGGGACTATTCTGTAGTTCCCTGCTTGAAACAGTCATAAATCTTGCGAGTATCTTGACCAATTTCACCCTTCTTGGAGATCTTAATTTCCATTTTGACGATCCCCTGAACAGGTTGGCCTCCGACCTAGCCCATGACCTTGCGACATACCAACTGCATCAAAAAGTACCGCAAGTAACGCATACTAAGGGACATCTCCTTGACCCTATTTTCTCGAGCTTAGGTGAACTAAAAGGGAAAGACCCCATCCCCCTCCCTTGGTCGGACCATTTTTTAGTCCCTTTCTCATGGCACCCACCAATCACCGGTTCACATTCGCTAGTGTCACGCACTCATATTTGTCCCTGGCCCAAACTGTCCATAGAGGATTGGACTCGCGAATTGGAACTAACTAAACCTAACCTAGACGCCGATACATCCATAGCTAATAAAAAATTCTCCTCTTGGATTGAAAACTCTCTCGATGTAGTGCTACCCAGAAAAACTATATTAAAGAAAGATGGACCTAACAAATCCCCATGGTTCACCTCTAAACTACGCCTTCTTAAACAACAGTGCAAAAAATTAGAAAGATCATGGAAAAAAGACTACTCAACTGACAAGAAATCAGAATACAGGTCAGCTATCGCGACGTACAAAGCAGAAATAAAAGCAGCCCATGCCTCCTATTATGAAGAATTTTTTTTAGAGTCTGCTAACTCCCCACGAGAAATATTCCTGATCGCAAAAAAACGTTTGAAAGTCCCTGACCCTCCGGCGGCTCCTGATTTGCTCGGACGCCGCTGCAATGAATTAGCAGGATTTTTCTCCACAAAAATCCAAAATATCCTCAGACACCTCCCGCAAACTGATAATGAGCACCTTTCCAAGCCTTCTGACTTAGAACAGCAGAATAATAACCACCTCCTAGAATCATTCACTCCACTTACCAAGGATTCTTTCCTTCCCATTCTAGCCTCTGTCAAGAGTGGGTCACCCCTTGACCCGGCCCCACTCAACATTCTGAAGCTGGTAGCACCCACGGTAGCCCCTACTATTATTAATTTAATCAATGCCTCATTAACATCTGGCACAGTCCCTTGTGACTGGAAAAAAGCAATGGTGAAAGCCTTATTAAAAAACCTCACCTGGATCCGATTGAATTGAGTAATTACCGCCCCATTTCGCTACTCCCCGGAATCAGCAAAATCGCGGAAAAATATGTCAACCGCATACTCTCGGCTCATCTAGAGGCCCATAAAAAGATCCACTCCTCACAACAGGCTTCCGCCCCTGTCAAGGCACTGAAACCGCCTTGATAGCGGTAGTGAAAGAGTGAAGAAAGATTCTTGATTATGGAGGATCCTCTGCTATAATCCTCCTGGACCTAAGTGCAGCCTTTGACACGGTGAACCACCGCACGTTGGTCCACTGTCTCAAAAAAATGGGAGTGTCAGGCACCACCCTATCATGGTTACAATCCTTCCTGGAAGAAAGATACTTCCAAGTATTTGAAGGCAACATCCTATCCAATCCGCTCCCCCTGCAATGTGGAGTTCCTCAGGGCTCGTCCCTGAGCCCCACTCTTTTTAATGTATATATGGCTCCTCTAGCAGACATCGTATCCCCCTTTGGAATCCGCATAGTCACGTATGCGGATGACACCCAGCTAGTCGTAGCCCTAAACCAGGCTGAACAGTCGCCCACGGATCTGCGCTCCTGCCTAAAGGAGGTCGCCAGCTGGATGAGCTCATCTCACCTAAAGCTCAATGGTGACAAAACAGAGCTCATGTTGTTGGGCAACCAGGCAAGTTTCAACTCGAGCACTATGTGGCCGACATGTATGGGCCCGGCTCCCATGCCAAAAAGGGAGATAAAAAGCTTGGGCATCTGGCTGGACCAAGATCTCACTTTTAGAGCCCAAGCGAGGAAGACCGTCGCCACGTCCTACGGTCTGCTCAGAACCACCCGTAAAATACTTCCCTTACTACCCTGCCATTCGAGAAAGCTGTTGATCCAGGCCCTAATCCTCTCTAGGCTGGATTATGGTAACGCTCTTTACCTAGGTGCCCCTAACTTAGTCATCACTAAACTGCAAACCGTGCAAAATGCGGCAGCAAGATTGCTCACAGGCACAAATAACCGCTGCTCAGCAAAGCCGGCCCTTCGGTCCCTTCACTGGCTTCCAGTGCAGAAGAGGATACACTTTAAAGCTCTCTGCACCGCGCACAAGTCTCTGCAAGGAAAAGGCCCACCTATTATTGAAACCTTGATCAGACCTTACAAGGCCACCAGACAACTTCGCTCGGACGAGCTCCACCTGGCTGAAGTACCCAGAATTAAAAGGGTCAGAACAGGTGGTCGTCTTTTTTCCTACAATGCTGCCAAGCTCTGGAACTCTCTACCGCTCTCCATCCGTAAGGAATCTAACCACCTTGTGTTCCGGAACCAACTTAAAACTTGGCTATTCCCATAAAACCCCCCCAGCCCCTCTACCATCCGCTGCAGCGCTGGGATGCCTCCGGGTAGCCATGCGCTATATAAAAGCATCTTTCATTTCATTTAATTTCATTCAAAATCTTGACTCAACATGGAAGGTCTGACATGTCAAATCAGTGGTCAAGTGTATAACTCAATGTAAAGATGTAGTACGATTGATTGAGCATGTGGCCGATGTCCTGGTAGCAAAAGATACCCAATTGGCTATTTCTGGTACTGTCAGGGGATGACATCAACATACCATTTTAGAAATGGTCTGGTTGCTTCATGTGACACACCTGGTGATGCAGTGACGGATCTCACTGCAGTACTCACGACGTATCTGCACAGTGCATGTGTCGATAGTGCAGATACTCTGCCCAATTTGAGCACAAATCATGGGCCTGTTGCATCACACTTGTGGTAGTGAGGGGCCTGTCCAGTGCTACACATTAAAAATGATGTAAAATGGAAAGTGCACTCAGGTCTGGGGCTCCTGTCAGGTACAACATTATAGGTGGCTTTACTGAGATGTCTTAGGGCAACAAATTGTTCTTGAACACTATTTAGGACACTATCTCTGGATCGGCAGATCTCCAGGGAGAGGACACTGTGCTGCAGTACTATGTCACATTAAACTCTGCTAAATATTGGGCCACAGTGGGTAGGAATCATTGGCAAGCTTTGCTGCCTGCAGGTTTACGATGATTGTGATCCCACATTAACATCAAGTTTGAAAGTTGTGCATAGATTAGTGTATATATAATGACAATTCATTACAGGACATGAACATTGTGATGCTCTCTGTATGGGTTAGTGACGTTCCAGCACTCCCAGCCAAGGCGTTGATGCCGACGAATATGTGCTGGAATATCTGGGGGACCATACACATACCTGCAATCAACCACTGCTGCACCTTACATGATACATACACTAGTAATGCATTGCTACATTGTCATACCTTTGCATATTGAACAAGATCTCATTGTGAAACGCATAATACTCCACATTACAGTGTGCATGCAGTTGAATGTGCATGGCACAGGGGTAGGATATATGGCGCCGCAAACACCACAATGGATAACTTTTTGTAGCCAGTATACAGACCACCATCATCCATAACATCCTAACAAATGTGTCTATGATTTCACTCAGGGACTCATAAGCACATAGTAGACCATGGACATGTTAAGGTTGAGATTTCAGTATTCTACATACATCATGTAAAATTTTCCAGCTCCTCTAGTGAGCCATAGAGCTGGCCATACAGAGGAAGGACATCTCCAAAAAGTGTCTCCAATTCTTCAGGTGTGAAGGTAGGGACCCTCTCCCCTGCTTGTTGCCCTGGCATGGTTGCTCCCAGAGGTGCCACACAGCAGCTGACAGGGAGGAGGTGTTAATGGCAGCAGGGTCAGTAGGCAAGTGAGTGATTTTCCTTACCATATGTGGTCAAGTTCGGAGACGCAGCCAGTCATTGGTTAGCTGCAGTCACTTTCCCCAACGTTAGCCTATGACAGAGACCGCGTGCAAGTAACCGCCAAGCGCACGTTCATCGACTGCCGGCAGTGTAACCTTCTATTTGTTTTCTTAGCGAGGTCAGGCTTACGCCATGTTAGCGGTCGTGTGTACAGTGTTTCTGATGGCATGTTAAGGGGTGCTGAGCCTGTATTTGACATGCTGAAGTGCATCACCACCACCATGAACGAGTGCTGAGATGTTGAACGTTGAAATGCTTCATTCCTATGTTATGTCCAGTACACCACTTCATCTGTGTAGTGCATTACTGTGCACATATGTACAATGTACGCAGTGCTATGTACAACGCGTTTGCTGATTATAAATGTCATGAATGCCTCGCTATAGTGGCGATTTATCAATTTTGATTTGATGGCGTGTACACTCATGTTACAGCCCTGTGAAGAACTGCTTGTGTATGACTGGTGGACGAGACAGATTGGACTTTTATCATGTCACATGTGTAGTGCTTCATAATGCTTAAATATTCAAATACATGACTATTGGACTTGGCCCTTTTTGCAGGGTCATCCCTAAACTTTTTGCCTTCCTCCTATATTTTTTCTGACCTATTGTTGGCTGTTTTATGACTCTGGGCACTTCACCACTGCTGATCAGTGCTAAAGTGCATATGCTCTCCCTATTTTAAATTTTGTTATGTATTAGTGACTCCATGATTGGATGATTGGTTTACTTGTCAGTCCCTAGTACAGGGCACTGAGTGTGCCCAGGGCTTGTAAATCCAATACTGCTGGTGGGTTTGCAGCACTGGTTTTGCCACCCACAGAAGCAGCTTGTAAAATGTGTCTCAGGCCTGCCATTGCAGAGCCTGTGTGCAGCCTAGGGCTGCCATGTCGACTTGGTGAGTGCACCCACTTACCAGTCCCTAAATCTTCCCTTTACTGCATGTTGGTCACCCCTAAAGTAGGCCCTAGGGCAGGGTGCATTGTAAGTATAAGGTAGGACATGCCCTGGTGTGTGTGACATGTCCTAATAGTGAATTACAGCCATTTTCGTTTTTCACTATTGCAAGGCTACCTGTTCCCCCTAGGCCAGAATGGGCAATTTTGATTATTACACCTTATAATCCCAACTGACCCAGGGAACATGGTAGAAAAACGAATTTAGTATGCCTGAACTCAGAATGATAAAATACATCTTTTAGTGAAGTTGGTTTTAACATTCTGTGTTTGAAAATACCACTTTTAGAAAGTAGGTATTTTCTTGCCTAACTATCCAAGCCTGCCTCTGCTAGGTTGTGTATTCCTTGTCTGGAGTTTGAGTGACAGGGGCTGGGGGTGGCTCCAGGAGACAGGGTGAGTCAGCACAGGGCTGAATAGAGAGATCTGCATCCAGAGTGGAGGGAGGAGTTGCACCTGGGTCTGAATAGGGCTGTGTCTGCCTTCCACAATGCTTGCTCCCCCTCCCGCTGGGCGGCTGAGCACTCTGCCCCACATTCTGAAAGGAAAGAAGGAGTCCTGTAAACAAAGTGCTCCAGGACTGACCAGAACTCAGAGAACAAAGAGAAAAGGTGTATAAAAAGGGGACCCAGACCCCTAGGAAATTAGATCACTTTTGGGAAACAAGAAGAAACCTTTGCTGAGGAGCGGAACCAAGAAGAAACTGAGGAGAAGACTATCCCTAAGCTAGAGGGATCTGCCTGCAGTGGTTGCCTGACTGCCAGAGAAAGGAGAAGGGAACTTTGTGTGTACTTTCATCAACTTGTGAAGGATCTCCAAGGGCTTGATTTCAGAGCTTGCCTCCTGCTGAAGTCTCAGGGACAACAGACTTCACCCACCAGCTCTCCTGTATTCCCTTGCGGGGAATTTGGACCTTCTGACACACTAGCGTGTCGCTGGGAGCTGGAAGCGCGACTCACGAATGAGAAGCGTGTCGCCGAACTGCCGCTTCACAACACGAAACGCCTCGCATCGCCGGAGAAGAGGATCGACGTCGCAGCAGACGCCGCCGCATCACCGGGAAGCGTGTCGCAGAAGAATCGTTGAGTCATCGCAAGGCCACCGAAGCGCCTCGCAACGCCAGGGGAGAGGATCGACGTCGCAGCAGACGCCGCCACATCACTGGGAAGCGTGTCGCAGGGCCTGTCGCGGCTCATCGCCGGAGAAGAGGATCGACGTCGCATCAGACGCCGCCGCATCTCCGGGAAGCGTGTCGCAGGGCCTGTCGCGGCTCATCGCCGGAGAAGAGGATTGACGTCGCAGCAGACGCCGCCGCATCACCGGGAAGAGTGTCGCAGGGCCTGTCGCGGCTCGCATCGTTGTGGAAGCAACTCGCATCGCCAGGGGAGAGGATCGACGTCGCAGCAGACGCCGCCACATCACTGGGAAGCGTGTCGCCGGGCCGATCGCGGCTCGCATCGTGGGAATCACCCCGCATCGCCGGAGAAGAGGATCGAAGTCACAGCAGACGCCGCCGCATCACCGGGAAGCGGGTCGCATCAAGAAGAAAGCGCCATCTTTGTTTCTTTGCACCAGATCTTCAACGCATCACCGTCCTTGCGTGTAAGGGACTACCGCATCACCTTCCCTGCAACACTTTCGTGGCCTGGCGTTACGCATCTTAAGGTACATTGAACTCAGAGTGTCGCACTTACCATCTTAAGAGACTCAAGCTAATTCTACCTTCTTTAAAGTACAGTATTGTGGATTATTTTTGTCATTTATGGTCTTGTGGTAAATCTATATAAAAGATACTTATTTTTATAATACAACTGCGTGGTGTCCATTTGTAGTGTTGTCACTGGATTACTGTATGTGTTCACAAATGCTTTACACACTGCCTCTGAACTAAGCCTGTCTGCTCGTGCCAAGATACCAAGGGGGTGAGCAGGGGTTATTTCAGGAGTGTACCCCCTTACCCTGACTAGACGCAAGGGTCCCTATTTGGTCAAAGGTACCTACCTCTGCCAACTAGAGACCCCCAAATCTAACATTGGTGGGCAGTGGTGAGGATTCTGGACTTGCATTTGTGACTCATGTACAGTGATTGGTGAACACTACCTAGTGAGTGCAGACCAAAACGCAACCACATACTTTTGGTAGATATTCTTTTCTGGGACTTTCTATGTTTGCTAAAAACTGCCAAGTTTAATCACCATGGATACAGCAGCATCCATAGCATCTGTTGTTTGTGATTGGGGGAGGAGAGTGAGTTCCCCAGCAGGTAGCAGGGTTTCTGCCCAAGGTCTGTCCCCAGAGGAGCTGGAGGACAGAGAAAAGAGTAGGATGCATGAGATGGAGCTGACCAAGCTCAAGTTAAAGGGGCAGTTGGAATTTGAATTGCAATCTAGAAAGTTGGCCCTAGAGGAAAAGAGGATGCGGTTTGAGCATGAGTTGAGAATGAGGGAGCTTGATTTGAAGCTCGAGAGGCTGGAGGCCATGAGTGTCTCAGCCCAGAAAAAGAAATGTGTGTAGCTGAGGAAATGAGCTTTGCTGAGTTGGAGGGGGAGTCCAGCTCAGATGGTGGCAGCAAAATTATGTTATCTAGTGCTGAGGGAGTAGTACACACACCCAGAGATGTGGCGCCTGACTTGAAGGAGGGGGTTAACGTACACCAGGAGGTTCAAGGACATGAGGTAGCTCCAGTAGTGCGCAGTGTCCCTGACCAGAATTGGGAAACTGACGCAGGGGTTCATGGTCCTAGAGGTGGGAGGGACACTCTACTGACTCTAGATGAGAGGTGCAGGGAGAGGGGTTCCCCCATGGTTGAAGTCCTGATGTGTGAGTGTGGAGACCACCCAGAAGAGTGTGGGTTGAGTGACAGAGACAGTCAGATACTGTCTTGCCAATCTCAGGAGAGTGGTGTGGAGTACGTGTTCAAGGCACTGGATGGTGAGGTGAAGGATAGTTTGGTTAACCCTTGTAGGGGGCTGTGTGATCCAATTGTGGGAGAGCATATTGTAAGTCCCTATTTTCCAGAGCTATGCCAACATCTGTTGGAGTGTGAGTTCTCTGACCCCAGGGAGCTCACAATGGAGGCAGACCTTTTGGTGGATTCCAGAGGGTCTGAAGAGGCATTGGGGAGTGACCCTAAGAGGAGTGGCTCAGGTGTCTTCCAACTCAGAGTGGTGGGAGAGGTTCAGTGTAGCCCAGCTAGGTCCTGTGGTAATGGGAGGGGTGTAGGGGCTCACGTCCTGTCTCTGAGGAGAAGGAGTGAGTGTGGGGCTGCGTGTCCCAAGGTGCCCGAGACCCAGTCTCAGAGCCTGGATGGTTCTTTAAGGGAACACCAGGTAGGGAGCCTAGGCTGCCTTGATGGGCCGCCTGTTGAGGAGGATCTCCTAGTGTCTAGAGAACCTGGAGCGTCTGTAAATGGAGCTCCAGTGTTTCTGGTGTCTGGCAGTGCCACTCCTAAGTGGAGGGTGCAGAAGTCCAGAGTGAGGGGTGAGAGGGGGAGAGAGTCCACAGTGGAAGAACAAGTGGGTCAGGGGCCAGCCAGAAGGGCTGAGTCACCGGTGAAGGACCATGGTGACACCACTTCTGTCCTGGGTGATCTTCACGCACTGTCAGAGGGACAGGGGTCGGGAGATCTGCGCCAGGCAGACTGTCACACGACACATGAGTTATGTGTCACCCTCAGGGGGGGCATGCGTGCTCCCAAGGAAGTCCTGGTGCGCCAGGCGGGTGCTCAGCTGCAGGGTTTAGTCCCTGGGTTGGGAAGCCAGGTTCAGGTGTTGTCTGACCTGGAGGGTGGGACAACTGTAAACAGTGTCTTGACCGGTTTGTCTTCTGGAGGTACCGCTCCTGATGGGAGGGGGCAGTACTCTGGAAGGGGGTGCAGAGGGAGGGAGTCCTCGCCTCTTACCCCGGTTCAACTGGAGGGTTTAGACCCTAGATTGGAGGACCAGGTTCAGGGTGTCCCCCTGACCTGGACGCCCAGTTGCAGGATAGAACCCCTGAACTGGTGGGCGGAGTGTGCAGCACACCTGCCACAGGTGCCCTGGCAATTCTGGAACGGGGTACCGCTCCAGGTGGGAGGGTACAGAGCCCCAAGGAGGAGGACCGGGTGTGGGAAAGCCCACCCCAGTCTCCAGTCCAGCCGCCGGGTATAGGCCCGGGGCTGGTGGGTCAGCGCCAGGATGTCATACCTCACCTGACAGGAGGGAGAATGGACAAAGGGTGCCAAGCACCTGGGGATACTGCCCCCGCTCTCTGACGCCACAGAGGTTTGAGAGCCCTGAGAGGCATAATGCCTTGGTCTCATCCCTGACCACTGTCAGTGGCCACTGTGGCTTGCTGTCTGGCTGTTGGGACACACCTGTGAGCAAGTTAAGGTTAGGTGCTGCACAGGTGGTGTCCACAGGTGAGGAGAAGGGTTCCCCATGGATTAGCTTGGTGGGCCCTGAGAGTATGGACAGAGGGATTCCAATAGGTTCAGATTGGCGTAGAACTGGAGTATGCCCCTGCTGTTGTGGGCCAGGTTCTATCGCCCAAAGCAGAGAAGCCCATCAGGGTAGTGATTGGTCTCCCCTGCGTTTTGGCTGGAAGGAGGTTGTGTTGGACTTGGCCCTTTTGCAGGGTCATCCCTAAACTTTTGCCTTCCTCCTATATTTTTTCTGACCTGTTGTTGGCTGTTTTATGACTCTGGGCACTTCACCACTGCTGATCAGTGCTAAAGTGCATATGCTCTCCCTATTTTAAATTTTGTTATGTATTAGTGACTCCATAATTGGATGATTGGTTTACTTGTCAGTCCCTAGTACAGTGCACTGAGTGTGCCCAGGGCTTGTAAATCCAATACTGCTGGTGGGCTTGCAGCACTGGTTGTGCCACCCACAGAAGCAGCTTGTAAAATGTGTCTCAGGCCTGCCATTGCATAGCCTGTGTGCAGCCTCGGGCTGCCATGTCGACTTGGTGAGTGCACCCACTTACCAGTCCCTAAACCTTCCCTTTACTGCATGTTGGTCACCCCTAAAGTAGGCCCTAGGGCAGGGTGCATTGTAAGTATAAGGTAGGACATGCCCTGGTGTGTGTGGCATGTCCTAATAGTGAATTACAGCCATTTTCGTTTTTCACTATTGCAAGTCTACCTGTTCCCCCTAGGCCAGAATGGGCAGTTTTGATTATTACACCTTATAATCCTAACTGACCCAGGGAACATGGTAGAAAAACGAATTTAGTATGCCTGAACTCAGAATGATAAAATGCATCTTTTAGTGAAGTTGGTTTTAACATTCTGTGTTTGAAAATACCACTTTTAGAAAGTAGGTATTTTCTTGCCTAACTTTCCAAGCCTGCCTCTGCTAGGTTGTGTATTCCTTGTCTGGATTTTGAGTGACAGGGGCTGGGGGTGGCTCCAGGAGACAGGGTGAGTCAGCACAGGGCTGAATAGAGAGATCTGCATCCAGAGTGGAGGGAGGAGTTGCACCTGGGTCTGAATAGGGCTGTGCCTGCCTTCCACAATGCTGGCTCCCCCTCCCGCTGGGCGGCTGAGCACTCTGCCCCACATTCTGAAAGGAAAGAAGGAGTCCTGTAAACAAAGTGCTCCAGGACTGACCAGAACTGGTTTTGGACTAGGCAAAGGCCTCTCTGCCTTCAGAGAACAAAGAGAAAAGGTATATAAAAAGGGGACCCAGACCCCTAGGAAATTAGATCACTTTTGGGAAACAAGAAGAAACCTTTGATGAGGAGCGGAACCAAGAAGAAACTGAGGAGAAGACTATCCCTAAGCTAGAGGGATCTGCCTGCAGTGGTTGCCTGCCAGAGAAAGGAGAAGGGAACATTGTGTGTACTTTCATCAACTTGTGAAGGATCTCCAAGGGCTTGATTTCAGAGCTTGCCTCCTGCTGAAGTCTCAGGGACAACAGACTTCACCCACCAGCTCTCCTGTATTCCCTTGCGGGGAATTTGGACCTTCTGACACACTAGCGTGTCGCTGGGAGCTGGAAGCGCGACTCACGAACGAGAAGCGTGTCGCCGAACTGCCGCTGCCGCTTCACAACACGAAGCGCCTCGCATCGCCGGTGAAGAGGATCGATGTCGCAGCAGACGCCGCTGCATCACCGGGAAGCGTGTGGCAGAAAAATCGTTGAGTCATCGCAGGGCCACCGAAGCGCCTCGCATCGCCAGGGGAGAGGACCAACGTCGCAGCAGACGCTACCGCATCACTGGGAAGCGTGTTGCAGGGCCTGTCGCGGCTCATCGCCGGAGAAGAGGATCGACGTCGCATCAGACGCCACCGCATCTCCGGGAAGCGTGTCGCAGGGCCTGTCGCGGCTCATCGCCGGAGAAGAGGATCGACGTCGCAGCAGACGCCGCCGCATCACCAGAAAGAGTGTCGCAGGGCCTGTCGCGGCTCGCATCATTGTGGAAGCAACTCGCATCGCCAGGGGAGAGGATCGACGTCGCAGCAGATGCCGCCGCATCACTGGGAAGCGTGTCGCAGGGCCGATCGCGGCTCGCCTTGTGGGAAGCACTACGCATCGCCGGAGAAGAGGATCGACGTCGCAGCAGATGCCGCCGCATCACCGGGAAGCGGGTCACATCAAGAAGAAAGCGCCATCTTTGTTTCTTTCCACCAGATCTTCAACGCATCACCGTCCTTGCGTGTAAGGGACTACCGCATCACCTTCCCTGCAACACTTTCGTGGCCTGGCGTTACGCATCTTAAGGTACATTGAACTCAGAGTGTCGCACTTACCATCTTAAGAGACTAGAGCTAATTCTACCATCTTTAAAGTACAGTATTGTGGATTATTTTTGTAATTTATGGTCTTGTGGTAAATCTATATAAAAGATACTTAGTTTTATAATACAATCTGCGTGGTGTCCATTTGTAGTGTTGTCACTGGATTACTGTATGTGTTCACAAATGCTTTACACACTGCCTCTGAACTAAGCCTGTCTGCTCGTGCCAAGATACCAAGGGGGTGAGCAGGGGTTATTTCAGGAGTGTACCCCCTTACCCTGACTAGACGCAAGGGTCCCTATTTGGTCAAAGGTACCTACCTCTGCCAACTAGAGACCCCCAAATCTAACATTGGTGGGCAGCGGTGAGTATTCTGGACTTGCATTTGTGACTCATGTACAGTGATTGGTGAACACTACCTAGTGAGTGCAGACCAAAACGCAACCACATACTTTTGGTAGATATTCTTTTCTGGGACTTTCTATGTTTGCTAAAAACTGCCAAGTTTAATCACCATGGATACAGCAGCATCCATAGCATCTGTTGTTTGTGATTGGGGGAGGAGAGTAAGTTCCCCAGCAGGTAGCAGGGTTTCTGCCCAAGGTCTGTCCCCAGAGGAGCTGGAGGACAGAGAAAAGAGTAGGATGCATGAGATGGAGCTGACCAAGCTCAAGTTAAAGGGGCAGTTGGAATTTGAATTGCAATCTAGAAAGTTGGCCCTAGAGGAAAAGAGGATGCGGTTTGAGCATGAGTTGAGAATGAGGGAGCTTGATTTGAAGCTCGAGAGGCTGGAGGCCATGAGTGTCTCAGCCCAGAAAAAAGAAATGTGTGTAGCTCAGGAAATGAGCTTTGCTGAGTTGGAGGGGGAGTCCAGCTCAGATGGTGGCAGCAAAATTATGTTATCTAGTGCTGAGGGAGTAGTACACACACCCAGAGATGTGGCGCCTGACTTGAAGGAGGGGGTTAACGTACACCAGGAGGTTCAAGGACATGAGGTAGCTCCAGTAGTGCGCAGTGTCCCTGAGAAGAATTGGGAAACTGACGCAGGGGTTCATGGTCCTAGAGGTGGGAGGGACACTCTACTGACTCTAGATGAGAGGTGCAGGGAGAGGGGTTCCCCCATGGTTGAAGTCCTGATGTGTGAGTGTGGAGACCACCCAGAAGAGTGTGGGTTGAGTGACAGAGACAGTCAGATACTGTCTTGCCAATCTCAGGAGAGTGGTGTGGAGTACGTGTGCAAGTCACTGGATGGTGAGGTGAAGGATAGTTTGGTTAACCCTTGTAGGGGGCTGTGTGATCCAATTGTGGGAGAGCATATTGTAAGTCCCTATTTTCCAGAGCTATGCCAACATCTGTTGGAGTGTGTGTTCTCTGACCCCAGGGAGCTCACAATGGAGGCAGACCTTTTGGTGGATTCCAGAGGGTCTGAAGAGGCATTGGGGAGTGACCCTAAGAGGAGTGGCTCAGGTGTCTTCCAACCCAGAGTGGTGGGAGAGGTTCAGTGTAGCCCAGCTAGGTCCCGTGGTAATGGGAGGGGTGTAGGGGCTCACGTCCTGTCTCTGAGGAGAAGGAGTGAGTGTGGGTCTGCGTGTCCCAAGGTGCCCGAGACCCAGTCTCAGAGCCTGGATGGTTCTTTAAGGGAACACCAGGTAGGGAGCCTAGGCTGCCCTGATGGGCCGCCTGTTGAGGAGGATCTCCTAGTGTCTAGAGAACCTGGAGCGTCTGTAAATGGAGCTCCAGTGTTTCTGGTGTCTGGCAGTGCCACTCCTAAGTGGAGGGTGCAGAAGTCCAGAGTGAGGGGTGAGAGGGGGAGAGAGTCCCCAGTGGAAGAACAAGTGGGTCAGGGGCCAGCCAGAAGGGCTGAGTCACCGGTGAAGGACCATGGTGACACCACTTCTGTCCTGGGGATCTTCACGCATTGTCAGAGGGACAGGGGTCGGGAGATCTGCGCCAGGCAGACTGTCACACGACACATGAGTTATGTGTCACCCTCAGGGGGGGCATGCGTGCTCCCAAGGAAGTCCTGGTGCGCCAGGCGGGTGCTCAGCTGCAGGGTTTAGTCCCTGGGTTGGGAAGCCAGGTTCAGGTGTTGTCTGACCTCGAGGGTGGGACAACTGTAAACAGTGTCCTGACCGGTTTGACTTCTGGAGGTACCGCTCCTGATGGGAGGGGGCAGTACTCTGGAAGGGGGTGCAGAGGGAGGGAGTCCTCGCCTCTTACCCCGGTTCAACTGGAGGGTTTAGACCCTAGATTGGAGGACCAGGTTCAGGGTGTCCCCCCTGACCTGGACGCCCAGTTGCAGGATAGAACCCCTGAACTGGTGGGCGAATTGTGCAGCACACCTGCCACAGGTGCCCTGGCAATTCTGGAAGGGGGTACCGCTCCAGGTGGGAGGGTACAGAGCCCCAAGGAGGAGGACCGGGTGTGGGAAAGCCCACCCCAGCTCCAGTCCAGCCGCCGGGTATAGGCCCGGGGCTGGTGGGTCAGCGCCAGGATGTCATACCTCACCTGACAGGAGGGAGAATGGACAAAGGGTGCCAAGCACCTGGGGCTACTGCCCCTGCTCTCTGATGCCACAGAGGTTTGAGAGCCCTGAGAGGCATAATGCCTGGGTCTCATCCCTGACCACTGTCAGTGGCCACTGTGGCTTGCTGTCTGGCTGTTGGGACACACCTGTGAGCAAGTTAAGGTTAGGTGCTGCACAGGTGGTGTCCACAGGTGAGGAGAAGGGTTCCCCATGGATTAGCTTGGTGGGCCCTGAGAGTATGGACAGAGGGATTCCAATAGGTTCAGATTGGCGTAGAACTGGAGTATGCCCCTGCTGTTGTGAGCCAGGTTCTATCGCCCAAAGCAGAGAAGCCCATCAGGGTAGTGATTGGTCTCCCCTGCGTTTTGGCTGGAAGGAGGTTGTGTTGGACTTGGCCCTTTTTGCAGGGTCATCCCTAAACTTTTTGCCTTCCTCCTATATTTTTTCTGACCTGTTGTTGGCTGTTTTATGACTCTGGGCACTTCACCACTGCTGATCAGTGCTAAAGTGCATATGCTCTCCTATTTTAAATTTTGTTATGTATTAGTGACTCCATAATTGGATGATTGGTTTACTTGTCAGTCCCTAGTACAGTGCACTGAGTGTGCCCAGGGCTTGTAAATCCAATACTGCTGGTGGGCTTGCAGCACTGGTTGTGCCACCCACAGAAGCAGCTTGTAAAATGTGTCTCAGGCCTGCCATTGCAGAGCCTGTGTGCAGCCTAGGGCTGCCATGTCGACTTGGTGAGTGCACCCACTTACCAGTCCATAAACCTTCCCTTTACTGCATGTTGGTCACCCCTAAAGTAGGCCCTAGGGCAGGGTGCATTGTAAGTGTAAGGTAGGACATGCCCTGGTGTGTGTGGCATGTCCTAATAGTGAATTACAGCCATTTTCGTTTTTCACTATTGCAAGGCTACCTGTTCCCCTAGGCCAGAATGGGCAGTTTTGATTATTACACCTTATAATCCTAACTGACCCAGGAACATGGTAGAAAAACGAATTTAGTATGCCTGAACTCAGAATGATAAAATGCATCTTTTAGTGAAGTTGGTTTTAACATTCTGTGTTTGAAAATACCACTTTTAGAAAGTAGGTATTTTCTTGCCTAACTTTCCAAGCCTGCCTCTGCTAGGTTGTGTATTCCTTGTCTGGATTTTGAGTGACAGGGGCTGGGGGTGGCTCCAGGAGACAGGGTGAGTCAGCACAGGGCTGAATAGAGAGATCTGCATCCAGAGTGGAGGGAGGAGTTGCACCTGGGTCTGAATAGGGCTGTGCCTGCCTTCCACAATGCTGGCTCCCCCTCCCGCTGGGCGGCTGAGCACTCTGCCCCACATTCTGAAAGGAAAGAAGGAGTCCTGTAAACAAAGTGCTCCAGGACTGACCAGAACTGGTTTTGGACTAGGCAAAGGCCTCTCTGCCTTCAGAGAACAAAGAGAAAAGGTGTATAAAAGGGGACCCAGACCCCTAGGAAATTAGATCACTTTTGGGAAACAAGAAGAAACCTTTGCTGAGGAGCGGAACCAAGAAGAAACTGAGGAGAAGACTATCCCTAAGCTAGAGGGATCTGCCTGCAGTGGTTGCCTGACTGCCAGAGAAAGGAGAAGGGAACATTGTGTGTACTTTCATCAACTTGTGAAGGATCTCCAAGGGCTTGATTTCAGAGCTTGCCTCCTGCTGAAGTCTCAGGGACAACAGACTTCACCCACCAGCTCTCCTGTATTCCCTTGCGGGGAATTTGGACCTTCTGACACACTAGCGTGTCGCTGGGAGCTGGAGGCGCGACTCACGAACGAGAAGCATGTCGCCGAACTGCCGCTGCCGCTTCACAACACGAAGCGCCTCGCATCGCCGGTGAAGAGGATCGATGTCACAGCAGACGCCGCTGCATCACCGGGAAGCGTGTCGCAGAAGAATCGTTGAGTCATCGCAGGGCCACCGAAGCGCCTCGCATCGCCAGGGGAGAGGACCAACGTCGCAGCAGACGCTACCGCATCACTGGGAAGCGTGTCGCAGGGCCTGTCGCGGCTCATCGCCGGAGAAGAGGATCGACGTCGCATCAGACGCCACCGCATCTCCGGGAAGCGTGTCGCAGGGCCTGTCGCGGCTCATCGCCGGAGAAGAGGATCGACGTCGCAGCAGACGCCACCGCATCACCAGAAAGAGTGTCGCTGGGCCTGTCGCGGCTCGCATCATTGTGGAAGCAACTCGCATCGCCAGGGGAGAGGATCGACGTCGCAGCAGACGCCGCCGCATCACTGGGAAGCGTGTCGCAGGGCCGATCGCGGCTCGCATTGTGGGAAGCACCACGCATCGCCGGAGAAGAGGATCGACGTCGCAGCAGATGCCGCCGCATCACCGGGAAGCGGGTCACATCAAGAAGAAAGCGCCATCTTTGTTTCTTTGCACCAGATCTTCAATGCATCACCGTCCTTGCGTGTAAGGGACTACCCCATCACCTTCCCTGCAACACTTTCGTGGCCTGGCGTTACGCATCTTAAGGTAGATTGAACTCAGAGTGTCGCACTTACCATGTTAAGAGACTCAAGCTAATTCTACCATCTTTAAAGTACAGTATTGTGGATTATTTTTGTAATTTATGGTCTTGTGGTAAATCTATATAAAAGATACTTATTTTTATAATACAACCTGCGTGGTGTCCATTTGTAGTGTTGTCACTGGATTACTGTATGTGTTCACAAATGCTTTACACACTGCCTCTGAACTAAGCCTGTCTGCTCGTGCCAAGATACCAAGGGGGTGAGCAGGGGTTATTTCAGGAGTGTACCCCCTTACCCTGACTAGACGCAAGGGTCCCTATTTGGTCAAAGGTACCTACCTCTGCCAACTAGAGACCCCCAAATCTAACATTGGTGGGCAGCGGTGAGGATTCTGGACTTGCATTTGTGACTCATGTACAGTGATTGGTGAACACTACCTAGTGAGTGCAGACCAAAACGCAACCACATACTTTTGGTAGATATTCTTTTCTGGGACTTTCTATGTTTGCTAAAAACTGCCAAGTTTAATCACCATGGATACAGCAGCATCCGTAGCATCTGTTGTTTGTGATTGGGGGAGGAGAGTAAGTTCCCCAGCAGGTAGCAGGGTTTCTGCCCAAGGTCTGTCCCCAGAGGAGCTGGAGGACAGAGAAAGAAGTAGGATGCATGAGATGGAGCTGACCAAGCTCAAGTTAAAGGGGCAGTTGGAATTTGAATTGCAATCTAGAAAGTTGGCCCTAGAGGAAAAGAGGATGCGGTTTGAGCATGAGTTGAGAATGAGGGAGCTTGATTTGAAGCTCGAGAGGCTGGAGGCCATGAGTGTCTCAGCCCATAAAAAGAAATGTGTGTAGCTCAGGAAATGAGCTTTGCTGAGTTGGAGGGGAGTCCAGCTCAGATGGTGGTAGCAAAATTATGTTATCTAGTGCTGAGGGAGTAGTACACACACCCAGAGATGTGGCGCCTGACTTGAAGGAGGGGGTTAACGTACACCAGGAGGTTCAAGGACATGTGGTAGCTCCAGTAGTGCGCAGTGTCCCTGAGAAGAATTGGGAAACTGACGCAGGGGTTCATGGTCCTAGAGGTGGGAGGGACACTCTACTGACTCTAGATGAGAGGTGCAGGGAGAGGGGTTCCCCCATGGTTGAAGTCCTGATGTGTGAGTGTGGAGACCACCCAGAAGAGTGTGGGTTGAGTGACAGAGACAGTCAGATACTGTCTTGCCAATCTCAGGAGAGTGGTGTGGAGTACGTGTGCAAGGCACTGGATGGTGAGGTGAAGGATAGTTTGGTTAACCCTTGTAGGGGGCTGTGTGATCCAATTGTGGGAGAGCATATTGTAAGTCCCTATTTTCCAGAGCTATGCCAACATCTGTTGGAGTGTGAGTTCTCTGACCCCAGGAGCTCACAATGGAGGCAGACCTTTTGGTGGATTCCAGAGGGTCTGAAGAGGCATTGGGGAGTGACCCTAAGAGGAGTGGCTCAGGTGTCTTCCAACCCAGAGTGGTGGGAGAGGTTCAGTGTAGCCCAGCTAGGTCCCGTGGTAATGGGAGGGGTGTAGGGGCTCACGTCCTGTCTCTGAGGAGAAGGAGTGAGTGTGGGTCTGCGTGTCCCAAGGTGCCCGAGACCCAGTCTCAGAGCCTGGATGGTTCTTTAAGGGAACACCAGGTAGGGAGCCTAGGCTGCCCTGATGGGCCGCCTGTTGAGGAGGATCTCCTAGTGTCTAGAGAACCTGGAGCGTCTGTAAATGGAGCTCCAGTGTTTCTGGTGTCTGGCAGTGCCACTCCTAAGTGGAGGGTGCAGAAGTCCAGAGTGAGGGGTGAGAGGGGGAAAGGGGGAGAGGGGGAGAGAGTCCCCAGTGGAAGAACAAGTGGGTCAGGGGCCAGCCAGAAGGGCTGAGTCACCGGTGAAGGACCATGGTGACACCACTTCTGTCCTGGGGGATCTTCACGCACTGTCAGAGGGACAGGGGTCGGGAGATCTGCGCCAGGCAGACTGTCACACGACACATGAGTTATGTGTCACCCTCAGGGGGGGCATGCGTGCTCCCAAGGAAGTCCTGGTGCGCCAGGCGGGTGCTCAGCTGCAGGGTTTAGTCCCTGGGTTGGGAAGCCAGGTTCAGGTGTTGTCTGACCTGGAGGGTGGGACAACTGTAAACAGTGTCCTGACCGGTTTGTCTTCTGGAGGTACCGCTCCTGATGGGAGGGGGCAGTACTCCTCTGGAAGGGGGTGCAGAGGGAGGGAGTCCTCGCCTCTTACCCCGGTTCAACTGAAGGGTTTAGACCCAAGATTGGAGGACCAGGTTCAGGGTGTCCCCCCTGACCTGGACGCCCAGTTGCAGGATAGAACCCCTGAACTGGTGGGCGAATTGTGCAGCACACCTGCCACAGGTGCCCTGGCAATTCTGGAAGGGGGTACCGCTCCAGGTGGGAGGGTACAGAGCCCCAAGGAGGAGGACCGGGTGTGGGAAAGCCCACCCCAGCTCCAGTCCAGCCGCCGGGTATAGGCCCGGGGCTGGTGGGTCAGCGCCAGATGTCATACCTCACCTGACAGGATGGAGAATGGACAAAGGGTGCCAAGCACCTGGGGCTACTGCCCCTGCTCTCTGACGCCACAGAGGTTTGAGAGCCCTGAGAGGCATAATGCCTGGGTCTCATCCCTGACCACTGTCAGTGGCCACTGTGGCTTGCTGTCTGGCTGTTGGGACACACCTGTGAGCAAGTTAAGGTTAGGTGCTGCACAGGTGGTGTCCACAGGTGAGGAGAAGGGTTCCCCATGGATTAGCTTGGTGGGCCCTGAGAGTATGGACAGAGGGATTCCAATAGGTTCAGATTGGCGTAGAACTGGAGTATGCCCCTGCTGTTGTGGGCCAGGTTCTATCGCCCAAAGCAGAGAAGCCCATCAGGGTAGTGATTGGTCTCCCCTGCGTTTTGCCTGGAAGGAGGTTGTGTTGGACTTGGCCCTTTTTGCAGGGTCATCCCTAAACATTTTGCCTTCTTCCTATATTTTTTCTGACCTGTTGTTGGCTGTTTTATGACTCTGGGCACTTCACCACTGCTGATCAGTGCTAAAGTGCATATGCTCTCCCTATTTTAAATTTTGTTATGTATTAGTGACTCCATAATTGGATGATTGGTTTACTTGTCAGTCCCTAGTACAGTGCACTGAGTGTGCCCAGGGCTTGTATATCCAATACTGCTGGTGGGCTTGCAGCACTGGTTGTGCCACCCACAGAAGCAGCTTGTAAAATGTGTCTCAGGCCTGCCATTGCAGAGCCTGTGTGCAGCCTAGGGCTGCCATGTCGACTTGGTGATTGCACCCACTTACCAGTCCCTAAACCTTCCCTTTACTGCATGTTGGTCACCCCTAAAGTAGGCCCTAGGGCAGGGTGCATTGTAAGTATAAGGTAGGACATGCCCTGGTGTGTGTGGCATGTCCTAATAGTGAATTACAGCCATTTTCGTTTTTCACTATTGCAAGGCTACCTGTTCCCCCTAGGCCAGAATGGGCAGTTTTGATTATTACACCTTATAATCCTAACTGACCCAGGAACATGGTAGAAAAACGAATTTAGTATGCCTGAACTCAGAATGATAAAATACATCTTTTAGTGAAGTTGGTTTTAACATTCTGTGTTTGAAAAATACCACTTTTAGAAAGTAGGTATTTTCTTGCCTAACTATCCAAGCCTGCCTCTGCTAGGTTGTGTATTCCTTGTCTGGATTTTGTGTGACAGGGGCTGGGGGTGGCTCCAGGAGACAGGGTGAGTCAGCACAGGGCTCAATAGAGAGATCTGCATCCAGAGTGGAGGGAGGAGTTGCACCTGGGTCTGAATAGGGCTGTGCCTGCCTTCCACAATGCTGGCTCCCCCTCCCGCTGGGCGGCTGAGCACTCTGCCCCACATTCTGAAAGGAAAGAAGGAGTCCTGTAAACAAAGTGCTCCAGGACTGACCAGAACTGGTTTTGGACTAGGCAAAGGCCTCTCTGCCTTCAGAGAACAAAGAGAAAAGGTGTATAAAAAGGGGACCCAGACCCCTTGGAAATTAGATCACTTTTGGGAAACAAGAAGAAACCTTTGCTGAGGAGCGGAACCAAGAAGAAACTGAGGAGAAGACTATCCCTAAGCTAGAGGGATCTGCCTGCAGTGGTTGCCTGACTTCCAGAGAAAGGAGAAGGGAACATTGTGTGTACTTTCATCATCTTGTGAAGGATCTCCAAGGGCTTGATTTCAGAGCTTGCCTCCTGCTGAAGTCTCAGGGACAACAGACTTCACCCACCAGCTCTCCTGTATTCCCTTGCGGGGAATTTGGACCTTCTGACACACTAGCGTGTCGCTGGGAGCTGGAAGCGCGACTCACGAACGAGAAGCGTGTTGCCGAACTGCCGCTGCCGCTTCACAACACGAAGCGCCTCGCTTCGCCGGTGAAGAGGATCGACGTCGCAGCAGACGCCGCTGCATCACCGGGAAGCGTGTCGCAGAAGAATCGTTGAGTCATCGCAGGGCCACCGAAGCGCCTCGCATCGCCAGGGGAGAGGACCAACGTCGCAGCAGATGCTACCGCATCACTGGGAAGCGTGTCGCAGGGCCTGTCGCGGCTCATCGCCGGAGAAGAGGATCGACATCGCATCAGACGCCACCGCATCTCCGGGAAGCGTGTCGCAGGGCCTGTCGCGGCTCATCGCCGGAGAAGAGGATCGACGTCGCAGCAGACGCCGCCGCATCACCAGAAAGAGTGTCGCAGGGCCTGTCGCGGCTCGCATCATTGTGGAAGCAACTCGCATCGCCAGGGGAGAGGATCGACGTCGCAGCAGATGCCGCCGCATCACTGGGAAGCGTGTCGCAGGGCCGATCGCGGCTCGCATTGTGGGAAGCACCACGCATCGCCGGAGAAGAGGATCGACGTCGCAGCAGATGCCGCCGCATCACCGGGAAGCGGGTCACATCAAGAAGAAAGCGCCATCTTTGTTTCTTTGCACCAGATCTTCAACGCATCACCGTCCTTGCGTGTAAGGGACTACCGCATCACCTTCCCTGCAACACTTTCGTTGCCTGGCGTTACGCATCTTAAGGTACATTGAACTCAGAGTGTCGCACTTACCATCTTAAGAGACTCAAGCTAATTCTACCATCTTTAAAGTACAGTATTGTGGATTATTTTTGTCATTTATGGTCTTGTGGTAAATCTATATAAAAGATACTTATTTTTATAATACAACCTGCGTGGTGTCCATTTGTAGTGTTGTCACTGGATTACTGTATGTGTTCACAAATGCTTTACACACTGCCTCTGAACTAAGCCTGTCTGCTCGTGCCAAGATACCAAGGGGGTGAGCAGGGGTTATTTCAGGAGTGTACCCCCTTACCCTGACTAGACGCAAGGGTCCCTATTTGGTCAAAGGTACCTACCTCTGCCAACTAGAGACCCCCAAATCTAACAATGACTTTGTCCTTACAGGTCACATATATGTGCACACTGAGACCGAATACATTTTACTTTTACCTCTCACATAGGTAACCTGAGAAAGGGAGGAGATGCCAGGCTCTAGTGTTCTGCCCATTCCCTGATCTACACACCATGCAAGAACGCCACATCTTACAGAAGTTCAGATTGGATCGGCAAATAATCGTGGATCTCAGTCATCAGTTGGAGCTTGACCTCCTACCTCACCTCAATAATCCAACTTCTATACCACCACTAGTGAAATTAATCTCAGGTTTGCATTTTCTTTCCACAGATTCCTTTCAATTCACCCTTGCTTTTTCAGGTGGATTGTCGCAACCAATGCTCAGTCGTGTCCTCACAGAGGTGTTTACAGCAGTGTTGAAACATGTGGGCAGCTACATCCAGTAGGATTTAGCAACTGTGAAGGCAGATTTATATGGATTTGTTCACATCCCACATTTAATTGGATCAATTGATGGCACCCATATTGCCTAAATACCACCATGCAATAGGGAGTAAGTCTACCGGAACAGGAAGCATTTCCACTCTATCAACGTGCAAGTTGTCTGTTTAGCGGATTTGAATATCTCAAATGTTTGTGCCCACTTCCAAGGATCTGCTCATGATGGCATAGTACTGTGGAACAGCACAATACCACAGCTGATGTCACAACTACTACTGAATAGGGCCTGGCTTGCAGGTAAGTGTGATGTATTTGAGCTCTATTTTGTGCAAAGTGAGGTCGTATGATTTGATTGTGTTTCATTACATGCTGCCCTTCTATCTGTCTCCCATCTAAGAGACTCAGCATATCCCAACAGGCCATGATTGTTGGCCCCACTGAGGAATCCTACAATTCCAGGGGAAGTCCGCTTCAATGAGGCCCATGGAAGAACACAGCGGCCAGTGGAGCTGGCCTTTGGGCTCCTGAAAGCCAGATTCAGATGCCTGGACAGGAGTGGGGGAGCCTTCCTCTATTCACCCGGGAACGTGTATCAAATCACCCTGGCCTGCTGCATACTCCATAACATTGCCCTGCAATGGAACATCCCTTACAATGCAGATGATGCAGGTCATGAAAACCCACCGGGTGAGAACCCTGAAATGCCTAATGAAGATGATGTTAGTTGGGGGCAGTCGGACCGCCAAACTCGTAATCAGGCCCTAAGTTTTATTTCTTAATTTTTTTGTTGGTGGGAAATGTGATATTTTATTGTTTATGCTATGTGTATGTTACTATAGTGTGGAATTGTTTGGATTATGTGTTGTCTTTATTTGATGTGATGTATTGAATTTGTTTTTAAGCTAGTTGGTTGGTTGGTTATTGTTGCATTTTTTTGTAATTATTAATATATATATTTTTTTATTATATGAGTGTTTATTAACTTCCGATCTTTTATAATTGTTTCACTGGTGCAATAAAATATGGTTTGTTGGTTTAGAGTTGGTGTAGTTTTTGAGGTTCTTGGCAGGTTGATATTTAATTTATAATATGCTTTTGTGTATCATTTCTAACCCTGGGCGTAGTTCGCGAAGTAGCACTACGCGAAGCTACGCGAAGTGCACTTCGCACTACGCGAGCTACGCGTAGCACTACGCGAACTGCGTAGTGCGCTGTTCGCGATGATTGCACAGTGCCGGATGCTTGTCCGCACTGTGCAATCATTGAAAACGGCATCTTGCACAGTGCGAGCAGTCTTTTACCGCCGCTCGAGTAGATTTTTACTTGAGCGGCAGCTTTCTCAACGCGGACTGGTAGTTTCTCGTCGCAGAGTGGTCGCGAGCATACGCGACCACTCGCAATGAAACCTGACCTCCCGCGTTGAGAATCTCGCCGGAGGTTTATTTTCCACGCTCGCGATCGGCAACTTGATGTTGCTGATCGCGAACGAGAAAAAGTCTCGCCGGGATGTCATTTTACTTGCTCGCGGTCGCCAACTTGACGTTGAGGACCGCGAGCAAGCAAAAAATGACCGCTGCACTACGCTACGCTACGCGTGTTTGCACTGTGCTACGTGCAATTCGCGTAGTGCGAAGTAGCGCAAACTTCGCAAACTACGCGAGCGTAGCGTAGTGCTTTGCCCAGGGTTAATCAGTTCTACGTAATGTGTTGTTATTTATGAAGAGTTTGACTTTAAATTGTAGCATGTCGTACATTCTTTTAGCTTTTTTGCTAAGTTTAGGGCCAATTTGGGTAACAGATTGCTCTATTCTTAGTTCTTGGTAGCCATGCTCTTTTTGTAATGCTTCAATAATTTTGTATAATGTAGGTTGAGTTCTGCCTAATTTGGATTGGATGGCATTGTGCCATCCTTCCACTGCTTTGTTTGTTTTGGCTTCCTGTGCCAAGGTGCTGTCATAGACATTCCACCAAGCTATCTGGAATTTGGTTTGACATCTGTGTCCTGACCGATGCAGTTTGCCAACACAAGTGCCTTTGAAATAGTCCATTAGGGGAATAGGTTTGTCTTCATTTTGTTGGTAAAAAGGACTTTGTATTAGTAAGTTATAGTGGCGTAGGCTAGTGCTATTATTTTTTCGATTTCAAAAGTGAATGGCTGTTAGTGGAGTATTCTATGCTTAGGGCCTTATTACGAGTACAGGGTCATCAGGACTGCCGTAGTCAAGCTGGCAGTCCGACCACCACCACCACTGCGGGTCCACCTGCAGTATTCTGAGTGTGGCAGTCGGAATGCCACAGGATGGCAGCGTCCGCCGGGATCCAGGATCCCACGGCAGTCGCACCGTAGAAAGGGGCAGGAATATGCTGGCTGTGCCGCTGCGGCACTGCTATGCATATTCCGAGTTGGTATTTCCACCGCCCATTTTTTAGCAGTGAACCTGCCAAGATCAGGGTGGCAGAGAGGCAAGCTTCTGGTCATAGGGGTGCATGCGGTGGGGGGTACATGTTGTGAAGGAATGTGCTGCAGGCACTGTCGTGGAGGCAGTCTGCTGTTAAGGCTCTCCTATGAGCCTTACACAGCCGCCACTGTGAGACTGCTGCAGCACCGCCCACACCCCCTGGATTACTCTCATAATCCAGCGGGCGGGTGCACAACGGGTTTGGCAGTTCCTCTGTCAGGGCGGCAGTGGGAGGCCGCAAGACCTGCCAAACCTGTAATAATCCCTTTAGTGTCAATTTTTGGAGGTGTCACAATATACTTTGATTATAGTGATCGTAACAGCCACCTGGCTGTGTGGGGGTATATTTTTATAATTGTTTGAATCATGGCTTGTTCAAAGTCCATGTTTATTTTCTGGGGGTAGTAGTTATTTGTTTGTTGTTTTATATAGTTTAGGAGTTTGTAGTAGGTGCTGCTTTGTTTGTTTGGTAGTAAAGCATATATGAAAGAGGTATTGGTGTGTTAATATTCACCATGTATGGTGTATATCTGAGTGAATGGTTTGGGACACATTTTGAATTTCCCATCCATCATCCAGGTTTGACATTGGGTAAGTGTCATTAAGTTGTTTGCTGTTAAGAAGATTAGGATTTGTTTTTCATTATTTAGATTGGCATTGCTCGGCACTTAATCCTACTTGTTTCAATTTATTTTTTATTTATTTATTTATTTAATGTGATTTTATATAGCGTGAACGTTACCCGAAGGTGTCAAAGCACTTTACAAAAGAACCAGTTGCATTACATAAGGACTTTGGATTACAAGAGTTGCATAAGAGATATAAACAGAAAAAAAATGTAAATGTACAAGTTGTAAAGTCACTCAAGGAAGAGATACAAACAGATAAACTCTAAAATCACATAGGAGTTGTAGTAAGTACAATGGTCTACTACATATACTAGTGGTTAGAGTTATATATATACAAATTGCAATGTATACCTTACAACCTTGGCGATGTTGGCGGAGTCTCTGGGAGCCAAGGTAATCTCTTATGCCGACAACACCCAGCTTCTCTTCTCCTGTGGGAAGAGAGAAGAGTTAGCTGGAGAATGCATTATAAATTGCCTTTCTAGACAACACTAGATTATTTTTTTGATATCTTTAGCAAATCAAAATTTTATAAACATTCATTAGCAGCTATCTCTTTAGATGCTGAAAAGGCATTTGATCGTGTTACCTGGCCTTTTATCTTTTCTACTCTATCCTGGTTTGGTTTTGGTCATACTTTTATTAATTATATCTCTTTGTTGTACTCCTCTACTACTTCTGCTATCTTAGTGAATGGTCTACTTTCTCCATCCTTTTCTCTATATTGAGGCATTCGACAAGGTTGCCCTCTTTCCCATCTTCTGTTTCTTCTTGCCCTTGAACCTTTTCTGATAAAAATTCATATTAATTCCCAAATTAGTGTTTTTATATATTGTGATAATCAATTAAATCTTTCAGTTTATGCTGATAACATTTAACTCTTTATCTCACATCCACAGCCTTTCTATCGAAGGTAAATCTTTTTGCCTCTGTATCAGGATACAAATTAAATGCTGACAAATGTGAAATTCTTCCATTAAATAAGTTCTGTTTTCATGCAGATTTTACTTTTTCTAATTTTAGTTGGAATCCGATTAAAATTAAATATCTTGGCTTATGGTTTAAGTCTTCTATCAAAGAAACTGTATCTCTTAATTTTCAAAGAATTACAAACAACATTAAAATATCTTACGTCCAGGTGGAATCCTTTATTTATATCCTGGTGGGGTCACCTTGACACTATAAAAATTATGTTAGTTCCTATAATACTTTTTTATCTTTCTAATATTCCTATCAATATTCCTAAGTCTCAATTTAAGATACTTTATTCTAACTTATCTAATTTCTTATGGAATAACAAAAAACGCATATAAACTTAAACGTCCCAAACATTTGGGAGGAGTTAATTTTCCAGATTTTCTCTCCTACCATCTAGCATTTTCCCTCAAACAATCTTCTTTGTTATTACAGGAGGCTGATTCATTTAATTTACCCTTATGGATTGATATAGAAAAATATTATTTTCAGCCGTTTTTTTTAAAGAATTTCTATCACTTACACATAGGCCTATGTCACTATCTCGTCCTATTTTTATCAATACATGTAAAATTCTACATCCTTTTTTTATTTCTAATCATAATGCTAAGGATCAATTTTAGCAATCCTTAATGTGGTACAATAAGCATCTTAATATTAATAACAAATTTATATTCTGGAAGGATTGGCATGCTAAAGGAATTCGTTGGGTTTACCAACTTTTTCATGAGGGTATTTGTATCCCTTTCACAATTGCTCAAACACAGTTTTCCTTACCTTCTTCCTATGAATCTAAATATATTTCTTTAATCTCAGTGATTCAATCCACTCATAATCAACTTTCCCCCATTCCCATTTCTACCCGTTCTAACCCAAATGTACTTTAACTACTTCTCCTTCTGTGTCTCAATTATATAAACATTTAACCTCTTTTCCAGATACTTGAAATAAAATGGAGGTGTAACTCTCTTGGAAATCTGACTTTCAAACTTCTTTTTCAATTTCTGTTTGGAACAGGATTTGTACTAAAATAAGGAAGTCTTCTAGAGCAGCTAATACCATTCAAACTTTATTTTTCATTTACAATCGCCTTATGTATACTCCTGTTTCATTACATAAAATTAATTCTCCTCTTTCTTCCTCTTGTTGGTCATGAAATGCTACCTCAGCAGATCTCAAACATATGCTTTTCGATTGTTCCCATGTTTACACTTTTTGGTTACAAGGTTGGCAACAAATTAATGACATTTTTCACACACTAATACCTTTTCATTTTATTAATATTTTTCAAGGTAGTGTTTGTGAAGATTGGGCTTCTCATTCTAGTGATTTTCACATAATAGATTTACTTCTCGCTGTTGCATTCCCACAGGCTTTAGTGTCTTACTAAGGCTTGGAAGGACTGCACTAAGGTGTCTTACCAAGCTTGGTGGTATGGTGTTTGTTATAATCACAGATTAGATAGGGCATCTGTCTCACCAATTTCTCTAGCTATTAAGCGAGATTTTTATGGTTACCCATAACTAATTTTTTAGATCTGTCTGCAAATATAACAGGTCTTCATTACCCCCAAATTGAAGAAGTGCAGAAACCCCCATGAATACTTTTTCTATTGTGTTTATTATGTTTACTATTCATTTTGTCTCCCCTTACTCTCTGCTTTATAATAATTATTACACAGTGGTTATGTTGATTATTGTTATAGATTATTGCCATTATTTCCTTTTTCTCTTACTTATTTAGTGATTTAGCAAATATTATATACATGGAATTTATCTTGTGATCTTTTACATTGTATTTTTTCTATTCATAAATAAACTTTTAAACTAAAAATATAAGTATTACTTGGTTATGTAGTTGTTGAGATGCATTATTTCTTTTTTAATCATTTGTTGTGAGACTCTGGGAGAGTTTCCCCCTCTTGCAGCATTTGTGTTTTTTGGAGTATTCAGCTGTTTTAATTAGTGTGCCCACCTTTTATATTGTTGGTTTCATTTTTTATTTGATTTTATTGGTTAAAATTGTGTATAGTGTCATTTTAGTGGTTGGTTTAGTATAGTTTGAATTTTTTTATCAGTTGAGTCCTTGTTTGATAATCGCTAACTTATGTTTCCTCTTTGTAGTATAATATAGAGTTTGTTTTATTTACATATGAATTTATTTGTTTATATATATGAATTTATATTTATGTTTGTGTTTAAATGTGTATATTTAATGTTATTGCTTTTGGTGTTTTAATTGTATGTATTTTAAGTGTACGATTGTTTTGGGGTGAAAGTTTAATTTTTAATAATATACCTTTATTTAACCCCTTCGCTGCCAGGCCTGCCCCCCGTGCCACGCCCTTTTTTGGCTATTTGGGGTAGTTCACGATTAGGCACCATAACTTTTTTGTCCACATAAGGTATCCACGCCAAATTTGCTTCCTTTTCTTCAAACATCCTCAGGATTCTAAAGGTACCCAGGATTTGTGGATTCCCCTGGAGGGGACCGAGAAATTAGGCAAATTACAGCTAAATTTGTTTGTGTTTTTGGGAAAAATGGGGAAAAGGGCTGCAGAAGAGAGCGTCTGGTTTTTTCCCTGCAAATGGTATCAACAAAGAGTTTGTGGTGCAAAAATCACTATTTTCCCAGTTTTCAGGAACAGGCAGACTTTTGTCAGAAAACTAAAACGTTCTACACAGTTTGGCATTTTACTGGGACATAGCCTATTTTTCCAATGTTGTTTTCTTTCAACCTCCTTCCAGCTAGTGGTAGTAATGGGTGTAAAACCAATAATGGATCCCGGAAAGCTATACATTTCTGAAAAGTAGATGAAATACTGAATTCAGCACTGGGTCATTTGCGTAGATCCTTCAAGGTTCTCCTATAGAAACTAACAGTTGAAATAAAAAAATATTGAAATTGAGTTGAAAATACAGCCATTTGTGCCTACATTTTCACCTGTAACTTCTTCTAACTATGGCAGATTTTTTAAAGCAATATACCAGTACGTTTGTGAGATCCTTCTGGTTGCGGGATATATAGGGCTTGTAGGTTCACCAATAACCTGAGGTACCCAGAGCCAATAACTGAGCTGCACCTTACAATGGTTTTGCATTGTGTACAGGGTATACGGCAATTCATTTGGTAAAATATAAACAGTGAAAAATAAGCACCAAGGAAACCTATGTATTTCCGAAATGGGAACAAGATATGGAGTTTAGAAGCAGTGGTTATTTGTACATCTCTGAATTTGTGGGTAGCCATACTAGCATGTGAATTAGAGGGCATTTTTCTAAATGTCTTCTTTTTTACAAACTGTCTTTCATTTGGAAGGTAGAAATGCATTGAAAGACAAATAGAAATAACACTGGTCATACTATTCTGTGTTTCCCTAGGTCTCCCGATAAAAATGGTGCCTCACTTGTGTGGATAGGCCTAGCGACAGGAAACGGCACAAAATGCAACCTGGACCCATCACATTTTTTCACAGAAACTGACCCTTTTTTTGCAATGTGCCTAGCTGTGGATTTTGAGCCCTAGCTAAGCCGGCACCTAGGGAAACCTAGCAAACCTGTACATTTTTTAAAACTAGACACCGAGGGGGAACCAGGATGGGTGACTTGTGTGGCTCTCACCAGGTTATGTTACCCAGAATCCCTTGCAAACCTCGAAATTTATTTAAAAAAAACACATTTTCCTCACATTTCTGTGAAGGAAAGTTCTGGAATCTGGGGGGATTCACAAACTTCCACCCAGCCACCATTCCTCCAAGTCTCCCAATAAAAATGGTACTTCACTTGTGTGGGTGGAGCTAGCGCCGTGACAGGACACGGCCCAAACGCAACGTGGACCCATCACATTTTTCCACAGAAAACTGACCCTTTTTTTTGCAATGTGCCTTGCTGTGGGTTTTGTGCCCTAGCTCAGCTGGCACCTAGGAAAACCTAGCAAACCTGTACATTTTTGAAAACTAGAGACCCACGGGAATCCATGATGGAGTGACCACGTTCTGTTACCCAGAATCCCACGCAAACCTCAAACTTTTTCACAAAAACACATTTTCCTAACATTTCTGTAATGAAAAGTTCTGGAATCTGTGTGGAGCCACAAACTTCCACCCACCCAGCATTCCCCCCAAGTCTCCTGATTAAAATGGTACCTCACTTGTGTGGGTAGGCCAAGTGCCCGTGACAGGAAATGGCCCAAAACGTACTATGGAGACTTGAAAATTATTGATCACAAAAAGACCTGGTTTTGCGAGGGAGTCACCTGCGTTTTTGGTCCCGAACTTGGCTGCTATGTAGGGAAACCTACCAAACCCAGACATTTCTGAAAACTAGACACTTGGGGGGGGTCCAGGGAGGTGTAACTTGCATGGATCCCCCAACATTTTCTTACCCAGAATCCCCTGCAAACCTCACATTTTGCTACAAAAATCAAATTTTCCTACAATATATGTGTGAGAAAGTGGTGGAATCACCGGGCGACACAAATTTCTGGCCACCCAGAGTCGCTCCAGGTCTCCCAATAAAAATGGCACCTCACTTTTGTGGGTGGGCCAAGTGCTTGCTACAGGGTAGGGCCCAAAACTAATTTTGGATACATCAAAATTATCTATCACAAAACAACCTGGCTTTGCAAGGGGGGCACCTACGTTTTTGGTCCCGCTCTCGGTGGCCATCTAGGGGAACATTACAAACCCAGACATTTCTGAAAACTAGACACCCGGGTCAGTCCAAGAATGTGTGGCTGAGTGGATCCCCCAACAATTTCCTACCCAGAATCCCCTGCAAACCACAAATTTAGCTAAAACAAATCTCATTTTCAATCATTTCTGTCTGGGATCACCGTACTGGCACATATTTCCTACCACCCACCGTTCCCCTTGGTCTCCAGATAAAAATGATACCTCACTTGTGTGGGTGTCCAATGCAGAGTCAGCCTAAAAGCATATATAGAAAAAATATAGCACTTAGAGCTGACTGTGCTATCCCCTTAATCTCTATATTTTTGGTCTTTTCCAGTCGCAGGCTCTTGGCCCACCCACACAAGTGAGGTATAATTTTACTAAGGAGACTGAGGGGAATGCTGGGTGGTAGGAAATCTTTGCTGGCACAGTGATCCCAGGCAAAAATGTAAGGACATTATTTTTTTAGCTGAATTGGAGCTCTACAGGGGATTCTGGGTAAGAAAATATCAGGGGATCCACGCATGGTACACATCCTTGGACTGCCCCTTGTGTCTAGTTTTCAGAAATGTCTGGGTTTGGTAGGTTTCCCTAGATGACCGTAGACCACAGAACCAAAAAAGCAGGTGCCCCCCTTGCAAAACCACGTTGTTTTGTAATAGATAATTTTGATGCCTCCAAAATATGTTTTGGGCCCTTCCCTGTAGCAGGCACTTTGCCCACCCACACAAGTGAGGTACCATTTTGTGAGGGAATGCTGGGTGATAGGAAATTTGTGTGGGCTTTGTGATCCCACCACCTTACCACACAGAAATGTGAGGAAAATTTGATTTTGTTTTGCAAAATGTGAGATTTGCAGGGGATTCTGGGTAAGAAAATGCTGGGCCATCCATGCAAGCCACACCTCGCTAAACTCCTTCACGTGTCTAGTTTTCAGAAATAGCTGGGTTTGGTAGGTTTCCCTGAATGGCCACCGAGCCCGGGTCCAAAAACGCAGATGCCCCCCTTGCAAAACCAGGTTATTTTGTGATATTATCCCCCACCCCTCTTTCAGAAAGGAAAAAAAATGTTGGGGTGGGGGCATTGGCATGCCCATTATGGGAAGCCCACACCCCTCTATTATTTAAAAAAAACAGTAATCCCTGATTGATGCTTAGTGGGTTTTCTGCCCCCCTGGGGGCATATAGGGGGTTGTTGCCCCCATCTGCGCCCGGGGGGGGAGAAAGACTGTGCCAATTTTTGGGAGGGGTGGGAGCATTATAATGCCCATTTAGGGCAGCCCCACCCCTAAGTTCCCCCCCCAAAAAAATAATCCCTAGTGTCTAGTGTGCTTTCTGCCCCCCCCCGGGGGCAGATTGGAGGCTACTGCCTCCCGGGGGGCAAAAGACTGAATATGGCCAAATTTATATGGGAGAGTAAATGCCCTTGCCCAAGGGGCAGTTCCCCCCCCCCCGGTGTCTAGTGGGTGGATCCCTGCTTGGGGATCCACTAGGGAAGGGTACCTTTGGAAAGGGGAGATTCTCCCATTTCCAATGATCCCTCTCCTGTCTGCCTACATGCTCCGGGGCTGAGATAGCCCCAGGAGCACGTTGGCAGTGAAAGTTAAATGAGCCAATCAGCTCATTTCACTTTCACTTTCAGTGTAATGACGTCTACGCGCATGGCGCGCTGATCGTCACTACACTGAAAAAACAAAAAATGCCTCAGGCAGCTGGGGAAACTGTTCCCCAGTTCCGGAGGCTGAAAGAAAAAGGGAAATCCCTCTGCTGTTTGCAGCAGAGGGATTTCTAAATGGTGTGCCTTGGACGTAAGGGTTACGTCCTTGGCACCGGAGCGCCACAGCCTTGGATGTAACTGTTACATCCAAGGCACGAAACCGGTTAATTATAGATATTTATTACAAGTTTTGTGTTTATTTGAAGCAACTGTTTTATGTTAAAATTGGTATTTTTGGCATATTGTTCAAGCATTTATTAGTTATGTTGGTGATAATATTGTAGTCAATATTGTGGGAATCAATATTTTTGACGTAATATGTTTATTTATAGGTGACGATATTTGTGTTTCCGATATTTTTGCTATCGATATATGTAAAAATCTGTGTTTTTAACAACGATATTGTGTGCCTGATTTGTGATTTTTATAGTTAGGTATACAGAGTCAACATTTTTGTTCTTGATATTACATTTCTAATATTTGTGTATTTCCACATTTATTGGATCGATATTATGTCAGTGATCCCTCCTCTCAAGGTGATGGGTATCCATGCGATTGAAGTGGGTGTAATTTCCCTTCTAAGAGCTTTCCTCAGGCTTAAATATTTGTTTAATACAGTCATATTAGGAGCAACAGTAAAACATGAGTTAATAATGTTGTATGGGTCAGAGGTGTTTGGATGTGTAGTGTATGTAGTAGAAATCCCTTTGTTTCGGATATTGACACCTGCCAGACTCTCGCAAGAGCGGGTGCACCCAAATGCCTGCCTCCACTTGTATATTTGTCTGACTCTTATGAGAGTCTCGTGAGCTCAAACATTTAACCTATATCTCAAGGATGACACCTGTGCATAGTAGGGTGTGCCTAGTAGAGTGTGCAAACACACAAGCCTCTCTGCTGAGACCTTTCTCTTGAGAGAGATTTTCTCTAACCCTTCCTACATTTTTACGATCCTGCCAGAGTCTTGTAGGATTGTAAAATGTTTTTTTTAGAAATAATTTACACTCTCCTTCCTTACAGTGCTTATTCCTTATAGTCCTCACTAGTAGTTTATGGAGAGAAAATGGCCTTTCCACTGAGAACTTTCCACAGTATGACAGGAGTGCATAGTAGGGTGTAAAGAGAAACTGGGTTCTTCTCTGACACTTCTCCCAGGGGCAAAAACTGTGTATAGTAGTGTGTGGGGAGGGACTGGCCTCTCCACTGAGACTTTACTTCTAGTTGACCAGTATGCATAGTAGGGTGTAAAGAGAGACTGCCCGTCACTGACACCTTTCCCCAGGGTGAGCAGTAGACATAGGAGGATGTGGGGAGGAACTGACCTCACAGCTGAGACATCTCTTTTGCATCGCAAGTATGAGAGGCACTGGCCTTTCCACTGACACCGCTCCCCAGGTCAATAACCATGTATATTAGGGTGTGGGAAGGGATTTGCCTGTCCACTGACACCTCTCCCCAGTATGACACCCATACACAATAGGGGTAGGGAAAGGGTTTAGGAAAGATTGTCCTCTCCGCTAAAACCTATTTCCTGGATGACAATGATGTAAAGTATGTTGTGGGCAAGGAGTGGGCTCTCTGCTGAGACCTCTCCCTAAGGAAACAGGGATGCACAGTAGTGGGTAGGAACAGAGTGGAATGTCCGCCAGCACATCTCTCCAGGGTGACAGGTGTCTGTAGTAGGCTAATGGGAAAAACTAACCTCTCTGCTCATACCTCTTCCCATGCTGACATGTATGCATTGGAGGTTTGGGGAGGAACTGCCCTTTCTGCTGACACATCTGTCTTGGATGATGAGTGTGCGTAGTATAATGTGGGGAGAAACTGGCCTCTATCATGTGACCTGTCTCTTGCATGATGGGTTTGCAAATTAGAGTGTGAAAAGGGGCTTACGTCTCTGCTCACAGCTCTCCCTAGGGTGACAGATGTACAGGTAGGGTGTTGTGAGGTAATTACCTCTATGCTGAGAAGTCGGTCTTGGATGATGGATTTGTATAGTTGAGCACGTGGAAAGACTGACCTCTACCTGAGACCTCTCTCCATGGAGACAGGCGTGCATATTAGTATGTGCAGACACTGCAGAGGGAATTGTTTTTCTGCTAAGATCGCTCCACAAAGTGACGAGTGTGCATAGGAGAGTATCCATATTAGCACATACATATTGACAGACCTCTCTACTGAGTCCTTTCTTCAAGACAACAGGTGTCATTGTAGGATTTAAAAATACAGTGTCCTCTCTGATAATACCTCTTCCCATGGTAACTGATATACATGGATCATAGCTCTTCCCAGGGTGACAGTTATGCATAGTAAGGTATAGGAAGGAACTGCACTCTTTCACCAGAGTAAGAGGTGTGTGTAATTCAGTATAAGGAGAAATTGTCCTCTTTGCTCACACTTCTCTACAGGGTGATCTGCATGTATAATACATTGTGTGAAACAACTGAATCTGTGCTGACATCTCTCCTCAAGCTCACATCCATAAGTAGTAGAGTTTGAAAATACACAGACCTGTTCTCTAAGACCTCTCCACAGGATAATGGGTGCAGACAGTAGAATGTGCAAAGGGGGTGCTATCTCCTCTGAGTCCTCTCCCCAGCATGACAGCCATGCACAGTAGGGTGTGGGTAGACAGCCATGCCCAGTAGGGTGTGGGGAAAGACTATAATTTCTACTTAAAGCTGTCCCCAGAGTAACAGATGTGCGTAGTAGGGTGTAGATAAGAAATGGCCTCTCAGCTGAGACCTCTCACCAGAGTGATATCCATACATACTACGGTGTGTGCAGACATTAACGTATCCTTCTCTTAGATGATGGGTGTACATAGTAGAGTATGGAGACAGACTGTCTCTCTGCCAAGGCATCTATCTTGAATAAAAGCTCTCCATACTACAGTGTGGACAAGAACTGATGTCTCTACTGAGATCTCACTCTTGCAGGACAAGTCACCATAGTAGGGTATACAAATAATTGGCTTATCTATTAACAACTCTCCCTGGCATAAAAGAAGTGCATGGTACTGTATAGATACAAAGACATGCAGGAGCACTTGTGCAGTCCCTGGAGATGGAACTGCCTGTTTCACTCAAAATTCCAATACTGTAATAAAATTTAAAATAACTAGCAAGTAAAAAAAAACACTAGTAACTTTTAACTTTTTTATTACAATAAAATAATTTAACAACATTACAAATCTACAACTATATCAACAAACTACATTAACAACTCTACAACAAACAATATAACCAACTTCAGTCATTTAAAATATCTTCTTCTAAGTCTGATCAGCAGACACGAGCAGTTTATACCCTGAACCAAAAACGTATCTGTCAAATTTGTAACTTGCTAATTTTGAAATAAAAAATTCTGTAGCTTGTCAAAGAAACAGTACAGCACGACCACTACTGGTATGTAGACTCATTTAAGATCTACACATATACAGACATTTGCTAGTATTCAGATGACTTCCTGTTCTTAAATAGTCCACACCTCTACATCTTTTCCACCTGCGTATACACTACCACCTCAAGTACTATCCAGTCAAACTGCTACCAATCCAAACTTTGTATACAAGGCTGTATTTGTTTCCTTCTGTAAGAAAATTATTTGTTCTTGTGAGACACTGCACCTTCCAGGATAAGCTTCACAGGAACATACATATTCCTCCAAGCAGTCGTTTGTTCCTGATTTGCCACAAAGTAATTGTTTCCTGCTTTTTCAAAAGGGAAAACGTTTAGTTTTTCTCCTCCATATATTTTGTCACATCATAGTTTTCTTTTTGACAATCTCTGTTATCCATTTTCCTCCTACAAAAGAGAAAATAACCAAAAAGGTAAAGTTACATACTGCTTAATAAATGATAACAGTGATTCATTACTATTTTGTCTAAACTTTTGTACATTTTTCACCCAGAATAACATACCTACATCTACTGTACCACTAACTTGTTATTCCTTTCTCCTGAAAAATTCCACAGCCTAACCCAATGTATCTCTCCTTTTTTTACAGACAAATTGTAGCATAGCTTCAAATAGGTGGTTGCGTTACCTACAAACATTCGCAAGATCAAAACAACACAATTAACCAGGAGCTTTATAATTCATACCTGCAATGTTTAAATTAGCTGGCTTGAGAAACTCATCAAGATCATCCAAAACCTACTGTACACCGCTCAAAGTGACAAAGCAGGTGGATACACCTACATTGCATGACATACACTTCAACTATTAACACCTCTATACAAGGTAAAAGCTGGCTCCATAAAGGTTTATGGAGTAACACATTCCTCTTGACACACCTTTGCTAACAGTGAGCAGGGTGTTTCACTATAGAAACAGCAATCTCTCCACTGAAACCTCTGATAAGGGTAAAGGATGTGTCTACTAGAGTTTAGGAAAACACTACACCTGGTCTAACACACTCCAGATTCTTTGTTTTATCATTTGAAAAACACTGCCTCCTTTACATACAACTGTATACAGGGTAAACACTTCATTTTTACCACAACATGCAATTCCTGCTGGTATCTCCTTACATTCTAATGTCTACTTCTAAAAAGCTATACTGAGAAACCTGCACCTCTACAATCAGTTTTTCACTCAGTAAACATTGTGTACAATATGTTTATAGACAGTAGGGTATCTACTGACACTTCTCAACAAAGTAAAGGGCCTGTGTTCAATATTTCTGAGAAAAGGTAGGCCCTCTACATTTTTCTCAAATGTTTCATTACTAATTTTCTTACTATTCACAATTTAAATTTGACAAATAATCACCAATCCCTTAAAAATCACACAATTTAAAAACAGATTAAAAAAAGAACATTACTAAACTCTGTATTCACACACACCATACTTCCAAATAAAATTTCCTCTGCTGAGCACAAGTCAAAGAGACTTTCTTCTTCTCCCAACCACCAAGCCCAATCTTAGCTATCTGTAATTGTGCAGCCAATCACATCACAGCATTTCTTTAACCATGTAGTAACAATTTTAACTATTGGTTGACCTTAATATAACCTGGTCCTTTTTTTCTACTTCTCCCCATATGATTTCCTGAGAGAGACTCTTGCAGGATCATAAAACACCTCATGGCAGGCCGACTCACTAATTTTCCATGTGGGTCTCACAAGACTCTTGCAGGATCATACAAGCCTTATGCGACAAGCTTCACTTCCTGAAGCTTGCAAAGTACTCTTGTGGAATTGCAATACCTTTGTCTAAGATGATGGGTGTGCATAGTAGGGTGTGGAGAGAGACTAGCCTCTCCACCCAGACCCTTCTCTCAGATGGCAGGTATGCATAGTAGGGTGTGGGTAGGGACTGGCCTCTCCTCTGAGAAGTCTCTCTCGGATGACGAGTGTGCATAGTAGGGTGTGGGGAGGGACTGCCCTGTTCTCTAATGACCCCTCTCTTGAATGACATGTGTGCATAATAGGGTATGGGGAGGGACTGGCCTCTCCACCCAGACCCTTCTCTCAGATGGCAGGTATGCATAGTAGGGTGTGGGTAGGGACTGGCCTCTCCTCTGAGAAGTCTCTCTCGGATGACGAGTGTGCATAGTAGGGTGTGGGGAGGGACTGCCCTGTTCTCTAATGACCCCTCTCTTGCATGACAGGTGTGCATAGTAGGGTCTGAAGAGAGACTGGTATCTCTACTGACAGTTATGTCTCAGATGATGGGTATGCATAGTAGGGTGTGGGGAGGACTGGCTTCTATACTAACACCTCTCTCTTCAGTAACGGATGTCCGTACTAGAGTGTGGAAAGGGTTTGGCTTCTCCAGTGTGACCGCTGTCTCATATCATGGATGTGTGTAGTAGGGTGTGTGGAGAAATTAAGGGGCATATTCACTAAAAAATGTTGGACCAAATTTGGCAACAACGCTCTCCGACATTTTTAAAATGCAGGGATGCGCCCCCTGTATTTCCCCTAGCGCTGACGCTAAAAAAGCTGTCTGGAATGATGGATGTGCATAGTAGGCTACGGGTAGGGACTATCTTCTTCAATGACAGCTGTCCCCAGGTAGAAGGGTGCTACTCACACCTCTTCTTAAGGTGACGGGTGTGAATACTAAGCTTAAATACACAACTACTATCTCTAGTAAGACTGCTTTCTACAGTGACAAGTGTGCATACCAGAGTGTATTCAGAGAGTGCCTACTCCTTTCTTCTTTTCATGATCCCATGAGAAGCCCACGAGATAACAAAATAAAAAATTCCATTTTATTCATCACAGTATTATGCCTTACAAAAGATTTTTCTCAATAACTAGGGGAAGAGGATACCTTTCTCCTAGAAGAGTACATTGAGAACCTACCATCTTCTTTTTATTTTTCAAAATCCCGCGAGCGTCCAGCGAGATCGCAACATTTTTTATAAACAATATACATTTACTTTCATCACAGCAGTTACGCCTTAGAGACCTCCTGTAAAAATCTAAGAGGACAGGATGCCTTTCTCCTAGCATAAAATTATGTGTAAATGTCAACTCTAGGTACATATGTGATATCAAAAGTACAAAGTACACCTATTTGACAGCCATTCCAACATTCTAGGTCCAAACACCCACATCGATAATAACCCACATTGAAATACTTCATCAAAGTGATGCATGAACAATTTAGTGGCTCAAGTTGTCTACATTTCCTGTATCTCAGTCCATCAATGTAAAACTGATACTGACAATGAATATGCTGTGAAATATGTCACACACTAGGAAATAATATAGGAGGAAATGCAGCCAAGGTAAGGTATCACAGTGTACTCAGGAGCCTAAACTTAACCCTCACATGCTACATCAATGATGTCAGAATCAAGACATATAAGTACAAAATCACCTACAAGGCAAAATGTAATACATATATGTGAAAACTGAAAGTGTTGTGTACAGGTCTGTAGTACAAAGTTACCTATATTTACATCATGTTGGCCCCTATGAAAAAGCACTACATTGCCATATCTATGTGTCAACCTAAGTTCAGCACTACAATTTGCAATGCAAAAAAGCATAAGCTGATGTTTGGAAAAAAACAAACCAAATATCCATGTCATATGTTGGAAATTGCTTACATTTACTAAGCAAATAGCCATGCTAAATTAAGTAAACAAATCAAAGTCTGTGCTAATGTCATATAGGCAAGCAAGGACATCATAGGTGATGAAAGGACAAATGTATGTGTGAGTGCCAAACGTGTTGGCACTGTCACAACTTATATAGGTCTGAATGTATGCAAGAGATAATGATTATAATTTTGTTACTTTGCAGAGATTTTGAGTGTGAATAACATAGAGCTGTTAAGAACATTCAAAATTACTTATCATAGTAATCTGTTGCCTAAACATGAAAGTCTGCATTTAGATGTGTTCTATGTCTCACCACATGGACAATATGTGCAATGACACATAGATGTTGAACATACATCTGTAAAGAGATGGTCAACAATACCTAACACATATCTGTTAAAAATGAAGAAAATTTATATTCGTTTGCCTGCATTCATAACACACATGGTCAGTTATGTCTAAGTAACAATGTACAAAATCATTGACTGTTGGTATTTTCCACTTTTAGGTGGCCAATGATATGTGTTTCAGCCATTGCTCATGACCCCATTCAACAATCCACAGATGGAAGCTGAAAAAAGATTTAACTCTGCTCTGACAAAGAAAAGGAATGTCATTGAGAGGATGTTTGGGGTCCTAAAATCCCTGTTTCGCTGCCTGGACTTGTTAGGCGGAAGACTCTTGTACTTGTCTCCCATGATGTGCAAAATCATCCTTGTGTGTGCATTATTGCATAATATCTGCTTAAAAACAAATGCACCATGGGACTATGAGCCACAAATTCAACAGGAATTGGACGAGGATACAGACAATGATGCAGACATAGAGCACACAATGGCAGGTCGGCGGAGCCAGGACCAAACAGTGGCCCGATTTTTTGCATAGCAAAACTTTAACATCAAAGTGGTTCATTTTGCAACACGCAACGTGCTTCAAGTGCAAGGCAGACCTTAAAGTCCAAATTATCCAGCAACACAAGGCCTCACGTGCCTCGATTAATCCAGTTTAATGCAACGCAGAACAAATTGCTGCGTTACTATACACTGCCCCAGGAAGCTGTTCCATGGGTTATGTGTGGGTGAAAGAAGAAACAAACTAGCTTACGACTAAGCCTGGGCGTAGTTCGCGGAGTTTTGCTACGCGGAACTTTGCGAAGTTACAAAAAAACTCTGCGAAGTTCCGCAAGTGGCGGAGTGTAGTGCGAACTGCTGTTCACACTGGTCTTTCTGCAGCTCGGGTAGAAATTCTACCCGAGCAGCAGCTCGCACTCGCGAACTTACCGTTCACGAGTGCAAGCGGGGAAAAACTCTGCTGCACTAGGCGAAGCGGGGTTTTCTTGCACTCCGCGAGCTCCGCGGAGTGCGGAGTGCTGAAAACTCCGCAAACCCCGCGATGGTGTGTCCCTGTCTCCTCTTTATTGTGTATCTTTTGTGTCTTTGTGTAGTAATGTTTTAGTACTTGTCTTTTTATTGTCTGGTGTTTGTTGTTTTTGGGGGTTTTGTATAATAGGGGTAGTTAGTTGTTTAAAGGGTGTGTTTGTTTTGGGTTTAGTGTGTTAAGGAGGGATAGGGTAATGTCGGGTAAGGGTAGGGGAAAGAATTATTCAGGGAAAGAGGTCGGGATTGATTTGGCTAGTAATGCACAACCTGCCACACATGGTGGCCTCCAGAAGCCGGGTGAGCCAAGGGTACCCACCCAAGGACAGAAGAGACCAATGAGAGAGGGTGCGATGGCACATGTTTCAGGTTTACAGAGAGGATCACACAGTATCCGAGCTAAAGCATTGGTGTGCAGATATGGTAGCCTTTGTGGCTGATCTGTTGGACCTGCTGGGTTTGTAGGTTAGAGGTCCCGTAGGTATGTATTTATGTACCATGTGCATGTAATAATGTTGCTATATTAGTTAAGCAAACCTTTAACATTGATAACGCCGATTCTTATCTAATTATCTATAAGAACCTTCTGGTCGCCAAGATCTTTTTACCTGTTGAATAGTGTAAAGGAGAGAATCTCATCTGGTTATATAACAGCATTCATTTTGTCTGAAAGGACCACTGACTCCGAATTCAAGTTTAAGAATTTATTATCGCCAAAAATAATTGAACATGCAAGCACCTCAACACGAGGTTAAAGAAATAGATGGGCACTAATACAAATAATAACCTACGCAGGAGTCTCATCCGACTCAGGATAAAGAGAATAGATAGTTCTAGAAGGATCAACCAAGCTATGATTGCTCCAATTTCTACGTTGCTCTTCATTTATCTAAGCAAGCTTTAAATCAATTGCTGTCCCTACACTAACACTTAGTGACATCCCTGCATAACGATTTTCCCAGGCAAGAGTGAATAAAGGTGTCAGCTGTGAAGACTTCCTAAGAAGTGCAATCACATAATACCTAAGCTCAGCTCTGTCCTCCTCTCTGGTCTCCCCTACCTCTTCTCTGGCCTCCTCCCTCAGGGCACTATCCCTAATACAAAACCCCAATACAATTGTACACGCCTTTGTCACGCCTCCTTGGCCAGGTCTTCTTTCTTGTACTTTTCCATCGAAACGGTTACTTCATCCTGGATGGTTGCGATGACCTTGAGTCCCAGGCACCTTCTCCGCTGAAAGTATCATCCCTAAATTCCATTGCACTCCCGTACCATGCCTCCCATCTCTCTAACTTTTGAAAACAAAGAGTTAGTCTTTACTAACGAGACATGTGTCCTTGCACCTGCAACAAAGATACGTTCAACAGAAACCTTCTACTGTGCAAATTAAATCTACCGTTTGTGCCCAGAGAGCCTTACCAAGAGAAACTTTTCTCTGCCTACAAAATAAGCTAACATAAGAATAAACCAGGCCTTCCCTAAGCATATATGTAGTCAGGCCTTTACATATAACTTTTAAACACACATCTTACTTTTCCCTATAAGCATTTTCATTACAATTCATATGCAAACAATAAATTACATGTGCAACTTTAATATGGTGCACGTTTAAACTACTGCAATTGAATTACACACAAACTAATTTCTCTATGCATTATTTTTCACACAATTCAATAAACATTACATTGCATAATTATCATGACACAATTATACTACTGATTCACTTAATATCAGTGAACTATTCACCCTTTACTAAACATGCATGGATATACAACTGAATATATGCGAATATATGTCTGAGTACATGCGGGTGCGGACTACCAGTGATTATGATGCACCCCTACAATTCACAAGAACATTTCGCTCTATCAGTTCCCCCCTTTGATGACTCCTGTCATCACATTCCATTCAACTCCCTTGGAGAAAGAACCGACCTAAACAGAACTCGTTGCCATTTTCCCTGATCTGAGTTTCTCCATGCTCTTGAGCCTTTGATACTGACTGTCCTGCAGTCTTGCCAATCTCATCTCATTTTCCCTCAAAGCTCTCTTGACTCGGCCTGCTCGATACCACTTGTAGGCCTTGATCGAAATCCACAGACAGACCACACAAACCACCACGATAAGGAGGGGTCTCAGAACATACCCAAGGAATCCTTTTCCCAGATTTGCAACCCAACTTCCCACTTGACCAAAACCCTTGCCAACCTTTTCCCAAGCCCCCTCTTCGGTCAAATCCGCTATTTTTGTGTGGATTGTAGTGATGTTACTTATATATTTCTCCAGATCCTTGCTACGGTCTGGTATATAAGTGCAGCACTCTTGAACCTTCAACAATTTACAGACTCCGCCCTCTTTTGCCAACAAGACATCCAAAGCAAGGCGATTCTGCAAAACCATTGCCCTTATCGACAACATCTCTCCTTCCACCAGCACCAATGACTTTGCTGTATTCATTGAAAATTCATCCACCACAGTCGCTAACCTCCGGATTTTCACATCATTCAAGACTACTCCCAGACTGGGTATCATAGCTCCAAAGATATCCCCCACAACGATTCCTGCACTTGCAGCTCTTCTCGCTCTTGAATGCTCCCCACCTTCTAGAAGTTCCAAATCCTCTGTATGGTAAATCTTTGGAAATATTATTGCCAAATAACATGTTCCATACCAATTTGCAGGCAACCTCACATAAGCATTCTTCCCACACACATAATACACCGTTGGTATCACTTGTACAGGACCTTGGAGAAAATCTTTTGCCACATCTGCCATGGTGAACACGTGATCACAAGTGCTCTGTCCCACTGCAACCTTTTCGTAGTAAGTCTGATAACGCCTTATACACAGCTTACCCCTCTGCTCTTTGTCTAACGCTATAGGACCATAGCTTCCCTTCGTCTTATGCAACTTTTCTTCATCTGTCCAATCTAGCCTGTGATGCCCCATGTCTCGTGACTGGGTCAACTTTCTATACCTGTCCTCTACCTGATCTACAAACTTTTTCTCTACATCTGACAACGAGCAGGTCAGATTGTGTCTGTGAGCGAACGCTGTATCCAATTCCAAACTCGGTATGAAGAACTTCCTGAGTCTATCCTCGGTCTTATAATAGTCATACTTATTCAAATGCTTGTAAGCTGGGACTTCAGGAAGTACTGCGTCGAAATTGGAAAAGAAATACTCAAACTGATCTCTCTCATAAAATAAACTAAGCAAAATACTACATGAAATTCCATTAGTCAGTGGAAGATGGTGGTACCTAATACCCTCGTCCACTGAAGCAGGCAACTGCATACACACATAACAATCCTTCGCCTCCATCACATCAACATACTCATATAGCAGCTTAGCATATGCGTTAAGCTTAAAATCACTCCTAGATAAATCTATATGTAACCTACGACTTTCTTCTAATAGCAAAGCTCTGTCAGCTCCCATGTTTACCCCTTTTTGGCTAGGTGTAGTAGGTGTAGGTGTCCCTGGCACCCCCTGCACTTCTAGCTCATGCGAACCAGTATATGAGACTATGATTACTATGATTATAGAAACTATCACACTACTTATAAGTACGCCTACAATCCACTTTGATCTACGATTGGGATCTCCCGGCTCCATGGTTTCGAAAGTTCTCAAAAGTCTTGGTTATAGCAATGAACCCTGAAAAAGTCTTTGTGTCCTTTACTCGTGACTTGCTTAACCAGCTCGAGCAACCATGAAATCTCCGGATTTTCCCTTTTCGATCACAATCTTATTTACACAGTCCAGAAAAAGACTTCCCTAGTTTTCGTTCCTCTTCTGTGGAAAGTCCCTAAGTTTATTCTTCTTCCACTCGGACCTAGGTTATCTTCTTCTTTTAGACTTTTATTTACAGATTATAGTTGATCCACAATAAGATCCTCATTGAGCAGTTCCAGAACGTGATACAAAAGTTCAAGACGCAAGATTACCATTTCATGTGAAGACGGCTCAAACCCAAAAGACGGAAATTCGAGTCGATGCAGAACCAAGTTTCGAACTTCACTCAGAAGCGGGGATTCGGAACTGTGAGGGTCAGTGTTCCTTCTATTTCGAGCCCTGGCAACTGCAGCACCACCTTCACCACCACATTCGGGCTCCGACGGACCACCAGCACTGACCTCAGCCTTCCCGTGCTCACCACCCCCTGCATCAAACACTGTGTAAGTCCACTCAGGGGTAGAGTATCTGCGACAAGGTACTCTGGTTCTTTTCGACCTTCGCCGACTATCTTGAGCCTGGTCTTCGTCGCTTGCCTCTGTTTCAGATGCTTCAGACACTGGGGCAAGGTCTCTTTCAGGTGCCAACTTCAGGTACCATCGCCTCTGACTTTCAGGCCAACTTTCTGCACTTCTGTTCGTTCGTCTGCCTTCCCCTGCTATACCCAGTGCACTACTTCCTCTTTCTGCTGAATCTGACTCTTCTCCGCCCACTGCACCGTTTCTTTCTTTGGTGTCTGAGTCAGGGTTCGAACTGTGGAAACCCCCTTCAGTTTGCTCTAGTGCACCACCAGCTGTGTCAGCGACCCTTACAGCTTGACTTGTCCTCTCATGTGGCCCTGCCACATCAGCTGGATTTTCATTTACGAGAGGAGCTGTTTCTTCCAAGGGTGCTGAAACTCTGCGGGTATGGGAGGCATGCACCCAGTTCGGCAATCCTCCACACTTTACTGCTGTGTTCGTGATGAGTATCACCTGATATGGGCCACACCAACGGGCATCCAAGCAACTCTTCCTCACGTGCTTCCGGACAAGCACCCAATCTCCGGGGCACAGGTCGTGGCACAGAACACTCGAGGCTGGGACCACTGCTGCTTGCACCTGCTGGGATACAGAACGGACCACATCAGAGAGTCCTTTACAATAATCGAGAATCAAGTCATCAGTGATGCTTATCAAAGCTGTAGCTGGTACTGCCGGCAACCTCATTGCCCTTCCCATTAGAATTTCGTGGGGGACAACCCGGTTTTCCTGTCTGGGACACTTCGCATGCTCATTAACACAAGCGGCAAAGCGTCGGGCCATTTCAGGAAGTCGAGGAACACATTTTTGCCATCCGGGCCTTCAAAGTTCCATTAACTTGTTCCACCATCCCAGAAGCCTCTGGTCTGTAACTACAGTGGAGTCTCTGGTCAATATTCAATGCAGCACAAAGTAACTTCATGATTTCACTGTGGAAGTGCCTTCCTCTATCCGATTCCAAAGAGGTTGGGATCCCGAACCTAGGGATGAGCTCCCTCAACAATAACTTGGCCACTGTGAGAGTGTCACACCTGCGTGTTGGGTAAGCCTCCACCCACCGTGAGAATACACATACCAGCACTAAAATGTACCTCAACCCATTACACTTAGGCATTTCCACGAAGTCTAGCTGTATCCTGTTGAAAGGCCCACCTGACCTCCCAATGTGACTCAATGTAACTACAGTTTTCTTTCCAGCGTTCATCTGCTGACACGTAACACACCTTTGACACACTGTTTCAGCCATTGCCCGAAATCGTGGGTTGTACCACGTCTGTCTAAACACCCTCATCATTGCGTCTCTACCAAGATGTGCCTGTCCATGTATCAGCCTTGCCATCGGACTCAACAATTCTTCTGGTAATACGGCTCTCCCATCGCTGGATACCCACACATCCACAACTCCTCTCTCACAACCAGATTTGATCCATCCCTCTCTCTCCTGGTCTGAGACTTCGTCCTGCAATCGCTTAAGCTCTTCCCAAGTGTCTGCCATGGCCAACATTATGCTGAGCTCGGTTCTTTCTTGGCTCTCCCCTGCGTATCTATCTGTGAATATGCATCCTTGTTCTGCACAGAAACGGGCGACCTCGTCCGCATAATTATTACCCAATGACACAAAGTCCTCCCCTTTCCCATGGGCGGAACACTTTACAACAGCAATTTCCTTCGGATGCTGTAATGCATCCAACAGTTGTCTTACATATTCTCCATTCCGAATGGGTGAGCCAGATGATGTCAAAAATCCCCTCTGAGACCATAACTGCCCGAAGTCGTGCACCACACCAAACCCATATTGGCTGTCAGTATAAATCGTGATTCGAATTCGATCAGCGGCCAAACAGGCACGGGTCAAGGCAATGATCTAAGCTACCTGCGCGGAGCGTACTCCTTCTAGGCAAGCAGCCTCAACCACTCCCGAAATGGTACACACAGCAAACGCTGCTCTCAATTGCCCCACACTGTCTCTTAAGCATGAACCATCGCCAAAGAAAATTTCATCTGGGTCAGCCAACGGTTCATCGACAATGTCAGGTCTCGGTTTGGTGCAAAGTTCGGTCACATCGAGACAATCATGGTCCGCACAATCTTCATCATCCGTGTTCGGTGTAGGCATCAATGTCGCAGGGTTCAAGACAGAGCACCTTTTCAGAGTCACATTCTCTGCGGCAAGTATGACTTGCTCGTACCTCGTTAACCTATTGTTCGTTAGGTGCTGAGTCTTGGTCCTGGTCATCAATAACTCAACCGAGTGTGGCACATGTACAGTCAGTGGATGTCCCATTACAATGCTTTCACATCTTTCAATGCTGACACCTGTTGCAGCAACGGATCTTAGACATCCAGGCAACGCAGAAGCTACTGGATCTAGAGTAGCTGAGAAATAGGCAACTGGTCTACGGACACCTCCATGGTTCTGAGCTAACACTGCTAATGCACATCCTTCCCTCTCATAACAGAACAATGAAAAGGCCTTGTTGTAATCAGGCATCCCCAGTGCCGGAGCACTGCACAATTCCTCTCTCAGTTTCAGGAATGACATCAAGCACTCCTCGTCCCATGGTACCGGATCACTCACATCCTTGTGCGTAAGCCTCTGCAAAGGCTTTGCTCTCAAGGAGAAACTAGGAATCCACTGTCGACAGTAGCCGACCATTCCCAGGAACATCCTAACTTCCCTCTGTGTGGTAGGTACTGCCATACTCATTATTGCCTCAATTCGGTCTGGTGACACCTTCCTCTTGCCTTTTTCCAATCTGTGTCCCCAAGTACTGTACCTCATTCAAACAGTACTGCAGCTTGTTCGGGGACACCTTATGTCCATTCTCTGCTAAGTGGTTCAACAGGGCTACCGTGTCAATTCTGCAAGCATCTTCTGTTTCTGAGGCAATGAGCAAATCGTCTATGTATTGCACGAGGACTGAGTTCTGTGGCAACACAAGGCTCTCAAGGTTCTTTTTCAGGATCTGGTTAAAGATCGATGGACTTTCTGTATACCCTTGAGGGATACGACACCATGTTAACACGCGATTTTCCAGCCTGAACGCAAAAAGAAATTGGCTTTCCTCATGGAGCGGTATCGAAAAGAAGGCTTGACACAAGTCGATGACTGTAAACCACTCGGCTTCGCATGGGATCTGGAACAGTATTACTGAAGGATTCGGTACCACTGGACAGCAAGGGACAACTATCGTGTTGACCTTTCGCAGGTCTTGCACGATCCTGTATTTCCCGCTCGGTTTCTGTAGCCCCATAATGGGTGAATTACAGGGGCTACCTCTGATCTCTTTCAGAATGCCTTTCTCAATGAAAGTCTCGATCACAGGTTTTATCCCTGCAATCGTTTCTGGCGACAGGTTGTATTGAGGTGTCCTGGGAAATCAACATTCTGTTTCACCTCAATCCGCACTGGTTCAACCCCTCTGATTAGACCTATTTCATCGCCTGCGAAATCCCACACCACAGATGACACAGCGTCTCTCAAATCAGGTGGAAGTTCTTCCACAGTCACCATTGGGTACAGATCTATACATAGATGCTGATTGGTAACCTTAAAGTCAGCATCGTCATCTCTCGTCTGGACCTCCACTCCCTGAGGCGTACAATAAATCGTGCAGTTCAACTTGCACAACAGATCTCTTCCCAAGAGGCAAACTGGACTTGTATCACACACTACAAACTGATGTCTAGTTTGGAAGGAACCTATCTTTACTAGGATCGGTTCTGTCAATGGGCTGCTTATTCTTTTGTTCGCTACTCCAACAACCTGGATTGATTGTCCTGAGAGGGGTAGGTTAGGGACTTCTGCTGATCTTACAGTAGACCGGGTAGCACCAGTATCAACCAAAAGTGTGGCAGGATGACCCTCAATATCTGCCTCCACAAAAGGTCCCCCCTGGTCTACCTCCAAGACCGCTCCAAGCATGCAGTCTTCCTCCCCCCTCAGGCACCGTCAGGATAAAGGGTCTGAGCTACTCTCGTCATAGTCTTCGAACAGGGGCATCTGTTGATACGTTCGTATTCCTTGGAAGCCTGAGCCTGGGAACCTGGGCGTGAGAGCTGTATATCCCCCTTTCATCGTCCTAGGCCTCGTCACTGTGTTAACTACCTCTTGCGCGGGTGCCTGAGCCCCCTCTTCCTCTTCCTGCAACTGATTAACTGGGTTCAAAGGACACTCGCGTTTCCAATGTCCGACCTAGCGACAAAGATGACACGCAGTGGTCTTCTTCAGTGTGGCCACGTCCACTCCCGTCTTGGGGTCTATTGGTTTTCCCTTTCCCTGTCCTTGCCCATTCTGGTTCCCCTGGAAATTTCCTTGTTTTCTTCCTAAGGTCCCTCCACTAGACTGACCCTGTGCTGTCTGCATCTGGACAAGCATCAATTTGTCTTTCAGCTTCCGATGTTTCGATTCCACCTCATCGCTACAGTATCTCGCATACCTCAAAATTTCATCTACCGGCTTGTTCTGCCAGCAGATCAAATGGTGCTGTATCATGAGACTGACTTCCATTCTCAGACCCAATACAAACTTTGAGACAAACTGTCCCATATCCTTGGGGTCTAACGTATCTAATCCACTATACTGTTTAAAAGCTTGCAGAAGTCTTTCGTAATATTCATGCACCGTTTCTTTGGGTTCCTGTACAGTCCGATCTATCTTAACCCAATCTATATCTTGAGGTGAAATCTTCAGTTTTAGCCATGTAATCACCTGCTCATATTTTTTCATTACTAGGGGTGATGGACCATTTGTAACCGGCTCCCTTTCAGGTTCCGAAGTCGGCCACTCGACAGCGACTTTACAAGCTGTCCACAAATCTCCCGGTACCACTATGTCAAACAAGGTGTTCAAATCAATCCACAATACTTTTGAAATTTTAACAAACCGCTCAACCTGCTTGTACCACTGTACTGGTTTCTCCCTCAGCCGAGGAAAATCATTTGTAAATGCAGCCAAATCACCTCTATTCCACGGCACATGCACATACCCTCCATTCTGTACTTCCCGCAAAGGAAAATTTCCGACACCCGTCCCCCCTGGAGGCGGCGTTTCCCCTCAGCTTTCTTTGTTAGTTTCTTCTTGGACCACCTTTCTTCCCATTTGTCCAACAAAATCCATATTCTCATTCCTACAATCAGGTCTCTGGTGTGTGTCCTTAATCCTGTGATTCTTTTCTCCTCCAGCTCCTGGTCACTGTAATGTAATCTATGCGGTCCTTGCAATGTTTTAGTTTTGTTCAGGTCTACCTCATATCTTTTGGCCAACGTCGTTAATTTTTCATGTGCTATTCTAGCTTTTCGAGTCACATCTTTTGCTACGAACAGCAGCTCATCTGATCCATAAATTTCTATCCTTTCCAGAGGCAGACCCCCGCTAATCATCTCGTCTACCTCTGCTTTCAACCTTACTACATCTAGCAACCTTGCCTGTACTGCACTCCTCAGTACTTCTCGACAATTTGAATCGTCCCGCTCATCACAGTCACTATTCTGTCCTTGTGACCTATTCCCTTCCATCATATTCCTGGAACTTGGTCTGTCTTCCGAGATGTTTTGTGCCCTATCTCCTGGCATCCTATCACTTTGGTTTGTTACTGTTGGTATCCACATCCTCAAAGCTGACTTGGATTCATGCAAAGACCTCGGTCTGACTGGTCTCTCATCCTCCTGTCTAAAGGAAGAGTCTGCAGTAGCCGGTAACAGCATACTTGTCTCCAATGGTCTTGGGAAATGTACCACTCGTACTCCGAACCCATTCCCACTCTCACTGGTTATTTCTTCCCTTCCCATCTGTACGGAGCTCCCTTCTCTCACTCGGTCTGGGTCATATACCGGTACTATAGGGCTAATGGTAACCGGTACTGTCAAGGAGTCTGGTAATCTTGTGTTCCCAACAGGAGGCTGTGTTATCATAGACGTCGTTGCCCCTTCCGTTCCTGTGGAAATCCTTCCCACTACTCTCATGCTAGTCTGATTCTGGCTCTCATCAATTGTTACTGCGGGAGTCGGCTTTCCCTCTTCTGAGTCTGGATTAAATGGTGGTGGTCTCTCTGCCAACAACCTATCTAACAGGCTGTCGTCTGTATCACTGTCGTCCTCATCGATTCTTGTAATCTTTCCATTTTGTATTAGCAGTGGGTATAATTTATCTCCCTCGATCGTTTCCACTCTCCACCTTTTCTCCAGTGCATCCCACCTTGCATCTTGAAATGCCCTGATCGATTTCTTCACCCTTTCCTGGCTCTTGTCTTTCCTCCTGTCGTACGCTGCTCTAATCCACGCATGTAGTGCCTCAAACTGTGTTGGTCTAGGTAGTGGTCGTAAAGAAGCCATTATACTTTTTAGCTGGTACAACACCTTTAACCTGAAAGTACCATAACGTGGGAAAGTCAATTCTCCTTCTCCTTCTGTCATTTTATGCCAATTCTCAAGCCAAATTATAGTATGCAATCCTACATTCTTTGCCATATAATGTGCTGGCGTATCCTCGGGAGGAGCTTCCTCTCCTTCCCGAGTAACCACATGCCTATTACCTCTACACAGTTCCCGTAAAACTTTAAAACATTTCATGATGAATCAACTTTTTATTTGCCCTCAAAAATGTCAGCTTTTGCTTCCTGATTTCAATCCACCAATGCCAGCGCGGCTCACACCAACCGGCCTATCGCAGCGCGGCACTTGTCTGACGTCACTTTTCCTCCGCTCGCAGCAGTTCCCCTCCTTCCTAATTCACTCGTTCTCGCTCGCACCTGTCCCAATCATACTCTGAAATAATGTCCGCCCTACCGAACAATTACCTCTCTGACCGTCAGTCTTACCAATGACCGATCAGCCTCTTGAGCTTGTTGACCTCAATCTGGCAACCGTCTGTCCGCGAAACGACCGGACAATCGCCTCTAACACATTCGATAGGATTCAATCACTCGATGTTCTGCACACAATAACCTACGACCTGCGTTGGTTATTCACACACTCACACATGTGTTCCCTATCTTCAGTGGGTCTGTCAATGACGTCTCGTGACCCCCACAACCTCTGGTCAACGCTCTCAACTCTGGGTGTGTTCTACACCACAATAAATCTCCCGGTCCCGCGCGCGCTCACGGTCCGGTTCTCAATCACACAACTCTCTTTCCAACTCCGCAAGACATCACACAACAATAAAACACCGCAATCTACCAAACACCACTCTTTTCATACTCACTCTACCACGAACTGCTACTTCCGCCACACTGTCACTCTCCGTCAGTTTTCAACGACCTCCGACATCTTTCTCCCGCGGTCCTCTGGGTCTGCGTCACTCGGGCTCTATGGGGCAACTTAGTCTCCTATCTTGCTCTAGATCTCCCCTTACCATCAAAGGTAACCATCCTACTCTGCTACCAACTGATAACGCCGATTCTTATCTAATTATCTATAAGAACCTTCTGGTTGCCAAAATCTTTTTACCTGTTGAATAGTGTAAAGGAGAGAATCTCATCTGGTTATATAACAGCATTCATTTTGTCTGAAAGGACCACTGACTCCGAATTCAAGTTTAAGAATTTATTATCGCCAAAAATAATTGAACATGCAAGCACCTCAACACGAGGTTAAAGAAATAGATGGGCACTAATACAAATAATAACCTACGCAGGAGTCTCATCCGACTCAGGATAAAGAGAATAGATAGTTCTAGAAGGATCAACCAAGCTATGATTGCTCCAATTTCTACGTTGCTCTTCATTTATCTAAGCAAGCTTTAAATCAATTGCTGTCCCTACACTAACACTTAGTGACATCCCTGCATAACGATTTTCCCAGGCAAGAGTGAATAAAGGTGTCAGCTGTGAAGACTTCCTAAGAAGTGCAATCACATAATACCTAAGCTCAGCTCTGTCCTCCTCTCTGGTCTCCCCTACCTCTTCTCTGGCCTCCTCCCTCAGGGCACTATCCCTAATACAAAACCCCAATACAATTGTACACGCCTTTGTCACGCCTCCTTGGCCAGGTCTTCTTTCTTGTACTTTTCCATCGAAACGGTTACTTCATCCTGGACGGTTGCGATGACCTTGAGTCCCAGGCACCTTCTCCGCTGAAAGTATCATCCCTAAATTCCATTGCACTCCCGTACCATGCCTCCCATCTCTCTAACTTTTGATAAACAAAGAGTTAGTCTTTACTAACGAGACATGTGTCCTTGCACCTGCAACAAAGATACGTTCAACAGAAACCTTCTACTGTGCAAATTAAATCTACCGTTTGTGCCCAGAGAGCCTTACCAAGAGAAACTTTTCTCTGCCTACAAAATAAGCTAACATAAGAATAAACCAGGCCTTCCCTAAGCATATATGTAGTCAGGCCTTTACATATAACTTTTAAACACACATCTTACTTTTCCCTATAAGCATTTTCATTACAATTCATATGCAAACAATAAATTACATGTGCAACTTTAATATGGTGCACGTTTAAACTACTGCAATTGAATTACACACGAACTAATTTCTCTATGCATTATTTTTCACACAATTCAATAAACATTACATTGCATAATTATCATGACACAATTATACTACTGATTCACTTAATATCAGTGAACTATTCACCCTTTACTAAACATGCATGGATATACAACTGAATATATGCGAATATATGTCTGAGTACATGCGGGTGCGGACTACCAGTGATTATGATGCACCCCTACAATTCACAAGAACATTTCGCTCTATCAACATCAAAGGGGCTGATTTATTAATGAGCTGCGTTGATTTTGCAACATGCAACATATGTGCCTCGGTGTGGCTTGATAAATCCAGTTTAATACCACGCAGGGCAAATTGCTGCATTGCTATACCCTGTACTAGGGGGCTTTTCCATGGGTTGTGCATGGGTGTTCCCAATTAAACACACATGGATTTGACAGTGGACATGGCAAGGACCTTTGCGGTGAGACGGGATCACTATCGGCACATCCACTACATAGCCACGGCCTATAGGAAAGCAAAGGTGAAGTGGAAGCAGGTCAGACCCCAAAAAACCAGCAGTACCAACAAAATCGGTGGGTGGCAGACTCCAGCACAGGTCAGCACACAGGTCACAGCGGGACCACCAAGAGGATCTCACCAGACAGCCACACAGCAAAGGAGTCCCAGCAGTGCCGGAGCCTCCACTTTTTATTATCAATTCGTCTGGCAGATATGGAGACTGGACAGGAGGATGGCTGGGATAGAACGGGAGCAGGCCAGCATAAGGGAGATTTTATTAACCCGCCATAGGCCTTGGAATGGATTTCCAGACAAATATGTCTCTCCCTCAGAACATTCCCTTTTACAGTTAATTTTTGGGATTATCTTTTGTAGTTTCCAGGCATTGTGTTAGTTAGGGTTTACTATAGGTGTAGGTTTAGTGCAGGTAAGTTTTAGATAATTAATATTTTTGTAGATAGTAGTTTTTAAGTGTGTTATCATAATGGTAGGCTTTTAGGTGGGGGGTTAATGTTTTGTGTGTATTAAATATATATATATATTTGTTTAGGATTGTATGTGTAGATAGTATATGTTTAGGATGTTGTTTATGTTTGTATCGTACCAAGCATTGTGCATTAAGGGGGGTGGGTGGATGATTTTAACTTGTCATGTGCATATAGTTGTTAACATAGATTAAGATAAATTAAGATAGTATAGGCTGGTGTTAAGGTTAGTTAGTATAGGCTAGGTAGGTGTAGGTAGTCTTAATACTTAATAGTTTTTATACATTAAATATATTTTCTTGATTCTCTAGTTGATTATCATTCAATTGGTAAAGGTTAGTTCCATTATGTTGGGTGAGTTGGGTACATGAACCCCCTTTGAGAGGGTGGGCATCAAACTGTAGGGCCCATAGATCCCCAGACAGCCTTTGGTAACAGGTTTATCCTTGTCCTGGTGGATCATGCCATAAGATACCCAGAGGCCATATCTTTGAGGACTGCAACTGCATCTGCAGTGGCTGGGGCCCTGACGGGTATTTTTAACAAAGTGGGTTTCTTCAAGGAAGTGGAGTCTGACAGGGGCACCAACTTTATGTCTGCTTATATGCAGTCAATGTGGAAGGAGTGAGAGTTACCTACAAGTTCTCCACCCACAGCCTACTATCCTCAAACCAATGCACTTGTCGAGAGATTCAACAAGACCCTCAAGGGCATGATCAAGGGCTTGCCTGAACCCATGAGGTGTAAGTGGAAGACCCCTTCATGCCTGCTCTTTGCTTAAAGAGAGGTACCACAGAAGGGGGTTGGATGCAGCCCCTTTGAGCTTCTGTATGGTCATCCTGTAAGGGGACCTCTCAGTATGGTTAGGGAGGGGCGGTAGCAAGCTCCCAAGAAACCTCCCCCGGATGTGGTGAGCTACATGCTAGCCCCCCAGAGCCAGATGGCCAAGTTTTGGAAGAAGCCTTCTGAAAACTTGGAGGCCAGCCAGGAGGCAATTAAACAGTAGTATGATCAGACAGCTACCCCAGTGGAATTCCAGCCTGGACAAAAAGTGTGGCTGATGGAACCTGTGGAGCCCAGGGCATTCCAAGACCATTGGACTGGGCCTTAAGAGATTGTGGAGAGGAAGGAGAAGGCCACCTACTTGGTGGACCTCAAGATCCCCATACACCCCCTAAGGGTTCTCCACACTTTGAGACATCTGAGGTCACCATGCTGTTGGTGACAGATGATGGGGAGGAAGAGAAGAGTGAACCTCTCACTGACCTACTAGCATCAAAAGAGAAGAATGGGTCAGTGGAAGGTGTAAATCTCTCCCCTACCCTGACTCCAGAACAGCAGATGGACTATCACCACTTGATAGGACAGTTGTTTACCCATGTCATAGACACAGGAGACAGCTACCCTGTCAAAAACAAATATACAGGCTCTCTGATAAAGTGTGGGCCTGCATCAAGGAGGAGGTCTCTCAGATGTTGGAGTTGGGGATGGGATGATTGAGCCCTCCAGTAGCCCCTGGTCCAGCCCTGTGGTGCTTGTACCAAAAGCTGCCCCACCGGGCATTATCCCAGAACTCCAGTTCTATGTAGATTACAGGGGCTCAACTCAGTCATCAAGACTGATGCTCACCCCATTCCCCAGGCTGATGAGCTAATTGGTAGGTTAGGCGCTGACAGTTCCTGAGTACCTTTGATCTGACTTCAGGGTACTGGCTGATTACCCTAATTAAAGGAGACAAGGAGATGTCAGCCTTCTCCACTCCAGAGGGCCACTACCAATTCAACGTGATGCCCTTTGGAATAAAGAATACCCCATGCCACCTTCCAGAGGCTGGTGAACCAGGTTTTGTATGGTATGGAAGCCTTCAGTGCTGCTTACTTGGATGACATAGCTATCTTCAGTAGCAGCTGGAAGGACCACCTCTTTCACCAGCTGGAAGTGCTTCAGGCCCTGAGAAATACAGGCCTGACTGTCAAGGCCAGTAAGTGCAAGATAGGGCAAGGGTCTGTAGTGTACTTAGGACACCTGGTGGGTGGGAGTAAGGTGCAGCCCCTCCAGGCCAATATAGAGACTGTCATGGCCTGGGAGCTCCTGAAAGCTCAAACTGAAGTAAGATCCTTCCTGGGCCTCACAGGTTACTACAGGAGGTTTGTCAAGGGATATGGCACCATTGTTGCCCCCTTGACTGAGCAGACTTCTAAAAAGCAGCCCAGAATGGTGATCTGGTCAGAGGCATGTCAGAAAGCCTTTGACTCCCTAAAACAGGCCATGTTCACAGCCCCTATTCTCAAGGCCCCTGAATTTTCCAGGGAATTAATTATACACACTTATGAGCTTAGCATAGAGGAAATTCTTTCACAGCTTAATGATGAGGGCCTGGACCAACCTGTAGCTTTCATCTCTAGTAGGCTAATTCCCAGGGAACAGAAGTGGAGTGCTATTGAAAGGGAAGCCTTTGCTGTGGTCTGGACACTGAAGAAACTGAAACCATACTTATTTGAGACTCACTTCTGGATTCAGACAGACCTCAGGCCCCTCAGGTGGCTGATGCAAATGAGGGGTGAGAGTCCAAACTTGTTGAGGTGGTCCATCTCCGTACAGGGAATAGATTTTACGGTGGAACACATACCTGAATCAGACCACGCCAGTGCTGATGGTCTCTCCAGGTTCTTCCGCCTTAGAGATGAGAACTACCAAGAGATTGGATAGTTCTCCCCACTTTTAGCTGGGGTGGACACGTGTTAGACCTGTCAGCCTTTGGGTGGTGTTCCCCCATACGTTTTGCCTGCTTATCTCCAATTTTGCTGAATTTGTTTTTTTTTGCTTTCGGACTCTTTGCACTTTACCATTACTAACCAGTGCTAAAGTGCTTGTGCTCACTCCTCTAAACATGGTTTGATAGGAATATACCTAATTGGCATATTTAATTTACTTGTAAGTCCCTTGTATAGTGGTATACCATATACTCAGGGTCTGTTAAGTTAAACAATACCAGTGGGCCTGCAGCAGTTATTGGGTCACCCAGTTAAGTAGCACTCTAAAACATGTCCCAGGCCTGTCATTGCAGCCTGAATGCAGTATTACACTGCCATGCGACTTGGAATGTAAAACCCCTTGCCAAGCTTAAAACACCCCTTTTTTACATATATGTTACCCCTAAGGTAGGCCCTAGGTAGCCCATAGGGCAGAGTACTGTGTAAGTAAAAGGTAGGACATGTACTTATAAGTCTTACATATCCTGGTAGCGAAAAACTCCCAAATTCATTTTTCACCACTGTGAGGCCTACCTCTCTCATAGGATAACATTGAGGATTGCTTATTACATTTAACAATATATGTAATTCCTAATTGAGAGGAAATGGATCTGTCATGTTTGGTACCCACTGTAATGATAAATCCTCTTTCATGGCAAAGTCAAATCTATTATTACAATTTTGAAAATGCCACTTTTATAAAGTTGGCCCTTTCCTGCTCTTAGCCCTCGGTGCCTACAGCCTGTCTCTGGTTGCATGTCTGGGTTGGATGACAGCTGGGCTTTGTGTACTCCCTTTAACCAGCCACACATAAAGGGAGCTTAGGTGTGACTTGATGACCCATCCTAGGAGGATTAGAGGGAAGAACTGGGCAGAGCCTCACACTCATACCTGAATAGTCTGTATCCTGTCCTCACACAAAGGGTTGCATACCCCTCCCTGTAGTGAGCCTGTCACAAGTCCAGGAAGGGGGGACCTTTGTGCACTTCAAAGACCGTTCTTGGAAGTCTCCCCCACTTCAGAGGCACCACTGGGTATAAGAACTGGACCTCAGACCCTACCACTTCAGTACACTTCTGGACCTGTGGATACTCTGCCAGGAAGAAGGACTGCTGTGCTGCTAAAATGCTGCCACTCTGCTGGGCTGCTGCTCTGGAAGAACCGCTTTCTTGCTGTGCTCACCTGCTGCCCTCCTGCTCTCAGTGAGAAAGACTGGACCTGTATCACTTGACCCCCAGAACCCAGAGTGACTCCAAGGGCTAGTTGGGGGGCCTCCTGATCTGAAGCTTCAGGGACATAAAAGGCTTCCTATTATCCTGCTTCTGCTTCTGCACCTGGACTCTGCCCTCTGTGAGTCTACCCTGCCAAGGGGTGCCACCCCAGTCCTGGACATTTGAAAGTGGGCCTAAGGTGCTTGCTTTTATAGAACCGAAGCATCATCATCACTGCAAGGAACTGAACCGGCGCATTATCACCCCTGCGTGGGTCAGCACCGATCCATCACTGTTACTGCATGGATCTGAACCTGCGCATTGCCCCTGTTGTGTGAGCCAGAACCAGTGCATCGCTGCTGTTGCGTGGTTCAGAGACATCGCTCTACCTTTGGAACCACCACTGCATGATACTCTACTAGAAGCAAGGTCCTCGCATCTCTGTCGACGACAGCCTCGATGACAACTCTGAATCTCTGCATCGTAGCCACCCGCTCATCTGAACCAATGCATCAGCGCTGTTGCACAACCAGAACAAGCACATCGCCGCCGCCTCATGGATCGACATCATTGCATTGCCTTGTCTGCGCTCTGCATCTCCACCATCAACAGGATCCTCAGGGAGCAGCCTAAGACCTCCTGGTCAGTGCGCCACTCTCCTGCCCTCCTGCCGCTAAGCCTAGTGAGTCAGGTCCTTGCCCCCTGCCTCGAGGATGCCTGTTCGGTTCCAGGTGACTGCTGCCACTGACGTCCCCAGGCCGACACTCAATCTAGCCTCATTTTATTTATTTTTTCATTTTTGGTTTGTTTGGGTTAATATTTGCTGTGGGGTTTAGAGTTACTTTCAGTCGGTTGGGTTAGGGTTGCTTGTTGGGACCAGTCTAGTCACCATCCTGCTCCTGCCGTTCTTCCCTCTTTCTGCTGTTTCCCAATCCTAAACAAAACCAAAGGGGATGATGGACGGAGTGTTGACATTACAAGCACTCACCCCCAGTCAACTGATCTGGGTTTAATCCATCATCATTCTTTAGCTCACTCCGCCACTCCCAGTTCAGACATGGCCATATGCAAATCAGTCTGACCCTGTGCCTCATGGGAACAGTCCAGCCCGAACTGCCAAGCCATGTCTTCCCTGGACCGGAAACAAGCATCCTGGGACCGGTTTCGGGCTAACAGCCCTCATCAGCCAGGCTATCTTGAATCCAGTGGCAAAGTGAGCAAGGGACCCACGTCTGAGCATACCCTGCCAACTTAGGGGCGAACAAAGCAAAAACAAAGGGGATGATGGACGGAGTGTTGACATTACAAGCACTCACCTCCAGTCAACTGATCTGGGTTTAATCCATCATCATTCTTTAGCTCACTCCGCCACCCCAGTTCAGACATGGCCATATGCAAATCAGTCTGACCCTGTGCCTCATGGGAACAGTCCAGCCCGAACTGCCAAGCCATGTCTTCCCTGGACCGGAAACAAGCATCCTGGGACCGGTTTCGGGCTAACAGCCCTCATCAGCCAGGCTATCTTGAATCCAGTGGCAAAGTGAGCAAGGGACCCACGTCTGGGCATACCCTGCCAACTTAGGGCGAACAAAGCAAAACCAAAGGGAAGACATGGCTTGGCAGTTCGGTCTGGACTGTTCCCATGAGGCACAGGGTCAAGACTGATTTGCATATGGCTATGTCTGAACTGGGGTGGCGTGGTGAAGCAAAATAACGATGGATTAAACCCAGATCTGTGACTGGGGGTGAATGTTTGCCAATGTGCAGCATTCTGTCCATCATCTTGTGTGTTTTGCATTTCGCCCTAAGTGGGAAGGGTATGCCCAGACGTGGGTCCCATGCTCACTACGCCACTGGAGTCAAGCTATCCTGGCTGATGAAGGCTGATAGCCTGAAACCGGTCCTAGGATGCTTGATTCCGGTCCAGGGAAGACATGGCTTGGCAGTTCGGTCTGGACTGTTCCCATGAGGCACAGGGTCAAGACTGATTTGCATATGGCTATGTCTGAACTGGGGTGGCGTGGTGAAGCAAAATAACGATGAATTAAACCCAGATCTGTGACTGGGGGTGAATGTTTGCCAATGTGCAGCATTCCGTCCATCATCTTGTGTGTTTTGCATTTCGCCCTAAGTGGGAAGGGTATGCCCAGACGTGGGTCCCGTGCTCACTACGCCACTGGAGTCAAGCTATCCTGGCTGATGAAGGCTGATAGCCTGAAACCGGTCCTAGGATGCTTGATTCCGGTCCAGGGAAGACATGGCTTGGCAGATCGGTCTGGACTGTTCCCATGAGGCACAGGGTCAAGACTGATTTGCATATGGCTATGTCTGAACTGGGGTGGCGTGGTGAAGCAAAATAACGATGGATTAAACCCAGATCTGTGACTGGGGGTGAATGTTTGCCAATGTGCAGCATTCCGTCCATCATCTTGTGTGTTTTGCATTTCGCCCTAAGTGGGAAGGGTATGCCCAGACGTGGGTCCCGTGCTCACTATGCCACTGGAGTCAAGCTATCCTGGCTGATGAAGGCTGATAGCCTGAAACCGGTCCTAGGATGCTTGATTCCGGTCCAGGGAAGACATGGCTTGGCAGTTCGGTCTGGACTGTTCCCATGAGGCACAGGGTCAAGACTGATTTGCATATGGCTATGTCTGAACTGGGGTGGCGTGGTGAAGCAAAATAACGATGGATTAAACCCAGATCTGTGACTGGGGGTGAATGTTTGCCAATGTGCAGCATTCCGTCCATCATCTTGTGTGTTTTGCATTTCGCCCGAAGTGGGAAGGGTATGCCCAGACGTGGGTCCCGTGCTCACTACGCCACTGGAGTCAAGCTATCCTGGCTGATAGCCTGAAACCGGTCCTAGGATGCTTGATTCCAGTCCAGGGAAGACATGGCTTGGCAGTTCGGTCTGGACTGTTCCCATGAGGCACAGGGTCAAGACTGATTTGCATATGGCTATGTCTTAACTGGGGTGGCGTGGTGAAGCAAAATAACGATAGATTAAACCCAGATCTGTGACTGGGGGTGAATGTTTGCCAATGTGCAGCATTCCGTCCATCATCTTGTGTGTTTTGCATTTCGCCCTAAGTGGGAAGGGTATGCCCAGACGTGGGTCCTGTGCTCACTACGCCACTGGAGTCAAGCTATCCTGGCTGATGAAGGCTGATAGCCTGAAACCGGTCCTAGGATGCTTGATTCCGGTCCAGGGAAGACATGGCTTGGCAGTTCGGTCTGGACTGTTCCCATGAGGCACAGGGTCAAGACTGATTTGCATATGGCTATGTCTGAACTGGGGTGGCGTGGTGAAGCAAAATAATGATGGATTAAACCCAGATCTGTGACTGGGGTGAATGTTTGCCAATGTGCAGCATTCCGTCCATCATCTTGTGCGTTTTGCATTTCGCCCTAAGTGGGAAGGGTATGCCCAGACGTGGGTCCCGTGCTCACTACGCCACTGGAGTCAAGCTATCCTGGCTGATGAAGGCTGATAGCCTGGAACCGGTCCTAGGATGCTTGATTCCGGTCCAGGAAAGACATGGCTTGGCAGTTCGGTCTGGACTGTTCCCATGAGGCACAGGGTCAAGACTGATTTGCATATGGCTATGTCTGAACTGGGGTGGCGTGGTGAAGCAAAATAACGATGGATTAAACCCAGATCTGTGACTGGGGGTGAATGTTTGCCAATGTGCAGCATTCCGTCCATCATCTTGTGTGTTTTGCATTTCGTCCTAAGTGGGAAGGGTATGCCCAGACGTGGGTCCCGTGCTCACTACGCCACTGGAGTCAAGCTATCCTGGCTGATGAAGGCTGATAGCCTGAAACCGGTCCTAGGATGCTTGATTCCGGTCCAGGGAAGACATGGCTTGGCAGTTCGGTCTGGACTGTTCCCATGAGGCACAGGGTCAAGACTGATTTGCATATGGTTATGTCTGAACTGGGGTGGCGTGGTGAAGCAAAATAACGATGGATTAAACCCAGATCTGTGACTGGGGGTGAATGTTTGCCAATGTGCAGCATTCCGTCCATCATCTTGTGTGTTTTGCATTTCGCCCTAAGTGGGAAGGGTATGCCCAGACGTGGGTCCCGTGCTCACTACGCCACTGGAGTAAAGCTATCCTGGCTGATGAAGGCTGATAGCCTGAAACCGGTCCTAGGATGCTTGATTCCGGTCCAGGGAAGACATGGCTTGGCAGTTCGGTCTGGACTGTTCCCATGAGGCACAGGGTCAAGACTGATTTGCATATGGCTATGTCTGAACTGGGGTGGCGTGGTGAAGCAAAATAACGATGGATTAAACCCAGATCTGTGACTGGGGGTGAATGTTTGCCAATGTGCAGCATTCCGTCCATCATCTTGTGTGTTTTGCATTTCGCCCTAAGTGGGAAGGGTATGCCCAGACGTGGGTCCCGTGCTCACTACGCCACTGGAGTCAAGCGATCCTGGCTGATGAAGGCTGATAGCCTGAAACCGGTCCTAGGATGCTTGATTCCGGTCCAGGGAAGACATGGCTTGGCAGTTCGGTCTGGACTGTTCCCATGAGGCACAGGGTCAAGACTGATTTGCATATGGCTATGTCTGAACTGGGGTGGCGTGGTGAAGCAAAATAACGATGGATTAAACCCAGATCTGTGACTGGGGGTGAATGTTTGCCAATGTGCAGCATTCCGACCATCATCTTGTGTGTTTTGCATTTCGCCTAAGTGGGAAGGGTATGCCCAGACGTGGGTCCCGTGCTCACTACGCCACTGGAGTCAAGCTATCCTGGCTGATGAAGGCTGATAGCCTGAAACCGGTCCTAGGATGCTTGATTCCGGTCCAGGGAAGACATGGCTTGGCAGTTCGGTCTGGACTGTTCCCATGAGGCACAGGGTCAAGACTGATTTGCATATGGCTATGTCTGAACTGGGGTGGCGTGGTGAAGCAAAATAACGATGGATTAAACCCAGATCTGTGACTGGGGGTGAATGTTTGCCAATGTGCAGCATTCCGTCCATCATCTTGTGTGTTTTGCATTTCGCCCGAAGTGGGAAGGGTATGCCCAGACGTGGGTCCCGTGCTCACTACGCCACTGGAGTCAAGCTATCCTGGCTGATGAAGGCTGATAGCCTGAAACCGGTCCTAGGATGCTTGATTCCGGTCCAGGGAAGACATGGCTTGGCAGTTCGGTCTGGACTGTTCCCATGAGGCACAGGGTCAAGACTGATTTGCATATGGCTATGTCTGAACTGGGGTGGCGTGGTGAAGCAAAATAACGATGGATTAAACCCAGATCTGTGACTGGGGGTGAATGTTTGCCAATGTGCAGCATTCCGTCCATCATCTTGTGTGTTTTGCGTTTCCCAATCCTAGGCCTCCCACCTCCCTGCTAGCCCCTCCCACCTCCCAGGTCAACAAATGGAGGGGGCTGCATGGCCGTGCCGCTGGCATGCCGAAGGCTTGCCAAAGGCAATCCCTTCTGCGCCCGTCCTTGCCTGGACCGCGCTCAGCACCAGGACCCCTGATTCTCCACCCACCCAACGATACACCACCAAGGAACTCCTGGATCTCGACCCCGGATACCGAAATGACAACTGCTTCACCTCTTTACCTCGATCAACCAAAGGACCCTCTACCCACCGACACTGCCACTTCTCCTGCAACACAACCTACAAAGGACCCCGCATTACTCTCGCCCAGAGGATCACGAACAACCCGGAACTGCTCCAGTGCATCCTGCTCAATGCCCACTCCCTCTGCAAGCATGCCATGTAAATCTGGGACAGTCGCCTTCATCTCTGAAACGTGGCTCAACCCCTCCTGATACCCCGACATCGCCACTGTCTGACGGCTATAAGATGATACACCGAGACCACACCAACAAACGGGGGGGGGCATCGCCATCATCTACAAGGAAACCATCAGATGCACCATTACAAATGATGACTCCACACCTCTCAGGGAACACATTGACTTCCAACTACAGACAGATGTGAAGACCATGATAAGAGGCACTCTCGCCTACAGACCATCGACCCCCGTCACTACATCCTACTCACCAACCTCAACTTCCACATCAATGACCCCAACGATGCCAACTCCATCGCCCACCTGGAGAACCTGAACAACATTGGTCTCACCCAACTGGTCACCTAACCCACCCACAAGGCCAGACACACACTCAACTCCATCTTCACCTCCAGCGACAGATTCAAAATCAGCCACACCACATAAATCACCTGGACTGACCATGCCATCATACACTTCACCATGTCCGACGCCCAGCACATCATCACCAAGCGACACACCTCTTCCCACCGTAGCTGAAGCAAGGTCACCCGAACTCAGTGGACCCAAACCCTCACCACTCCCCAAGCCGAAGCTGTCCAGAACTTCTCCACCTGGATCACCAACTGCGCTGACAAAGTCGCCCCACAGAAACCAACGAAAGCCAACAAAACCCCAAAACTGGCCAGCTGGTACACCCCTGAGCTTTGGCCCGCCAAGCACAACTGTTACAAACTGAAGAAGGATTGGCGCCTCACGAAAAACTCCACTGAAAGAGCTGCTCACAAAACAGCCCTCAGCTTCTATCACGGGCACATCAACGAAGCCAAGAAAGCAGCCATCAATGCCCGGATCGACACCGCAGCCAACCACACTAAGGAACCCAAGGAATTCTCCAACCGAACAGCCACAGAGAAGACCATCACCCCTCCCAAGAACTCTGTGACAGCCTCTCAGACTACTACAACAGCAAAATTAAGACCATCTACAACAATTTCGACCTCCAACCCACCACCCTCAACCCAAACGACCTCAACGAACCAGTGACACACCAGCCAAATGATCCCCACCTGGTCTTCTCTCACTACCCAGATCACCACAGACATCACGTCTTCCATCCACTTTGGGGCGCCCACTGACCTCTTCCCCCACCACTTCTTCAACCTAGGAACATACCCTATCAGCTTGGAACTCACCAGCATCTTCAATACCTCCATCGCCACAGCATCCTTCCCAAGCAGATGGAAACACACAGAAGTCAGACCCCTCCTAAAGAAACCCTCCGCCGACCCCCGCGATCCCAAAACTTTTCTACCAATCTCCCTGCTCCCATACCCGGCCAAAGTACTTGAGAAAGCCATAAAACAACAACTCCGCAAATTCATGGAACACAACCACCTACTGGACACCTCACAATCAGGATTCTGTGCCAATCACAACTCTGAGACCGCGCTGATTGCTGCCACGGACAACATCAGGACTCTCCTTGACCATGGAGAAATTGTGGCCCTGATTCTCCTCGTTCTCTCTGCGGTGTTCGACACTGTCTCCCACAACACCCTCATCAACAGACTCCACAACAACTGCATACCACAAGACGCCCTCAAGTGGATCGCCTCCTTCCTTTACAGGATGCACACAGGACCCAGATGCCTTCCTTCACTTCTGCACTCAAGAACATCATTTGCAGCATACCCCAAGGATCATTGCTCAGCCCCACCTGATTCAACACCTACATGACCCGCCTTGCAGACTTCGTCAGATCCTACAGCCTCAACATAATCTCCTAAGCCGATGACACTCAACTTATCCTCTTGCTCACTGAGGACCCCACTAAAACCAAAACCAACTTCTCCAACGCCATGACCAACGTAACCAACTAGATTAGAGACAACTGCCTCAGACTAAACTCCAACAAGACAGAAGTGCTGATCTTCGGGACCACAGCTGGTGGACATCTGAACTTGGACCAACTCCATCACCAACAGACCATGCATGCAACCTAGGAATCATCCTCGACAGCCAACTGACAATGAAGCGGCAAGCCAACGCAGTCACCTCCTCCTACTTCCACACTCTTCACATGCCCTGCAGAATCTTCACATGGATCCCAATCGACACCAGAAAGACTATCACTCAGGCCCTCATCACCAGCCGCCTCAACTATGTCAACGCTCTCTACGCCTGCATCTCCACTCAGCTCCTCAGGAGACTCTAGACCATATAGATCGCGGCAGCCAGACTTGTCCTGGACCTTCCCAAACGGTCCCACACCACCCCCCACCTCAGAAACCTCAACTGGATCCCCATCCAGACGAGATGCCAGTTCAAGATACTCATGCACGCCTACAAGGCCCTCCACGATCAAGGACCATCCTACATCAACCATTGATTGAAATTCAACCCTCCAGACATCTGCGTTCCTTCTCACTCGCCCTCGCCCACCCCCGCATCCACCGCAGACATGGCCGCTTCTTCTCCTACATCGCCGTCAAAACCTGGAAGGACCTGTCCCTCTACCGCCGAACATCGCCCTCCCTAATGGACTTCAGGAAGAGACTCAAGACTTGGCTTTTCGACAGAGACACAGCATCCTCAGCGCCCAGATACCCCTATGGGTGACAGTGCTGCCCTTTACAAATGCTATTGATTGATTCATCCTCGATGGTGACATAACGCAGACTAAGGTACTTTTGCTCAGCAGGCCCAAACTCAGCCCTGCAGCGGTCAGCCTGAACATTTGACTTTGTCCTGGTCCTGTATGACCAGATATCCCTTGTTGGCGCTTTGTGGTGCTATTTTCACTTAATCTTTAAAAATCAATATCTCTGGTTCTACTCATTGGACTTTTGTCGTTTTGGTCTTGTTTTCTTTATTAAAACATTCTCTATTGTTCTGTGGGATCTTTTTGGGTGGTATTTTCTCTGTTTTTACAGTTTGAAGTGTTGCACAAATACTTTACACAACACCTTTAACGTAAGCCTGACTGCTCTGTGCCAAGCTACCAGGGAATGAGCCCTGTTAATTTGGGAATTGCTGGTGTCTTAACCTGACCAAGATTGTGTTTACTGCTTGAACAGCGCTCACACCCCAATCAACCAGGAACCCCATTTTTAACAGCAAACAAAAAATAGTTTATAACTCAAATGGATCAAAAGTTACTACAAATGCTGTCATGCATGCTCTTGCTCAAGGAAACCCCTGTACAAAAATGAACTGATCATCTTTGAGTTGCTGACTGCTCTATTAGCAGGGCCACTAGAATTATGCAATTCTGCTGCCATGGATATTTTTTGCATTATTATGGATTTGCTGCTTTTGCCACATAATTCATCATCTACTGCATAATCGGTAGATTTTAACAAAAACATTTTGTTTCTAGCACAAAGGGATCAAGCATTACTAAAACGTTTGGCACGTGTGCAGTGGAAGGCCCTTTGCGAAGATTAACTGACCATCTTTAAGTTGCTTATTTCTGTATTTGGTTGTTACACTGGTACTAATGATGTGAAATCTTTACCCAGACAGTATTACCATGTGTAAAAATGACAACATTTTGAAGTAATACTATTAAAAACGTGGCACACTATGCCGCATAATTTGGCTTTTCTTGCCACATAATTTGGTGCTTCTCTGTCGCATTATTCTAGTGACCCTGCCTATTAGGTATTAAACTGAAATAGATGAGGTGTAACGTGTGCTCAGATTGAGTTAGCAAGTAAAAAGAACAACATAATCAATTAATGCTGCCACAAATTGTACCCCCACATAAATTGCCTTTTATTGCTGTAAATGTTTGTCAACTCTGCCACTTAATTTGATTCTCCCTTGACACATAATACCAGTTGCCCTGCCTAAGGGCAGGTAAGGTGTTGTTTGCTCATCCTGGCCCGGCCGAAGGTCTGGAGCATCTTGTGTGTTTTCTCTCTCATCTTCTCCAGGGGCAAATGAGTATTGTTTGGAGGATTTGGTGCTTCCCAACCACGATGAAAGGCAGGGTGATGGTGCTGTTTACAAACATTATCCCATACCCAGGGCAGCTGTCCTGGGTACCTTCACTTTTGATAAAAAACAAGGGTGCCCCACTGCCTTGGGGAAGGTGTGGGCAGGGCAGCATGATTACCCAATCCCCTGAGTAAATCTCATTGCTGAATGGCACTGGTTATTCTTTGTATATTGCCTCGGCCCAATAAAGTTCTTACTGGGCCCAGAAATTCTCACAGTAATGAATCATTACTGGGCTTTACTTCTTCGTGCCATTAATTCTCAATGCTGCATGGGGACATTGAAGCCTTTTCTTTGCATATGTGTTATTATATGATAGTCAGTACAAAACCATGCCTTTTCTACAATATGCAACTATTCTAGTAACGAGTAATAAGAAAGTTTTAGTTTCCTCTATCTTCCAAAATCAAACATAATAATACATTTGATGTTCATTCCAGGAGGTGAACTGGATGCCTAGGCTTAAAAGCTGACACCAGATGGGATGAATCTAGAGCCAGACCAACTTGTATTCCTGTAAATATAAGTCAGATTGACAACTTTAATAGGTTTTGTTGAGTATAGGAATATTCCTTTGCAGAATAAATACAGTTTCTAATGCTAGGAACGAATAGGGTTGAACTCCTATTTACTCATGCCCAAAGTTTCAGAGCATATTATTGTGTGATCAAAATTTGTTACACAGGATACTAGTGAAACAGAACAATGACCATAAAGTTCACTATGGTTGAAATGTACAGAAATGTTCGACACCAATTATTTTAAGAAAAATCAAAATGAAAAAGCATTAATAATAAAAAGTCAGAAAAATAGTAACATCCAGAGCATACTTCGATAATGAAGAAGGGGCGGCATGTGACTTAGTTTCACTGTCTATTAAATGAAAAGACTCTTTAAATCATCTTAAGCCATGTAAGCCTCTTTATCACATTCTGGAACAGTCTAACGGCTTGAAATACATATTGTGTCTGTTGGCTGCCACATATATAAAAATGTCTCTATAAAGACTAAACCAGAGAGCTTTGTTTCAGTTGTTCTTTGTGGTTTATTTTTTTTAAATTTCAAATACTTTATTAAATTTTCCATAAAAATCTGAAATTTAACAAGTTTGGACAAACATACAAGCTAGGCACATGAATCAATGTTACATTAGACCACAGCATTTGTTTTAACAGTATTCCGCAATAATTATTATCCCAAACGATATATAAGCCAAACAACTAAGAGACTGAAACAGAAACAATAGAAAGAAAGGAAGAGGAAATAAAAGAAAAGAAAAAGAAAAAGGAGAAAAAAGAAACATAAGCCTAATCGGATAATGAAACATAAAGAGCACATAGCAACACACCAATAGGGATTATATAGTACAATCGAGAGGCCTACTGCAATAACCTGAAATTATGATCATTTAAATCAAACACAATATATATAACTTTAACAAGAAATCGTATTATGCATAGGATTAAATCTAGGAAAGACCGTACTGTAATAGTATCTATAAAGAAGAAACCTATAAAATATGGAGCGTTCACGGGGGTTTGTGTGTGTTGAAATAAATGTCTAAAGAATTCCACATTGCTCTAGATGAGGATTTCCATGGAGAATTCTGCAGCGCTATATTATCTGCACCCCTAAGATGAATGACCCAGTTCATCCATCCGTTATATGAGGTCTTCTGCGTGTCCTTCCAATTATTAAGTACTATCTTTAATGCTGACGTAAATAAAAGATCTAAAAGGGCTTTGTCTGTATCATTACTTGTATCTATCGCCAAAAAGCCAGTGGTTAAGGTAGAGAACTCTCTTTTCAACTTACAATTGAATAGTTTTGAGAGAAATCCAAATACGTTATCCCAATAGGTCAACACTGCCTTACAGTGAAAAATAAGATGGGCTAAGTCTCCAGTTTCTGTTTTACAGTTCCAGCACAATGGATCATCACGAATATGAAGAGAGTGTAGTCTAGCAGGTGTCCAGAATGCCTTATGCAATAGCCAAAATTTAGCTTGAGATAATACTGGGGATATTTTATTATTAGTGGTAGAGCTCCACACTTATGACTATATAGATTCGGGTAAAGGGTCAGAAGAATGCAATTCCCAGAAAGCCATAAGACTGTTGATGAGTTTGGAGGTTTTGGGGCGAAGAAGTTTGTAAATATGTGAAACTTGGTGGCCCAATTTGTTAATCTGTGACACAAACATTGGTAAAGATGTCAGCGAGTTATGTAATTTGGCTTTAGTGAGTGCCGCTCTCACTTTTAAGAAGTTATAGAATTCAATATTGTCTAATTTGTATCTGCTTTGAAGTTCCTTGAACGTAATGGGGCATGAAGAATGTTCTACCTGATGAGGAAAAAATATACCCTTATTAATCCAAGTATCAAGTTTTAAACTTTTCCCTTTATATAAAACGTTACGATTATACCATAAAGATTCCATTTTAGAACCCTTAATACTTGATTCTAGCTTCTAATCTATCTGTAGTAATGCCATTTTCGTGTTTTTAAAAATAGATTTAGACTTACTCGGATACAGTTGACTCGTAGTGAGCAGGGCCAAAGGATTAAGATTATCTAGGATAGTTTTTTCAACTTCTAACCACACCGGAGTGTAATGGGCTGGAGGCGAAATCCAGTAAGATCCCTGCTTAGCCAAAAAAGCTGATTGGTATAATTAAAAATTGGCCAAAAAGCCAGTGGTAAAGGTAGCGTACTCTCTTTTCAACTTACAATTGAATAGTTTTGAGAGAAATCCAAATACGTTATTCCAATAGGTCAACACTGCCTTATAGTGAAAAATAAGATGGGCTAAGTCTCCAGTTTCTGTTTTACAGTTCCAGCACAACGGATCATCACGAATATGAAGAGAGTGTAGTCTAGCAGGTGTCCAGAATGCCTTATGCAATAGCCAAAATTTTAGTTTGAGATAATACTGGGGATATTTTATTATTAGTGGTAGAGCTCCACACTTGTGACCATATAGATTCGGGTAAAGGGTCAGAAGAATGCAATTCCCAGAAAGCCATAAGACTGTTGTTGAGTTTGGAGGTTTTGGGGCGAAGAAGTTTGTAAATATGTGAAACTTGGTGGCCCAATTTGTTAATCTGTGACACAAACATTGGTAAAGATGGCAGCGAGTTATGTAATTTGGCTTTAGTGAGTGCCGCTCTCACTTTTAAGAAGTTATAGAATTCAATATTGTCTCATTTGTATCTGCTTTGAAGTTCCTTGAACGTAATGGGGTATGAAGAATGTTCTAACTGATGAGGGAAAAATATACCCTTATTAATCCAAGTATCAAGTTTTAAACTTTTTCCTTTTATATAAAACGTTACGATTATACCATAAAGATTCCATTTTAGAACCCTTAATACTTGATTCTAGCTTCTTATCTATCTGTAGTAACGCCATTTTCGTGTTTTTAAAAATAGATTTAGACTTACTCGGATACAGTTGACTCGAAGTGAGCAGGGCCAAAGGATTAAGATTATCTAGGATAGTTTTTTCAACTTCTAACCACACCGGAGTGTAATGGGCTGGAGGCGAAATCCAGTAAGATCCCTGCTTAGCCAAAAAAGCTGATTGGTATAATTTAAAATCGGCCAGGTTAACCCCACCCAAGGTTTTGTCAAGCCTCAATTTTTTGATTGCAATTCGAGCCTTCTTGCCTTTCCAAAGAAACTTAGTAAGGAGGATGTCTAATTTATGGTGAAAGTCTTCTGTTAGGATAAGAGGGAGCATGTTTATAAGATAATTAATCAAAGGTGTAATCATCATCTTTATGGTTTCTATTCTTCCCCACCAAGTGATGAATTTAGGTGACCAAGAGTCTAAAAGTTTTGTAATCTTTTCCAAAGTTAGCTTCTCATTGTGGTGAAGGGTGTCAAGTATATTACTTCCGAATTCGATCCCTAAATATTTTATATACCCCGACTGCCATGCCAGGCCTGAATCACCTAAAATTTCTTTGGTACAGTGAACATTTAATGGTTTTACCTCCGATTTATCTCTATTAAGTTTGTAACCTGAATGTACAGAGTATTTTTCAATCGTAGACATCAAGGCCTTGATTGAAAGGCCCGAATTTTCCGTCACTATTAGAATGTCATCTGCGTAGGCAGCTAACTTAACATAAGTATCATTAAATCCTACACCCTTTATATCTGTATTCAACTTAATATCTTGAATTAAAGGTTCCAACGCTAAAAGAAACAGAGACGGGGATAAGGTACAGCCTTGTCTGGTTCCTTGTTGCAGGGTAAAAGGTTCCGACAGCCAACCGTTCATTGCAATGCGAGCCGAGGGCGCCAAATAGAGGGACATAACCATATTTATATAAGATTCCCCCAAATTAAACGTATGCATACATTGTTTTAAAAAAGACCATGAGACCCTGTCGAAGGCCTTTTCTGCGTCCAACGTGATTGCAATTGCTGGGTCTTCTTTACTCGCGGCATTTTCCAAAACATGACAAAGCAAACGAGTGTTGTCATTGGACATACGACTTTTAAGAAAGCCGACTTGCGAATTACTTATTAAATGTGGGAGAACAGTATTAAGTTTTGTGGCTAAACTTTTTGCATAAATTTTATAATCAACATTGATAAGAGATATTGGCCTATAATTCTTTGGAAGTAGGTGATCTTTCCCTTCTTTCCCTTCTTTAGGTATAACTATTATGTTAGCTTCAGTCATGGAGTCGGTCGTACGTCCATTATTAGCTATATTATTAAAAACTCTAAGCATAGTTGGTTGCAATTGATCTGAAAAAGTTTTATAAAAAGTGGCTGTATATCCATCTGGACCCGGAGCCTTATTATCTTTCAAGGCTTTAATCGAGTTCGCTACCTCCAATGAGCTAATTGGTTTTCCTAAAGCTAATTTATCGGTTTCGTTTAATTTGGGCAAATTCAATCTATTCAAGTATTGGGTACAATCTTCTAAACTAAATCCCTGATCACTTTTATATAGGTCCTCGTAGAAGGATTTAAAGGTGTTTAGGATATCTTTTTGTTTTGTGTGTGTTTGATTATTGAGATCTTTGATGGATGAGATAACATTTTGATTCTGTTTGAGCTTAAAATATGAAGCCAATAATTTACCCGCTTTGTTAGCTTCGCAGAGGTTAAGGGCTTTAAATTTATTCACCCATACTCCTGCACGTTCGCTCAGAATTTTATTATATTCATACTTCTTTTGCGTAAGAAGGGAAAGAATAGTTTTATCTTCCAATGAAGTGGCATGGGAGGACTCCAGGGTTTTAATTTCGTGTTCTAATTTAGTTAATTCTGAGTTAAGGTTTTTATTTAATTTTGTTTTAATTTCAATAATTATCCCCCTGATGGTGGCTTTCAGTGCATCCCAAAGGGTATTTATATTAGTTCCTGATACGTCATTATGTTTAAGATAATCTGCAATAGTCTCTTCAATTTTCTTTTTGTCCACAGGGTCTGATAAAACATCGTTGTTAAAACGCCATCTTTTTGGTGAAGGTTCATTATGACTGCCAACCAATTTAACACTGATACACGAATGATCAGAAACTAACTTGGGCAATATATCTGAGTGATCAATTAAATGTGTGAACAAACCGGAGATAAGAATGTAATCTATTCTAGTATATGAGTTATGTGGGGCAGAATAAAAAGTATAGTCTCTAGAATCTGGGTGTTGAAGGCGCCAAGTATCTTTGAGGTTAAATTTAGAACATATATTATGAACTATAGCGTGCGATCTAGTGGGATGATATTTGCATATAAATTGTCGATCGATTATCGGATCTAATGGGATATTGAAGTCTCCTCCGACTATGATAAGATCATCCTGGGGAAGATTTTCTATAGTGTTCAAAACACCCTCCCAAACAACGGGATCGTCTATGTTGGGACCATAAATATTCACAACATGAATGAGATCATCTCCTTTACTTAAGTGGGTAACTAGTAGTCTACCATTACTATCATGAGTTTGTGATTCCAGTGAAATATTGGCTTTTTTAGCTAACAAAGTTATCACCCCCTTCTTTTTATGATCTGCCGGTGAACAGGCAACTTGTGAAATCCAGTTATGTTTAATGAAAGCAGCATCTTCCCCCGATAATTTTGTTTCCTGTAACAGTATGATGTTCCCTTTAGTTTTGGCTAAATAATCAAAGATTTTCCGGCGCTTAATTGGGTGATTAAGACCTTTGACATTCAATGATACTATGTTAAGATCTTCTGCAATATTGTGTGACCTAGCTTGAGCCATCACATATATATTTGGGGACAGGATGTACTAATCACATGCGCTATGTATAAAGTAACGAATGTCATCATAATCCCTGGATCATTCCCAAGAAACACGTTGAGTACAGACAGATATCTTGTAATAGCACCGAGTAAATTAAATATACCAACAGCGTATACAAAAAAAATAGCACATAGGCACTCTTGTTTAGCAAAGCCATAATATTTCCAACCCATTAATAGATAAAGGAAGGAGAACAGAAGAAAAGAAAAGCGAGAAAGAAACAAAAAACAGCTGGGAATACCCAAGAAGCAAAATACAACAAACCCCATGTTAATCCACAACTCCTGGGGATTCCCTCCCAACCTCCCCACACCCTCCTCCCCCCCACCCATCCCTGCAAACCTCGGATGTAGGAGGTGCGACGGCAGGAGCGTCGAACTGTAGAACAGAGTTTACTTCAATTATCATAGTCAAGATTTCCAGAGTATATCATACCAGTCAAATCGAATTATATAGTACAGGCAAACTGAATCGTGAACCAGCCTGTTATTAAGGGAGAGAGGTATTCCCTATAATTTTTAAATCGATTTGAGGATGGTAAACCTAGCAAGAATAGACACTCCCTATAACAAAGAGAGTTATCGGATTAAATAAGAACTGACTACAAAACTCGTAGTACTCACGTGGTATAAGGAAAATAATCAGTAAATGCTATACGTTTAGTACTGTTACCCATAAAGGACCATCAAAAAAACACTGAACTTATTAACAGAAAGATTTGAGGCATGAATATATCACGACTTCCTCTTATTGGAAGAGGGCTGAGAAAAATCCATGTCCTGAGTGGGAGGGCCTTCTAGAAAGTTCGATAAGTCCATAGGATCCGTTAAATAGTGATAACGACCATTGACTGTGATTCTGAATTTAGTCGGGCCAACAAAGGAGAACTGAATATTTGTGTCTTTTAGTTTGTCTCGTAAGATGAGGAAACCCTTCCTAGTATCTACAGTAGGTTTAGAGAAGTCCTGCGTAAAAATTATTTTGTGGCCGTTCCAGATAAGCTGACGAGTTTTGCGGGCATAGTTGAGGATAGCTTCGGTGTGTTGAAATCTCAGTGGTCTACAGATGATAGGACAGGTTGTTTGCCGTGAGGCAGTGTTAAAAGTTGGAATTCTGTGCGTCCTATCTAGTTCTAAAGGAGTTGGAAATTTTAAACCAGTGAACTGAGGTATCCAGTCTTCCAGAAAAGCTATACATGATCCTGCGGTGTCTTCTGAACCTTCCGGAACACCTAGAATTCTAATGTTGCCCCTCCTGTTTCTATCTTCCAGCTCGGCTGTTTGTTGTTTAAGGTTGGTCGTCAGCTCCCTAAGTGATTTCAACTCATTGCAGGTCTTAAAAGAAACATCTTCCACATCGCTAATTCTTTGTTCGGCGGATGCAATTTTAGTGTTAATTGTGTTCATGTCCGCTCGAAAAGCAGTTAGTTCTAGTTGCATGGCATCCGTATTCTGTTTGGTGGACCTGGCTAGGTCATGTACGTCTGCTAATTTTTTGAGAATCATGTTCATTGTACTAGTAATATCTGCTTTGGCCTTGATGGGAGAGTCCGACAGTGAGGGGTCACCTTTGTTTCTTTTGAACTGAATTTTAGACTCTTTTTCTGCCATTGTATCGGACTTGCAAGGAAAGGGTGTAGACTTGCACTTGCTAATACAACCAACTTTAATAATGGAGTGGACGTAAACGTTAAGCGAAGCACCAACTTATTTAGGTACCAGAACACTTGGATCAGAGCAAAAAATAAATGGTGAGAAGATGGGCTGGAGGAATTACCCTGACTAAATGGAGACCTCAGTTATGTGATGCTGAGAGTGCCCAGCGGGACACGAAGCTTTGAGTGCGTAGTTTGGCCCCAACTAATAAACAAACAGGATTAACCAGTTCGGCATCAGCTGGTGGGACCAACAAATTAGGTTGGTGGAATGCTTATCAACAAAACAGTGGTGAAGAATGAAAAGTTAGCCCAATTCCTTGTGATATAGTGAAGATCAACACCCTAGTGGCCAACTATTATAGTTGATCTGAAAATACAATGATCTAGAATAGCTGTATGTTACACTGGTAATGGATGACCCTTCCACAATACAGTATGAAAGATGGAAGCCTGATGAAGGAAATAAGCACCGCTAAAGTTGACAAATAGGAAGGGACGTAATCGTATCTAAACTGCAGGGCTACATTAGGACAACTACATATGTGCTGAGCATCAGGTTGTGCCGGTTCACGTTTAGGCACAAAGGGCTTTGGTAACAGTTGCCCTTAATCTCGGAATTCACAGGCTGTACGTCGCTGGTCATAAATAACAGGACCGGGAATCCTAGAGCTGATCATCTGACAAAGAAACAGCGCACACAGCGATCACTCTTGGCAGCCATGATGAGGTCAGGCAACGATCAGCTGGAGGGCGGCATAGATTCGGGAGTTGACCTGCTCTAGAATGTTTTCCACATTCGACCGCACTGCTTCAGAGACAATAATTTATGTCTTCACTCTTTCTCAACGCGCGGCTCAGCCCCTCAGCGTAATGCAGCAATCTCCGCAATTAAGCAATCATTGCTGCCATTTTGAGGTCAGGTCGCAACTATCGGATGCTCGTAAAACATCACAAAACTGGGCCAATTCGACATCAAATACCTCAGCAAAGGTGCAAATGAATGTCAGACTCATGGATCCGCTGTCTGATGTGGACCCGGTGCTCAGATGGGCTAGTAGCAAACTCTGAGTGCTTATCGTACGATATCCGCCATTTTGAGCCCACGGATCTCCGAGCTCCTCAAAGTTATCGATGGTGATTTCTCAACAGATTACGATCCATTCTCAGCAGTGACGACCACCACAAGAGCAGCGCTCCACCAGGAATCGAAATCGGGCTCAGAGAACCACCGCTGCTTCCATTAACTCCGGAAAGCCTGCTTTTCTTCTCCGTCAACGACAGAGCGACGGGATCAGGCAGCCATCGGCTCTGCCGTCCAAGCCATGCCCCGTTCTTTGTGTTTTTTAAACAGTTTTGTGTAGCACAAGCCTGGATCCAGGGCATACCGGTTTACGTGAGAACCAGACAGTTTACGTTTGTCTTTTAGGAACAGGGAGGTTAAGTAATTTGCTGAGAATCACAGGCTGCTTAGCAGAAGGCCAGGTTTCAAACCTGGTTTCCCAGTTCCAAGATGAGCAGCTCTTGCCACTAGGCCCCATCTCCTCCCTTAGTAATAGAAATAGAATACAGGCCTTCATTATTTGGTTTCCAGATTAAACGTGAGCTCCAGTTGATCATTATGGGTTTTCTCGACCCTCGCATACAGTCCCATTAACAGTCATTACTGTTAGATATTTTCCTAATAGCAGTTTGTAAAACTATCCTTTCCAATTGGAAAGACACTGCATCCACCTCCTTTAAATCCTGGCTGAACTGGATCACAAATAACAGGGGTACTGATGACATTGCTTTACTACACCCCCCCCTTGAAACCACAACATAGACACTTATGGAATAGGCTTGACACTTACTTTGCTACTACTAAACCCCTATGAACATACATAGGTTGTCTGTTCCTCCTCTCCTGGAGGTTCTTATTACAGTTCGTTAACAGTCTACCTTGATCTGTGCATATTGTTCTAGGGATTACTTGTGCATGGTGCCTTTTACATTGCTCCTTTGTACCTAATAGGTTTTGTAAATTGTTATATGTATTATTTGCATTCCCTTCAGGTGCCGTGTTGCTTTTTTAACTGACCTTTGTAGCCTTTTTGGGTACATACACTTTGCCTACAGTCCTCTTCGATTACTTTACAGTGACCAATGTAATTTTGTATATGATTTCCTTCTATTCCTGTCATGTAAGTATGGTTTTTTTGTACTTCCTTTCCCTTTCTTTCATTGGATTATGTTTTATATGTTTTATATGTTTTCTACATGCACAATTTTCAATAAACATATTGAAATAAAAAAAGAATACATGCTTTCAATACAAAATGAAACTGAAATTAGGGAAAACTGGTAATGTAAGCACACATTTGTCTGACAGATCCTCATAACAAATAAGCATTGGCAAACCCAAAATGGTGCAACATTACTATTTGGATTGGAGACCAGGGCCTACAATTATAGAGGATATCTTAAAGTATTAGTACCTCCAATGTCCTATGAAGAAGTATATTCAAAATGATATAGTTAGTGTATTCCTGTACATAGTTGTGTAACCAGTAAATGCTAAGAGAAACATTGGGTACACTATCCAACATGACACTATGTTAAGTTTTTAATGTGTTGAGGTGTGTTTGTATGAGTACGACTGATGTTTGACAGATGCCAGTATGAGTGTGACATTTTTGCATGAGTGGAATGATGAGGATCCTATCGCAATAATTGTGTGTATATGTAAATGCATAACTTCATCTCACTTTGAATGTAATTGGGAGACAGTTGGCATTCTTGATACAAATTATTTTGATGTGCACATATGCTTGAAGGAATGTACAAAGTAAATATTATATATATATATATATATATATATATATATATATATATATATATATATATATATATATAAGATCAATAAACAAAACTTTGAGAATGTCTGATTATTGATTCTATTAAATTAGTGGAGTTATCCACTACTAATTGTGTGGAGTTATACCCAATTAATGCAGTAAAGTTGGCATTTTGGTTTCTTTTTGTGGTTTTTCCCCTGGTCTTGCCTTCTCTATATTCTGTTCCTACAGAGGCCCTCTTCTGTCAAGTACACCCAATAGGTCTGACTAAGAGACCTATTGGTGTCAACAATGTTTTGCAGCCATGCTGTACAGCATGGCGGATGCTTTGCAGTGTGGCTAAAACTAATTTAAAAAACGTGCTGGGATGCTGTCAAGGCTAATGCGCCTTTTCTTTCTTTTAAAAAAAGTGCATTAGCGCTGGATTCATCATCGTCCTCTTTTATTATTCTTAGTTTTTTGAGCCATGCTATACAGCAGCCAATCTGCTATACAGCATAATTACAAAGCATTGCCAAAGTCAGCAATGCCCATGATGTACAGCACGAAAAAAAGGCAATGGTATAGCCAATAGTCTCAAAACCCAGACCTATTGACTTTGCCAATGCTTGTTAAGTCCGAACACAACACCCCTGTGTTTCTGAGCAAATCAGTGAATCTCCCTATGTGTGAAAAAGAAAACAAATATGATGCTTGGAAAACAAAATCCTATCATATAAAGAAAGCAATTGGGCTCATGTCCATGTCTTGGTGAAAATACATTTGGAAGCAGACAACATTGTTGTCACAACAAAAGCAAATAACAACAATTGTCACAATAAACATCCATTTCAAAGGAGAAAATGGCTTCTTTGAAGTGTGTGTGGCATAGTAAAAATAGCTACAAATGTCAAGAGGTTCAACAAGGATGAAAGGGAAGAAGAAAAAATATAAGTACCTCAATCACAGCACGAGGAGCGGAAGGACAGCAAACAAGCTGAAACAATCAGCACTCGGTCCATGCTCTAGCCGAAAAAAGAGAAAGTGAAGCCAGCATGCGCTGGCCAATTAGAAGGTTGCAAATAAAAGTGACATTGAAGCCAATGAATGTTAAGCAGTAGGCGGGCTGCAAGCCCCTTGTTGTATACAATATATCTCGCAAGCAAGAACGCATGCTCGTGGAGTCGGCAGCGCGTGCGAACCAAGATGGCCACCGCGCCTTGAGCTCTGTTTTTTACCTGCAAGGACGACGAAAATTGTAAGACGATAAGGGCTGCAGCACGTCTTTTTTTCTCACCCAGGTGCTGCTTCATGCCTGCAGAGACGGTGGGCTGAAATTCGGAGGTCTGGTGCCTCCGTGATAAGAGCGGTAGGCGTTTTCTTTTTCTCCTCAGGGAGGGCTTCTGCTTCCCTTGGTTCTCTCTGTGGGCTTCACACACAGAGGAGGCGGGCTTGACTTGCTGGGCACCTCCTCTCTTCAAAAGCCTCTCCTCTCTTAAAGGCGTTTGTTCCTGCCTCTTGCTGGCCACCACTTTCATTTCTGCACAAATTTAAAGGGATTTTGTCCTTTTTTATTCCCTATTAAGCTTTATTGAGACACTGTTTTGAGGCTTTCTGGGGCTGTTTTTTGCCATATTAATCATATTTTTACGTCAGAAAACCACATTTTACTTCAAATCTTGCTATTTGTGGTATAATTTATTTATTGTTACTTGCTTGCTCTCTGTTTGTCAGTATGGATTCCAAAACAGCGTCAAGCAAACGTAAACAAGCTGTTTCACCTCCTCCTGCCAAATCCAAAGCCATTGACTCACAAGATAATTCATTGGCAAAAAATTTGGAGGAAATTCAAGCTATACATATTAATACTGACACAATTTCTTCAGATATCAAACATATTCAGAGAGATATGGCTTCATTATCAATGAGAGTTGCAGACAATGAGATGATTAAAATTCGTGATAATACTAAAGCCATCACGACTATGGCTCCACTTATTCCTCAGGTTGCGTCTCTCCAACGTTCCTTACTGGATTTGGAAAATAGAAATAGACAATACAACTTATGCATATTTAATGTCCCGGAGGGAGTTGAGGGACAGAGTTGTCGTCTTTTCCTGGAAAACCTTTTGCCCAAAATATTAAATATCAAATTTCCAGAACGTTTTGAGATTGATAAAGCTCACAGGATTCCCTCGACTCATAAACCTCACCAGGTCAAACCAAGACAAATCATATTTAAAGTTCTGAGGCATCATCACCTCCTCCTCATACGGAAAGCTGTCAGAGAAATACCTTCACTTCTAATTGAAGGAAATAAGGTCTTTATTCATCAAGACTTTGCAATGGAGACAGTTCAAATACGACGACAATTTTCAGAATTAAGGCATCGTCTGCGAGAAGCTGGTTACAAATATGGCCTTTTTGACCCTGCGATTATGCGCATCTGGAAAAATGATGTCTCCAAGTCTTTTTCAGCTCCTGCAGATTTAATCAGATTTTTGGATCAACATAATCCTATTCTCATGGACTCTCAGCCTTCTGGTTCTGCGGGCTAATATTCTATAGTCCTTAATGTAGGTTGTTATTCTCTCATTATGCAGGTGCATATGTTGGTGGTTTTTCTTGCTTCGCACCTCCGTCTCCAATGTCCTACTGGTATGAGGTCTCGTGACTGACCTCTCTGTATGTTGTTCGTCTTGTTTTGTCTTTTTTATATGGGCTACTATTCTTTTTCTTTCAATCTCTTCTATTAATTATAAGATAATATGTCTAGGCCAAGTAAGTTAACTGTTGCTTCCTTAAATGTGAAAGGTCTGAGACACCCTGTTAAAAGACGTAAAATTTTAGAATATCTCAAAAAGTCTAATGTAGATATTTGTTTTGTACAAGAAACCCATGTGGATGATAAAATATTACATACTATGTCTAAAGGTTTGGTAGGGCTTATAGTCTTGTCTCCTGCTGCAAAACGTAAAAATGGTGTAGCTATATTTTTCTCACACAGAGCTCAGGTACAACTATTGTCTCATCATCATGACGCAGATGGTAATTTTGTTTATGCTAAAGTTCAAATTGACAAACTCATTTTAAATTTGGTCATTATATATGCTCCTACATCTGATGATCCTGCCTTTTGGTCTTATGTTTCTACTGAAGTACTCAAAATTGGTAATATGTCCCTTATAGAAGGTAGTGATTCTAATCTTATCAGGGATCCTTTGTTGTACCGGTCTTCTGCTTGTAAATTCCGGCCTAACAAGGCATTTTTTGCTTTTAAAACCTTCCTTTCTGTTACTAAATAAGGTTGACTTTTGGAGATTGGAACATCCTACAGATAAAGAATTTCCCTTTATTCCAATGCTCACTCCTCTTTTTCTAGAATTGATTACTTATTAACTTCACGTAATCTATGTCATATGATTAGTGAGGTGGTTATACATCCTATTACGATTTCAGACCATGCTTTGATTTCCTTCTCTTTATGTATTTCTGACCCCAAATTCCTAATAAAAAATGGTGAATGAACTCGGACATAGTTCTTAATCCAACCAACTCTAAAAAAAATGGCCTTAGCTATTAGTGATTATTTTTTGAATAATAACTCAAGTGACACTTCCAAAATTATACATTGGGAAGCTTTTAAAGCCTACATTTGTGGAGTTTCAATTTCTATTTTGGCGCATGAAAATAAATCTTTTTACTCACACCTCACCAAATTAGAGAAACAGATTGCCACTGTGGAAAGACTTTTTATTACGTCTAGAGATCCACAATATAAGTCCCAACTTCAGAAATATAGATATGAATATAATTGTATGCTTAGTAAAAGAGCAGGTTTACTTATCTCAAAAGAAAAATCCAATTTTCATTTCAATTCTAATAAATCTGGTCGATTGTTAGCTAATTATATACGCCTCAAGCGTGACAGGATTCAAATTCCAGCCATCAAAACGAATATTGGTACTTTGGTGACAGATATTGAGGATATACTGAAAGAGTTTCTTTCCTTTTACTCTTCCTTATATCACAAACCTCTCACACCTACTGACAGTGTTATTAGTGATTTCCTTAATTCTTGTCGATTGCCTCAGATTTCTGCTACTGATAGATTGACTTTAGATAATCCCATTGATGTTAAAGAAATTGTTACAGCAATTAATGCATTGAATTCCCAAAAACTCCTGGTCCAGATGGTATTCCGGCCGAATTCTATAAATGTTATCAGGACCAATTATCCCCTTTTTACTTTCCCCTTTTACATATTTTCAGTGCAGTTCCATGATGGGGGGATCTTTTAATGAAGCCACTATGATTGTTCTTCCCAAACCTAATAAAGACCATACCCTAGTATCAAATTTTCGTCCTATCTCTCTAATTAACCAGGACTGTAAAATATATGCCAACATTTTACCGAATAGATTATCACCCTTATTATCCAATATTATACAAACTGATCAAACTGGCTTTATGAAAGGTAGATTATCCGCTCACAATACCCGATTGCTTTGTCATGTATTATCCCTCGCCAAAGAATCCAGCTGTCCAATTGATGTAATGGCCTTAGATGCGGAAAAGGCATTTGATAAGGTTAATTGGCAATTTTTATTTAAAACTCTAGAAATATTCCATTTTGGCCCTATTTTTATCAATATGATTAAAGCATTGTATTCAGCCCCCTCAGCTTCCATTTTTGTCAATGGTGTATGCTCTTCCTCATTTCGTTTACACAGAGGCACTCGCCAAGGATGTCCTCTTTCTCCTTTACTTTTTCTTATTGCAATTGAACCCCTTTAATGTTCTCTCTGCTTTTGTAATACATATACAGGTGTTGTTTTGAAAAATACTACCATTAAAATTTGTGCAGACGCTGATGATGTGTTATATGTTAATGATCCCCTTACCTCTATACCTATTATTCTTGATATTATTCATAAGTATGCTGATGTTTCTGGTTATTCTCTAAATGCTAATAAGACAGAATTTTTTCCATTCAATGTTTTTTGTAATTCTACAATGCTGGCAAATACTGATATAATTTGGTCTCCAAAAAAACTCAAATATTTAGGTATAACTTTTACTGACTCGATTAAAGACACAATTGAAACCAATTGTTCCGCAATTTTAACTAATACCAAAGAGAAACTGGATAGATGGTCTAATCTTCATCTAAATTGGTGGGGACATATTGAAGCAATTAAAATGTCTATAACTCCACAAATTCTATATTTATTATCTATGTTACCTTTCTCTATCCCTGTCCACTTTTTATGCTAAATTATATAAGTTATTCACTAAGTTCATCTGGAATAATAAACCTGCACGAATCAGTCTTAAGACGTTACAACTGCCCAAATGTGAAGGTGGGGTTTGTGAGAAGTTGGACTGGCATATGCTGTCCACTAATTATAGTGGGCACCTTGCACCAGTCCAAATCGACTCTTATGGTAGGTAGGTTAAAGACAACCTTATTGAAAGCTATCCTAGTGGTAGCTATGGAGAGCAGCCTTCAGGCTAAGTCTTGAAGGAATGTAAAGCAGCTTGTTTTACCAGTCTATAATCTCTTGAGTGACCAAATGAAAGAGCACCACACCAGGTATATATTCAAAATATATGTATTTATTACTAAACACACCCCTCTAGTCTCTTTATGAGGCTAGAGTTCGAAGTACATAGGTTATAAGATCTTAAATCACAGTAATAGCACAAATACACGTTTGGGCCCTAGGGGCGTACTCAAACCATATACCAATAAAGTGGTATGCGAACCACGACTGAACTAGACACTAGGCCTAGAGCCTCTAGAAGTGCTTGGACCACAAGGAACCACCCAAGGTAGTGACACAGGGGACCCACGGGAGACGCGTGCAGTGTAAATACACAACCGCGATACGCCGTTAACTTCTATGGAGAAAGTCGGGATCGGGAAAATAGAGGAAAGGGACACTTTAAAGAGGACTAGGACAAAACCCTTTGAGATCTAGGACTTTGAAGAGTCTCTACCCACGGGAGCACCGGAGTACTCGTGTTACCTCACCCAGGGAAGCCGGGTGCATAGGTGCCTTTCGGGGTCGGGTTTCGTCGTCGTTTCTTATGGCGATCTGCTGCAAAGTGCTGCTGGCGACCAGGAGAAAAGTGTCCGGGTGGATCCAAGAGTGGATCGGAGTTCTGAAGAACCTGAAAGCAGAGGGGACAGAGTCTGGGTCACTAGCCAGTGACCAGGAAGGCGATGGACGGATGCCCACCGATGTCGAGTGCTTCAAGTTCGTTGACGGTCGTCTTGACTCTTCAGCCACGAGGTCCGGGAGGCGTTGTCGGCGACCAGGAGCAGGATTCGGGCTGTTGCTCGATGTCTGTCGAGTGCAGAGGTGTCGGCGACCAGATTGGACCCAACAGGCCTTGGCAACGGCAAGTCTCGAGTAAGATGTAGATCGTCGATGATGCAGACCAGCAAGGTCTGGGGAACTCACCCAGCAAGGGTAAGTGAGGGCAGGCCTGGAGCAACCAGACTGCCAAGTAAAGAAAAGATTGGCCTTCGGTAAGGGCTACTAGCCAACGGGCTAGCGACCGCGAAGGAGCCTCGTGACGCCGCACGTGGAGCTGGCTTACAGGACACTCGTGGAGTGGGGGCCAGTGATCTTCGGTGCAGGTGGTGCTGGAGGCTAGGGCTACTCGGAGCCCAAAGCACGACTTCTTGGGAGACCCAGAAGATGGTGCACTTGCAAGTGTGCTCGGTGTCCAGGGGTCACGGTCTCAAGTCACCCACGATAGCCACGGGCCTCAGCTTTGCTGGGGACTCAGGGTAGCCTCGGGGAAGTCTGAGAATCCACCTCTGGTGATGCGATGACTTCGGCGTCCGACGGGAGCTTCAGTAATGCGAACCGGACAGATGCTTCTTTGGTGCCTGCCAAGCAGGGGAGTCACTCCTTGACCCCAAGGGAGATTCTTCAGTCCTCTAATCGTGAGTAGAGCGTCGAAGGTCCAGGATTCTGTTTCAGAGTTTCGTCCAGGTATAATCTAAAGTCCTAAGGACTGGGTTCCTACCTTTATTCCAAAAATAGGGGATGGACTACTCTGTGGCCCCACCTATGGGTGGGTCAGGGCAGAGGGGTGGCTACACCCCTTTCCCTTTGTCCAGTTCGCGCCAAAGCAGGGGCTGCAAGCCCCTGATCCGGTTTGAACTGGGGTATGCACAGGGACACCAAATGTGCCCCCAGTGCAGGACTTCAAAGCACCCGAAAGTGCTCCCGCCCAGCCCCAATACACATTGTCCTGTCTGGGGAGGTGGTCACACCTCCCTGGGACAGGAAACCTATTGTCCAGGCCTCCCCTGCCGGAGTTTCGTCCAGCAGCAGGAGGCCAGACTCGTGTCTGTGGCAGCAGCATCCATTTTGTGATGCCAGGGCTCTGGAAAGAAGTTACCGGACTCGTCAGAGTTAACATGCCTTTCCTCTAGAAGGGTGGAATGCTACCCCCGCCGCCAGGATTGGCGGGGGGTAGTATTCCAAGATGTTTGACACCAAACACGACATGTTTAGGTGCAGCCATTCCATAGTTAGCATTTTACCGCGAGGATATAATGCGTTTAAGAGTATATGGTCAGGCTGCACTACAAACAGCATCAGAGATGGTCTCCGAACGCTGCAGAGGGGCCCTGCTCATGCAGGGGCACCCTCTCACATAGGAACCATGCACTCTGCCTTTAGGATTGATAAGGCCTGCCTTAGGAGTGACTTATAGGTTTATATGTGTGTATGCTTTTAGTGATATAGGTAACCTATACCACAGCAAGGGGTGCATGCACCACCTTACCCAGGCTGCAGTAGCAGACCTGTGGTGTCAGTTTGGATGGCCTACCAGGGGTGGCATAATACATGCTGCAGCCCCTGGCAGGCCTCTGAGGTACCTATGCCCTTGGTACATAGTATACCATATACTAGGGACTTACAAGGGCACTCCAGATCCCAATCAGTGATGTGCCTAAGGCACATGGAGACCCTTTTAAAGAGGAAACAGCTAGGCTGGGGTTCTGAATAGCAGGGCCCCAGCCAGACTAATGTCGAAAACCAGTGAAGTATCAGCAAAAAGTGGGGGTACCCCTGTGAAGCAGATCCTACTCTCCTACACAACCCCCCCCAAACGTAGGGACATTAAACTAACCTTGCCCAGTTAAGTCTTCATGTTCTAAGTGGAAATACCTAGAGAGTCCATCTGCATTCGCATGGTTACTCCCAGGCCTATGTTCCACTGTAAAGTCCATCCCCTGTAGGGAAATGGACCACCTAAGCAGTTTGGGGTTTTCACCCTTCATTTGTTTTAGCCATAAGAGGGGCTTATGGTCTGTCTGAACCAGGAAGTGTGTACCAAACAAGTATGGCCTCAACTTCTTCAGAGCCCAGACCACAGCAAAGGCCTCCCTCTCTATGGCTGACCAACGTTTCTCTCTAGGGGTCAGCCTTCTGCTAATAAAAGCTACTGGCTGATCCTGACCTTCTTCATTCAATTGTGACAGTACAGCCCCTACCCCCAATTCAGATGCATCTGTTTGAACAATGAACTTCTTGGAGTAATCAGGACTCTGCAGAATTGGAGCAGTGCACATGGCCTGCTTGAGGTCATCAAATGCCTTTTGACAGCTAACTGTCCACTGAACCTTTTTGGGCATTTTCTTAGAAGTTAAGTCATTCAAGGGTGTCACTATTGATCCATACCCCTTGACAAATCTCCTATAGTACCCAGTCAGGCCTAAGAAGGCTCTCACCTGAGTCTGGGTAGTGGGAGCAGTCCAGTCCATGATGGTCTGGATCTTGCTCTGCAAAGGTTGAACCTGGCCTCCACCCACAAGGTGGCCCAGGTACACAACCTGACTCTGCCCTATCTGGCACTTAGTGGCCTTGATAGTCAGGCCTGCCTTTGCAGGGCCTGTAAAACATTCCTGAGGTGGACCAGGTGATCCTCCCAGGTGGAGCTAAAGACAGCAATATCATCTAGATAAGCTGCACTATAGGCCTCCAGTCCTGTGAGAACTGTGTTCACCAACCTCTGGAAAGTGGCAGGTGCATTTTTCAGACCAAAGGGCATCACCACAAATTGGTAATGCCCACTAGGGGTCGAAAATGCTGTTTTGGGCTTTGCAGCATCAGCTAGTCTGATCTGCCAGTAGCCAGCTGTTAGGTCAAATGTGCTGAGATATTTGGCAGAGGCCAAAGTATCTATGAGCTCATCTGCCCTGGGTATTGGATGGGCATCAGTCCTAGTGACTGCATTGAGGCCCCTGTAGTCTACACAAAACCTCATCTCTCTTTTCCCACCACTGGTGTGAGGTTTAGGTACTAGGACTACTGGACTAGCCCAAGGGCTATCTGAGGGCTCAATCACTCCCAATTCCAACATCTTCTGGACTTCAGTCCTGATACAGTCCCTGACATGGTCAGGTTGCCTATAAATCTTGTTTTTAATAGGCAGACTGTCCCCAGTGTCCACTTCATGAGTGCACCAGGTGGTCTGACTGGGTGTCAGAGAAAACATATGTCTAAACTGATTGAGGACTTGCCTGCAATCAGTTTGTTGCTGGGTAGTGAGGCTGCCTGCCAAGGCTACACCATCAACTGACCCATCGTCAGGGTTCTGTGAGAGCAGGTCAGGGAGTGGGTCACTCTCTTCCTCCTGCCCTTCATCAGTAGCCATGAGCAAGCCCATGTCTGCCCTGTCCACATATGGCTTAAGTCTGTTGACATGGAGAACCCTGTGGGGACTCCTGGGTGTTCCCAGGTCTACTAAGTAAGTGACCTCACCCTTCTGCTCAACAATAGTGTGGGGTCCACTCCATTTGTCTTGGAGAGCTGCTGGGGCCACTGGCTCCAACACCCACACCTTCTGTCCTGGCTGGTAAACAGTCAGAACAGCCTTTTGGTCATGCCAGGCCTTTTGAAGTTCCTGGCTAGCCTCAAGGTTTTTGGTTGCCTTTTTCATGTACTCAGCCATCCTGGAGCGGAGACCAAGTACATAGTCCACTATATCTTGCTTTGGGGGCTTGAGAGGTAACTCCCATCCTTCCTTCACCAAGCACAGTGGACCCCTCACAGGGTGGCCAAACAGAAGTTCAAAAGGGCTGTAACCAACCCCTTCTGAGGCACCTCCCTATATGCGAATAAAAGGCAGGGCAAGAGTATGTCCCATCTACGCCTAAGCTTTTCTGGGAGCCCTTTAATCATGCCCTTCAAGGTTTTGTTGAATCTCTCAACTAAACCATTGCATTGTGGGTGATAGGGTGTGGTGAACTTATAAGTAACTCCACACTCCTTCCACATTGCCTTTAAGTACCCAGACATGAAGTTTGCACCCCTGTCTGATACCACCTCCTTAGGAAAGCCCACTCTTGAGAAAATTCCCAGGAGGGCCCTTGCCACCACAGGTGCTGTAGTGGTCCTAAGGGGTATAGCCTCTGGATACCTGGTGGCATGATCCACTACCACCAGTATAAATCTGTGCCCAGATGCTGTTTGGGGATCCATGGGACCAACAATGTCAATCCCTACCCTCTCAAAGGGCACCCCCACCACAGGTAGTGGTATCAGGGGGCCTTTGTAGTGCCACCTGCTTTGCCACTGGCTTGGCAGGTTACACAGGAGCGACAAAACTCCTTACTGTCTTCAGACATGTGGGGCCAGTGAAAGTGAGGGACAATTCTGTCCCAAGTCTTGTTCTGGCCCAGGTGTCCTGCTAAGGGAATATCATGGGCTAGGGTCAATAGGAAGCCCCTGAACTTCAAAGGTATTACCAACCTCCTGGTAGCACCAGGCTTGGGGTCTCTACTCTCTGAGTACAGGAGTCCATCATCCCAATACACTGTATGGGGACCACTAGCTTTCCCAGCAGCCTCAGCAGCAGCTTGCTGTCTGAGGGGTTCAAGGGAGGGGCAGCTCTGCTGCTCCTGGCTCAGATCTGCCCTAGAAGGTCCCCCTGTCCCCAAGAACTCAACCTGGTCAGGTTCAAGTTCCTCTGGGACAGTTCCTTCTTCAGGGCTGAGATCATCCCCTCAAGGGACTGATCTTCCTCCTGAGCCAAGGGGGAAGGCACTGCCTTAACCCTACTACTCCTCCTCTTGGAAGGCACTTGGTCCATTCTTCCAGAATCCAAGGCCTGTTCAGTTTTAGACAGTTTAGCTTGTGACCTGGTCACAGCAAACACATCTGCAGGGATCCCCAGCATTTCTGCATGGGTCCTGAGCTCCACTTCTGCCCAAGCAGAAGTCTCTAAGTCATTGCCAAGCAAGCATTCGACTGGTAGGTTTGCACTTACCACAACCTTCTTAAGGCCAGTTACCCCTCCCCAGGAGAAGTTAACAACTGCCAGAGTATGGTCTGTTCTGACATTGCTAGCATTGGTCACTTGGTACATCTCACCAAGTATAACTTGCCCAGGTAGCACAAGGTCTTGTGTCACCATTGTGACACTTGCCCCTGTGTCCCTAAATGCCAAAGCCTCTCGTCCATTGATTAAAGGCTGTTGTCTGTACTTGCCCAGATTACTGGGACTCACAGTGGAGGTCACATCCATGCCTCCATCACAGACTAACACAGCCTGAGTCAGTTCCCTGACTAAGTCAGAGCCCAACTCAGTTCCCAGGGTGAACCCTACTAAACCCTTTGCTGGAGCACTTCCACCAACTGTACTAGGGGGAACAGGTGCCTTAGGGGCATTGGTGGGTGCTGGACTGGAGTCTTTGGACTTGGTGCAATCACTGGTCCAGTGGGTCTTTTGCTTACAGACCTTGCACCATGGTTTTCTTTGGCCTTTACCCTTGGTAGACTGGGAATCCCCACCAGAAGAAGATTTTTGGGGGCCTGATGAAGACTTTTGATCTTTACCCTTCTCCCCACCCTTGTCAGAGTTCTTAGCATCTTGCTTCTTGGTTTCCCCACCTTGGTTCTGTACCTTTCTGCTTCACCCTGGTTCTGACCCATTTGTCTGCCTTCTTTCCCAATTCTTGGGGAGAGGTCAGATCAGAGTCAACCAGGTACTGATGCAACAGCTGGTTTTGACAGTTATTAAGAATCTGCTCCCTCATTATCAGATTATACAATCCTGAGAAGTCACACACCTTACTGCCCATCAACCAGCCTTCCAGAGCCTTGGCAGAACAATCCACATAGTCTACCCAGTCTTGAGTCTGTGCTTTTGGGTGTCTCTGAACTTCAACCTGTACTGTTCAGTGGTTAGGCCAAACCCATCAATAAGAGCACTCTTCAAGACCTTGTAATTGTCAGCATCCTCCTCTCTAACAGTGAGGAGCTTGTCTCTACCTTTGTCAGCAAAGGAGAGCCACAAGATTGCTGCCCACTGCTCCTGAGGGACCTTCTGTACTTTACAGGCCCTCTCTAAAGCAGTTATCCATTTGTGGATATCATCCCCACTCTGGTAGGGAGGGACAATCTTGCTCAGGTTCCTATGGTCATAGGACCTTTCCCTATCTCTAGGGACATGGCTGCCACCATGGGACTCTAGTCCCAACTTTCTTCTCTCTCTAAGGAGATCTAGGGATTCTCTATCTAAAGCCAATTGCTTCTTCCTGATCTCCAGTTGAGTTTCCTCATACTGGACCAGTCTCTTTCTTCTCTCATGAGAGGATTCCCTCCTGTGAGAAGAAACAGAGCTCCCTATTGAGGTGCCAGAGTGGTTAGACTCCTGAGAAGGAGACCTAGACTTTCTGAGCACACTCATAATCCTTCCTGGGGGGACAAAGGTGTGGTTCTCAAGATCCTCATCTTCATCTTCCCCAGAAGGGATTGGGTTTTCCAGGTCAGGGTCATTGTCACCCTCCTGGTCAGTTTCAGAGGGGGGCTGGGGGTAGTAGTACCCCTGGCCCCTTCCTCATCTGCTGGCCCACCCTCTGCTCCTACCCCTTCAGTCTCTGAGGACTTACTAAGATCATAAGCCACCAACAACTCCTGGAGGTGTTGGGTGGTGGGACTTTGGCCTGTCCTTAATTTCCTCACGTTACACAAAGCTCTCAGTTCCAAGAATGGGAGTGTGTCATACTTGGAGGGGGAAGCTCAATGGCTTCCTGCAGGGCATCTCTAGATCCTGCTTTTAAAGACATTACTAGTGTGGTGTGGTGTATGCACTACCTACTCTAGTGTGGCCTACTAAACTCTCTTGAGTTGTAGAAAGGGTTGTGCTATCCCTTAACACACAACTCTAAGTTCAGTAGAACTTACTGATATTCTAAGCTTAAATTATATGTACCTTAGGTACCTTTAGTGGTTTTCAGTTGATCAATTCAATTGAGATTATCTGGTAAAACAATAGCAAGCTGGAATCCCACACGCTGCACACCAATGTGAGAAGTTGGCCTGGCATATGCTGTCCACTAATTATAGTGGGCACCTTGCACCAGTCCAAATCGACTCTTATGGTAGGTAGGTTAAAGACAACCTTATTGAAAGCTATCCTAGTGGTAGCTATGGAGAGCAGCCTTCAGGCTAAGTCTTGAAGGAATGTAAAGCAGCTTGTTTTACCAGTCTATAATCTCTTGAGTGACCAAATGAAAGAGCACCACACCAGGTATATATTCAAAATATATGTATTTATTACTAAACACACCCCTCTAGTCTCTTTATGAGGCTAGAGTTCGAAGTACATAGGTTATAAGATCTTAAATCACAGTAATAGCACAAATACACGTTTGGGCCCTAGGGGCGTACTCAAACCATATACCAATAAAGTGGTATGCGAACCACGACTGAACTAGACACTAGGCCTAGAGCCTCTAGAAGTGCTTGGACCACAAGGAACCACCCAAGGTAGTGACACAGGGGACCCACGGGAGACGCGTGCAGTGTAAATACACAACCGCGATACGCCGTTAACTTCTATGGAGAAAGTCGGGATCGGGAAAATAGAGGAAAGGGACACTTTAAAGAGGACTAGGACAAAACCCTTTGAGATCTAGGACTTTGAAGAGTCTCTACCCACGGGAGCACCGGAGTACTCGTGTTACCTCACCCAGGGAAGCCGGGTGCATAGGTGCCTTTCGGGGTCGGGTTTCGTCGTCGTTTCTTATGGCGATCTGCTGCAAAGTGCTGCTGGCGACCAGGAGAAAAGTGTCCGGGTGGATCCAAGAGTGGATCGGAGTTCTGAAGAACCTGAAAGCAGAGGGGACAGAGTCTGGGTCACTAGCCAGTGACCAGGAGGGCGATGGACAGATGCCCACCGATGTCGAGTGCTTCAAGTTCGTTGACGGTCGTCTTGACTCTTCAGCCACGAGGTCCGGGAGGCGTTGTCGGCGACCAGGAGCAGGATTCGGGCTGTTGCTCGATGTCTGTCGAGTGCAGAGGTGTCGGCGACCAGATTGGACCCAACAGGCCTTGGCAACGGCAAGTCTCGAGTAAGATGTAGATCGTCGATGATGCAGACCAGCAAGGTCTGGGGAACTCACCCAGCAAGGGTAAGTGAGGGCAGGCCTGGAGCAACCAGACTGCCAAGTAAAGAAAAGATTGGCCTTCGGTAAGGGCTACTAGCCAACGGGCTAGCGACCGCGAAGGAGCCTCGTGACGCCGCACGTGGAGCTGGCTTACAGGACACTCGTGGAGTGGGGGCCAGTGATCTTCGGTGCAGGTGGTGCTGGAGGCTAGGGCTACTCGGAGCCCAAAGCACGACTTCTTGGGAGACCCAGAAGATGGTGCACTTGCAAGTGTGCTCGGTGTCCAGGGGTCACGGTCTCAAGTCACCCACGATAGCCACGGGCCTCAGCTTTGCTGGGGACTCAGGGTAGCCTCGGGGAAGTCTGAGAATCCACCTCTGGTGATGCGATGACTTCGGCGTCCGACGGGAGCTTCAGTAATGCGAACCGGACAGATGCTTCTTTGGTGCCTGCCAAGCAGGGGAGTCACTCCTTGACCCCAAGGGAGATTCTTCAGTCCTCTAATCGTGAGTAGAGCGTCGAAGGTCCAGGATTCTGTTTCAGAGTTTCGTCCAGGTATAATCTAAAGTCCTAAGGACTGGGTTCCTACCTTTATTCCAAAAATAGGGGATGGACTACTCTGTGGCCCCACCTATGGGTGGGTCAGGGCAGAGGGGTGGCTACACCCCTTTCCCTTTGTCCAGTTCGCGCCAAAGCAGGGGCTGCAAGCCCCTGATCCGGTTTGAACTGGGGTATGCACAGGGACACCAAATGTGCCCCCAGTGCAGGACTTCAAAGCACCCGAAAGTGCTCCCGCCCAGCCCCAATACACATTGTCCTGTCTGGGGAGGTGGTCACACCTCCCTGGGACAGGAAACCTATTGTCCAGGCCTCCCCTGCCGGAGTTTCGTCCAGCAGCAGGAGGCCAGACTCGTGTCTGTGGCAGCAGCATCCATTTTGTGATGCCAGGGCTCTGGAAAGAAGTTACCGGACTCGTCAGAGTTAACATGCCTTTCCCTCTAGAAGGGTGGAATGCTACCCCCGCCGCCAGGATTGGCGGGGGGTAGTATTCCAAGATGTTTGACACCAAACACGACATGTTTAGGTGCAGCCATTCCATAGTTAGCATTTTACCGCGAGGATATAATGCGTTTAAGAGTATATGGTCAGGCTGCACTACAAACAGCATCAGAGATGGTCTCCGAACGCTGCAGAGGGGCCCTGCTCATGCAGGGGCACCCTCTCACATAGGAACCATGCACTCTGCCTTTAGGATTGATAAGGCCTGCCTTAGGAGTGACTTATAGGTTTATATGTGTGTATGCTTTTAGTGATATAGGTAACCTATACCACAGCAAGGGGTGCATGCACCACCTTACCCAGGCTGCAGTAGCAGACCTGTGGTGTCAGTTTGGATGGCCTACCAGGGGTGGCATAATACATGCTGCAGCCCCTGGCAGGCCTCTGAGGTACCTATGCCCTTGGTACATAGTATACCATATACTAGGGACTTACAAGGGCACTCCAGATCCCAATCAGTGATGTGCCTAAGGCACATGGAGACCCTTTTAAAGAGGAAACAGCTAGGCTGGGGTTCTGAATAGCAGGGCCCCAGCCAGACTAATGTCGAAAACCAGTGAAGTATCAGCAAAAATTGGGGGTACCCCTGTGAAGCAGATCCTACTCTCCTACAGGGTTGGCCTTCCAGATTAAAAAAAATACCATTTTGCATTCCTTGTGGCACAATGTTCCTTATGGTTCCATAGTATTCCCTCCTCTAATGCACCTAAATTGCTTATCCTGAGAAAAATATTTTGCTCCATATCCATTAACTGCGTATCTTACCATGGCAAATAGTTCTTTTGGTAAACGCTCCCCATTATTGCCAGCTCAAAAATTGCCCTCTTATCATTTGATAGTAGTTTTTCTATTACTCTGTCTTCCACTAAAAGTTTCTCTTTGGTTCAATCCTAAACTCCAATATCATAAGCATATTTCTTTCTGGAACTTATGGATTACTGCTGGTATTTTCTTTGTTGCTGACATCTGTCATTATGATATGTTTTACACATTTGATGTGATTCAAACTAAATACAACCTACCTTTGTCTGAATTACCCAAATATACATTACTGTGTAATACTGTTCTTAATGCTTATCCGCAATTACTTTCTATGTCTCAGTCCTCTGGTATAGAGTTTTGTATTTCTGTGTTCAGCCGCTCAGGATATATAGCCTCTAAAGTGTACAAAAACTTACCACTTCTAATTCCTCTTTCTCACACCTTAATCAAAAATGGTCACCACTCATTAATTTTCAATCCACTAAAATATCCTGGAAGGATATTTGGAAATCTAACACAGCTAATTATCTTCCGGCTACTTCTTATACAAACTAATGTTTATCTACTTTACCAATGCTTCTGGACTCCAGACAAATTATTTAAGGCTAAACTTTAGATACTCCAAATTGTTGGCATTGTAAGTCTGCAACTGGTGACCTGCATCATTATTTTTCAATTGTTCTATTATTCATCAGTTTTTATTAGACATATGGAATATTATAACCCGGATTCTTAAGATCCGAATAACTTTATCTTTCCTATTCTAATCCTCAAATCTTCTCTTTAAATCTACACTGTCCTCTATGGATTGTAAATTGTTTGACTTTCTTATTTCAACTGCAATCAAATCTATTACATGTAATTGGAAAAACGCTACCTTACTTTCAGTTAATGCATGGTGGGAATGGATCATTTTTCTTAGACGGGGCAGTGCTCTTCCCCACGCTTTCTTAATGATTCTTCTCCTTTTAGATCTAATATGTGGTCAAGTTTGGACTCCTATATTATTGCATGTTCTTCAATTTAAAATGCTTCTTTGAATTTTTATCGATCAATTTATGTTCAATGTAGCCCTTTTTTGTTTCTATTATCTTTTTTATATCTACTATGTATCTATCAATGCTGGTATAGATATTCTGTTTCATTGCTATTGGCTGTTTATATTTTCTGTTATAATATGTACCTATACCATATTGTTCGGTATTATTCTTTGTATTGTTTTTTAATATTTATGAACAATTCATCTAATAAAAACATTTTTAACAGGAAGAAAAAAAAAACGCATGCTCGTTTAATCCAGTTCGAAAATGTAAAGCAATTGTTTCCTGTTTCTCACTCTAGGGTATTTGAGCATTGCTTTTAATGTGGTAAATTGTAGAATATAATGATTTTATCCCTAGGAGACAGCACAAAGCACACCCTGGGAGATGTCAACTGCTTCATGGGGATTGTGACTGTGTGCTTTCTGAGGGCACATTCAAGCTTACCATTTTTTAAAGTTTTTTCAAATTGAATTGCTTTTCGTTATGTGTTTGTGCCTTTTAAAAACTGAATTTGTACTGTTGGGTGGGATACCCAGCTGATTTAGAATGCCATTTTTTCTGGGACATTGCTTTGACTTAAAATTAGATCGCTCTCTTCAAGTGAATACTTTTGCAGATTTCACACAGTTTGGGGGGAAATTGCGCTTTGTCATTATTTTATCTGCTAAAATACTTGTACCTGACACTTGAACCACGCTTTGTTGCACTTTGCACATTATCTGGCTCCACTTCTGCATTCCTTGGGAGCTGACGCTGAGCTGCTATTTTTTGATTTTGATGTGCTCTAGTCTTTGTAGTGGCCATCCACTACATTAACCGACTGATACTGTGGACATGCAGCAGACATGCTACTGCATGCCAAGGCATGCCAGAGGCAAGCCTGTCTGCACCCATCTGAGTCCGGATCGCGACCAGCGCCAGCCATGCTGCCGGTAAGATGTGCCATAACGCACCCCATTGTTCTTACTCTAGGGACGAATTATTAGCTTCATGCACTGTAACCTGTGGTCCTGCATGCAAGTTCACCGGGGATTACCCAGGAGTGAGATTTAAGTGCCCTGGGTGCGATTTCTCCCTTGAAGCTCCTAAACCATGCAGCTCCTTACTAGACAAGGATTATGGATTATTGCCACATGGTGTACCTGGTGTTTCATCTTTACTTACACTAGGAGCCTCCTTCTCGGCCTGCCTTACAAATTGTCACTTTCTACCCAGACATGCAATAGACATTTTCAATTGGCTAACGTAGAACCACTGGGATTTGATGTTTCGTGATGAAACTTTGCTTAAAGACAGTTCGGCCAACAATATTGCTGTGGCAATTTCCACCAGGCTTCTGTATCAAACACCTAGATAAAACTGACAAACACGGGGTGGGGTAGCTATTATACACCATTCTGTCTACTCCTGCTCTGTATCAAAACTAGCCAATGTCAATAATATTGAAGGGATGTCCTTCACTGTTATTTTAGCGCCTACCTTCACAGTATTGGGCGCGCTCATCTATTGTCCCCCTGATGCCTCAGCTGCCTTCCTACAACTTCATATTGTCACTCTACGCCAACTACCCCCTCTCCATGCCAAATATTTGGTATTAGGTGATTTTAACTTTCATGTGGACAAACGCAACAATAATCCTGCACAGCAATTTCTGACCTCCTGGGAAGGCTTTAACCTAGAACAACTTATTAAGGTACCCACTCACAATGCAGGTCACACACTGGACCTTGTCTTAGCAAATCCCTTGGCTGCCGTGGTACAACCAGTTCTGAAACTCATTTGGCCTGACCTCATTCTGGTCCCTTTCAGCATAGTTTCCTCAGCTCCTTGCGGTTTGCAAAGACTGACAAAGACTGCATCCAGACCATGGCATAAAATTCCAGACTCCCTAATTATGGAGTCACATCTGTACACTCCCTGTCAGGGGACTTAGAGCAGGACGCATCATGCTTTAATAACTGGTTGGCAGATGCTATAGATACCATCACACCTCTGAAATCCCACTTCTCAAAGTGACTTAAACTATCCTCCACTCCTTGGTTCTCAAGCATGCAAAAGGTTAGAAAGGCATTGGAGATCCAAATATGATAAGGGCGCAAAAGCAATTTACCAGACTGCTCTGAACAAATATCAGAATATATAAAAAGAAATAGGATTCAAGCACTCTGGTCATGGTAATGCTTCTGGACCTCTCCTCAGCATTCAATATGGTCTTTCACGCTATTTTGCTTGAGAAACTTGAAAAGATCGATATTGTGATTGAAACTCTTCATTAGGGAATGCTCCCAGGCTGTTTTGCTTCCACCTTTTACCACAGCTTTAAAGCTGCTAAAGTGTGGAGTGCTTCAGGGTTTGACTCTTTGGCCCACCCTTCTTTTATATATTTGGAGTCTCTGGAGAAACTAGTCGAGTCTTGGGGAGGGAGAGATGTTTCCTGAGTGGATGACACCCAACTCCTCCTAGCCTTTCAGGAAAAAACGCCCACTACCTTGGACTATTTCAAACTCTGTCTCAAATCAGTTGCGGACTGGATGAATGCAAGCTGTCTAAAGCTTAACCCAGATAAGACTGAGATTCTTTTCTTTGGTGCCAAGACTTCCCCGAATCCAGCTTTTGGTGGCCTTTGAAAATAGGTCCTCCCCCTTCTGACCTCTGTGGCAAGAAACCTCGGGGTGAAATTTGACTCTGACCTTACCTTTGAGCCCCAAATCAAACCACTATCTGCCACTTGCTTCTTCACTCTGATGTCCCTAAGGAGGATGCTGCATCTCATCCCCATGGAGTTTCGCAAGATGACAGTTCATGCCTTGATCACCTCAAGGCTAGATTACGCCAACATCTTCTATCTGGGGCTGCCTGCCTTTCTGATTCACCATCTTCAAATCATTCAGAACACTGCTGCCCGGCAATTTCTCAAGATTCCCCTCCGGGCATTGGTGTCAGGTCATTTACGTCATCCACACTGGCTTCCAGTGAATAAAAGGATCCAGTTCAATGCACTGATTCTTGCCTTTAGGACCTACTTCCACAAAGGTCCACTGTATCTCAGGTGCCGGTTTAAGCCGTGTGTCCAGGAAAGATCGTTGGGATCTAACAAACTCAAGCTCTTCCAAATCACCTGTATTCATAAGACCAGAAGAGGAGGTTGATCATTTGTTTTCCTGGCCTCTAAGTTATGAAATGCATTTCCTTTTGGTTTGAGAAGTAGTCCAACAGAAGTGGCTTTTAAGAAAGAGCCGAGAGCCGAAACATTTTACACTTTGACTCCTGCCTTGATGTCATTTAGAATCTTTCTGCTAGGTTTCCTGTAGGCTATCCTTTCCTCTAGCACCGGGACGCCTCCTCCGAGGTAGCTGTGCTTTCTACTAATGCATTGTATTGTATAAAAATGCTAAACATCCATATTACCATATTGAGAAACCTGCTTAACTTCGGCCCGATTCACAAAGGCATTTATGGCCACAAAAATATTTTTATGCCAGAAAATAGCTCCTTTTGCATCCATTGTCATCTGAACTTGTGACAAACATAAATGGTTTTAATACATCATAGTCCTCTGTCATAAATTAGTAGAATTTTGAAGTAGTAAACCCTACACACCTGAAGGGAAGTGTATGGCGTAATGCTTTTTTTTTTTATGTTTGGGAACAATCACAGATATGTGAGTTTGTTGGCACCGGAAGTTGGAAGTTGAAGTTTATTTGCATAAGTTAATTAAAACCATTGCATTACAGTATAATAACATTTAAAAAGAAAATCATAGTACTTGCACTTGGCCCTTGCGTGAGGATTAAAAGTTCTGATAAAGTGCAAGTGTTATGTGCCGTCATGTATCTCAGGACTTGTTTTCTATATTTACATTTGACCATGGCTCTAGCGCCCAGCCCCAGTGGAAATTGTCACCTGTCTGGCATGTCGGTTTTCCAGATCTTCCTTCCTTCCCATTCTCCTTAAGCACCACATGTTCTATCTGAGTTCTGTCGGAGTGCTATATGCTCCATCTGCAGTCATATCTTATGATAAATGTGTAGATGTTTACCTATTTTCGTTTCTGGTCAGTGAGGGGTTCATACTGGCTTCCTTTTAAGATAATCCAGGATCAGCTTTTGGACTGTACGTGGGCGAGGACGGGGACCAGAGCGGGGCTGGAGAGCGTCCCTGATAGTTTGTATAAATCGTCCACAGCTGGCCAGGATGTGGGTTTCCTTTTGTGTAAAACATATTGCCAAAGCCTTGAGGCAGGTACTTGCTTTTTCACTCAGGTATAATTCCCTAAGAAGAATTCTTCTTTCATTTGCTATGGCAGGGCAACAGCACAGAAGGTGCAGGGATGATTCTCGTTTGTAGTCACACAATCGGCATGCTCCTCCGTTTTTTTGGTTTGCCCAGGCCTGGCTGAATTCCGCTATCGGCAGTGCCAGCAATTGCATGTACATAATCTCTCTTCTGGTTTTGGGATTGAGAGCAGCTGAGAAATAAGGTTGGGGTTTGGTTGCCAGATATGAGGCATTTAACAGGGCCAGGAAAGGTGATGTTTTTAATGTTGCCTGGTCTTGCAGGAACGAAGCTGATTGCACTTGTTTGTTGATACGCTTTTTCCAGATAACATATGAGATAAAAGGCAGGGCGAGTGCTGGTTTATTTATTTCTGTGGTGGCAAGAGCTCCCTTGAGCTGAGTATTCCACGGTGAGCCAGTTTTTTCAAATATGTCTCTGAGGCATCTCTTTAGGGATTGCTCCGGGGATTTCAGAGTACGAATATAATATTTTAGGAGGTCAGCATCAAGTGTTAATGTTTGTTTAATCAGTCCGAGCTCCAGCCTGAGTCTTGCCCTGGAGAGGTGTTTTGGGAGTTGAAAGATCTTTTTATAACCCACACACTGTGCCCGCTCCAGAATTTCTGAGCAAGCGCCCGGGAACGCATGATGCCCATATGAGAGTGCTGGAAGGAGGGAAGCTTGGATGACTTTTCTTATGCCCTCTGCTGACACTGACAAACTCTGATCCGACCCTTTCCTACCATGAAAATGGTTGGAATTTTACTTCAGCAAAGCTCGAGAGTAAAACCCCCAACAAGGTAGGAAGGGGAATCCTTTATCACCCAAACTTGTTGGAGGTAAAGGGGAAGGGGTTTCTTCACTAGGAAAAGTGATTTTCCTGTGGAGAAAAAAGAAAAAAAAAATAGTGCATTTGCACCCTAGACTCCATCTCCCCTTTACATAACTGAACACTTTGTGCAATTCTCCATTGAAGAAATAGATCGCCGGAAATATGTAAAATGTCATTCCCAGTAGTCTGCTTGGAAACCTGCAAATGGTGCAGAGTTCCAGGTTCTACTGAGAATGTTTGTGACTTCGAAAAAAGTTGCATATTTGCACCTGTGCACAGGACTAGTCTACAGCTATTAATGTATAACTTTTCCTTGTAAATCATTCCCCCAGAAGTGTCAAATAGCGGAGGGTATATGAGCATGCCACATTGCCTTTTCAATAGGATGTTATAGGAGCTATTTAAAAATTCTAACTATACTTTTCGCTTAGTTTTTGTCTGAACTTAATTGAAAAGTTTTATTTTAGTTTTTTGTGTCTCTCTAATATTTTTGTTTATTTACATATGTAAATAGAACTGATTGTTCAATTATTGCGCCATGCTAATATTTTGAGATTTTTCTTAAGTGGTACTCTTCTCTGAGTAATACTGTAGTTAATAAAAGATTATCAGATAAATGTCTGGAAAAGTAAGCTAGAGCATAGTAACAAATTGAAGCACTACTTAAGTAATTATATTCATAAACGTTTTGATTAAAATCAGTAATTGTTATTCCTGGTAAAGATTTTCAAAACATTTTAGCATATATGGCCTCTGAAGAGGTGCTTCTGGTTTCCTTGGATTCATGCATAATACCCCGAGGAAGCATGGCACAGCTGTTGACACAGGCTGTTTTGGAAGGATGTCAAAAGTGAACTTTAAAAACTGCTTAACTTGTACATTTTCTTGTGGACAATTGCGCAGTTGAGAAGAACTTTTTCAGACATTGATGCATATTTTGCCAATGACCTAGAAGGAACAAATGCAAAATAAACAGCCGCGGCCAGTGCAGGTAAGAGTGGTGGGGTGGTGAAGCAGTGGGGCCGGATGGGGGGGATTTCGACAGACGACGACGAGGGAAAAATAACTATTTATTTAATTTTCCCTCGTGGTCGTCTGTCGAATCCCCCCCAACCCTGCCCCACTGGCCCATCGCTCTTACCTGCACGGGCCGCTCCTGCAAATAAATTAATTAAACTTAAATCATCTCAGAGGTTGTTCGACTGTGTTGCTATGTGAATAAATCAAGTACAATTTCCCTCAATCTTAAAGCAGTATGAGGAGGACATTTTCCTCAATCTTTAAGTAGTATGAGGAGGACCCCAATGTCCGAAAACATGAGTGGCACTAGCTGTCAGAAAGCACTGACCTTTTATTTTGGATCCAATGAGAGTGATGCACTGTTCCAACCCTCACTTCACCCACTAGTGGCCACACACAATATGATATGCCGGATAACTAATAGAAGTGGGAAAAGGAGGTGGGAAAATAGAAAAATAAAGACATTGGCTATCAGTCTCTTAGTGCTTAATTTGAGCCGTGGTTTCCGGCGCCCGACACCAGCACTTAATTGTCAACACTGGCACTTATGACAGTCTGCTGCTTGGTGGTTCTCTTTGTCTCATTTAGAGACGAGCATACAACTTTTGTTTATTAATTCAATGCACTTTAAAAATGACTAATATCTGCTGCCAAAGCCATTCTTAGAGCTCTGGGGGTCTGGAATAGTTAGAATTGTCACACTTGTAGGTGTGTGATGGTTAGTAGTTGTGTTGTTCCTGTTATTGGCAGTGCTGACAGCAGCAATGGGCAGTGCAAGTGGAAGTGGCCTCCGTAATAGGGCCCTGTCACTTCTATTTTTACAAATTAAGCACTGGGGGGCATATACAAGCCCCTAACGCCACAGGAATGTCACTTTTTCTGATGTTCCTGTGGCGATAGGGGCATTGCCTTATTTACAAGGCAGCGTTAAGCCACTTAACGTGGCTTAGCGCTGCCTTGTAAATAAGCAAAGGACACACAATTGATGGACAGAATGCAGAACAAATCAAAACATCTCACCCCAGTCAAGAGATCGGGCAAATCCATCATTCTTTTGCTCACCATGCCACCCCAGTTTAGACCTCGGCCATATGCAAATCAGTCTTGACCCCTTGCCTCATGGGGAACAGTCCAGCCCGAACTGCCAAGCCAGGTCCTCCCTGGACTGGAAACCAGCATCCTAGAACCGTTTCGGGATTTCACCTCATCAGCCAGGATAGCTTGAATCCAGTGAGCTCGGGACCCACGTCTGGGCATACCCAGCGCACTTAGGGCGAAAAAGCAAAAGACACACAATTGATGGACGGAATGCAGAACAAATCAGAGCATTCACCCCCAGTCAAGAGATATGGGTTAAATCCATCATTCTTTGGCTCACTATGCCACCCCAGTTTAGACGTGGCTATATGCAAATCAGTTTTGACCCTGTGCCTCATGGGAACAGTCCAGCCTGAACTGTCAAGCCAGGTCCTCCCTGGACCGGAAACAAGCATCCTAAGACCGGTTTCGGGATTCACCCCTCATCCGCCAGGATAGCTTGAATCCAGTGGCACAGTAATAGGAGGAAGCGCCAAAATTAAGGCCAGGGAAAACCTGGTCTTAAGTTGGCGAAACGAAGAGAAATGCTGTATTTCTCCTCGTTTTTGCTTTTTCCATGTGTGCTGTCTTGTGCAGCACACATGGAAAAAGCAAAATGCCTTGGATTGTTTATGTACAGGAAGGTCCCCCTTCCTGTACATAAACAATCTTTTTAAAAAATGCCATTTTGTGACTTTCAAGTGTGCTGCATTAATCAGCACACAGTAGAAGTGACAAATGGAATTTAAAGATTGATTAGTGCACAGGAAGGAGGACCTTCCTGCACATAAACAATCTTTCTCCTGCACGCTGACACCCTTGCACTATGGAGCAAGGGTGCCTGTGGCTGGTGCTACACTGCTAAGTGTAGCGCCAGCGCAGGGGAATGTGAGGCTGCACCATATTCTTGTAAATATGGTGCATGCCTGTGCTGAAGTGGCGGAGTGAGGCGTTAAGCCAGAACAGCTAACGCCTCACTCCGCCACTTCCTTGAACATATGCCCCCGAGTCTCTTCCTTGTTGCTCTACTGGGCACAGAAATCTGCCTTGTATTTTAGCTTCAGGAATGTCCCCATCATACAAACACTGAAAGAGTTAGTTAAACAAAGATGTTCTAAAGGTATATCCTTTTACTTTTGAAGTTAAATGCAAAGTGTTTATGCCAGATACTAAAAGCATCTTTATTTGCCCTTAGATAGCCATTCCAGACTGGCTATTCAAACACTTTGCATTTAACTTCAACAGCGAGACAACAATTGCTCAGCAGATGGCATGAAACGCGGGGGAAGTTATACTGAGAAATCGAAGATAGTCACTACCATCTGCAAACCTTGTGAAAGTTCAGGGACTCCTGGGAACTGTAGTTCTTGTTCGAGTGGCATCGCGTAGCATGATCTCCAAGATAGGGTGACCAGAGATCTGGATTTACCGGGACAGTCCTGGTTTTCCTGGGACCCGGGACTTCTTCTGCGAGGCTCACGGGGCTCTCCCTTTCCCACGGGAGCCCCGCCAACGACCGGCGGCTCTCTCTCCTGCGCGGCTCAAGCGGGGCTCTCCTCCACTCACGGAGAGCCCCCACCTACATCCGGAGCGACGCCTCCGGTGGCGTTGGCCAGCGCGGGGTGGGCTCCCGCCTGGATTCTTTTCTCCGGCGCCTCTCACTTCACCCGGGCCCCCTCCTGGGACCCGGGACTGGGATTTAGAGCCCGCGAGGCTCCGGACCTCCCGCTTCCGGCCGGCCAGCCACACCTCCAACCAGGTGCAGGCCTGCCTGGCTTCCGGGTCGCTGCGAGCAGCGCAGCGGCCCAAGGTTTTATCGACGCCCGGGTCGCGGCGGTGATCCTGGGCGGATTCAGGGCACGGGGTAGGCTCCCGCTGCCCCTCCCCACAAGTCGCTCTCCTCGGCAGCACCCCAAGGCGGCACAAGTGCGGGGTAGGAACCCGCTAACTCAGGCAATTGCGGCTCGGCCGCGGTGGTGATCCTGGGCAATTTCCCTCGTGCGGGGCAATACGGGGTAGGCTCCCGTGAAATGAGCACAAAAGCCACGGGGTGGGCTCCCGCTGGTTGGATTAGCACCACGTGGTGGCACACACGCGGGGTGGGCACCCGCTTGCAGGCAAGTCTCAGGGGGATCCCCACTCCGGGATTTCTTCGGGACACGTGGCAGCACAGCGCTGCGGGATACACGCTCCCTACCTCCTGGGCAATGGGAATATAGCGCCCACGAGGCGCTCGCGGCACTACAAGCTGCAGGGACAAGCGCTAGGGCTCCTCTTCTCCTGGCACCTTAGATATAGCGCTCCCCAGGCGCTAGGGTGCAGGCGGCCACAGTCACTTACAGAAAAGCGCTCCCAAGGCGCTAGGGGCCTCACAGGTCCAGGGCCCACAGGGGGAGGTGTTGCCCACGCTCCTCACCTCCTTGAAGTGCAGTCTGATGAGTTGTGGTGCAGCTATAGCGCTTCAGTAGCACAGTGCTTCAGGTATCAGCTCCATTTCTCTCCTGGGCAGTCCACATGCTCGCAGGGTGCTAGACAGCAGGAAGCTGGCAATAAGGGATAGCGCTCCCCAGGTGCTGGAGTCCGGGCGGTAGGAGAGCAGGACAGCAATACTGGGTCAGATCAACGGGCAGTGGGTACTCATCGGAACAGGACCGCAGCTCCTAGAAGCAGTCATCCCCCATAACGTGGTACTCCTCCTGTCATGGCAGTCTACACTCCAGTAAGGGGCTCTCACTGGCCCTGTGGACGGTGGAGGGGTCAGATGGGCACAGGGGCCAGCACACAGGCTCCAATGTGGCGGTACCTCCTGGCAGAGTGTCCCCTCGCAATCAGTCCATGCTCCGCACTGTCCCTGTCTGAGCACATGGCAGCCCAGCCCCCTATATATCCCCTCACCCCACCTCCCAGAAAGGGCTGGCAGCTTCCAGAAGGTTCCCTGGGAAACCGGTCTCAACTGGTTTAGGGGGAGGAGTAGAGCACCCTGGGTGCCAGGCTTCCCTCCAAAAGCAGGGGGTGCTGGGAAACAAATTACTAGACTGCCAACCCACCTCAGTCAGGCGGCACATGTGCAGACAGGAATGGCGTCCATTGTAAAGGTGATATTTTACCCAAGTGCACTTCTAAAATGGTGGAACTAACAGTGTGTACAACATTGCACAGCATTTGTTATTTTCTGTTCAGACACACCATGTTTTATTCTTACAAAAGCGAAAAATTCAGGGCAAAAGGGCCAAGTCCAACACGACTCCTCCCAGCCAAAAGCCAGGGTAGACCGATCAATGCCTTGATGGGCTTCCTGCTTAGGGCGAGAGAACTTGGACGCGGGCCCACCACTGCAGGAACACCCGCAGGTTCTTCTCCACTCTGGAACCCGATGGTTCCCTCTCTCAACTCCTCCTGACCCAACTAGGCCACCCCACTGGTGCTCCCTAGTTGGCTGCAGCCAGGACCGGCTCCTAGGCCATCCAGATGTCTCTGGCCCTGGCTGTCTCACAGAGTGGGGGCAACAGCCCCAGGCCCGTAGTACCCGTTGACCACTCTCCTTCCTCCTTGCAGCTCCAAACTGCCACTGGTCCTACCCACCTGGGGTCCGCACCTCAGGCTGACCAGGCAGACAGGGGCGAGGCTCTCCTCCCCTACCTCTCCTTCTGGAAGGTTCCGCCTCCCCTTCTCATGCGGGCACCCTCCGAACACCACTCTCTCCCTCTCCCAGGGCCGTGACCTCTGCATCCGATCCACCAACCCAAGGTCTAAACCCTTAGGTTGCCCCGGTGCCAGAGGCGAGTCCTCCCTCCCTCTGCATCCCCTCCCAGAGTTCTGCACCCTCCCAACTGGAGTAGCACTCCTGGAAGACAACTCCGGGGGACACTGCTTACAGACGTCCCTCCCGCCAGGTCAGGCAATACCTGTACCGGGCCTCCCAACCCAGGATCGAAGCCCTGTGGCTGAGCCGGTGCCAGAGGCGAGTCCTTCCTCCCTCTGCACCCCCTTCCAGAGTTCCGCACCCTCCCACCTGGAGAAGTACCCCTGGAAGTGAACACCGGTAGGGACACTTGATTACAGAGTGCCCCTCCCTCCAGGTCAGGCAGCCCCTGAACCTGGCACCCCAGCCCAGGATCTAAACCCTGTGGCTGGGCAGACCCCAGAACCCTTGGAGCTCTGAATACCGACGCCCCGGGTTCTCCTGACACTGGGGGATCCCCTTCCATGGACGGCCCATCGGGACAGCCTAGGCTCCCAACCTGGGGTTCCCTTATGGAACTCTCCAGGCCCTGAGACTGCGGTTGGGGCACCTCGGGACACCTCCCCGTCTCACTCCTTCCTATAGATAGGATGTGAGGCCCTACAACCCTCTCACTATCCTGGGACCTAGCTGGGCTATTCTCCACCTCTCCCACCTCGCTGGGTTGGGAGATCCCTGCACCACTCCCTTCAGGATCACTCCCCACTGCCCTCTCAGACTCTCTGGCACTCACCCAAAGGTCTGCCTCCCGTGCAAGCTCCCTGGGGTCGGAGAGCCCACACTGCAACAGGTGGTGGCGCAACCTGGGAAGACAACTCTTGAGCACATGCTCCCTAATAATCAGGCGGAACAGCTCTTCCCCATCTGTCACCGCGCCACACACCATCCACTCCTCCAGTGCAGTCCAACACACGTCCACATACTCCCCCCAAGACTGATGGGACAGTTTCTTGCCACCCCTAAACTCCAGCCTGCCCCCCTCCTTCTGGGGATCAGGCACCATCTTCCAGGCTCTGGGAGTGGGACTTCCTGCACTGGCTTCACTCTCGCTGCCACCACTGGATCCCACCCTCACTGGTGAATCCAGACCACAGACACCACTCTCAGGGGACAACCTACCCCCCTGAGCTAGTCTCTCCCTGGCGAAGGCCCTCTCCGCCTCAGCCATTCTCTCCTGTGCTAGGACCCTCTCGGTGTCTAGCCTCTTTTCTTCAACTCTCAGCTGCGCTAGCTCCACTCTGAGCCTTTCCAGCGCCAGCTGATGCTCCCTTTCTTCCCTCCTATCTACCCACTCTTCTGGGGACAGGGAAAGGGGTGGGGCAGTGCCACCGGGGCTGGACCCAGCACGGGACTCCCTCTCTATGGTGTCCTCATTCGCTACCGGTGTCTCTGCCCTAACATCCTCTTCCTCCTCAAAGTCACCCCCCTCCAGGGTTATGAACTGGGACCCCTCACTCTCAGAGTCCTCCTCACGGTCTCTACCAAATCCATCCCTTAAATATGCGGAGGGGTAATCGGAAAGGTCCCCGCAGGGCTCTAAGGGTTCCCCCCTTCTCAGGGCCTCATAGAGGAACAACTTCCTGCGGGTGTTGCCTACTGTGGGTATCCCTCTCTCTCGGCAGAGGTCTATCACCGCCTGCTCAGTGTACTCCCCCAGGCAATCCTCGTCGTAGGTTAACCCCTTCCTGGTGAGATACCCTCGGGATACACCACCCACAGTGCAACAGGGAGACACAATCCCCAAAACAACACTTCCAGGAGGAAATACAGTCAGCAAAACAATCCCCAAATCTGTGATTTTCTAAGTGCTCAAGTTGCAGTGCAACCAGTTGTCGCTGTGGTACTGCACAAACACAAGTCCTATCCCACCGCTGAGCACCAATGTTGGAAACGGGGTAGCGTGGTGCAGAGCGGGCAGGCCAAACTCCGGAGGAATTGTGTAAAGCATCCGTGCAGCACACACAGGCGACACACCAGGCACACTACAAACGGAGACCACACCAGTTTAGGTGAAAAACAGCATAAGTAGTATGCAGAACTCAGCACAAATAATCACAGTGGTGTACACGGCGCCAACTGGCACCAGGTAGATATAAACAGTGGGATTATGTACAGTGCAGCGCCATTCGGGCCGCCGCCAGAACCATTATAAGCACAGAACATATATGAAGGTCCATTAGTAATAAAAGTCCGTACCTGTGGGGTAAAAACATGAACTTATCGGCATTACCCTATGCGGAAGAAAAATCCCAGCAGGACCAGACATATTAGCATAACCCTAGGTATGAACACCTTGGTACACCTTGCAGGAACAGGAGGCCGGGAAATGCAACATACATAATTGGCTTGGCATTGGGATAACATGCAACCTTAGGCATACCACCACCCCACAAGAGGCAACCCTCCTTCGCCGGTACCACCTTGGCAAGAGGCATCAAAATGGGTATACACCTGTGAACATAAACATCACTACCTTAGGGTCAGGCAGGTAAATACATCAATTGGTGGCATCTGGTTGGCACCTCATTAGGAGCATAAATGGCATGAGGCATCAAAGCACATTATGTACCAGAATTAGGCCTACATCGTGAACATAGGGGCAACCCCAGCCTCAACAGCACATAGGGCGTAGCGCCCGGTATGACCCTCATTAGTAGTGGCCCACTTCTGAGGGGCAGCTGGGGGCAGCACAAAAGCACACAATTACCTTGGAGCCCCCTCCTCCGGGAGGTAATAATGGTCAGGCGGCACATGTGCAGACAGGAATGGCGTCCATTGTAAAGGTGACATTTTACCCAAGTGCACTTCTAAAATGGTGGAACTAACAGTGTGTCCAACATTGCACAGCATTTATTATTTTCTGTTCAGACACACCATGTTTTATTCTTACAAAAGCGAAAAAATTCAGGGCAAAAGGGCCAAGTCCAACACTTAAGTACTGCTTTCTCAAAGGCTAGGACCTCTATAGGGACCGAAACATGTTGACCGACCGAGAGTAGGGCACATACAGCTAGATACATTGCCTCTAGTTCACTGCCACTCTCTATACTTTTAATCAGGCAGTTTACCTTTTGAATAAATTACTGCTAGGACTAACTGACCTGTTTTAACTCACTTCCCTCCCACATCTACACACACTAGGCCCCTCACCCCCACTGCACCCAACGGCAGGAACAAAAGATCCCCGCCAAAGAACCCCGTACTAGGTGCCCATTAGGTATTGCAGCGCCGACCTGACGAGGGGCAGGCTCATATGATGAAGCATGACACCTAGCTTGCTAGGTGTGTGAGAGCCATAGTTCCAAAAAGGGAAATTCCCCTTCCTTTCTCTTCAGTGTGGGGCTACTCATGGCTTACCCCCACCTTTAGTATCTCCCTGCTCCTTTACTGGGGCTGTTATTCTTTGCCACTTCATTGATGTAAAATTGTAGTCCTTCCTCTATTTTTGCGAAATGTCCCGGTTTTTGGGTCACAATACTGTAGTTAATAAAGGATTATCAGACAAATGCCTGGAAAAGTAAGCTAGAGCATAGTAACAAATTGTAGCACTACTTAAGTATTTATATTTATAAACGTTTTGATTAAAATCAGTAATTGTTATTCCTGGTAAAGATTTTCAAACATTTTAGCATATATGGCCTCTGAAGAGGTGCTTCTGGTTTCCTTTGGATTCATGCATAATACCCCGAGGAAGTCATGGCACAGCTGTTGACACAGGCTGTTTTGGAAGGATGTCAAAAGCGAACTTTAAAAACTGCTTAAGTGTAAATTTTCTTATGGACAATTGTGCCGTTGAGAAGAACTTTTTCAGACATTGATGCATATTTTGCCAATGACCTACAAGGAGCAAATGCAACATAAACAGCAGCGGCCAGCAGGTAAGGCGTTAGGGTGGTGGGCGGTGGGGCCGGGTGGGGATTTGACAGACTTACTTACTTGCAGGGAAAAATAATTATTTATTTAATTTTCCCTCGTGGTCATCTGTTGAACCCCCCCATCCCGACCCCACTGTCCCATCGCTCTTACCTGCACGGGCCGCTCCTGCAAATAAATTAATTAAACTTAAATCATCTCAGAGGTGGTTCGACTGTGTTGCTATGTGAATAAATCAAGTACAATTTCCCTCAATCTTAAAGCAGTATGAGGAGGACATTTTCCTCAATCTTTAAGTAGTATGAGGAGGACCCCAATGTCCGAAAACATGAGTGGCACTAGCTGTCAGAAAGCACTGACCTTTTATTTTGGATCCAATGAGAGTGATGCACTGTTCCAACCCTCACTTCACCCACTAGTGGCCACACACAATATGATATGCCGGATGACTAAAAGGAGGTGGGAAAATAGAAAAAATAAAGACATTGCCTATCAGTCTCTTTAGTGCTTAATTTGAGCAGGTGGTTTCCGGCGCCCGACACCAGCACTTAATTGTCAACACCGGCACTTATGACAGTCTGCTGCTTGGTGGTTCTCTTTGTCTCATTTAGAGACGAGCATAACAACTTTTGTTTATTAATTCAATGCACTTTAAAAATGACTAATATCTGCCGCCAAAGCCATTCTTAGAGCTCTGGGGGTCTGGAATAGTTAGAATTGTCACACTTGTAGGTGTGTGATGGTTAGTAGTTGTGTTGTTCCTGTTATTGGCAGTGCTGACAGCAGCAATGGGCAGTGCAAGTGGAAGTGGCCTCCATAATAGGGCCCTGTCACTTCTATTTTTACAAATTAAGCACTGGGGGGCATATACAAGCCCCTAACGCCACAGGAATGTCACTTTTTCTGATGTTCCTGTGGCGATAGGGGCATTGCCTTATTTACAAGGCAGCATTAAGCCACTTAACGTGGCTTAACGCTGCCTTGTAAATAAGCAAAAGACACACAATTGATGGACGGAATGCAGAACAAATCAAAACATTCACCCCCCGTCAAGAGATCTGGGTTAAATCCATCATTCTTTTGCTCACCATGCCACCCCAGTTTAGACCTGGCCATATGCAAATCAGTCTTGACCCTGTGCCTCATGGGGACAGTCCAGCCCGAACTGCCAAGCCAGGTCCTCCCTGGACCGGAAACCAGCATCCTAGAACCGGTTTCGGGATTTCACCCCTCATCAGCCAGGATAGCTTGAATCCAGTGAACTCGGGTCCCACGTCTGGGCATACCCAGCGCACTTAGGGCGAAAAAGCAAAAGACACACAATTGATGGACGGAATGCAGAACAAATCAAAGCATTCACCCCCAGTCAAGAGATATGGGTTAAATCCATCATTCTTTGGCTCACCATGCCACCCCAGTTTAGACGTGGCTATATCCAAATCAGTTTTGACCCTGTGCCTCATGGTAACAGTCCAGCCTGAACTGCCAAGCCAGGTCCTCCCTGGACCGGAAACAAGCATCCTAGGACCGGTTTCGGGGTTTCACCCCTCATCCGCCAGGATAGCTTGAATCCAGTGGCACAGTAATCCCGGAACACACGCCTGGGCATACCCATCGCACTTAGGGCGAGAAAGCAAAAGACACGCAACTGATAGACGTGAATGCAGAACAAATCAAAACATTCATCCCCAGTCAAGTGATCTGGGTTAAATCCATCATTCTTTTGCTCACCATGCCACCCTATTTTAGACCTGGCCATATGCAAATCAGTCTTGACCTGTGCCTCATGGGAACCGTCCAGCCCGAACTGCCAAGCCAGGTCCTCCCTGGACCAGAAACAAGCATCCTAGGACCGGTGTAAATATGGCCCCCTTTACACGCATCACTTTGCATGAAAGGGGTGGGCAGTGGGTGCTGCGTGTGATGCCTCCAACCGCAACACCCATTGATTGGATGCTGCCCCCTATTTACAAGGGCAGCGTAAATAGGAGGCAGCGCCAAAATTAAGGCCAGGGAAAACCTGGTCTTAAGTTGGCGAAACGAAGAGAAATGCTGTATTTCTCCTGCTTGCTTTTTCCATGTGTGCTGTCTTGTGCAGCACACATGGAAAAAGCAAATGTCTTGATTGTTTTGATGTACAGGAAGGTCCCACTTCCTGTACATAAACAATCTTTTTAAAAATGCCATTTTGTGACTTCTAAGTGTGCTGCATTAATCAGCACACATAGAAGTGACAAAATGGAATTTAAAGATTGTTTATGTACAGGAAGGAGGACCTTCCTGTACATAAACAATCTTTCTCCTGCACGCTGACACCCTTGCACTATGGAGCAAGGGTGCCTGTGTTGGTGCTACACTGCTAAGTGTAGCGCCAGCACAGGGGGAAATGCAAGGCTGCACCATATTCTTGTAAATATGGTGCAGCTCTGCGCTTTGAAGTGGCGGAGTGAGGCGTTAAGCCACAACAGCTAACGCCTCACTCCGCCACTTCCTTGAACATATGCCCCCGAGTCTCTTCCTTGTTGCTCTACTGGGCACAGAAATCTGCCTTGTATTTTAGCTTCAGGAATGTCCCCATCATACAAACACTGAAAGAGTTAGTTAAACAAAGATGTTCTAAAGGTATATCCTTTCACTTTTGAAGTTAAATGCAAAGTGTTTATGTCAGATACTAAAAGCATCTTTATTTGCCCTTAGATAGCTATTCCAGACTGGCTATTCAAACACTTTGCATTTAACTTCAACAGTGAGACAACAATTGCTCAGCAGATGACATGAAACGCGGGGGAAGTTATTTTGAGAAATCCAAGATAGTCACTACCATCTGCAAACCTTGTGAAAGTTCAGGGACTCCTGGGAACTGTAGTTCTTGTTCGAGTGGCATCACGTAGCATGATCTCCCAGATAGGGTGACCAGGGACCCAGATTTGCCGGGACAGTCCTGGTTTTCAACAGCTGTCCCGGCAGATTTCGGAACATTTCGTTCATGTCCCAGTTTTTAGAGAGGGTCAGCTGAAAACATTCAGAGGCACTTTTTTATGTGTTCCAAAGCAGGGCTAGATAGCAGCTGTTATAAGTAAGCACTTTTATTAACAGGTAAGATGCTGGTTTTAAAAATGACATTTTATTTATTTGCTTAGTGCTTCTTCTGTGTTTCTATGTTGAAGAAGGCTGTTATTCTTTGCCACTTCGTTGATGTAAAATTGTAGTCCTTCCTCTATTTTTGCGAAATGTCCCGGTTTTTGGGTCACAAAATCTGGTCATCCTACTCCAAGAGTACAAAGCCTTTCACCAGGTCGCACCAACACTTGATTCACACAGAAAGCCTCTACCCCCACCCCCTGAAGGCACTTGTGCAGGCCGGCCCACGCACAGCGTCCATGTGCTTTCCAAAGGCCCAACGGTACACCCTGCCTCCTGACACCTGCAAGTAACCAGGAGGCACAATTGCATGGTGTCATTCAGTGATAGGCATGAGCAATGTGATTGATTCAATAATATTCCTAATTGTGAAAACACTTGAGTGAAAATAATACTAAAAAGAAAACATCATACAATAAACAACAATAGTGAATAGGTATCCTGATGATAAGGATTTTAAGCCATGATATTTTTATTATTAGTGTTGTATAATTTCAATTTAGTTATATTTATACTAATTCAACCAAGCAAGGCTTTCTAATTTAATAAGCTGGACTGCACACAGGTTAGCTACTCAGAGGTAGCTGGAGAGCTACTGTAGCTCACGAGCTACTGGTTGGAGACCCACTGCATTGTGCATGGTATGTGCACGTCCGGTGTTGTGTTGATTAACTGGGTTCCTGGTCCTGGGACTTGCCTGTCCGCTGTTCCAGCCTCTGCAGGAAATACAACAGTTTTCTGAGGATTCCTTTGCCCTTGTCTCACATGCTAGACACATGTGGTGCTATTCACATGGGTTTGGTAAATGTGGTCTTGCTTGAATAATGTGCATCATGCAATATTCTCCTGCGAGTGCCTGGGGCAAGCAGACCCTTCCATCAGGCTTTGTGGAGGACATGCAAGTCAGTGACATTTTAAGACATGGGCAAAGTGGGAAATTGCTCAGGGCTCCCACCTTTCAAAGGGCCCTCTGGGAAAGTAACAGCTTTCTCTATCTTGTTCTCCTCTATTTCCATATCTCACCCTCTCACCCGTCTGTCTACCTCTGAGTCTGTCTCTTTTTTACTCAGTGGCATCTTAAGGATTTTTGGGAGCCCTGGAAAGACATATTTTGTGTGAACTCTGCTTCTGAAAGTTTATTTGGCATCCTGTGGGCTTCAATTAGCAGAAAATGGGAAATACCATTCAAAGTTGTTATGAACAGCGGGCCTTAAAATATGTCTTGCCCAGGGCCCCAAAAAGTCTTAAAAAGACATTGGTGCAAGGACTTCTTTGCTTTTTGCTATCTTTCCCTGGTGATTTTCACTGTAGTGCTGGCTGTAAGTCCAGATGAGTGGATCAATTTTTATGTTGAAAGCGTCATTTGGCTGTTGTGCCTTGGAGAACTAGGAGCATATTTACAAGCCCCTAGTTTCAGTGACATTGTGATGGCGATAGGGGCCTCGCCTTATTTACAAGGCAGCGTTAAGCCACTTAACATGGCTTAACGCTGCCTTGTAAATAAGGCACCCTTTCACGTGGTGTTTAGCGTTGCACCGCAATACCCATTGATTTCGACGCTGTCCCCTATTTACAAGGGCGGCGTAAATAGGAGGCAGCGCTATAATTAAGACCAGGGAAAACCTGGTCTTGAAGAGGCGAAATGAGGAGAAATGCTTTATTTCTCCTCGTTTTTGCTGTTACCATGTGTGCTGCCTTGTGCAGCACACATAGAAACAGCAAATTGTCTATGATTTTTTATGTGCAGGAAGGTTATTTAAATCAATCTTTTTAAAAAAATGGCGTTTTGCAACGTGTATGTGTGCTGCATTAAGCAGCACACATAGAAGTTACAAAACAGCATTTAAAGATTGTTTATGTGCAGGATGGGGGACCTTCCTGCACATAAACAATCTTCCCCTCAACACAGGCACCCTTGCACTATGGTGCAAGTGTGCCTGCGTTGGCGCTAGGCAGCTTAATTTAGCGGCAGTGCAGGGGGAAACGCAGGGCTGCACTATATTCTAGTAAATATGGTGCAGCCCTACATTTCTAAAGTGACAAAGTGTGTCGTTAGGCTTCTTGGCTTAACGACACGCTTCGTCACTTTATTGTAAATATGCGCCTATGTCCCTTCCCTCATTAACCATAATCAGGCAGCTCTTATAAGACACCAATGACTAAGTTTTGATTACTCTAAAGAGATGCTCCAAAAACAACAAGACATAAAGCAGAATATACAATCATACTCTTAATTCCAAATGAGGGTAAGAAAATACAAATATTCTAGGGAAGTGTCATGGAGGTCAAGAATGAGTTAAGTTTGCATTTGAGGTTATCAGCGCTTATCCAAGATTTACTTATAATATGCACTAAAACACTTTTCTGACATAACTACACACACAACCACCCACACAAATGCACTCACTCGCATACACAAACACACACACATACACACAAGCACATATCCACACAACTACTCTTATAAAATTACAAAGATACACACTAACAAATGCAGACACACATACACACTTACATGCACATTGACACATACACAGAAATACAATGAAATACTGATATGACACTTGTGTACATGGAAACAGCTACACACACGAACATATACAGACACACACACAGACATATGCACATTTCCCATATTTCTCTCTCAAATTAAAACTAACATTTAGGGCAAGCAACCAAGGAACTCATGTTTATTTTCAATACAAGTGCAACCTATTTTTATCTATATAACCCCAATGACACTGATATTTCTACAAATAAGATTTTGTATGTCTTTTTTTTTACAAAGGGTGATGACCAGTAATACACACCAAAGGAAATGCTGGAGCCCATCAAATAAAATATTTTGACTGTAAATATCTGACTATGGTAGGATTTACATCTGCTAAGTATTCACAAAAGCATACTTTGGAGTGACTTAATTTTGCTCCTCCATAATTGTGCTCCAAAAATGCATACAATTATACCCGAATAACTCACATATAAGGGGAGGGAATAATGTATTTCAGGGTCTGGTTTGCATTGTGATTTTGTGAAAATCCACAAACGTGTGAGTTTTTGAGTATTTTCAAACTACTCTCTTACCCTTTTTACCGTGGAAATGGTTGAAGGTTTGTTCCAGCTGAGGGCTCTAGTGATTACATTTCCTATGTGGGAAGTGAAAGGGAGCACATGAAAACTATGTGTGAGTTTGGGAAATGATTTCTGCAAGGTGAGAAAAAAAACAGAAAAATATGCAATTGCCCATTGGCTCTGGTTTACCCCTAAGGGGACTTGTACTGTGAATACAATTCTGCATTGTGGAGATACCAGCATCAGAAAATGTGACATGACTTTCCCAGTAGTACACCTGGAAATCTGTGACTGGCACAGATGACAAGATGTACTACTGAGAAGGTCTGCGATTTTAAAAAAATCTCAGAAGTGCGTTCAAACTGGGGACGAAATCCTCGCATGTATGTTCGTACTTTTTTTGTCGAATAGGGTCCGTTTGAAGAGTGCAAGAAGGATACATATTTCCCTAGACACTGATCAAATTCTTCATGTACATTTTTGTCTTTGTAGATCTTGTCAGAAGCCTGCGGGTAGTCAATGGATTTCAGCAAAGCCCTCATGTGTCCTGTACAAAGCAGATTTGTTATCCATGATATATTAGTCTTTTACCACTGCTACATAACATAAGCAGTGCCATTTATATATGATTATGTGGATCTTTCTTATGAGTTTTCTGTACTCTGTGGTTGAACCCTAGATATAAATGCGTGTGTTATCCATCACTGCCCATATTTCCTGCCCTTTAGTAATAACACAACACTTTCTCTACTAGACTTTGGTGCTTATTTTTAATTTCTGCATTTATTTGTGGTGTTTGTTGTATTGCTTTTGTACATCACTGTGATGTTATTGATGCTATTAAAATGTTGTGTAGAACTTGACAGAAGATAAGAGGGTTTCAGCCAAAAGTAATGTTTCTTAGCCTAGAGCTGGTGCAACAAAGGCAGCGACCTATCACCAAAAAACTCAAATTGGCCCAATTCGTGGAGATTTCATAATGACTTACCCTTGGCTTGCTCATGAAATGGAGAAAATATAATCCAGGATTACTACAAGAGTAAGTCACACCCACTTTTTGCCAAATCATCATGAATCATGCCCACAAGAAATTCAAATTCACAAAAGTGTCAGTCGTAGAGCATTCTGCAGTTTATATATAGAAATAGTAGTCCGTATCATCTTGAGCTTGACATCGGCTGGTACCAGCCCAGCCCATACTCGAAATGACAATAGGGCTTCTTTTTGCCATTTCCTTAACCTAGCATTATGGCCAAAGACCTCAAAGGTTTAAAGCAGACCCTGCCCTGGAATTCAGAAAGTGCCTCTTATTTCTGTAATATTAGAGGGGCATATTATCAAGCCCCAGCGATAATTATCGCTGAGCGCGCTTAGCGCGCTTTAAATTATCGCCGGCTATCGCTGGAATATATCGCCAAGCTAGCGCTGTATCATCAACGCTTAGCGCCATGGCGATAAATATTCCAGCGATAGCGGGGTTTTCCATGGAACATCGCTGGTTTCCCAGCGATGTTCCATGGAAAACGGCGATAACTTGATGATAAGGCCCTGTGGCCTTAGCCCCACAATCCACCTCCCATGTTAGGTATGCCTTAGTCAGGAATTTAACAGACGTTATTCCTGCGTTAAGGCATAGTTAACGCGATTTCAAATATCGCTACCCCTCGTTGATAATATCACGAAGCTGGGTTAGCGATATTTTCCCATGGGGTTTTGTCAGGCACGCCTCCTTTGCATCTCATTAACGATGCGTTGCGAGGCGTGCTGACAACGGGCACTAAGGCAAGGAAACACGCGCTAGCGTGTCCTTGTTAATAAAACGATAATATTATCGCCGCTTTTCGCCCGAAAACGGAGCTAAAGCGGCGATAATTTTATCGCGGCCCCTTGTTAGTATGCCCCTAAGTGATTAATGGCGGGTTTTGTATTAATCTCTAAGGGATTTCAGAATAAGGGTGCCTAATTTGAACAATCTGTGTGTATACCCAGCGCCTCCTGATGTATACCCTTCTTATGGCCTCATTCTGCATGTTTCAGTAACGTTGAGCTCAATCAACATCCGGGGAGCACTGTTACCACACAGTATTTGACTCTGTATTGCATCTGAATCTGACAGTGACGTAACGCAAAAGGATGGGCCCCCCTGCAGAATGGGATAAGGGGCCCCTGAGTTTCATATATATTACAGATACTCATTGACCCTTAATTAAATAGGGGGCCCACTGAAGGGTTGTGGGGCCCCTTGGAGGGTTGCCCCCACTCCCTGCACCGCAGGGCTGCAGGGGCCTGGATTACACCCCTAGATTCCAACTTTTCCACTTAGTGCTAAGGAACACTACTCAGAAAAAGTATATTTTTGCATGGTATTCCCAATCTCCTCGAGGCATTGCCTGAAAGAAACAGCGCATGCAAAAAAACAGGGTCCAATCTCAATTTGCACTAAACCCAATATTTAAATCGGGTGCAAAAAAGGTTTGAACTCAATTTTAAATATTGTTTTACATTCAGAATGAGACCTGGTTCAATCCAGAGACGAGCCAGATGGGAGCTAAGAGTACTCCTGGCTTACGACTGAACTTCATGAGTAACCCAGGAGTGCTGCAGGAGTAAGTCACACCTGCTCATACACCAGACTTTGTGAATTGGGCCCTTTGTGTGGTAGTTTACATTGTTATGTCGATTTTTATATCAGTATGAAGTGTGATACTGACACCAGTGGCAAGCCATCTGCACCAGTGTCAGTGCGTGATTACCTGTATATCACATCTTATAATGTGTTGGATGAAGATGTCAATAAGGAAGCTAACCCTATCTTGGCGTCCTAAAATAGAAAATATTTCTATTCGGTACACAACTATTTGTTAACTGGAAAGCTGAAGGGAAGGCCGACGCCTGGAATGTTTTTATGTCCTGTCTCTGATAATGTCGCCGCCCGTGCCCACTCTTTTCCCGCCACACCGGACTAGCCTCCTCGTGCCCCCATCTCGATGAGGAGAGATGTCAGTAACACCTCTATTTCGAGCTCTCACTTAAGCCGGGAATGCGGAAGCAGATTTGTTGAGATGCGTGAGCTGTGAAGTGCTCTCTGTATCTTATCACACCAGCCCTCTGCGAACTGCATGGCCTGCCTGTGAAGTAAGAGATTAGCTTCCAGGATACTATGATAGGGACAGCTCAGATTGCAGGGTGCACAATACATGCAAAACAACATTCACTCATCTGTGTGAGAATTGGACAGCGCTGACGTGCAAATCCATCATCATCTGCATTAACTAAGCGAAGATTATTCGTCAGGGCTCTTGTAGATGCGCTAAAACTGTGGGGAACTTAGATGTGCTCTATGCAAGCATCGGTGTGTTACCTAAAGATGACAGGTCTCAGTGGGGGGAGGGGGAGGCATCTGGGTGTTACCTTGTTGTCACATGTTTCAGTGCCAGCATGGAAGTGTTGCTGCGCCATATTGTCCATCCTTTACACGTCACAATTTCAAAACAGATACATGACATAAACGTGCATTTAGCACGTTTCTCGTGTGGTCTAACAATATTAAAATAAGTGTTGCCCTTCACATTATTTTTAAAGTACATTTAATGTAGGATTAGTGAACTTACTCTTATTGTGTGCCTTAACCACTAGAATAGTGAAAAACATTTCATATTTCACAAAAAGGAGTATATTGATTGGCGAGAGTGACTGCTTGATGGTTGCTTGTGGGGTTATATGCATGAAGCCATAAAGTGATCTTTCCATGTTCCTTTGTAATGTTCTTCTTGGAATATTGTATCTGTAAATAATATCATTTTTGTGAAATATGAAATGTTTTTCACTATTTGGATAACTGGAATTAATTGTACAAGTCTGTACAGACTGAATTGTTAAGAAATAATAAAAAAAATACAAAAAATATTTTAAAATGTTGCTTACATATAAACAATTTTTTTTATAAAAAATAATTAATTTTGCATAACTTATGTTGGAAAGATTCTATGTTGTGGAACTGCCTGGGTAATGAGCCTTTTGTAGGCCACTAGAAAAGCAATATAGGTCTGACAAGAGGATTTCTATAGTAACGGAGATGGCACAGATGGCCTTTCAACTGTAGAAGTGTGCATCGAAATGCTAATAGTCAAACCTTTACACTCATCTGGAGCAAAGGGTCTTGCTCACAGGCCCTATTTCCCAACACAATGAGAGCCCCCAGGGGCTTGGACCCTAGGATGAAACCACCTGCAACCCACCCCTCCTATGATAATGTGCACAGCAGGAAAAGTGCTGACACCCTTTTCCTTGCTGAGCACAGGCTTGTAGGGAATTCAGGAGCTGCACCTGCTAGAAATTGCAGCCGTTCGGAAACGCTTTTAAGTATTAAAAAATTGTAGGAATGTTTGTATTAATGAAAAATATGTTTACGCCAATCTGAGTAGTTCCCACACTCTTCGACCTCTCATCAACGGCGATATGTAGCTGGGATCTACCATGCCCTGCGGATCCTCGTCATGGCATTGCTGCCACAAGGCCTGGCGCAGATGAATGCTGCTGCTGCCTCTACATCCACATCTCCGCCCCCTGATGTGTCAGTGCCTCACAGTGCGGCAGCCAATCCACCTCCGGCCCCTGATGTGTCAGTGCCACACAGTGCGGCAGCCAATCCACCTCCGGCCCTGGATGTGTCAGTGCCACACAGTGCTGCAGAGAAAACACCACCACCCACATGTGAGGCACATGAGACATCAGAGGACAAAGATGCGGATGAATCTGCCTTACTGGTAGTAAGGAAGCGGTAGCATTCTTCTCCGCCATATGGCCTGTTTCTGCTTGGTTCTGCCCTCAGCATCATCACCTTCCACTGTCCCCGATGCACTCTGCGACACTCAACTTGGACCTCGACATGGACTGCCATATTCTGTTTGGTCACCAATGACACAGCTATCAGACTGCGGACTGAACTCCTCCTCTTCCGAAGTACTTGTCATTCCCTGAAGGACTCTGGCTGGCCCTCCATGGGCCAACAATGTATAGTGGGGTTTGCATGGCCCTGTACTGCTCCAGCTACAACACTCCACTGAATGTGCATTAAACAATCAAATTCACACAGATGTGTCATGTGTATGATCAATTAAGTACGGAAGTATGGATGAATGTCGGGTCAGTGATTCCCCCTTACGTCCATGTTGCACATGTTGTGGGACTTGAGTCACAGGGTGCAACATTACTGATTGTGGACCGGGTGGCGCCGACACCACATCGAGCCACACGCATTAGTCACCTTCTTGTCCAGCCCAGAACGGAACCACGCCCAAAGCGCCGGAGTCGTCGTTCACACCCCTACGCTGGACTGGCATACGCCAGGCCAGCCCACTCCGCTTACGCTTACAGGAGGGGATGACAACGCTACATGTCCCAGGTCTTCCCTGTAGTGATCTGCTGATCACAGGTCTAGTTGTCAGCATGCCACAGCCACTCCCTGAGGGCTGGTTCACACCCACACCACACCCATCCAGCACATGAGTCACAGGACATGTGACCCTGCCAATAAAAGGGGCCGGGCGCACGTGCGCGAGGCCATTTCCACTATCTAGCTGAGTGTGTCCTTGTGGTCATTATTTATGCATGAGGGCATCGGGCCCTACCACATCACATTCCCCACTGCCGGAGGTGACATGATGGCGTCCGCACGACGAGACTCAATCATAAAGGGCCCATGACTTGAGGTGCACAGAGTTGGTGGCATCCAAGGCACATAATGCGTAGGCCTCGATACGCCGTCCTGCCAATGAAGAGTCGATTTGAATTGTGATCCCAGCTGGACCGCAGTGTACGCCGAGGGCAGCAGGCTGCACAGACATGACTCAGTGGCGCGGTGCTGCAGGGTGCGCTGGGGGCCGGTGGCGCGGAATCCAGCGATCGGCTGAGGAGGTTGCACCGGCACGTAGTGGGCCCTCTTGGAGACACGCTGGTGGCGGCAGGTGAGCATTGAGGCCTGGGTGCGCAGGGGCGGGCACTCATCGCTGGTTGGCGGACTGGTCTGGGGACCAGGGCTGGGGTGCAGCATGCGCACAGGATCGCGTAGGCACCACCGGTCACGGCGGCGCCCTCGTGGCTGAGTGGGGGGAGTGAAGGTGCAGGGGTATCAAGCTGATACAAACCGTGATGCTTACCGGTATGAGTAATCCTGCATCATGAGACCGTAACAGAAGTTAGTGTGACCGTAACCTTCCTTTTCTTTCTCTACGAAGGTTACGCCACACGTACTTCTGTTACGGTCTTTTTGTGCAGGATTTGTCTTTCCTTTGAGCATTCCGGTTTGTCCAAGTGCTATACACTGTACCAGATTGGGTTTGTGACTATACAGACGCTTGACCATTGTCACCATTTGTCCAACAGGTTTCTGGATACTGACTTCCGGAGTATGGAATGGTATTGGGGAGTTCCCGCAGCATATGCAGTTACTTGAATCCACACGTTGCCCTGATGAAGTTCCCCGTTGGGCGTTGGCTGTGCTTTTCGTATTGTTTATTGTTGTATTTGTAATAAAGGACTGTTTTTACACTACTGTTGACTACTGGACTTCATGACCGTGCGCACCCCCATTTCAGTTACTACAGTTTTGGATCTGGGGCACAGTGGCGTCTGGCAACGGCTGGCATTGGGGTTGGTTGCGCAGGAACACTACGAATTGGAACTGTCGTGTGGTGCGGTGACAGGGACCCGCCGTTGCTATTGTGGACATGCATCCATGACATGGGTGAGGACGTATGTTAGGGCTGGCCGTGAGACTCCTCCGACTCTGGCAGTTGTTGTTTGGGAGGTACCAGGGGCCAACAGGTGCAGCACAGCCAGCAGCTTCGTCTGTGGAGGGATGGTGGTTGTCCGCCGTGTTGGTACCGTCAGCCTGTGGGCAATGTGGGTCAGGATGCGGAGGATGGTTGTCCTTTTGTGCCTGTAGTGGGCAATGACTTACTCTGGCGTTGAGTCTCTGAGGCTGGTGGGTTTTGGGAACGTCCGCTGTCCTGTTCTGCGCTGCCTCTGTGGTAGTCAGGGGGAGGTGGGGGGGGGGCTGGGGGTGGTTGCAGTGGGTGTTGTGGCCCTCTTGGGTCTCCAGGCTGCACGATCATTGTCTCCATGGCATCTGTTGGTCTTCAGATGTGGCTCTGGGCTGGGCTCCCTTTCTACTGCAGTTTGTCGTCCTGCTTAACACCAGTAAAAGGCAGGTGTTATATCCCTGCTGCTAACGCGCCTTATCGCCTGCTTTTGGATCGCATCGCAGATCTGGCTGGTCGTTGTGAATGTCGCGAAGTGGTGTTTTCGTGTGTTTTTGCACGGGAACGCCTACTCTGCATATCATTAGCGTTAGTTGTCTCTCTCATCCGTGGCGATGTTTTTTGCGGTAGCTATCGCTGGAAAACTGGCGATGTGGTCAGTTTGCACCAGCTTGGGAATGGGGCGATAATTCTTTCGTCACTTTTGCTGCGCTAAAGTGCCGATAACTCGGCGATAAGTCCTTGAGAATATGCCCCCATATGGTTAGACTATATGAGATCATCCATGATAGGTATTTTGAGGGTCCCGTCAGAAGAGGATGAGCTCACAGGCCTTCAGTGGAAAGTGGCACTTCATGTCCTAGGGGGCCTAGGTTTGCCCCATAGATTTGCAATGATTATAGGCAGGGGTGTAGCTTCGGGGGGGTTATTTGGGGTGTTACACACTAATAAATATATTTTCTGATAAATAGTTGGGTACAAGTGCTTTCAGCCGGGTATTGTGAGATGTCTGTCTGATTTCAGCAGGAATGTTTACATACACACAGACAAAAACGTACTCACACTCACTCTCTATTTTGAAAGTCCTAAAATATATAGGATATTTTACAAAATATTGTGTTTTCTGTTTTAGTACTCCTACCAATCCACATTCCTCTCCCTTTCCACTGCCCCTTAGGCCCATCTCATGCACCCTGCTTGTCATATAAAGTATTTGAACATTATATACCAGCCTGATTGTCGGAAAAACTGAAGCTCATCCCCGCTTCCATTCTTACTGATCAAGCTACGCCCCTGATTATAGGCAGCCTAAGTAGGATCTCAAAGGAGTGCCCATAGGAGATTATCTTCAGAAAACCTACTGTAGTTTAAAGCTTAGGGGATGATGTAAAGCTCAGATTTACAGTGAAGATTAATTATAAATACAAGATAGTTCTGACACATTTGCTACTTCTTAGGACTCTATAAAAGCCTATGTTGGAGGCACATGAAAGAACTACACTACTAGTGAGGCAAAAGACACACACATTTACAAGACAAAGCAACTACAGACCAATGAATGAATGAATTTGCATTTCTAAAGCGCATGGCTACCAGAAGGCCTCCCAGCGCTAGGAGCAGCGTCATCACAGAACTACGGCTAGTCATCAATGAAACAGAAAGGTTTTAAGAAGTTTTCAAAAAGACAAATAGTTATCCTCAAGACGGATATGGTTAGGTAGCTGGTTCCAACATTTCGCCGCTTTGTATGAGAACCGTTTTCAAACGCAGCACAGAGAAAAACCAGGTTCCAAAGTCATGGAAATAAACAGTTAAGCAAACTAAATATTCCAGGCTGGATTTGCATAGTGTGTTCTGCTTAAATGTGTGAATTGTGTGTAGAAAAAGTGGAGCTCCGCACGCAAACTTCATCCGAATTCACAAGGCTATGATCTGTTGATATTTACATACCAGATGACATGTGAATGTGGAAAATACACCAGGTGTGCACATTACTAAAAGTGTTAAGTGACGCCTTGGAATGAGGAAGTGTATGTTGCAAGACGAATATCAGAGAAGTGGGCAATGAATATAGTAGGAACACCTACAGAGAAACAATGTAACTCAGTTTAAGGACATTAACAAAGATTTGCATTGCATTTCAGACACTTTTTTAATCTTAATAATGTATGCATATATTGAACAGTCAGCAGTAATGCAGTTATTTTTGGATAGGTCACGTGACAACACCATTTTGAAAAAGGTATAGGGAAAGGAAACTCTCGACACATAATATAACATTTTCCAATATATGTAATAAAAACCTGAAAATTCAGAGAAGGCCTTACGCTGTGCTAGTAGAATTTCGGAGATGTGGATCATCGCAGACAAAGGGGCAGAACTAATAGATATACAGCAAAAAAGCAGCCGCGGCCCATGCAGGTAACAGCGGTGGGGCGGTGGGGCCGGTTGGGGGCAGATTTCAACAGACGACGACGAGGGAATATTAATTATTTATTTAATTTTCCCTTGTGGTCATCTGTTGAATCCCCAACCTGACCCCACCACCCCACAGGTCTTACCTGCATGGACCGCGACTGCAAAAAAGTATGACATTTTAGTTTTCACTGGCGTGTATCTGGGGTTTGAAATATTAGTTGAAAGTCAGTAATTTCCATATTGGTTAAGTGTCCTCCTATGCCTTCGGGATTTCTAGACTTCTTTATGAACAAATGTAAGACTCAGGGGGGGGAATTTTAGACTGGTATGTGTTAAAATAGATGAAAATGTACTTCTGCCAGTTTTAGCACTTGCTTTTATTAGGAGATGAATGTAGCCAACTCTTTCATTGCCCGAATATCTAATACTTGTATGACAGATTTCTGCATCACTGACAAGGAAAATGTGTGCCATTGTTTAAGAATAGGTGTTTTTTCAGCAAAGGTTCACAATTGTTTTCAGAATCTCCTCTATATTTTCCTATGGTTTAACTTCAGGTAATCTTCTTTGTCTTTACCTTGAGGTAAATGGTAGTTATGCATTTGGACATTTATCATCTATCTTTTATCTCAAATAGGATATTTTCTATTATGGAGACAACACGAATGAGTAGGGCTGTTTCTTGTGTAGGCATTTCATCAGATGTAAAACTTGTCCGCTTTTATGCACTTCCGATTATGAAATAATTTAAGCATTGTAGGTTGCACAGTGGTGGAACAAGCGCCACAATATAGCACGCTAACATTCACACTCAAGTGATTCTCTGACACATCGATCAATTTACTCGCAAGGGAAACTGATGTATTTTCTAGTGTTTGCATCAGACCTCCGGTGTTTTCTTTATAAACTGTTATGTGTCAACTTTGAAGCAATAACCTAACAAATGTATGATCTACTATTGTCTTTTTACATATAACCCATTATTTAATCTGGTTACTTAGTAAATATATCATAGCCGAAAGTAAACATTTTATACTATTGGTGCAGCACTCTGGGCCACCCCTACTTATCATTGGTTATCCAATTATTCTTTTCTTCGCCGACTGAGAGGTAAAGGGAGTTAGCATTTAATCAATCAATTTCAATTAACAGTGCAACCAATTTGGCTACACAACAAGGACCAGGAATCAGTGACTATAGTTAAGAAGATTTATTACAAGTTAGCAATCAGGTTAAGGTAAACAAATCTAAGTACTGTGCTATAAAGAAACAGAATAACCACTGGAAAACTCAACCTCTTAAAGAAGTTTAGGCATACCAATTGGAGGCAAACAAGAAGCTCAGTCACAGCAATACATAAGATCAATAACATAATTTGGTGCTCAGAGAAGAGTTTCTGATTCTCTCTTCTATACAGGAGTGAAGTCTAAGATCATCTAAGTTAAAGTCCAAACTAAGAGGAGGGGAAATGCAGAAAGATAGTAAAATGCGGGGAAGTGAGGGAAGATATAGGAAGGTGTCACCATTTCAGAAGATCGATCAAGAGCCTTCTTGGGTCAGGGAAATTAGAGTTAGCTTAAACCACACTCTGCAAGAGTCAAAGTAAAGCATAGAGGTCTAAAATCTCTCGCAGTCCAAAGGACAGTGATTTGCACCAGAATCTCCCAGGTAACACCCCTCTGTTCGCATCATCAGGGACTCCATTGTCCTTTCCATTCTCACGTTGTAAGCATCAACATTTTCTCCCAGGCAAAATATGAGAACAGTATTGTCCATTGTCACCTATGAGCCTTTGCAACATTAATAAATGGAAACTTTCAGTTGATGCTCTGGCTCTCCATGTTCCTTGTCAAGGTCTTCTTCTCAGACTCTCTCTATCACTAGTACAGAGTTGTATCTATTCTCAAAGTAATAAACCATGTGAATCACACCTGCAAAGAAAAAAACATGCAGGCAGAAAATGGAAAACAGCATGTCATGCAGAACGAAATACAGGCCTAGTTAGTACAAGTTAAAGTATTAAATCAATGGTGCGCATGTAATATATGTGTGCACGTTCAAACACAAATGAATAAAGCTGTCAGTAGATTAAATTCATATTAAGGTTCATAAAGGTAAAATAATTTTGAGTATATGTCTCTAATGTGACTAAGAACTACATCATAAATGCAAAGGTGAATCATTACTATACACATTACAAGAATCTTTTCGTTTCTAAGGAAAGACATTTTAATAGTGTACGGATGGTTTCTATTCAATCACCTAATCAGTAAATGTCATTTAATGAATTAAGGCACACAGTATATATGAATTCTCTAATTCTACAGTGAATTCAATTTAATACTGATGCCAAATGCAACACTTTACATTAATATCGTCAGGCCACACAGAAAACATGTCCTAAGTGGAAGTTTATATTTCATATTTGTGACGTGTAAGGGTGGAGTCAAAATTACGCTGCTACAATCCCCATCTGATGGCGAATCAAGCCATCACATCAAGATAAGCATCTCTTATCAGTTGGACAAATCACAATCTAGTTGTTTTCATCATCTTTCTTCTGAATTCCTCCAAAAACGTCATGTCATTACAATATCTGCTCTGTCTGCTTTCCAGTTCTATGTCTGCTCTCTTTCTCTTCGTTCCTCTTTTCACTTGTGCACGTTTGTATCCTTTATAGATTGCAAACAAAAATTATACACAAAGAGCAATAATCAATAGAGGTTTCAAGATGCTTTCAACAATTCCACTCCCTAGGTTTCCAAAACATCTGCCTACAACAGAAAATCCATTCCCTATTGCTTCCCATGCACCTGTTGCTTCCAACCCCTTCAAATCTCTCTTTAAGTCAGTAATGTTCTTAATGTATTTCTTCAAGTCTTTACTCTTGTCAGGAATGTAAGTACAACATTGTTGAACTTTTAACATCTGAGAGACTCCTCCCTCTTTCGTGAGAAGGGTACCTAATGCAAGTCTATTGTGCAAAACCATTGATCTAATCACTACCATCTCAGCATCCATAACTAAAAATCCTCCAGCTGTACTAGTGAACAAGTTATCAAGTGCTGTGGAAAGCTTTCTAATCTTACGCAAATTCAGTATCACTTCTACAGATGGTATTATAGCAGCAAAGATGTTTCCCAAAGCACTGGCCCCTATCTTAGTTCTCAAATGTTCTTTTCCTGTTGGGTCATCAAGATGTATCACATGATAGATTTTTGGATAAACTACCCCCATATAATATGTTCCATACCATCTCTTAGGTAACCTGTAATATGCATGTTTACCAGAAATATAATAAACTCCAGGAATAATGGGATCTTCTCCATCCAAGCACAATTCCCAAATTCTACCAATTTCAAAAGCATGATCAAATTCACTGTTTCCCACATAATTTGTGTCTGTCTTGGAATTTCTAATAAACAGGCGCAATTTTCCTTTGTGTTGCCAATCTAGAGCTAGTGCTGCTAAATTTCCCACTAGCCTATGCTCATTTTCCTCCTTTGCCCATTGAGGTACATTTGAATGATTTTCGGCTCTTGTCAGGAATATAAGTACAACATTGTTGAACTTTTAACATCGAACAGACTCCGCCCTTCTTTGCGAGAAAGACATCTAATGCAAGTGTATTCTGAAAACCCATTGATCTAATCTCGCTCCCATCTCAGTATCAATAACTAAAAATCCTCCAGCTGTACCAGTAAACAACTTATCAAGTACTGTGGAAAGCTTTCTAATCTTATGTGAATTCAGTATCACTCCTACAGATGGCATTATAGCAGCAAAGATGTCTCCCACACCTTCACTAGCACTGGCTCCTCTCATAGGGGCCGATTCACAGAACTAATCTGAGATAAAATCCTAAACTTACTACTTTTGGTATTCACAGTAGGCATTTAGCAGTACTAAAGTTAGGTCTCCTAACTTTACTACTACTAAACTGAGATAAAATCCTAAACTTACTACTTTTGGTATTCACAGAAGGCATTTAGTAGTAGTAAAGTTAGGACTCCTAACTGTACTACTACTACTAAATGCCTTTTGTGAATACCGAAAGTTGTAAAGTTAGGATTTTGTCTCAGTTTAGTAGTAGTAAAGTTAGGAGCTCTCTTCATCTCGCGCAACGCAGCTTTGCTTTTTTTGCCTGCTGAGCTGCGTTGCGTGAGATTTTAGTAAATCTGCCCCGAAGAGTGATGAATGGGCACTGGGGTTCTGCTGCAGTCACACTAGTACCTTAAACTCCCAAGAAAATATTAAAAACATGGGGAGAAAGGCAGTGATGTGTACATATTCTGAAATCCCACAGGTGTTTGGGCAGTGTGGAAGATGTGTACAGTAGTTCTAACTTAGACTATTTCATTTCTGCAGCTGGCTCTTCTAGCCGCAGCTGGTCAAAGAGCTGTGCTCGCTAGCCACTTTTTCTGAGGTGTCCTTTCCTTGAAAGAATACACTGCAATAGCTACTGTTTATTTTCATAAAAGAGCACGATAAATAAGGGCATCCCTCCCTATGTGGACTAATCTGACTGCTGCACCCAATAAATTGCTCTACAGGTATTCTGGTGCAATGGAAAGAATCCGCAAATGATGACTGACAGTTGCAAATATCCATTAGTTGTGGGCCAATACATGAATTACCCTTATAATAACGAATTGTTGAATGGGGCTGCCCCTTTCTAAATGTAGATCATATTAGCGCTGGGACGCCTCCGGGTAGCCATGCGCTTTACAAGAACCCTCTCATTCATTCATTCATTAGACTAGCCATTAAAGGATCAGTCTAAAATTGGTTCCTAATATTAATTCCTAACACCTAGAGACCAATTTGTAATGATTAACACCTTTAAGTCATCAGTATAATGCATGTTTAACTGTGGTGTGCCACAAGGATCTCACTCTTTCCACACATCCTTAACCTGCATATGGAGGCACTGAGTATAATGGTAAAAGGTATCGACATGACAATACATCAATACACTGATTATGCTCTGCTATACAGCAAGGTAAGGCGGAGGAGCGTCGCCCCACTGCTATTTAAGCAGTGTACAATAGAAAAATAAAATGATAATAACAGGACGTTATTATCATTTTATTTTTCTATGCGGCACTCGGAGCCAGGTGGGGGCGGTGCTGGGCTTCGTGACGCCAAGCAGAGTGAGGAGTGGTTTGCACTCCTCTAAGTGTACATGACAGTCAAGCGCAATTGGCATGTTCTCCAGTGGGCTGTGTTGCCCAGCCCCGTGGAGAACATGCCAAGCCTCCCCAGGCACTGCCTGAGCATCCAAACAGGATGGTCAGACCAATCAGGATGCTGCTTCTGCAGTGCTGTGATTGGCTGGGAGAGCCCAGAAGCCTGAGTGCTTCTGGTGCTGTAGCAGACCTGAAGAGGATGGAGGAGAGGCCTTGGCGGCGCATCGGCAAAGGAAAAGGTACGTTTATTTTTTTATTATTGTTTTTTTAATCCATTTCCACCCCCCTTGTCCGCCACACCACCCCTGCTCCGAGGCAGCCGCCACTGCATGTGAATATAATCAATCTAAAAAACTCCCTATACAAATTAATTGAATGAATTTCAACATTTTCGTTGAAACTGAATCCTAAAAGACTTAATTTGTCCTTCTTCATTCTGAAAATATGCACCCTTTTCAAAAATGGCTTAAAGCTCTGGGACCCTCCAGCAATTTTACATATAATTACTCCAGTAGCAAAATCCTTGGAATTCATGATAGACAAGAACCAACAATTTTTTGAGTATTTCCATACTTACCAATGTCCCCAGACTAAAAAGAATTAGTGTTTGCCAGGTTTCAAAATGAATTATTAGTGTAATAATGCATCACATGAAAATACATCACATGACCTTTGATGACAGCATGGAAAATGATATTGCAGACAGCAGTGCTATATCTCAGTCTGAATGGGTCTTAAAATCTTACATGCCAAACAGCAGACCACACAGCTAACTGCAGTTTTATACACCCAGCCTCAGAGTTATTCCTTGGATAAAAAGAATGTCAAGCTCAAATGGCCAAGTTATTCCCAGGTTTCCCCCTCAGACAACAACCCCACTGGGTACATATTATAGACTCAAGCCTCAGGGATGTCCATCCTTGTACATGGAGATGAAACTACCCACTCACTTCAGAATATAGTAATGAAGAGATGTTTGATCTTTGTTTCAAATCAAGATCAGAATCCAGCCTCAATTAAACTGGCTACCCCCAGACATTGCTACTTTACCAGTCGGAGTAGCTGCAGGGTGTTGTTGCTATTAGCCATGAACAGTAACAAGCTAGGTCTATCCGCCTTTCTTAGCTACCTTTTCTCTCCCTCTCTCCATTGCTCATTACTTTTCTCCCATTAACTTGATTTCTTCCTTGTCTTCTGCCTACTCTTTACTCTCTACACCTATCTTAATTCCTCAATTTCCATTTCCCCCTGACAGTTCATTTTTTCCACGCTTTGTCGTTCCTTTGCCTCTATATTTAAATTTGGTTTGAAATTGCTCCAAGTCAGATGTGAGTTGGCAGTCTATCTGCTTTTCTTTGTGTATGGTACTTGTAGTTTTTGTATTTAATTCATGCCCATCATTTTATCTCTACTCTAAACCCTTCTAAACACACAAGATATTAAGAGCAGAAGCCTAACAAAACTAACGCACAAGGAGAAAAAAAAACACATATTACTAATCTACTAACTATTAAACTCTACTCTTGAGTTCTGAAAAAAAAAAACGTATTACTCATCTACTAACTATTAAACTCTAATCTTGGGTTCTGAAGTAGCGTGCGACTCACCGCAATGTGTTTCAATAACTCATCAGGGGTAGTAAGCTCTATATAAATACTATTTACCAGGTCCCTGACCTCCTGGCCAGGGACCTGCTCTCACCCCCGCAGCTCCGCTGGTGTGCTGCTTCTGCTATGTGGACGCTGCCCTGACTAGCAGGGTTCGAGTCCGCTCTCCGCCGGTCCTGTCAGGTATTGTGCCCCTTGCTCTGTGAGCCCCTGTATTGTGCCTTTTTCTGACTTGTGCCTTTTCTTCTGTGCCCCTGTATTGTGCCCCTTGTGCCTGCTGCCTTTTCCTCCGTGCCCATTCTGCTGACCTATTCCCGCCGCTGCCCCCGTGGCCCCTCCCCCCTGCCGCTTCCTGCTCCCACCTTCCAGCTGCGCTTCCCTCCCACCTCCCCCATTTAATGGCGGCCGCTGGCGCGCCGAAGGCAAGCCCGTCTGCGCCCATCCGCGACCCAACCGCGACCAGCGCCAGAACCCCTGGATCTCCAACCGGGCACTGCTACGACCGTGCTGCCCTCCTCGCACTCAACCCAGGGAGGAACAACAACTGCCAGCTGTCCACGCCGAACACCACCTATGGCCAGTTCTCCTGCCGCCACTGCCGCCAGACTTTCACCTCCGACCATGACCCCACAGGCACCGCCCCCACGACGAATGGCAACACCTCCGGAGCCCTAAACTGCATCCTCCTCAACGTGCGCTCCCTGCACAGACACGCCGTAGAGATCTGGACCTCCTCGACACCCTCTCACCAGACGTCGCCTGCTTTACAGAAACCTGGACCAATGCCTCCTCCGCCCCGACATCGCCATTGCCATCCCTGATGGATACAAGATCAAGTGGAAGGACCGTCCCAACCACCCAGGAGGAGGACTCGCCATCGCACACAAGAGCTCCCTCTGACTCCACCTCCACCTCCACCATGAGCAACTCCTTCTCCACCACCGAACACCTCCACTTCCAGGTCCAGGCCAGCCCTAGAACCACACTTCGCGGCACCCTCGTCTACAGACCCCCCGGACCCCGCGCTCCGTTCGCCACCGCCATCGCCGACCTCATCGCACCCCACGCAATCGCCTCCATGGACTACAGTACTCGTCAGAGACTTAAATTTCCACCTCAACAACCCCAATGACCCCAACTCCACCACCCTCCTGGACAACCTCGCCAACATCGGACTGAAACAGCTCGTCACCACGCCTACCCACAAGGCAGGACACACCCTCAACCCAATCTTCGCAGGAGGCAACAACACCCACTTCAGCAACACCACCCGACCCCCATGGACGGACCACCACTGCGTACACTTCCACGTTGACAAACCCACGCTGCCCAAAACCGCACAATGCCCTCCACGTAGGACCTGGAGCAAAGTCACTGAGGAGCAGCTCAACTCCACCCTCAACCACAATGCGCTCACCACCTTGACCGACGCCAACCTCGCAGCCAAAGAACTCCACAGATGGATCTCCAACTGCGCAGACAAGCTTGCACCCCTAAGCTGTCCCGACAGTCAGCGCTCCAGGAAGGCCACCTGGTTCACTGCCAACCTCCAAGAATCCAGACGCACCTGCAGATGCCTCGAGAAGATCTGGAGAAACAGCAAAATGCCTGAAGACCGCACCACCTACAAGAACGCCATAACGGAATACCACCAACGCATTAGATCGACCAAAAGGGCCTTCATGCAAAACAAGATCCTTGCCAACTCCAGCAACTCCAAGGATCTCTTCAGCGTCATCCAGGATTTCACCAAGTCTGCCAGCGAAACCAAGGACATCACCCCTTCCCAGGACCTCTGCAACAAGCTCGGATCCAACTTCCATTTGAAAATCAAGAGCCTCTACGACAACTTCAACGACCAGATACCCGACTCCGAAATCACTTCCCTCTCCAGCAACGCCAGCCAGCCCACCATCTCCTCCTGGACCCCGGTCACCGCCGAAGACACCAGTTCGACCATGAAAGGCATCCACTCAGGGGCCCCCATGGACCCCTGCCCACCGCACATCTTCCACAGAGCCACCACCGCCATCTCCCCAGAACTACGACACACCATCAATGCCACCTTCAAGACCGGCATCTTTCCCAACGACTGGAAACGCGCAGAAGTCAGACCCCTGCTCAAGAAGCCCTCAGCCGATCCCACGGACCTCAAGAACTACTGGCCCATCTTCCTCCTCCCATTCACGGCCAAAGTCACAGAGAAGACCGTCAATGCACAACTGACAAAATTCATCGAAGAAAACTCCATCCTCGATCCCTCCCAATCCGGATTCCGCAGCAACCACAGCACCGAGACTGCTTTACTCGCCGCCACAGACGACATCCGCACCCTCCTCCACCAAGGACACACCGCAGCCCTGATCCTACTCGACCTCTCAGCAGCTTTCGACACCGTCTCCCACCGCACATTCACCGCCAGATTCCACGACGCCGGCATACAAGGAATGGCCCTCGAATGGATCCACTCATTCCTCACCGGCAGAACCCAAAAAATCAGACTACCTCCCTTCCTCTCCGAACCCATGGAAATCAACTGCAGAGTACCTCAAGGATCATTGCTCAGCCCCATGCTCTTCAATATCTACATGGCCCGCCTCGCCACCATCGTCAGACAGCACGGACTCAGCATAGTATCCTACGCCGACGACACCCAGCTATCCTCTCCCTCACCAAGGACCCCACCACTATCAGACTCAACTTCCAGGAAGGAATGAAGGACGTCTCATCCTGGATGAGCAACAACTGCCTGAAACTCAACTCGGAGAAGACAGAGGTCCTCGTACCCTCGTCCTCTGCACGGGACAACACCTGGTGGCCCACCGCCCTCCCACCCCCACCGACCACGCCCGGAACCTCGGCATCGTACTCAACTCCTCCCTCTCCATGACCCGACAGGTCAACACCGTTGCCTCCAGCTGCTTCAACACCCTCCCCATCCTCCGAAAGACCTTCAATGGATCCCCCTGAATCAAGGAAGACCGTCACCCATGCACTCATAACCAACAGACTAGACTACGGAAACGCCCTCTACGCCGGGATCAACAAGTCTCTGCTCCGCAAGCTCCAGACCATACCGAACACTGCAGCCAGACTCGTACTCAGCATCCCTCGACACGAACACATCACACAACACCTGCGGAACCTCCACTGGCTCCCCATTGAGAAGAGAGTCACTTTCAAGTTACTCACCCACACCTACGAATGCCTCCACAACACCGGACCCCAATACCTCAACGAAAGAATCTCCTTCCACCTACCCAAAAGAAACCTCTGTTCCGCCGACCTCGCCCTCACCGAAACCCGTCACATCCGCAGAGCCAGAACAGGTGGAAGAGCCTTCTCCTACATCACAGCAAAGACCTGGAATGAGCTCCCAATCAACATCAGACGCGCTCCCTCACTGAACATCTTCAAGGAGACACTCAAGACCTGGCTCTTCCACTGAACGGAGCTGCTACTTCCCCCCCATGCCTTGAGACCCTCACGGGTGAGTAGTGTGCTTACAATTCCCTGATTGATTGATTAATTGAATTACAATTACAATAACAATTTATAACTAAAAATACAGAACTCCCAGAAGGCAAAGGGAAAGCAGTAGTGGATGATTTGGAACAACTTTAATGTTCCTGACTCATCCCATTTTTACCTGCCTTCTTTCACCATCCCTCTGTCCTCCCACCCCTTTCAGCGTCTTATCCCCCTTCTCCATCCTCTCTCACTATGAACCCCCATGTAGTGTTGTGATATTATGCGAGCTAAGACCTTTACGGTTCTGGGAGGACTCTAACCAGCAGTTCCGTAATATGCTGGGAGGTGTTAAGGTGAGGTTATAAACACTATGACGCACTGCATGCAGTGTGTGATTGTATGCTGAGGATTAAAGACCTCTGTTACGAAGCTCCATGTGTGGTGTGTTCACTTGCATGATCTCGGGCTGGGGAAGACGCTACAACTGGTGATGAGTAGGGGATACGTGCCCCAAAGGAAAAGGACTGTTCTCCCTGAGAGTTTGAAACGGTGCAGAAAACTGCTTGTGCATGCCACGTGCACCCCAAATCAATGCAAAGCAGTCTGCGGTTGATGTATGTGTAGTCAAAGCTCCGCTCCAGTCCATACACGGCCATCAAAGAGGTTGAAGGCCCTGCAGAGGAGCACATTCAAGAAGCCCACCAGAAACTTGCTGGTAAGGCTGCCGGCAGAGAGACCACACTGCGCCAAAACACAGAGCGATTATTCATACAATGCAAAAAGACAAAGGCAAATGCTAAGAAATGGAAAATGTACTCACTGCACAAGCAAGTGAAGTGCTATGCTACCTCGAAATCGGACAAGACGACCTGGCCCAAACAATGGGGGTGTTGCGTTGAGAGGTTGCCGGTCCCACTTTGCATGAAGAATGCTGCCTGAACAGCATGTGCTCTTCAAGGGACAGAAGGGAGCACAAGGTACAATGCGCCTACATTCCTGAAGCCACCACCTTTGTTTGACATGGAAAAGAAACAGAACATCAGTGCCAGGTGGGCTGCATGGATCGGCACGTTCAATGACTTCATAGATGCACTAGAAGAGACAACAAAAAAAATCATCAAATATTTGAAAAATCTTGCTGGTGATCGAGTGAAAGAGGTGCTAAAGAAAGTCTCACAAACTGATCCAACATAGTACCAAAAGATAAAAGAAGCATTGGAAGCCAAGTTCAATCTGATACCAAACGTAGACTATGAAAGGTACATCTTCAACCAAGCATGACAACAGGCTGGTGAAACAATGGATGGACTTATTAAACACTGTAAGTTCTGTGACCTCAATGATGAAGAAGCCATGCACCTCAGAGTCATTGATGGCTTTCTTTCAGATACCTTCAGTAGATACATGCTGAGAGAGACCCTCAGCTTATGGCTGCAAGAGCAGAATTATGGGTAGATCTACAAGCTGCTGATATGGAAGCAGAAACAGCACACAATAAATTAGCGTTGATTATGAACAGCAAGCATAAACACCAAATAGACGCATACAAGTCGACTTCTTGGACAAAGAAAAAGATATGCTTCCGATGTGGGTTTTCATTTCCCCATGAAGGTAAGTGTCCAGTCATAGGACAAATATGCAAAGGTTGTGGGAAAGAAAACCATTTCATAATGGTCTGCAGAGAGATAAAGAAACTACGTGTGACACAGCGAGAAGAGAAAATGGATGCCATAAGGTTCCAGAAGCATTCTCACCACTTCCCCAAGGCCAAAATGTAACATCAGTTAAAACAAGTAGAAACCAAGCAAAGTCGATCACCATCAAGGTCATCATATAAAGGCTCTTCAATGTCATTATCAAGCGATAGTAAAGAAGACGGATGGCGCTGATGATATCTACCAAAGAACGACATGCACATGTAGGATTAGCTGCTTGCAAAGAAGATCAAAAGTCAAAAGAGAAGCACCAAACAGAGAGAAAAATTTCATTTGGACACTGCCCTAAAATTACATTAAAGGTGAACAGTTGCCCCATAACCTTCATTATAGATAATGGTGCATCAATTCATATCATGCCAGTAGAGAGGGTTGACAGCTTATCTCCTCTGCCATGCCTTACCCTGTCAAACACAAAGGTATACATGTGGGATGCTTCTATGCTGCTACAGAGTCATGGGTCATTTACAGCAACCATGAGACACAAAATGATGTCAGTGCAAGTGCTGATTCATGGTCTTCAGGGAACTTCATAGAGTGCATGCCTACTTAGCTTTGTCACTGCTGCTGACATGGGACTGATATCTCTCAACTACACATCCGTGCTCAGTCTGAAATCGTGAGTCAGTTCCCGTCATTGTTTCATGGCCTAGGTAGACTCAAGAAAATGAAAGTGCAACTTCATAGTAATGAAGACATTCGCCCGGTTGTCAAATGACACTGAGGAGTCACTTTTCACTTGCAAGCAGCAGTTGAGAAATAATTAGAAACACTGTTGAACATGACATCAATGAAAGCTCCACCGGTCCTATGCCGTGGGTTTCGCCCATAGTTGTGGTGCCAAAAAAAGGACAGTGGAAATGAAGTGCACATTTATGTTGATATGCTCCAGGCCCACAAAGCAATCAAGAGAGAAATTCTGGTCCCCATATAGCGGACATTATCATGCAGCTGACCGGAGCCAAAGCCTTCTCCCGTCTTGACCTGAACAACGTATATCATCAACTTGAGCTGGAAGAAAGCTGTAGGTACATTGCTACTTTTTTGACTCATGTTCATTTGTTCAGATACAAAAGACTGAGTTTGGAGTATCTTCGGCTGGGGAGATATTTCAGGATGTTATTTGCCAAGTAATTCAACCTGCTACACATGCTTTCAATTACAGTGATGACATACTGTTATATGGGACAACACAAAAGGAGTATGACAAGGCTCTAACACAAGTATGCCAATTGCTTGCTGATGCAGGTCCCAACTGAATGCAGCTAAGTGTGAGTTTCACAAAACCAAACTTAAATTCTTTGGGCACATATTTTCTGATGGGGGAATGTCTCCTGACCTGGAAAAGTGCAAGCATTGTCATCTACTTCCCCCCACAAGATGTAACCATGCTGTGATCCTTCTTAGGCATGGCCAGTTATTACTCAAAATACATTTGTGACTTTGTTAAAGTGAGTGCCCCATTGAGAGACTTAACAAAGCGAAATGCCCTATTTCAGTGGTCTCCTGAATGTGACTACAGTTTGAGATTAATAAAACGTGCGATTGAGATGCAACAGAAATGTCCTATTTTGACCCCAATTTACATGCTGAGATCACAGTAGATGCGAGCCTGGTGGGGCTGGGGGCAATTCTTGCTCAACACAATGGCCATCCAAATGCTCAGAGCCACATTGTGGCCTATGCCAGGAGAAGACTGTCTGAAACAGAACGTGCCTATTCTCAGCTGGAAAAGGAGAGTCATGCTGTAGTGTGGGCCTGTGAACATTTTCATGTGTTTCTATATGGAAAACGCCTCACTGTCATTACAGACCACCAGGCGTTGCTCACTATCTTTGGAAACCCAAAAGCTAAGATGGCCCCTCGCATCGAGAGTGGGGTTCGCGACTGCAAGAGTATGACTGTGATTGTACACAAGAGGGGAAAGATCAATACCTGCAGATTACTTTTCATGAGTGCTGCTACATTGCCACAGTTCGACATCCAAAGCAGCTGAAGAATATCTCAACTTTATTGTGAGGACCAGCATGCAAGCAGCTCTATCCACTGAACAGATTATTACCACTACCAATGCAGATAAAAACATGCTCATCCTCAAAGACCTCATTACAACGTAATTGTGGAAGAAAAGTATTCGCCCCTTTGATGATGATGTTGAATTCCAAAAATGCAAAAAATTGCAGGTTGAGCTATCCGTCACCCAAGAATGTATAATATTGAGAGGCTCGAGAATCGCCATACCTGCAAGTCACTGAGCTGGCTCATGAAGGTCATTGTGGCACTGTAGCCACCAATTGGGCCCAAGAGACCGAGTGTGGTTCTCCCCTCTAGATGAACGAGTTGAGAAAGAGGTGGAAGCATGCAGCCTTTGTAACTGTGACACAGTATGCATTGACAATGTCTGACCTTCCTGGCAGGCTTGGGAGAGAATTGCAGTTGACTTCTTTGGGCCTCTAGTAATTGGACATCTCCTCATGGTAGTCATTCATGAATATGTGTGTTTTCCTTTGGTGGAAGACTTATCATTGACAACCCATGACAAAGTAATCAAGCGGCTTGATGACTTATTTTCAGTGTGGGGCATCCCTGCTATTCTCAAATATGATAGGCCCACCTTTCAATAGCAAAGAGTTCAAGGAGTTTCATGTTTGACGCAATGGTAAGCATCACAAGAGTACTCTTCTCTGGCACCATGCCAATGGTGTTGTTGAAAGATTCATGGGCACCCTCAAGATGGTAATTCAAAGAGCATCGATAGAAGGAATCAATCTAAACCAAGCCATGTGCCAAAGTCCTTCGTGCATATCGATCAACTCCTCACTCCTGCCACCTTGCTATTTGGGAGAGCCATCAGAACCAAACTACCACATGGACATTGGACCAATCGATGAATGCTGATAAGCTTCATGTTACAGACACTTCTCGAAAGTGCAAGATGAAAACATATGCTGATCAGGGCCTACATGCCCATGATACAGTCTTTGACAAAGGGGACTTCATACTGATCAAACAGAAAAGGAAGCAGAAAAAGTACACTCCGTTTGATGTTGACCCTTTGAGGGTTGTAACGTGCAAAGGACAAATGGTGACAGTTCATCGTCCCGGAAAGTCCATCACATGGGACTCGTCACACTTTAAATACCTACCTCGATGTTCGGTAGCTCCTGAGATCATGAGTGAGGCGACCCTGCCTGAATGTTCAGATCAAGCATTTGGTCCTACATCATCGCTGCATAATCAAGGTGCACCTCAACTACCTCATACCATTCGATCTGGCCCATCAGTGCGAGCACCTCGACGACTCATTGAGAAACTATGATGCTAATGATGTCTGCACTTTTAATTTAACAAAGGGGGAGATACAGTTTTGTGATATTATGCACACTAGGACCTTGACGGTTCTGGGCAGACTAAACAGGAATTACGTAATCTGCTGGGAGGTGTTAAAATGTGATTATAAAAGTTATGACACAATGTGTGCAGTGAATAGTTGTATGCGGAGGAATAAAGACGTCTGTTATAGAGCTCTGTGTGGGACATGTTCACTGGCATTCTCGTGGGCTGGGGAAGGCGCTATACCCCACTGTCCACAGGAAACAATCAAGCTTCATGAAAACGTATGCATGATTGCAAACCTGACGCCACTTCAGACAGTGCACTGAGGCATAAAATAAACACCCGACATGTAGAAGATTAGTTTCTTTGCATACTATGCAAGCATCTATCTATCTTTTTAGATGTAGCTGTCTTTGATATTAGAACTTCTCATTCCCCTGTTAAGGTTGTGAGTGATAATAATATGGTAAGTAAGTAATCCATGCTATATCTGGTCCAGGAATGGACGTGAAATCCATGATGCGGCTCCACTATCTAAATGCTGCATTTAAAACCTTCATTCAGACCTTCCAGTTTTTCCCGATTTTGTGATCCCTACAAAATGTGCAAAAAATGTGAATTCTTATAGAGACTGGGAATTTGAAAAAGCAGAGCACAAAACAGCACGAAACAGGCAGGCATACCCAGACTTTCTGCCTGCAGGGCAAGTAGCACAGTGCATTCATATTACCCAATCTCAGCAGTATCCTGGCCTCAGTCGAAGTAGCCCTCTGATCTGTAACCCGGATGGACTCGCACACATCGGAAGGGAGTAAGCGCATTCCAAAGCTCATAGAAAGACAGCAAAAACACAATGTGATCTGAGACTTTCACAGTCTAAAGCGAGATAGCACTGGGAACGCCAGAATTTGTAATGGAGAAAAAAACGGTGATACAAAACAATGCAGAAGGGGGGGATTGGAGCTGACTTCGAATCCGAGGAAAGTTTATACTGGAATATTTAGTGTAGCCTGTGCAGGTAGGACTCGGGGGTGGTAGCATCCACAGAAAGATATTGTGAGCGCACTCCTGCCAACATACCTTTAGCTCAAAAAGGCCGGATGTGGAGCTGTCAGCACTCTTCTGGTATGCCATGTTGGCCGATGATAGATAAAATGGCCTGGCTGGTTTAGAGTGCCAGCATCCTGCAGGGCATCATGCAAGCAAGAGCATGCACGGTCTCAGGTTAAGACTGAGAGACTGCGGAACTGATCCGGCTATGAGAAAGTGCTCCCTTTAGGATATTTGTTAGTGCACGGTCTATGGTTACAGGTGGCTGTTATGGGGATTGTTTGCAGTAAAAGGAGGTGTAAAATCTCAGTTATGTGTTTTTCTGAGGACATGATATCAAGTGTGTATTAGTATAGCTGGGAGGCCAAAATGTCAAGGATGGTGTGTGTGGTTTGTGTGTGTGTGTGTATACACATGTGTGTGTTTGTGTGTGGGTGTGTCCTTGTGCGTGGGTGGGTGTGTATGTGGGTGGATGTGCATGTGTTTGTGCGCGTGTGTTTGTGTGTGTGTGTGTGTATTTGCACGGAAGGCTACCAGGTTTGGGCGTTGCATGGACAAAGAGATTGCAGGGTGACTGGTTAGGGGTTTTCTTTGTAAGGATAGGCAGAATGCCTGCTATGGCAAGAGGTGCAAAATAGCAGTTATGTGTATGTCTAGGGGACAGACTGGATATCAAGGTTGTCTGTTGGGGGCAGAACACCAGATATGAGGAATGTGTGGAAGGGGAGAGAGGGCAGAATGGCAAGTATATGAGCATCACTGGGAAGAGAGACAGAATGACTGGTGTGGAGTTTCTTTGGGAAGAGAGGCAAAATGCTGATTTTTATGCTGGAAAATTTGCCAATCCTTGCTGCAGTATCCTGGCTGGTCCGATTACTTTAGTATTGGGGCATGCTCAATACATTTTCATGCCTTCAAATTTGCTCTTTCTCCTGTTCAGGGAGAGACATTTCGATGCAGAGAGACCTGGAGTGCAGAGAGGCTTGGTGTACAGACACCCACTAGGCAGCATAGAAGAGCTCATCTGAAGCAATGGCTCTGTCGCTTCGCCTTGTTGCTTTCAGCTGGGAGCTGCAGTCTCAGTGTATGGATGTTTGAAGTCCATTACCCTTCCAGGGTAAATCCTACCTCAATAGGCCAGGCAGCTGTGCACACAGTAGTAGGCTACTGTGAGAACATGTGATGAGGCCTTGATCGCGTATTAAGCATGCAAGGGCCTTAGCAAGTAACTGGCAATTACTCGGACAGGGTTTGTTTACATACCCCACCTGGGGTAATTGTTATAATCTCTCACTGTTTTCCCTTGGTACGTTCCACCTCCCACTCCCTTCCCCTTACCTTGGAATGCTCCGCTGAAGCTTGGGTTAGAATGTTGACACTTGTCGATTTGTTGAGGAGAGTTGGATGGCCATTAAAGCATACTTGGAACCTACTCCGTTTCCTGCGCTTTAATTCTAACACTGGCGACAAGTTGCTGCGAAGGGGGCAGTTGTGGCCATTTCCCCTATCTGTGCTCTCTCCATTTACGTTACTGGAAGAAGGAAAACCTTGAAATAGAATTGAACTTTCTTACAATCATATGAGAAGAGGAGCAGCATCCAGGAACTTAATCCTACGTGATTTCGTATGGCAGAAGTCAAACCGGGCACATCTGAGAAGTTTGCCAACACAAAAGGATTACAAAACATCCATGAAGTATTATGCCAGCAGTGCTGCAGAGTCAGTTCAACCCACGACGTAGCAGTGTAGCGGTGAGTCCCTCGCTACGATCCTCCAAGTACGTCAGTGAATTAACAGTAATGCATGCCAAAGTGCCATAAAGTAAGCAGTAGACTCACTGAGTAAAGTTTGTAGGTGGCGGGGCTGCCGGAAAAGCTGTAACCTAGTGCCTGAATTAGATAGGGTTGGCAGTTATGCAGGTCAATAAACTGACAAGAACAGCTACAAACCACCTGCACCTCTTTAAAAAAAAATCAACAATTCCATCCCACCAGAAGCTCTCAGATGATCTCAGTAAGCTCTGTTATTCTACACTGCCAATGCCATTTTAGCAGTTCTAAGGAAATCCACTTTGAGCCACACTACTGCAGCACGGTTGATAGCAAATGCAAGGAAATCAGACCACATACCTCAATTCTAAAGCACCTCCATTGGCTCCCGCTAGAATCATGTGTCAATTTCAAAACTTCCTGCATAACACACAAGGCGCTACATTCAGGGCTCCCATGCTGCCTGTAAGAAATACTCTACACCACAAGGAGACAAGAGGCGAGACTGGCACTAACGTTCCCACAAATGAATACAAAATTAATAAAATCAAGACTGCAAAGCAGGCCTGTCCTGCCTAGCCCCCAGACTACAAGATGCCAGAAGGCAAAAGAATAATTCCAAACCTTCTGGAAACATCTTAAAACGCATCATTTCAGACTCTTTCTATCGTAGGATTCTCCTTTGTAGCTAGGTCCAAATTATGCAGGTTCCGGCAAAATACAGCTGGAAGTGGAAGTTATAAAGATGTTCTACTGTGACTGAATTATTTTGTGTAAAGTGCCCCCCTGACCCTGTAGCTATCGTCGAGCTCTAAAAATGCCATAAATAAATAAAAAAAATGAAAATACTAAAAGGTATTTGTAAATAAACCAAATCCACACAATGGCGTCTATACATTCTCCATGGAATTTTATCACTTCCTTTCTCAAAACATTAACTGAACCTGTACCTATGATAAAAAAGTTATGAGTACCTGGACTGGTTTTAAATACATTTCCAGAATTATTGTTAGAGTACTTTAACTTCTCATTGACTTTGTAAATTGCATTTTTAAGGCCTCATGGGCAATGAAGGAGGAGAATGAAGTAGCCTACGACAAATGAACACCAATGTCACATTATTGTCTAGTGGGACTACTTCTAATCTGCCATGGGCCTTGCTCAATCAAAGTTAATCACTAGGGGCTGGTGTTTCAACGGGTTTTACCCATTCTGTGTCTTTGGCGAAATGCATTGATACATAAGGTCTAGATCCCTGTACCAGTCTATCAAAAATACCCTTCAGCTGGTGTTGTGCTTAACTCTGGGTTAATGTACCAAAACAAATGATAAACCACTGCGGTGTAGCAGATGCCCAGGGCTAGAAGGAAGGTCACGGGGAGAGCCAGGTTTGTATTGCACTATTTAGAAATTACATCTGCCTCCCTGTCCTGAGCTCCAGGACCACACCCTTCCCTGCCTGAAACATACACCTTCTACGTCCCAACATGTTCCTTCCTATGGCAACAGCTCCTGTTATTAGAACATTCTGCTCAAAAGAACTCGCGCGCCCGGTGCCAAGGGTGTTTTTCTCTTTTTAGAGGATTCCCCTGTATTTTATGGGTAGATTACTCGTCATGTTGCAGCACGTTTACTGATGCCAAGCCAAGCTTCTGTGCCATTGCCTTCAAGGCGTGCTGCCTACTGCAAAAGCTGAGTGAAACCTACCATGTGTAGTTCAATCTCTTACTGTTCACAACTGATCTAAAACAGTGAATAATAATAACAGAAGCACCAACAAAACAATGATAACATATAGAATTATAGATGGGTAACAGTGAATAATAATAACACAAACAACAATAACGGTAGCAGCAAAACAATAAATATAGATGGGCAACAGTGAATAATAATAATAAAAAGAAACAGCATTAACAGTAACAACAAAACAATAACAGTCATAAAATATTAATAAAAATAATATTGACCGGCTATGTTTTTACAGTGTGCCTGCTATTGAAGAGTTTGCTGAGTCAGATTTCTATAAACAACAGGGTGATGGTTCTATCTAATTCAATGGTGTTCATCTTGCTGCCCTGAGAAGGACTGCTTGTCCTTGAACCTGTGACTTTCAGGTGACACACAGACCACTGCAGAGGGTACATTAACTAATTAAACAATTAACTGGACTCTTCCCAACTAAAAAAAAAATGCTACTTTTTGGACATTTACTCTTTTTTTGCACGTTTTACTCTGTATGAACCAGACTTTTCACCTGTATTAGCTTCAAAACATGTAATTAAAACAGTTGCATTTCAGACCTCTGACCACTGCCTGAAATCGTCTGCCTCTGGTTAGCAGTGGCGTAATGAAACTTGAGGGGGTTCCCCTGCAAAGAGCATGGAGGGGCCCCCTTCCGGACTTAGTCGGGAGCTCTCAGGCCAGGGTACTGCGCTGAGGCGGCCCCCTGGAGCTCAGGGGCTCCCCGCACTGCGGGGGCTGCGGGGGCCTTTGTTACGCCACTTCTGGTTAGCTCAAAATGTCTGTGCTTGAGGCCTGCATGTGAACTTTGTCTAGAATGTATTAGTTACTGGTATATTATCGAACTATACATTCCTTCCAATACAGGTATATAATTCAGTCTTGTCATTCATGTGCCTATCATTTGGTGTCCTACTCATAGATCTCTTGGTGCATGGTTTGCTGACGTAGTGGCTCCTGAAAGAACCTTTTGGTTTGACTTCATACAGAATGTCATCGGTCATTCGATTGCATGTTTTAAATTAGACTCTTCTTGGCTCCATTCTTGACACTGTAAGGTAGATATAGCACCCCCAGTGGATCTTTGTAATAAATGTATCCAATTTTTATTGATAACATTTACAACATAAGGCAAGGGTTTGGTGAAACTGATAGACGGCCTCTCTCTTGTCAAAGTACCATCTATTAACTGCGTCTCTTCTACTGATTGTGAGCAAATGTCTGTAACTGCCACTACAACCCCACCTCCATGGCCTTGGCTCTCCTAGTAGACTGTAGCAGCCTATTCCTGCATTTGGTCCTTTACAACCCACCGATAAGAATAGTAATAATACTAAAAATAGTGATAAATATAATACTAGAAGACATTGTGAATTTCATAGATTTCACAATTTAAAAACCATTGATTCTTTGAAGGATCAAGAATCAGCATTTTTGGCTGAAAAAAATTGTAGATCTTTTCACACTTAGTCTGATTCATTTCTCCAGTAATATAGGGACTATACATAATATGCGAAAGGAAGGCCCAGTGGTACCCACGGTAAAACAAACAAGCATTTCCAAAGCAAATAGGGCTCACGTATGTGAGATCTATTGCCTTTTTAACCATGTAGTACAGCAGCGTGACTCCTCTGCAGCGTGGCTGAAAATACTAAAAAATGCTAACACGGCCCGCATCATAGCGCTTATTCTTTTTTACTTTCAATCATGTTGCACAGCAGTTGCTTTTGATAACATTCACAACATATGGCAAGAGTTGGGTGTAACTGATAGATGGCCTCTCTTGTCAAAGTACTGTCTATTAACTGTGATCCAGCGCAGCTAATATAAATTCATCTCCTTCGTATATGACATCCAGGTGAAATCACTCACATCCACTATACCATATGACGGTGGGGCCCATAACACCGCATATCATACACTCAGTCGTTCCCTGGATCACACCCACATTCGCTAAGGAGAAAAAACGAGTTGCTGGAGGAACGGAATACCTTATTAGATTTGACAGATTATTACCTTAAACATTCTATATATTCAGTTTTAATCCTGTCGGCTCTAAAACATCAAGATACTCCGCTCTTTGGTCGATGGACCAACTAGTAGAATAAGTTGATGGTGATCGAGACCAGCTCAATCATTTAAAACCTTAGTAAATGTCAAATTTTATAAATGAACTAAAGAACCACAGACTCAATTTTAATTAGAAATACATTTTATCTAAGTTCAAAATTTTGCATGAGTGAGATTCTTAGTTTATTAATCACCTTAATACATTCTTTTACATTTATATAGATGACATTTTGTAAAGAAAAACGAAATTATGCATTACCTATTTAGATGCAGATAGGAATGGTTCACCAAAGAAAATGAACCGTAAATCACAGAATGGACTCCCAAACTGACTGACTGTCCCTCTAGAAGGCCTCCTCGACGGGACCTCCCATACAGATTTCCCGCAACGGTCTCGTTCCTTCCCCAGTCAGGTTCGAAGTCAATGGCAGCATCCGCATTAACATCAGCATCAGTATCTGCAATAATAACAGCATCGACTAATAACCAGCCAGCCCCTCCCATAAGAGCAGTCCTTCTTATACCCTACTTCTGGCTTACTACACAAAAAGTTGCAATGTTTGGGGGCAGGAATCACGCTAATTGGTCCATTTGAGGGGTGGCGAAGATTGTCTCATCGCCTTCCTTGTTCAAACTGGTTTCGGGGATGGTTTAAGAGTTCACTGTTTCCCATGCTTTTTGGGTAAAAGCAGTCCAAATTGTCTATTCACTTTGTTGCGATTTTGATGGTCACATTTTGGACAGTTCTTTGTCTCCCAATACATCCTTCTTTCCTTTCTCACGGATACGTGCGGAGTCTTTCTTGGCACTCTCCTCACAAAAAGTTGCTCCGTCCTTGACTTTTCTCACTCCATACACAAGCCGTACCCACGTGGTGCAGCTTCATTATTTCTTTCGCTTAGAGGCCATCTTTGGTTTCTGATATGACCTCATCTATGCCGGCAGCCATTTTCGCAGCTTGGCCTAACAGGCCCAAACGAACTATCATAAAAACAAACACAATCATAATTAAAAATAAGGAAAATAAGCCTTTCTGTTTACCACCCGTCATTCTAAGAACCTGTATTAGGTGTTACCTAGCAAAAGCGACATTTAAAGCCATTTTACTTACCATCCGTGTTCTTTGTCACAATACAATTTACACTACACAGCACAAATCATGCGATTTTACTCTGATTAGTACGCAAATCACATTCTTAATATTAGAATACTTCACAATGGTAAATAAATTAGATTTTTGCACAAAAAGGGCAGTTACCATTTATGTAAATGTTTATTAAGATGCGTTTTGTTGGTTAATTCATCAAACAATTAGTATCATTAGTTTATTATTCTTATCAAGGGGTTCCAAAAATTTATTTTGTTTACCTTGCTCCATCAACTCCCCCCTTTGGTGATTTTTAATATCACCACAAAACCCTTGTTATACAATTTATTAGATAAATGATTCTTGTCCATTTGCCTTTTTGTTAGTTCACACAACATGTCCTCCCCATCTTGTCTTTTTGATCTTTTATATATGTTCTCTTTTAGTTCTTCTAATTCTATTTCTCCCATTTCTCGTTCTCTTTCTTTATTTTTCTCATTTTCTCTTTTTATTCTATTTTGTGTTTTTCTCCTCATAATACACACATAGGCTAATTTTGCTGACAACATTACCATTATTACCACTGTTACTGATATTAGTATTTTCCCAATAAGGGAACCACCTATTTCTGTAAACCATTTCTGTATTGTGGAAAAACTCTTACCAAGTTTCTCCCAGGCACCTTCAACCTCCAGTGTAGCAATTTCTTTGTGCAAATCAGTAATATTCTTTATATACTTCTGTATATTTTCACTTTTATCCGGAATGTAAGTGCAACAATGTTGGACTTTCAACATTCCACAGACTCCACCCTCTTTTGCCAAAAGAATGTCAAGGGCAAGTCAATTTTGCATTACCATAGCTCTCATGGCAACCATTTCGGTATTTACCATCAAGAACCCTCCAGCAGTATTCGTCGATAAACGATCTACTACTGTGGACAATTTCCGAATCTTAAATGCATTCAAAGATATACCCACTGCTGGTATCAATGCTCCAAAAATGTCACCTACTATTTCTGAAAAACTTTCCCTCCTTCTACGTGTTAATGTTTTACCTATCTCATGTATTCCTTTTTCTCCTCTCTCCACATGAAAAATCTTTGGAAAGACCAGACCTAAATAACATGACCCATACCAGTGGTCCGGCAACCTATAATAAGCTCTGTTTCCACATATATAATAGATCCCTGGAAATATTGGATCTTTTCCTCCTTTGAATCCCCATCCTCCTAAAATTTTATATGTATCTCGGCATTCACTGGAACCTACGAAATAATTATCATACATAGTCTTATTTCTACTAATACACAACTTTCCCTGTTGGGGCCAATCCAAAGTCATAGCTGCATTTGTCTCTCCTTTGTCATGATTTTTCTCTTCAAACGCCCAAAGTGGTGTTTTTGTCTTTTCTTCTACTATCTTTCTTTGAAACTTAACTCTTCTGTTTTCTACCATCTCCAAGAAGACCTTTTCCTCTTTCTTTAATTCACAGGTAAGATTGTGTCTAATTACATACTCTAATGTTAAATCTTTATTTTCTAAGAAAAATTCACCAAACACTTTTGCTTCTTTCACCTTATTTAGTTCAGGAATTATAGGAATTTTCGCAAAAACAGTGTTTATGTCAGTGTAATAATACTCCAATCTACCTGTTTTATAAAATAAACTAGCTAAAGCACTACATGTTATCCCATACGTCAAAGGAAGGTGATGATAGGTCACACCTTCTGTGACAGACGCAGATAATTGCATACAGACATAACAATCCCTTACATCCATTGTCTCTACATACTCATACAATAATTTCGTGAAGACATTCTTGGAGAAGTCAGTTATAGACTTATCCTTGTGTAAATCAGTACTATCTATTAATGCTGCAGTGTTTTGTGTTTTAACTTCTTTATCCTTTTTCGTGTTATTCCCTATTACGGATGTTTCTTCTACAACTAACCTCAATGGAATTGTTATTGCTAAAATAAGCCAAATAAACATTATCAATCCTGTACAACAGAAACACATTCTACACCATCTACATAAGAAATCACATCTAGATTTTCTATTCTCAGTGTCTACCATTTTGTACTATTTCCTAGCTATTTATATATTTATACAGAAAATGTGTCACCACACCTCAGAATGACTTCTCAGCCACTCTACCCTTTTCCTGTGTCACGTTTGGGTCTTTCTTCAGCTCCTTTCAGAACTCTTTCTTGTCTCATTCAGGTTTTTGTGTCCAGTCCGGTTTCTTTCTTTATCTTTTCAGGTTTGTTGCACTTCACTTCCACCCATTTGTTTACAGCTTTCGTCTGGGCTCTCGTGAGTGTTATCCTCTTCTTTAATGTCAGTCAAAGCGATGTATAGCCACTCAGGTGACTTATATTTCAAATTTGGTCTCTTCACTCTTTTTGTTTTCTGTGATTGTTTTCCACTTTGTTTTCCTTGTCCTTTTTGACTTGTTATTTCATTTACTTGTTCCGCCTCATTTCTGTTCAAATTTATTATCTTATATCTCAGTCTTTTAACTTCGTGGGGCCAATTATCTCCTTTTCTTGGCCTTTTTGATTCACTTTCCTTTTCCTCTCGTTCAGCTCTCCAAGTTCTTTTCCTTGGTCCTAGTCTTTGCTTTCTTTCTTCTTCACTTTCTTCTGATTCCGTTTCAGACCTTACTTCACTTCCTCTAACCTTGAACTTTATGATTTCTGTTTCGTTATCTGATTCTGAACCTTCTTGTATCTCTCCTGTTGGGACGTACGATTCTATCCCTCCTCGATTGTCTTCCGAATTTTTATTAATCTTTCTGTCTAAATCTAAATTTCCCTGTGTTTCTTTTATTTGTTGATCTGTCCCTATTACTCCTCGGGTTTCTTCCGCTTCCTCTATCTCTCTATCTGTATCTAAGTCTCCCTCAGTTAGTTCAACTATTTCTGGAGGAATTCTTCCATAACTTGTACTTGGTTGTTCGCTATCACTGTCTCTTGGTTCAGTTCCTTCGCTTATAATGTCTGTTCTTATCTTTCTCTTTTGTCTTTCATCAAATTCAGGTTGGTCTGTTTCAGATGCTGAACTGGTATCTGATATTTCCAGATGTCGACTTACAGGTCGAGCTTCAAAATCTGGATCTTCAATTGGTTCAGGTTCTTCTTCAGTTGTAAAACTTGTACCTTGTTCTTCCAGATGTCGACTTTCAGGTCGAGCTTCAAGATCTGGAATTCTGCTTATTTCAGGTTCTGCTTCGGATGCTGAGCTGGTATCAGATATCTCCAGATGTCGACTTACAGGTCGAGCTTCAGGATCTGGAACTCTGATAGTGTGACTGGCATGCACCCAGTTTTTCACTCCTGCACATTTGACAGCAGTTGTTGTCACCAGGATTACTTGACGTGGCTTATCCCAGCGAGGAACCAAACAGTTTCTTCTTCTGTGGACTTTTATGCGGACCCAGTCTCCTGGATTCAAATCATGAGCAGGTTTTCTTTCAAGAGTGGTCGCATCCGGTCCAACCTGATGAAACACAGAATGTACCACATCAGCCAATCCTTTGCAATAGTCCAATACGAGATCATCAGTTATAGTCAGCAGTTTGTTGACAGGTACATGTGCTTGTCTCATTGCTCGTCCCATGATTATTTCATGAGGACTTAGACCTGTTTTCCTGTCAGGTATGCTCCTGATAGTCATCAACACCAATGGTAGGGCATCAGGCCATTTGAGTCCTGTGGCTTGACACATTTTCCCTAACCTATTCTTTATTGTTCCATTTACCTGTTCTACCACTCCAGAAGCCTCTGGTCTGTAAGCACAGTGCAATTTCTGTTGTATGTCAAGAGTTTCACATATCAGTTGGATCAGTTCATTTTGGAAATGTGTTCCTCTATCCGTTTCAATCGTTACTGGAAAACCATATCTCGGAATGAATTCTCTCAGTAGGAGCTTAGCTACAGTAACTCCATCATTCCTTCTTGTCGGATAGGCTTCCACCCAATGAGAAAACAAACAAACAACCACAAGAACATACTTCAGTCTATTGCTTGGGGGCATTTCAATAAAATCTAGTTGCATTCTAGTAAAAGGACCTCCTTCACGTCCTACTGTTCCTAGACTCACTACTGTTTTCCTTCCTGGATTTATCTGTTGGCATGTAAGACATCTTTGACAGAGACTCTCAGCTATAGCTCTGAATTTTGGGTCGTACCAAGTCTGTCTGAAAAGTCTATTCATGGCATCCCTCCCAACATGAGCTTGTCCATGGTACATCCGTGCCATGTTAGAAATCATGCTATCAGTCATAACTGGTCTATCATCTCTGTAAACCCAAACGTCATCTTCCTCTCTTTTCCTGCAACCTGCTTTTATCCAATCATCTTTCTCCTCTTTGTTTGCTTCTTCCTGTAACTGTCTTACCTCATCCCATGTTTCGACAATGTTAGTAAACAGCAATGGACATGAAACATTTTCTTTTTCTCTCCTGTTTAACGAGACTATATTTCTGGCACAGTATTGGGCTATTTCGTCCGCATACTTATTTCCCATAGCAATGTAGTCTGTCCCATTTTTATGTGCAGCACACTTCACCACTGCAATCTGTTTAGGCAGCTGTATCGCCTCAAGCAATTTCCTCACAAACTCACCGTTCCTAATTGGAGTTCCTGCAGACGTCAAGAAACCTCTTTGGGACCAGATCTGTCCAAAATCGTGGACCACTCCAAAGCCATACTGGCTATCCGTGATCACCGTAATTCGGACATTCTTTCCCAGTTTGCACGCTTGAATCAGAGCAATCAGCTCAGCTACTTGGGCTGAACGTATCCCTCTCAAACAAGATGCTTCCATTATGGTTGCTACTGTACACACAGCATACGCAGCACTTAATACTCCTTCACTCGTCCTCAGACATGATCCGTCCACAAACATCACATAATCTGATTCTTTCAAAGGCTCATCCTTAATATGCGGTCGAGGCTTTGTGCAGAATTCAAGCACGTCCAAACATTGGTGATCGACTTCATCCTTAACTCCTACATTTTCTTCGTCTGGCAGTGAAGTTGAAGGATTCACACTTGTGCATCTATCAATGGTTACATTGTCTGCACTCAAAATCACCTTTTCATACCTAGTCAGCCGACTATGTGTCATGAATTGGGTTTTGGTTCTGGTCAGAAGAATTTCAACAGAATGTGGAACATATACTCTTAATGGATATCCCATCACAATGCCTTCACTCTGTTCCAGACTCACACAAGTAGCAGCTACTGCTTTCAGACAACCAGGCAACGCCTTTGCTACTGGGTCTAAAACAGCTGAAAAATAAGCAATGGGTCTTTTCATTTTTCCATGCCTTTGCACTAGAACTGAAAATGCACATCCATCTCTCTCACTACAATACAGCTCAAATTCTTTTTCATAATCAGGCATTCCCAATGCCGGTGCTTCACACAGCTTCGTTTTTAGTTCTTTGAAAGCTTTCATTTCTTCCTCATTCAATTGAAACGGATCTTTAACATCTCTTTTTGTCACTTGCTGTAAAGGTTTTGCAATCAATGAAAATCCACTTATCCATTGTCGGCAATATCCAACCATTCCAAGGAACATTCTCACCTCTCTCTGTGTCATTGGAGCTCTCATTCCTCGGATAATCTTTATTCTTTCCGTTGTTACCTTTCGCATCCCTTTTTCAATCTTATGACCTAGGTATTGTACTTCCTGTTGACAAAATTGCAGTTTTGACGGAGACACTTTGTGCCCTCCTTCTGCCAAGTGATTCAATAAAGCAATTGTGTCGGTAACACATGCTTCTTTGGTCTTTGATGCCACTAACAGGTCATCAATATATTGGACCATCACAGATTTTTCAGGCATTTTTAAATCTTCCAATGATTTCTTTAGGATCTGATTAAAGATTGAGGGGCTTTCTGTATACCCTTGAGGAATTTGGCACCATGCCAAAATACTCTCTCCGAACCGAAACGCAAATATTGGCTGGCTATCTGGATGTAACGGAATAGAGAAAAATGCATGGCACAAATCAATAACTGTGTACCATTCTGCATCATGTGGAATCTGATACAGTATCACAGCGGGGTTTGGCACAATTGGACAACAAGGAATAGCGATTTTATTTATTTTCCTCAAGTCTTGCACTATCTTATATGTCCCATTCGGCTTTTTCAAACCCATTATAGGTGAATTACATGGGCTACTCATTATTTCTTTCAAAATTCCCTGTTCAATCATTTTATTAACTACGGGTGTTATTCCTTCAATAATTTCTGGCGTTAATTTGTACTGTGGAGTATTTGGGTAATTTGTTCCTTCTCTTACAGTGATTTTTACAGGGTCTACTCCTCCCATTAACCCAATGTCTTCGCCTGTGAAATCCCATACATCAGATCTGACTGTTTCTTTTAATTCAATTGGGATTTTCTCTACGTCAAACACAGGAAACATGTCATTTACTCCTGGTTCTAGTTCTGCCATTGTCATTTTATACAGAACATCTTCATCTGGTGTCTGAAATGCAATTCCATCCGGAGTACAATAGATGGTGCAGTTCATTTTACAAAGCAGATCGCGTCCTAGCAAGTTTACAGGACTGCAATCACACACCACAAACCGATACATTTCACTGAATGGTCCAACTTTCACCTCTACTGGTTTGGCAAGAGGCGCTTTAATCTGCTGGTTTGAAACACCCACAACTTGGATATATTCTCCTGAGAGAGGAAGGTTTGGAATTTCTACTGATCTAACAGTAGAACGGGTAGCTCCAGTGTCCACAAGGAATGTAACATTTATACCATTCACTTCTCCATCCACAAATGGACCTGACTGATCTACCTCTAGAGTTGCGCCAAGCACGCACTCTTCCTCCTCTCTTAGGCACCGTCATAAACTTTCATCCGATTCATTTCCATCCTGCCGTAACCAATACTGCGATATTGCAGCTGCGCGTGGCAATTTTGTTACCTGCTCTCCTCCATAGAATCCTGCCTCTGTACTGTATCTCTGGGGGTTTACACTCTTTGGAAGAGGTGGTTGCGGCACCTGACACTGTTGAGTAACTACCTGCGGTTGTTGCAGCTGTTGGTAACTCACCTCATTCTGCACCTGTGGATTTAATGGTTGATTTTCTGTATTAGCTTTTGGAGGAAATTTACACTCGTTTCTCCAATGCCCTAATTTTCCGCAATTGTGACAGGGCCATTTCTTTTTGGCCTCTTCTATACTCATTTGACCTTTTCCTTTACCTATATTCGGTTTGAATTTAGTTTGTCCTGCATCACTAGACTGATTATTCATCTGAGCTTCTTGTTTTTCTGCAACCTTTACTTGTGCCCACATCGCCTTTTCTTTTAGTTTGCGTTGTCTACACTCGATATCATCACTACAATATTTTGCATACCTTAATACCTCATCTACAGTGCTATTCTGCCAACACAACATATGCTGCTTAATCATTTCACTTATTTCAGGTTTCAATCCGTATACGAATCTATATACGAAATGACTCATGTCCTTTTCACTCAAAGTCTCATAACCACTATACTGTTTAAAAACCAAAAGCAATCTCTCATAGTAGGCATGTACAGATTCCTTACTCTCCTGTGTTGTTCTATCAATCTTTACCCAATCTGTTTCCTTTGGTGGGATTTTATTTTTCAAAAACGTGATAACCTGGTCATACTTTCTCATCACTTCTGGACCTGGCGCTCCAGTTTTTGCATCTCTAGGATATTCTTCTGTTGGCCAATCAATTGTAATCTTACATTCTGTCAATAAATCTGCTGGTACTACAAGATCAAATAATCCATCCAGATCTACCCATAACACCTTCGAAACCTTTACAAATCTTTTCACTTGTCTATACCATTCTACAGGTTTCTCTCTCAATTTCGGAAAATCATTCGTAAATGACAATATATCTTGTCTAGACCATGGGACATGCACATAGCTTCCTCCTGGAGTTTCTCTCATTGGACATTCCATCACTATTGGTTCCTTTTCTTTCACCGTAAAAGCCAAAGATGCTTTATCTGTCATTCCCTCTTTTCTTTTCATCCACCTGCTCCTCCATCTGTCCACATCTCCCCATTTTCTCAATAACACAATCAGTTCTTTTATCTGTGTTAATCGTCCTGATGTGTTCATATTTTCTATATCCTTTTCACAAAAATCTACTCTATATGGTTTTTGCAAACTTCTGATTTTTCCAAATTCTACTCCTAGTTCATTCGCTGTCTCTTCCAACTTTTCATGCAAATTTCTAGCTCTCCAAGTAATACTTTTACACAAAAACATAATCTCTTCGTCCTGATATGATTTCAATTTTTCTGTACCAATAGTCCGTAAAATCAACTCCTCCATGTCTATCTTTAGTCTGATTACATCCAACGGTTGTGGTTCTGCATCTTTCTTCTGCAAATTCCTCATCCACTCATTTAATTCTTCTGGAGTCGGACCTACAGGGGTACTATTTATTTCTATCCAATTTGTGCTTCTCTCTGGGGTCTCAGTTGCTGACTCAGTTCCCATAGGAATCCTTCTTATCTCACTCTCATTTACTGTCAAGTTAGTAGGTGGACTCGATCTATATGAGTTAACCAAATCTCTTGTCTCTCTAGTTTCTGTAATTATCCCTTCTCTCATTCTTTGCATATTCGAGTTCATTGGGATGGTCAAGGAAGCTCATCTATTCTTTGGTTTTCAAATACAGGTATTACTGGTCCTATTGTCACTTGCACAGTCACGGCTTCCATGTTCATAGTTAATTCCCTTATTTTCTCAGTCAATTCTCTTGTGGTTCTTGCTAATTCAGCTGTATTACCACTGTCAGACTTTTCATTCTGTGGAGTCTCTGATTTTTCATTTAACCTATTTATTTCATAACTTCGTTCAGGGCTTTGATTCCTCCCAGTTTCCATTGGAGGTGCATTTGGCTTCACCACCGCAGAATTCTGTTGATATGGAGGTGGTTTTCTGTTTAAAATATCTTCCAGCAATTCATCTTCTGTCTCACTACCTCCATACCCATACCTTTCTGTTGCTACATGCTTCTTTTTCTCTGTACACTTTCTTCCTGTAACTTCCTCAACTGTTATGGCTTGAAACAAACCATCCGTCATATTAGCATATCTCCATCGTCTCATCCTATCTTCATGATTCACTCCCCAAACTCTTCCGTGAACTAAACTATAATTCTTTGCACCTCTGTGTCTTTCTCTTTCATACATCTCATCTTCCCATTCACCTAACGCTTCAAACTGCGTCGGTCTAGGTCTTGGCTCAAGTTTCATCATTTTCTCTCTCAAATTCTGAAGTACAGCTGTGCTAAATGAACCATTTTCTGGAAATACCAATACTCCATCATTCTGAGTATATTTTGTCCAATTCGACAACCAAATGCAAGTATGATAACCATATTTCAACAACATGTGAGAAGCTGGCGTTTTCGGCGGAGGAATTACTTGTCCTTCCCTAGTCACTACCTTTTTGTCCTTCTTGAAAAAGTTCTTAATTTTCGCCATCCATGACGGTTTCTCTCTACAATACTCATAATAAGCCATATTTCACGATTCTTTCTTTTCGACAAACTCACAACTTTATTCTGTTTACTGTGTGCTATTCGGACCTATCCCAGCGCGTCTCACACCAACGCACCAATACGAGAGCTTCTACGTCACTCTCAACTGGCCAATACCAGCGCGTCTTCACACTAATGCACCAATCCGAGAGCTTCAACGTTTTCCACCACTGGCCAATACCAGCGCGGTCTTAGTCAACGTCAGTTCTACTCCTGACCCCTCCTTTACAAAATTTATCAGCAGCTTTTTCTGGACTGAATTTTATTAGTTACAACATAAAACACATTTCCATTGCCTGTTTTCGCTAAACAAAAGAGATAGCTTACTCTATCTTGCAAGAATACTGTTTCGTTCGATAAGTGTAGCACTTCCCTCTACCTTACCCTTCTTTCAAGCAAGGGGTAAACCCGTTTCTCTGGGGATAAAACACATGTGGAGACTGCACTGATCCTGAGAATTAAGGCCAGAGTTTCACAAGAAAACCGGTTGCTATTTCACTCACACACGTTTTATACATGAAATGTCCCTATCATAACACAATCCTGTGTTATCACCAATTTGAAAAATCAGGCAATGCACAATTCCATGTGACTTCTCTTGCCACACGTGTCCACCTCCTACTTCCTGGAAGCTTCAAAATTTCGACTTACAAGTAACATAATACAGTTCGACATAAAGTGTTAGAGATAAATAATCAATAATCAATAATCACCAAACTAATCTATAGTAACCATAACTCTGCTACCAAGAAATCTGATCCAGCGCGGCTAATATAAATTCTTCTCCTTTGGATATGACATCCAGGTGAAATCACTCACATCCACTATACCATATGACGGTGGGGCCCATAACACCGCATATCATACACTCAGTCGTTCCCTGGATCACACCCACATTCACTAAGGAGAAAAACGAGTTGCTGGAGGAACGGAATACCTTATTAGATTTGACAGATTATTACCTTAAACATTCTATATATTCAGTTTTAATCCTGTCGGCTCTAAAACATCAAGATACTCCGCTCTTTGGTCGATGGACCAACTAGTAGAATAACTTGATGGTGATCGAGACCAGCTCAATCATTTAAAACCTTAGTAAATGTCAAATTTTATAAATGAACTAAAGAACCACAGACTCAATTTTAATTAGAAATACATTTTTATCTAAGTTCAAAATTTTGCATGAGTGAGATTCTTAGTTTATTAATCACCTTAATACATTCTTTTACATTTATATATATGAAATTTTGTAAAGAAAAACGAAATTATGCATTACCTATTTAGATGCAGATAGGAATGGTTCACCAAAGAAAATGAACCGTAAATCACAGAATGGACTCCCAAACTGACTGACTGTCCCTCTAGAAGGCCTCCTCGACGGGACCTCCCATACAGATTTCCCGCAACGGTCTCGTTCCTTCCCCAGTCAGGTTCGAAGTCAATGGCAGCATCCGCATTAACATCAGCATCAGTATCTGCAATAATAACAGCATCGACTAATAACCAGCCAGCCCCTCCCATAAGAGCAGTCCTTCTTATACCCTACTTCTGGCTTACTACACAAAAAGTTGCAATGTTTGGGGGCAGGAATCACGCTAATTGGTCCATTTGAGGGGTGGCGAAGATTGTCTCATCGCCTTCCTTGTTCAAACTGGTTTCGGCGATTGTTTAAGAGTTCACTGTTTCCCATGCTTTTTGGGTAAAAACAGTCCAAATTGTCTATCCACTTTGTTGCGATTTTGATGGTCACATTTTGGACAGTTCTTTGTCTCCCAATACAGCCTTCTTTCCTTTCTCACGGATACGTGCAGAGTCTTTCTTGGCACTCTCCTCACAAAAAGTTGCTCCGTCCTTGACTTTTCTCACTCCATACACAAGCCGTACCCACGTGGTGCAGCTTCATTATTTCTTTCGCTTAGAGGCCATCTTTGGATTCTGATATGACCTCATCTATGCCGGCAGCCATTTTCGCAGCCTGGCCTAACAGGCCCAAACGAACTATCATAAAAACAAACACAATCATAATTAAAAATAAGGAAAATAAGCCTTTCTGTTTACCACCCGTCATTCTAAGAACCCGTGTTAGGTGTTACCTAGCAAAAGCGACATTTAAAGCCATTTTACTTACCATCCGTGTTCTTTGCCACAATACAATTTACACTACACAGCACAAATCATGCGATTTTACTCTGATTAGTACGCAAATCACATTCTTAATATTAGAATACTTCACAATGGTAAATAAATTAGATTTTTGCACAAAAAGGGCAGTTACCATTTATGTAAATGTTTATTAAGATGCGTTTTGTTGGTTAATTCATCAAACAATTAGTATCATTAGTTTATTATTCTCATCAAGGGGGTTCCAAAAATTTATTTCGTTTACCTTGCTCCATCAACTGCGTCTCTTCTACTGATTGTGAGCAAATTTCTCTAACTCTCACTACAACCCCAACTCCATGGTCTTGGCTCTCCTAGTGCACTGTAGCAGCCTATTCCTGCATTTGGTACTTTACAACCCACCAATAAGAATAGTAATAATACTTATAATAGTGATTATTATTATTTACATTTGATAAGCGCATAGCTACCCGAATGCATCCCAGCGCTAGCAGCAAGACAGAGAGGAGCTAGGTACTTTAAAGAGAGACATTTTGTAATAGCCATGTTTTAAGGAGCTTTCGGAAAGGAAGGTGACGAGACTCTGATCGAAGCTGATTAGGAAGAGTGTTCCAGAGTCTGGCTACCTTGTATGTGAAGGACTTTCCTCCACATCTCACCCTTTTGACTTTGGGGATAACAGCCAAATTTAGATTAGCTGAACGTAGACATTTCGTGGGGTGATAGAAGTTGATGCGGCAATCATTGATTGATGGGCCTTCCCCCATAAGGTTTTATGGGCTAAGCAAAGAGACTTGAACTTTATTCTATCTAAGACTGGAAGCCAGTGTAAGGTCTTTAAAGCTGGCTTTGCCGAATGAGTTTTAGGGGTACCGAGCAGTAGCCGAGCTGCACAGTTCTGAACGACTTGGAGTTTCCTTATCGTTGAATTTGGAGCTCGTATATAAATAATAATAATATTAGAAGACATTGTGAATATCATAGATTTCACAATTTAAAAACTATTGATTCTTTGAAAGATCAAGAATCTGCAGTTTTTCCTAAACAAATTGTAGACCTTTTCACATTTAGTCTCATTAATTTCTCCAGTAATCTAGGAACTGTACCTAATATGTGAAAGGAAGGCCCAGTGGTAGCAATGGTAAAACAAACAAGCATTCCCAAAGCAAATAGTCCTTGCATATGTGAGATCTATTGCCTTTTTAGCTATGTAGTACAGCAGCGTGACTGCTCTGCAGAATGGCTGAACATTTTTAAAAATGCTATGACGCGGTCAATACTGCCAGCATCATAGCACTTTTTCTTTTTTACTTTCAATCATATTGCACAGCAGCTGTGCTGCTGTACACATAGCTAAAAACACATTAACAAACAAGAGAGCTATTTGGCTTTATCAATGTCTTTTTTTGTGGCAGGAGGGGTGATGATGGAACGAGGCAAGCAAAAATGAGTGGTATGTGGGAGTGGGCAAATGGGACAGGCAAGGAACCACATGTGGGAGAGTGGTGGTAGTAATGCTGGTGGATGTCACAGGCAAGCAACAACAAGGATGGGGGACAGAGAGAACATGACTGGTATATGCAACAATGAGCAAGCAATGAAGGGGCAAGTAATAGTGCAGGAGGGGGCACAAGGCATGCAAAAAAAAACAGGCAAGCAACAACGCGGGTGGCGATTGGATGGGTGAAGCAACAATAACAGAGCAAGCAACAACAAGCAAGCAATGATGCGAGGAGGGGCAAGCAACAATGGGCAAGCAATGATGGAGGATGACAGATAGGGGAACAAGCAACAACAACAACGTGGATAGAAGAAAAATAAGTACCTCAATCCCAGCGAGAGCAGTGGAAGGGCACTAATCAAAAGGATACAATCATTACTTGGTCTATGCTACAGAGGGAAGAAACAAATGAAGAGGAAGTAAAAGTGGCACACACTGACCAATGAGGAGCCAACAAATAAGAGTGACAGTGAAGCCAACTAATGATACTCAATAGGTGGGCTCCGAGCCCCCTTACAGCTAACAAAATGTCTCTCAAACAATGGCATATTCACTGCCTCACATGAGAAGAAAAGCATTTGACAACTAATGTGGCAACCAAAATTAGGCCCATGGCACCCTACCAGTTCTCTCAAACATACTACTGAAAGCTGTAGTAGGTGGGTCCCAAAGATTTCTTGACTCGCATGTTGCTCTTCTCTGTATTCAATCTGGCTTAAGACCCCATTGTCACAAAGAAAACACACTTCTCAGACAATACATTGCGCTTTAATGTTAAAGGCGTAGCCAACCTACTAGTAAGTGAGAAATCTAGGCCTTTTGGCTCACCTGAGGTTGAACCACCCCGCATCAACTGTTTGGCATGTTCTTGGTTTTTGTGTAGGCTCTAAATAGGTGCTGCTCCTCTCTGGGATTAATGCTTCTACCCATTTGCAAAAAAACACATTTCACAGTTGTGGCAGACATATAAACTGGACATCAGTGCTAACAAATGCATCTTAAGATTGAACATAGCATCTGACAATTTTTTACAGATGTACCACCAACTTATTAAATGTAACATATTAATTATTAACAACAACCTCGAAGAACCTACTCGGCCTATGTGGCTTGTCTGAAACATGTGTCAGCTAAGCAAATGTACAATTGAGCAACTATCTTTCATTTTGTTATTGTGAATGTTTGTAAGGAATAAATACAAGCCTACTAACAAGTACTTATTTTAAGGACTACAGCATAACTACACGGATCCTTCTAATAATTTTTGATTTTTCTGCTGTGTTCATCTCCGTGGACAAACATATGTTATTAGATCTGTTGGGCACTGTGGCAATGCTGACAGATCACACTCTATGATAATTCCAATCCTTTCTAGAAAAAAAGTACAGAGGGTCATACTAAGGGCCAGATGTACGACCCTTTCATTTAGCGCCTCGCAATTTGCGACACATTGCGATTCGCAAATTGTGAGGCGCTAAATGAAATGTACAACAGTGTGTTTACACTGTTTTGCGATTCCCAATGGGGTTGCAAATTGCGAGGCTCATTTATATAAATGAGCCTCTCGCAATTTGTGAGCCCATTGTGAATGCCAGCCCTCCCAGGGATGGTGGCCTGCTGGACCTTGCAGACCACCATGTCTGGGACTGCTTTTTAATAAAGCCGCTTTTTTTTAAAAATGCAGCCCGTTTTCCTTAAAGGAAAATGGGATGCATTTAAAAAAAAGAAAAATGAAACGTTTCGTTTCATTTTTAAGGGCAGGCAGTGGTCCCTGGGACCACTGCCTGCCCTTAAAAAATTATTTCGCATGCATTTGCAAAGGGGAAGGGGTCCCGTGGGGACCCCTTCCCCTTTGCAAATGCATTACCACCTACTTGAAGTAGGTGGTAATTGCGAGTGTTCTGCGACCGCAATTGCGGTCGCAAAACATTAGTACATTATTTTGAGACTCGAAATTTGGAAGGGAACGCCCCTTCCAAATAGCAAGTCGAAAAACATATATGGGCTATGTACATGGCCAAATATGTTTTTGCATGCGCAAACGGGTTCGCAAACCCGGTTGCGCATGCAGAAACGGGTCGTATATCTGGCCCTAAATCATCTGTTTTCTAACAAAGTCAGTCTCATATACAGATTCTCCCAGATTTTCTGGTGTCAGCAGCTCATTTAATGTGCCTCTTTCCTGACTTTCAACATATATAATAACAGCTCCTAGTCAGCTCATGGTATAATGATAACATGCAGGTGTGTACTGAGGTTTTCCAAAATCATGCATTGATAATGATTAAGAAAGAATTTCGGGTCTCATTTAGAGTTTTGGTGGACAGGGGTATCACCATAAATTGGCAATTCTTCCAAGCTTGCGAATCCCCAGCCTCATTTAGGGTCTGAGGAGCCACAGGTGTTTTGATAGTGGTGCCTCAACCTGCTCCACCATCAGAAACCCTTGATCAGCCTATTCAGCACTGGGAAAACAGTCAACAGCCGAGATGTGCAAAGAGAATACTCCTTGGAAGTCAGGGTCATTGTATGCTTGTTTAACTGGAACAAATTCCTACTTTGAGAGTTTGGTTCTGAAAAACAAACATGAATGTCACGAGGGTCCATGCAAATATGGCCACCACTCAACATTCTCTTCTGCCTTCACTATGTTTGCCACGCTAGCAGATGCACTCAAGGCAAAAACTTCTGTCAGGCACGCATGAATCTCTAATTAGATGGGCAGTCCATCCCATGGGAAGCTGAGGTCAGGTATTTGCTGATATGAAGGGCTGATGGTTCACCTGCCAAATGTTAAATGAGATTCTCTGTCTTAAATCTACTTTGACATAAACAGTAACTCTCTTTATTTAAATAGTTCCAAAGAGAACTTTTGCTAAGAAGTATCTTCCTCATGCTTCTCTTACACCTACTCTCCTTTCTTTGGCCTGAATTGTCATGCTTATACCAAAGACAAAAAAGTTAGTTTTTTTGATACTGAAGCCGCCATGGTCTCACAGGTGAGGGCATTTCTGGCTCTATCATTAGAGCTGTGAAAGAAGAAAGTTTTGATGCCACCAGAAAATATAGCTGCCAACCTCCAACTCTAGGACCATCAAACCACAATATCTGGTGGCATCAGCACTGTAACACAGTGCCATGAAACTCATGGAAGTCTTTCAATAAATGGGAATTCTGTTGTCGATAACATGCTGTTAAAAGCTCCCCAACATGTCAAGGATATGTACTGACAGTAGATGTTCTCTTTAACGGTACACATTCAATGCCCATATATAATGACAGAAATTCCACTATTCCACTTGCTACATGCACTTGGTGCAATCACCAACATGGAGTTTTTCCTCCACAGTGACTCATCCCATGAGGGCCAACCACTTCTGGGAAGCAAACCTCTGTAGCAATGACAAGCATGTTTAAATGGATTGTACTATTAAATGTCGCCACCAACATTATCGTGGCATACTAATATCGATGGACAACATATAGAAAGGTAAGTGCATATAGGGAAGTATAGATTTATGATTCCCAACCCCACATCTACATACCATAAAGATATATGTACAGCGTAGGTACATATATCTGGAGTTGGGTATAGAAAATCTAGATTTACTTACCTGTCAATATTTAATTTTCAATATTCTGTTCCATCGATATTGTGGACTCAATATTGAGTGGGCACACTGTTTAAATGTTGCAAAAATGTCATTGCTGGGGTGTGGCACAGATCGTAACTCTATGGCCCTTCTGCAGTAAAAGCCTACATTGGCCTTTTAAAAACCTCTTACCAACACTAAGCATCCTGATTTAGATATTGGGTCAGCTATAAGTTTCCATCTGAACTACTGTGCAAATTCTGAAACTTCAGCGAGCTCCCAATGCTGCTATCTGACAGTTTTTTAATTCTTAGGAAGTGACTCCACTGTCAAGGAGACTCTTTACGTGGTTTACCTCTGCTGACAGAATCAGATTCAACGTGCCCCGTTTAGCATATAAATTTATTTATGGGTTGGTCCCATTTTATCTTACTTGGAGAATATGGTGCAAAAGTGTTAACTAGAACAGTTTTTAAGTGGCTTAGATTTGGGACTACCTGCAGTGTGAACCAGGACCAGCAAAGTGTGTATTGAGCCTGTCTGTATCCAAGGAGATTCTGTTCTTCAGGAGCAGCTCACTGCCCCCTGACCATCAGCCTGGGCCTTTCCTGATTGGCCCTTTAGCTCCCAAGCAACCCTGAGCCCACCCCCACCTGCAGTATCCCTCAAGGTGTGTGCAGGGAACCCTAAAACAGCCACCTTCATCTTGTAGCCTCAGCCTCTCTGTGCCCTACAGAGCCAAGTGAACAAACAACAGAGAATGTGATAAGAAGAAAGACTTGTGCTGTGTTTTTAATCTTTAAAACTGCTGTTTTTTCTAATCATGACTTTGAATTTAATCTCTTGTCCTGTGTGCAATTGGTACTGTTAAAAACTGAGTTTTTTGCTCATGACTGTTTGAATTGAACTCTTGGTTTCTGTGAATTTGGCACTGTTTTAAACTGCTGGTTTTTCTACCCGTGACTGTTTACAAATCTGTCCTATATCCCCTGTACTGTGCTTAGACATGCAGAGGCCACCCCTTAGCCCCCCTTCCTCCTTTTGAGTCTTTAAAGGTTAAAAAGGCAAACTGCACCCTCAGCGACTAAGCAGAGTGTGTTTATGAGACTGCTGAATCTGCTTTAAGATTTAAAACTGTGTTTGGAAAGTGTATGTATCCCTCGTTTTTTGGCTAGATAAAGGGATTTGTTGAAGTGCATGAAAAGCAGTATAAAGTGGCTTAGATTTGGGCCTACCTGCAGGGTGAACCAAGACCAGCAAAGTGTGGATTGAGCCTATCTGTATCCAAGGAGATTATTTTCCTTAGGAGCAGCTCACTGCCCCCTGACCATCAACCTGTGCTTGAGGTCACACGCTCCTTATATACGTTTGCCATTAGATGTCACATCTGTGCTCTGATTGACTGCTGTATATGTTGTTTCTATTGGGCTTAGGGTTAGGTTTTTGATTGGCTGATAGGTCTGGGGTTCTGATTGGTCTCTGGGGTAGTGATTATATTAGATTTAGGGCTTAGGATTAGGGTTCTTATTAGTGGATAGGCCTAGGGTTTTGATTGGTTCCTGGGGCTAGGGTTTCTATTGGGCATAGGGCTTGGTCGCTGATTGGCTACTAAGGCAAGAGCTGTGATTGGCTGTAAGGGCCTGACCTGCTATTGGTCATAGGGCTTAGGGCTAGTGTTCTGATTGGTTAGTGCTAGGACTAGGGTTCCCATTGGCCAAAGATCACCTGACCTAGGGGTATATAAGCTTAGGGTTCTGGGCGTCTCAGCCCAGGCATCGAGGCTAAGGGTGGAGAGGACAAGGGCAGTTGCCTGTTTGGGCCTGTTTGGGACTGGTCACACCTAGGGCCAGAAATGCTGCCCTTTTTCCATTCACCAGCACCCACCTTAACCCATCCATATCCACTAACATGTTAACACACTCACAACAAATGCATTCTACTCTTATATTACAAACAAACCCTAACCAGTTTTCATTGTCACAACAACCACCAAACAACACCACAAACCACACTTATACACCCTTCAACCCAACTACCACACAATGGCACCTTCACTCACACACAAAACACCACTCTACCCTATACTACTAACAAATCCACACATCGCCAACACAACCCAAATCCACACTATTCATTACTATATCCCATCCATACACACACTCTCTGCTCATACAAAGCACCAGCTCTACCTTCGACTTACTCCTAACAGACCCCTTTCTGTTACCACCAGCAAAACTATACTCAACCTTCCATCATTTCATCCACCAACACACTCCTCCTCTTTCTACTCAAAAAAACACAAAACCCTTACATTCCACTCTACCACACATATTACCTCTTCCAGCGATCATATCTAACACAAACACTCTTAACTCTTGTCCATCCCCTCTCACACACCACATACACTCCTTTCCAAAACACATCACCACCCCTTTACCATTCAGCTTCCATTCACCAACAGTACTTTACATACAAATACTTATCGGAAAACAACTACATCATCATCTCCTCTCACTACTCCTCAAAATCAAAACATAACACACACACCAGCAGAACAAAATCTCTCATGCACACTACCTCTTAATACTTTCCGTCACAAACTAGAAACATACACTCACTCACACCCTCCTGGCTACACAAATAAAACACACCCTAAACCAACTCTACTGCCAAGCTTTCTCTCTTCCCTCACACCTAACTAATATACAGCAACTCTCTTTCAACCGCCTCTCATCCATTGGACAATTTAGAACCTTGCTGCACCACCACCCCTAACTCATACACCTTCTACCCTAAACAGACGTAAACAAAATAAACAACATGCCATTCTTCACAACTTCGCTTCTCCATATCTGCTGCACAAGGCTACTCTACAAAAACAACACAGCTCACCAACTAACTCTCAACCACCATCTCCACCACCTACACACGCAGACCCATCAAAATGCCTTCTTAGCCTGCTGGATGAGGAATACAATATAGAAAAGCTACACTGTTGCTATCCTCATCCAGCTAATACCAGCACTAATGATACATCTGCTACAAGTCCACAAAATGCTGCTTAGTCTGCTACAAAACAAAGTCACACCATCACCAAAACACATTCTCTAAACTGCCTACTAATAAATGCTTGATCACTCTTTGAAAACAAGCATCACATCTACTAGCTTCTCACTGACACTGACACACAACATGACTTACTCTTCATAGCTGAATCATGGTTGTGAGATGACATGGCTCCAGTGTTGCATGAAGCCGTTCCTCTAGGCTACCAAAACTATCACACAAAATCGTATAGGCAAAAGAGGGGGTGTCCTAGCTGTTGTATTCAAGCAAACATTACATATCACTAAAACTGACAATGTCTCCATACAAGGTTGTGAGGCCCTCTTCGTCAGATGCAACCCTACAGCATCCTCCTCCTGTAACTTCCTACTACTTTACAGACCTCCATCTAGCAATGCAGCATTCCCAGACACACTTCTAGACACAGTTTCAAACCTGATAACACTATACTCCAACCTATGCATTCTTGGTTACCTAGAAAATTTGGTTTGACAAACTCAATATGCCCCATCTGAAAACAATCATCACTGGCCTTGACGCACAGAACGTACATCAGATTGCCTACAAACCCCCACACATTGTTGGACACATCCTAGATGTAATTTTTGCAAATACAGAACTAGTTACCTTTCAAACGATGACTCCAGTCATATGGTCAGACCGCCAGTTGCGTGCTTTCCAACATAAAACAACAGAAAGCAACACACCTAAAACCACCTTGCATGCATCCACCTATTGACCGTGGAACAAACTCAATTTTGAACACTTAGAAATACAACTAACAACCAATACAGATCTAATAAATTCTATTAAATAACTATATTAGTGGCTACTGGAAGCTTTTGATATCCTTATACCATGCAGGACAGCAAAACAGGACAAAAGAAAACAGGCACAGTGGAGAAATATAGAGATAAAAGAGATAAAACAGCAAATTATAAATCTGCAACGCAACTGGCTCAAAACAAACACGAATCAAGACAAACTTCACCTATCAAAACCTAACAGATTACACAAGTCAGCAATCAAAAAAGGTAAAAAAAGATACTATTCAGACAGAATTCAAAATGCTAAATGTGCAAATAAAGAATTCTATAAAATTCTTACTGAATTTCGTAAACTAAATTGCCTAGAAGGAACTCATCCCATTACAAGAATTCTACAGACAAACAGGCAAATCATTCTGCAACCAAAGCAGACACGTTGGACTTCTATTTAAAACAAAGGAAAACCACCAGCACCAACCTTTTTCCCAAAAAACCCTCCAGGAGTAGGCTAACAAAGCATCTGCATTCCTTTCAAATACCAAATATCATACAATGGTCAAAGCAAGCAAGCCTGCCAGCAGCCTTTCTGACCCATGTCCACCACCAACCTTCAAGAGAATTCTTCTACCTACCTCTGCCGCCAAACCAGTATGAAGAATCATCAACAATTCCTTAAGTACAGGAATATTTCCGGAAGACCTAAAAAAGGCATGCATACGCCCATTACTAAAGAAAACGAACCTGGACCCACTTAACGCCGACAACTACAGATCAATTACAAATGGACCTTTCCTGGGCAAACTGATAGAAAGAGCAGCATTCACCCAGATGTCACAATTCATTGAAGATAATTCCATACTTTCAGACTTCCAAACAGGATTCCATTCAGGAAAAGGCACAGAATCTAGCCTCATTGCCATCTGGGATGACATTAAGAACACAGTTGACCAGAACTGGGCTGCTTCACTACTTCTCTTGGACCTCTCAGCTGCCTTTGACACAGTTGACCATGACACTCTAATAAAAAGACTCTACGAAGCAGGCATAGTGGGGACTGCTCTCGACTGGATCACATCCTACCTTCAATACAAAACAAACGTCATCCATACCCCCACTTTCTCAGTCAAACTGTACTCCCCAAAAGCAGGGGTCCCTCAAGGCTCTATCATCTCACCCATGCTTTTCAACATCTCCATGAAGTAATTACCGGCACTGATCAAAGATTATCGCCTCACATGCTATAACTATGCAGATGACACACAAATACTCCTTAAACTGGAAAGCCCCAAAGACATTGGAAACTCACAAATTTTCAGTTGCCTCAGAGCCAAGGATCGGCGGATGACATGGAGCTATCTCAAATTGAATGGTTCCAAAACAGAAATACTCCCATGTGGCTAATGGAAAAGTTATGACCCACTCGCCGCCTGGCCTGACAACCTGGGAACACCGCCTAAAGTATCTAAAGAAATAAGAAACCTCAGAATTACCATGGACTCCAAGCTATCAATGAATGTCCAAGTGTACAAACCAGCAAGATCAAGCTGCATTACTATAAAAACTCTGCAACACATTTTCCCCCACCTGGGATTTCCACACAAGGTCCAGGCTACTATCTCTCTTGTACTGTCTAAACTCGACTAAAATAGTCTCTACCACCTATTATCTTTAACAACTATGAAAAGACTACAATGGATTCAGAACTCTGCTGCTAGACTGCTCCTACAGGTAAAGCCACAAACCCACATCTCCACTTCCTTGAGGGTCCAACATTGGTTACCAGTAGATCCACATTCAAGCTTCTTTGTATCACCCACAAAGCGATACATGGAACAGGTTCTCTCTTTTTCGGGAGTAAAATCAACAAACATTCAACAAAGGAACCTCCGTTCTAATTTGGCAACTCGCCTCAAAATCACACCATACAAGATAAAAACAATAGGTGGCACATCCTTCTCTGTTCAAGCAGCCAAACTATGGAACTCTTTACCCCAAACATAAGATCCACGGATAACTATCTTATCTTCAGAAGACTGCTCAAGAGTTGGCTCTTTTCCGCATAACCACCATACTCAAGCATAAATGTACAGCAAATCCCTGTGTATATAAACATTTATTTGGATTATATGTATGTCTCTAGATATGTATATTCCTTTGTATAAATGTGTATAGTAAGTATGTTTATAAATATATAGATATTCGTTAGGTCTGTTTAACAAATGTACATATTACTTATGATTATATTATTCTATGTTTAACATGTACAGAGGTCACTGCATAAATAACTACATATTTATCATAACTTTCTACAATTGCTTCACTATTGAATTAATAAATGGAGAAAAAAATAAAACAAATGTAATAAGCTTAAAGTACAGCAACACATGAAAGTCTGAGTATATTAAATACAACTTAAATCTGGATATGTTACCTTCCTTATACTTATATGCCTTCCATGTACTTAGGTATCTTCATATTTATTACTTTACTCCTAATTCAGCATCTCCAATCCACTACCCTATATCTCACCCTATACCTGTCTCAATATATCCTGTACCTCCACTCTCTGAATCATCCCAAACCTCATTCCGCTACTTTCTCCAATGCACTACACGATTTTTCACCCTATACCTCTTTCAATGTATCCTCTACCTCCACTTGTTGACTCATCTCAAATCCCATTCTACTACTATGATCACCAAAATAACCCTTTATAGACTCTTCCCTCCTCTACCCCTCGTTGTATCATCTCAAACCTCTTTTACTATTCAGATTTCCCCAAAAGTACTTTCTAAACCTATACTCATCCGATACCTCATCTCTCTCGCAATCCACTTCTAGAGACTCTTCCCTCCTCCATCTCTCCTTTACTCATCCCAAACCTCCTCCTACTGCTATGATCTCCAAATAAACACTTTCTAGACCCTTCCCTCTTCTATTCCTCCACTATCCTTTTCAATCCAACTAACAGACTCACATGTCCACCGCTCAAATTAATTTCATATTTCCCTATACTAATTCACAACTAATACTTTTTGAGTTCCGGAGTAGCGTGCCTCATCAGAGGTAATATGCACTATATAAATGCGATTACAATTACAATCTCAAGTTGTGCAGAAGATGAGTACTTGCTGAAAATTACAGTTTACAAACTTCTTTTTATTGTAGAGAGTCCTAAGTTTGGAACATGCATTCTACTCAACTCTGGCAATTATCTTCCTTATCCTCTATCCAAAATCCCCAAAGTCTATCCTTTTGAAATAGCTGTAGTACTCACTACAAGAGACCGCCTGGAATGGTGAGCACTTTCATAGTGATGCAGTTAGTCATTTGAATTGGAAAGATTTAAGGCTGCTACCTTCTTTCACAAAACTCCAAGGCATGTGTGTCAATGTCTCCCCAGTTCATGAACTGACTTAGGGAAATCAGTGATATTCAGATACATTTCTGCTCTATGCCAGTTTTCCTATGCGTGACATGTGCATTTGAGGAAAACACTGTGGAAATTCAGCCTTCCTAGGTTGTGAAAATTAGAACCATTTGAAAACTGCTTTGAGCGCCTTCTTCCTGTGTCTTGAAAATAACTTTCTATGAAAAGTATCCCTTTCTTCAACAGCACATGTAAATAGAATGCATTGGTGTGCTTTCCCACACTTCTGTATCGCTTATCCCAGAATCATTGAAGTGTAAATTTGGACATTCAAATAAGACTGACAAATATTTTTTTTCTCAGGGTCTATCTTCAGTGCTGTGACATTTCAGTCAGGTACAACCCAAATGACATCATGCAATCTTTGACTACTGATGATTTCATCATACGATAGGCCTCATGTTCCTCCATTCATCACTCAGGAGCATCTATTTGCTGCTGAAGAGTGACAGGAAGGGCAAGGAGTGGAAACTACACTCTCCCACAGTGTAAATACCTTTCTCTTCCTGCTGCTGGTTTCATGACCCTTGAGATAGGGGGTACTAAGGGAAGTGTCAGGTGTACCAAAGGGCAAGGCAATGATTGCAGCTGCGGTCACTGGCTACCCCTAATTGCATCCATGATTGCATTCTTAAAGAATGTTGAATTTATTTATTATTCTCCCTTCAGCATATACAATAAAATTATGTAGAATCCCAATTTGGAGAAAATATGGGCTAAATAAAAAATTTGCAGCTAAAACTATTTACAAGGATATGGCTCTGGCAACTTCCTTCACTGGTTAGTGGGTAGGGTAAGGGTTTGTGCTTCATTCCACTATTAGTGTGACAAACCCTATGTTGAGTCGTAACTTGTTTTATATAGAAGATATGGATATATACTATCCACATCTTATTTAAAAACAATCAAATAACTCTTATGAGGGTGCCTTTGAAGTAGCCACTGTCATCCTCACCCAAATTCTTTGACTAGAAATAGGGTTTCAGGAAGCAATAGACCTGGCACTTCTGGGCAAGACATTGGACTAACGGGTGATCCCAGAATACAAGAGGTCCCTCCAAGATATTCTTATTTATAAAACTTTTCCCTGACAGGCATACGCCAAGACAAATTTAGCCAACCTTGAAATCATACAACTCTTGCTGTAGACTGGGATCATTATTTATAATAAAAATAGGTCTTCAGCATGCCCTACACATGTATAATGCACACTCTACATTCTCACTGTTTTAACAATTGTATATTTTATATGCCCCGTTCCTTTGCACACTTTCTTTATCTATAATATATATAGGTCTTCAATGTACCCTACACATGTATAATTCACCCTCTACTTTCTCACTGTATTAACACTGTATATTTCTTATGCCCCATTTCTATGCACGCTTTCTTTATCTATAATATATATAGGTCTTCAATGGGCCCTATGCATTTGTAATTCACACTCTACATTCTCACTGTATTAACATTGTATATTTCTTATGCCCCACTCCTATGCACACTTTCTTTATCAAATATATATATATATATATATATATATATATATATATATATATATATATATATATATATATATATATATATATATATATATATATATATATATATATACTTTGAAAACAGCCATAATTAGGAAGCAGTGGCCCCTCAGGCTCCTGGACCCTTTATCCACTTCACCTGCTGGGCTACTGATAGCTAATCACCTAGCCCCTGGACGTAGATGCCTAATAACACGAGCACAGTGCTCATATCAGACTCGCTAGAGGAAAGGTATACAAGATATCCGTCATGTCTGTGACAGAGCATGGTATCTGCCAAGCTCTACTTCTCTTCTGATGTTTGCCATCTGTAGTTCATAATATGTGATGTGCTTTTGTGTTACATACTTTGCAGTTTTATTTCATGTGTGGGTTCTGCCTCTGTGGACCTGTGGCACCACATGTATGTTCGTTCACTCAGTGCACCAGTGGTATCGTAATTGACTGGTCATCCAATTGTGTCTCTTTTTCTTCATTTTGTTTGAGTAGCTGCGCTGTACAAAGAGAAATGTTACATTTATGGCATTTTTTTCTCTGTTTACCTGCTCTGTGTCATTTGGTTTTGTAAGATTTGCTTCAAGTTCCATAGGATATAATGGAATTGCAATATGGCGGACGGGATATCCGTCACGTTTGTGACGGAGTAACCAGTCCGTCAAACTCTAAATCAGGCCGAAAGTCTGAATTTACAAATCTTCACTGCGACTTTGTTGAGCGGCTCCCCAACGATGATGCCTCCGCCTCAGACACTGCCGGCTGCCTTGCCCCGCTGAACTTTTCGCAGACATTTTTCTTTAAAAATTCTTCCAACTCTGAAGGTGAGTGGTGACCGGGCCCAATCCACCCCGTGTATCCGAACCGTGCTTGATAACTTTCGACTTTGACCTGGTCTCGTGTGACTAGATGTCTGCAGTTGGCGCTTTGATTTTTTAGGCACTCGTTTTTACCAACAACTTTAAAAATTCATAACTCCGTCTCTACTGATTGGATTTTTTTTCATTTTGGTGTCAAATAATGTATTACATTTTATTCTATTTTTTTTTAATTGGTGTAAGAATTTTCTTGTGTTCTGTTTTGACTTCACCTTATTATTGTTTATGTGTTGCAACCTTTACACATTGCCTCTAAGTTAAGACTGACTGCTTTTCTGCCAAGCCACCGGAAGGTTAAGCACAGGTTAATTTAGTGGCTTTTTGTGATTCACCCTTACAGGGATTGTGGTTGTTGCTTGATGAGGGTGCACAACCCCCTCAACCAAAAACCCAATTTCTGAAAACAATAATGTGAAGTGCGCCCACATGTACACACACATCAACATCAGTGACAATCCAGTAAAGGTTATCAGTGACTTATAGAAGAGGATGCAATCAACAAAGAAATTATGGTAATCAATGTGACTCTTAACATTTATCTTTTGCAGGACGGAGAATACTGCCTTATACATTTCTGATCAAGAAAGTGATGTACACTAGTGGGAGAAATCATAGACCAATGTAGAGAAAGATGTGCACCTAAACCAATAACAGAAATAGGCAGAACATGGACAATGCATACACCAGTAGACATAGGTAAACGAACAATCTCTTATGAGCATCATGACTCACTCTACAATGAGGGTATATTTGACAATATTACATTGTTGCAATTAGAGGTGACTCATTACTAATCGATCAGTACTAATCAAGCAGCATAAAAAAACACACTTACCCACTTCACTGCAGGACCCAAATGCCACAATCAGCAGTGAAGACGGAACACAAACAAATGGCAAAATGGTTGGACAAGTGTTTCATTGATTGGGAAAATTCATTTCCTAGGTCCGTGGAGGAAGAATTTCACTTTGAAGATGGGAATGATCTGTAAATGTAAGAAATTCTGGGAGATTATACTAGTTATAACAGAGTTCTCTAAATGTCCCATGCCAATTCTGAAGAGTTCACGCAGCCATGGAGTGGGTTTTATATTCTGGTCATTTGGTTGTGTTTTTCCAGCTACAAATTCAGTCGGTGAACACAAAGCAAAAAAGATGAAGTATGCATGCATAGCTGCCATGGATATACCTGGGATCTGCTGCAACATCGAGAACTTTCTTGAATCCTATTATTGGGAGGCTTCTCTCCTTTTTATTTTGAGTTTTATATAGGGGTAACTCAACCCGAAGGCTTAACACAGTGCTTTACATGAGGACCGGTTGCATTACAGACGAACACATTCATTTTGTTAGGCATGGGAAGATCACGTGATTTGCCCAGAATGACAGGATGTCAAGGTCGACAGCTCTAGCCGTTAGGCCACATCTTATCTCCACATCATTTTTCACTTCTTCAACGGGTGTAACCACCTTGAAAGGACTGGGCCCTAAGCTGGATACCATCATAAATCACCGACATACAGCTGATCCAAACTACAGCCAGTGTGCAATGGTTTTGCGGTTTGCTCACACTTGTGGTATATACCAGTGCTCCAAGGCTGATGTAAGACGTCTTCTAGTGCTCAACACAACACCTATGTAAATCAAATAAATACAGGCGAGTGTGGATGGCCTAAGGGCTGGCTTCATACATTGTTCACCAAATCTTCAATCAATCTACTTTTATATAGAAATTACAAATATTGTCCTAATATTTTATGTCAAGAATTAAAAGCCTTATTTCAAATGGAGAGGATTGCTGTTGTTCTTTAGGGCGTTCCAACTGTTTTGACGGGGTCACAAAAATGACATAGACAGACAGTATACACTATGATGTGCGCCCTGAGAGCCTGTGATATATTTTATGACCTGGAACGGTCTACCCACGCACCTCCAGACCATCACCTCACTTCCGAATTCGAATGGCACTCAAGACCTGGCAGTTCAAATAAGCCTCTGAGGCCTGCAAGCGCCTGGATACCATATCGGGTGATTATCCGTGCTTTATAAATCCTGATTGATTGACTGATTGATTATGAGTGCATGAGTGCACAAAAAAATCTTCATTCGTTCTAGAAACAAGGACATGCTTTAACTCACAACGAGAGTTTATTGAGAAAAAAGGTACTGTTAGTGCAACACATGACAAAGGGGTCATTATCCAGAGATCAACCTCCTACAATACAATGATAGGAATGAGGCAGACTTTAGAGAAGCTCCTAGCCTTCACATTTCTTTAATATAATCAAGCTGGCATGTTTTGCTAGGTGGCAGGACCATCCTGAACACTTGCAAGAGGACTCACAACTACAAATCATGCCATGTTTGGGAAAACGTAGGCGACTGATGACACTACCATTAACAACAGCGGCATTGAGACAGGAAACTAGATCATCCTGGGATGATAGCTTGCATACAATGGAAAAAAGCTTGCAGTGTGACCAAAATATATGTTTCCCAGGCTAGGTCTAAAACATTAAAGATGCCTGACTAGGTCAAATGCCCTGCTATGCTGACAACATTGAGAACTCAAGAGCAAGTGTCTCATTCATGACCTGTGACTGAGGGATATGATTTTCAGAAAATGTTATGGAATTGTCCTACCCAGGTCATTTCTTGAACAAACATATGCTCAATAGAGTGATGAGGACAGTTTGATCAACAACCAAGAGAAAACACATTTTTATACTTCCCAGAATTTAAGGCATTTGTCAAAAATGTCTGAGACTTCACTTTATATGCACCCTCATACTGGAACTTCCTGGCCACGTGGAACCACCAGAAATTAAGGAGTTAAAGGCATGCAGATTCTGTGGCTTTAAACTCGAGTCTGTGGCCCACAATCTTAAAGAATGTACTGGTTGTCTCCAAGATTTAGAATTTAGGACGTTGTCATCTGCATTATGATAGGTGACAACACCTACCGAGTGGCCAGACCTGTGAAGTTCATACAGGGGCTTAGCTTGGTCAGTAAGATTGAGGGGGTGTGAGCTTTAGATTTTCCAACAATCACGCTGCCATATAATGTAAAAAAAAATACATTATACGGGGGCAGGGCACATGAGAGGGGCTTAAGGGGCCAGTAGAAAGGGAGAGGAATGCAGATTGGTAGGGTTACTAAGTGAGGGAAAACACAGTATTTTGTAAACTTACCAACATTTTTGAAGACTTTCAAAACAGAGAAAAACAGAGAGCGTGTGTGCGTTTTTGTCTGTGAGTATGTACAAATTCCTGGTGAAATCCTACAGACACCTCACCATACGTGACTGGAAGCACCTGTACCCAACTATTTACCAGAAAATAAATGTATTAGTGGAGGAGTAACACCCTCCTGAAACTACACCCCTGTGTGCACTTTTGGGGCTGTGAGTGTTTGGAGCTTTTCTTCCAGTTGTAGGGCATGCTAAATGACCTACTTTTAGGCTGTGGTAATTTTGGCACTAATTTATATTAATTTATGTATACATATGTGACTTATTCTTCGAAATTTACTGCATTTGAGTTTCCACATGAGTAAATACAGCATGCAGAGTTACAACATTTCCTAAAACATGAGGATGCGGTATTTCTCAACAGCAATTCTGAATCTGGGTCATTAGGTTTTTGTGACTATAGCTTAAATGATAGCCGTTGTTCTTTCAAAAGACCTAATTCGCCTATGCTCTCCTACTTGCAAGACCTAATTTTAAAAATCTAGTGTGAGAAGTTGGCCTGGTATATGCTGTCCACTAATTATAGTGGGCACCTTGCACCAGTCCAAATCGACTCTTATGGTAGATAGGTTTAAGACAACCTTTTAAAGAAAGCTATCCTAGTGGTAGCTGTGGAGAGCAGCCTTCAGGCTAAGTCTCGGAGGAATGTAAAGCAGCTTGTTTTACCATATAATCTCTTGAATCACCAAATGAAAAGACACCACACAGGTATATATATCAAATATATATGTATTTATTTCTAAATAACTCTCTACTAATCTCTTTATGAGATTAGAAGACAAACATATGCACAAATCAACGTTTCACAATAAGTTAAGCACAAAATATGGCTGGGGCCCTAGGGGCGTACCAGACCATATACTAAGTAAGAGACTTAGAAACAACGACTTGCAAGGAGACAAGGCCTAGGGCCTTCAGAAGTGCTGGGGCCTCACGAAACCACCCAAGGCAGGTAAGTAAAGGACCCACGGGGGACGCGTGCAGTGTGGATACACAGGCGCGAATCGCCGTTAACTTCAATGGGGCAAGTCGCGGTTGGAAATAAAGAGTTTTAGGATACTTCGGGAGAACCTACAAGCAAGTCACTTACAGGGTAAGTAGTTCTAGGGCCCACACCCACAGGAGCACCGTAGTGCTGGAGTTACCTCACCCAGGGAAGCCGGGTGCACAGGTGTCCTTTGGTGTCGGGTCGCGGCGTCGTTTTCAATGGCGAACAAAGAAGACTTGCTGCTTGCGGGAGCTGAAGAAGTGTCCGGTGGAATCCAAGCCTGGATTCTGAAGAAGGATGACCTGAAAGCAGAGGGGACAGTGTTCAAAGTCACTTGGCAGTGACCCGGGGCAAGGAAGATGGATGCCCACCGTCGTCGGTCGCTTCAGGTCGGTTGCAGGTGCCTTGACTCTTCAGCCACGTGGTCCAGGAGGCGTCGACGACGACCAGGAGCTGGATTCGGTGTGTCCCTCGACGTCTGCAGCTGACTGCGGTGTCGGCAACTCGATTGGAGCCAACAAGCCTTGGCAGCAGCAAGTCTCGGGGAGATGAAGAAAAGTCGATGGCGCAGACCAGCAAGGTCTGAGGGACTCACCCAGCGAGGGTAAGTCAGGGCAGGCCTGGAGCAACCAGGGGAGCCCTTTGGTTTCTTTAAGAAGCCTTTTGGGGACCCACAAGCCAGCGGGCAAGGGATCGCGAAGACACCTCGGGCGGAATCACTCAACAGGGGCCCACGGTCACTCGGGACGGTGTAGGCCTCTGATCTTCGGAGGGATTCCTGCTGGAGGTCAGGACCACACGTGGTCCAAAGCACAAGTTCGTAGAACGTTGTGAAGGGGTTGCACTCGACAATAGTGCACGGTACCCAGGGGTCGCGGTTCCTCGTCACTCGTGGGGTCCACTTGCCTCAGCTTCAGCTGGGGACTCACGATGGCCTGGGAGAGGTCAGGAAATCCACTTCTTGGGCTGCAGGGACTTCGGACTCCGGCGGGAGCGGCGTAGTTTGCGACCGTCGTTGTCGTTTTTGGTGCCTGCCAAGCAGGGAGTCACTCCTTGACTCCAAGGGAGATTCTTCTGTCTTCCAAAGGTAGTGGAACGTCGAAGGACCAGGATTCTTCTGTAGAGCGTCGTCCAGGGGTTATCTGCTTTGCAATGGCAAGGTTCCCCCTCTTATACTAAAAGAGGGGATGGACTAGCTCTATGACCCCACCTATGGGAGGGTCAAGGGAGGGGTGGCTACACCCACTTCCCTTTGTCCAGTTTCGCGCCAGAGCAGGGGCAGGTAGCCCCTGAGCTGGTTTGAACTGGCATATGCACAGAGGAGCCTTCTGCTCCCCCAGTGCAGGACTTCAAAGCACTCTAAGAGTGCACCCACCCAGCCCCAATACACTAAACCCTGTCTGGAAGGTGGTTACACCTCCCTGTGACAGGATGCCTATTGTTGGGCTTCCTCCACTGTGAGTTTCGGTCATCAGCAGGAGGGCAGCCCAGTGTCTGTGACTGGTGGCATCCATTTTGTGATGCCAGGGCTCTTTAGGATTCTACCGCGTTTCCACAGCAGGTACATGTCTTATCCCTCTAGAAGGGTGGAATGCTACCCCCGCCGCCAAGATTGGCGGGGGGTAGTATTCCAAGATGTTTGACACCAAACACGACATGTTTTGATGCAGCCATTCCAAAGTTAGCATTTACCGCGAGGATATAATGCACTTAAGAGTATATGGTTTAACCGCATCCACAAACAGCACCAGAGAATGGACTCTGAGAACTGTAGAGGGGCCCTGCTCATGCAGAGGCACCCCCTCACATAGAAGCCAAGCACCCTGCCCTCAGGATTGATAGGGCCTGCCTTAGGGGTGACTGATAGGTTTATATGTGTGTGCAGGAGAGATATAGGAAACCTATATCTCAGTGAGGGGTGCTAGCACCACCTCACCCAGGCTGCAGTAGCAGGCCTGTGGTGTCAGATTTAGACTGCTTCCCAGGGGTGGCATAACATATGCTGCAGCCCCTGGGAGGCCTGTGAAGTACCTATGCCCTTGGCACCTAAGGTACCATATACTAGGGACTCATAAGGCACCACAGTATCCAATCACTAGTGCACCTAGAGTGCACTCCATGTCGTTTAGAGAGAGCAGATAGACTGGGGCCCTGAATAGCAGGGTCCCAGTCCAACTAAGTCATAAACCAGCAAAACACCATAAAAAGTGGGGGCAACCATATAGTCAGATTCCACCTTCCTACATAACCCCCCCAAACGAAAGGAAATAAGGCTAACCTTGGCCAGTTGAGCCTTTATTGACTAAGTGGCCATATAAGGAAGCACCTGCACTAGCATGGTTGCCCCCTGTCTTATGGTCCACTAAGCAATCCCTCACCCTAAGGGTATGAGAGGGTCTCCACCATGGGGAATCACTACCTGTGGTGTGCTTTGGTAAAGTACCAGGCTGGTGAGGTGTCTGAGTAGGGAAGTGTGGCCCTAGGAATGTTGGCCTCAGCTTTCTCAGCTCACTGGTCACCATGTATGCCTGTCTTTCCATGACTGAGTGGTACTCTGCTCTAAGGGTCAACCTTTGACTGCCTACAGCCGGGGGTTGGGTCCCTTTGGGTGGAACACTGGAGGGACATGGCATGTTTGGAACCTTTTGGTCCCAGGTTTGCCCTTGCCTAACAGAGTCCTGCTGGGGGAGGTCCCTACATAAAGGTATGGGGGATCCCTCAGTGGGTTGAGGAATTTCTACCTGGCTAGGGCTACTAGCCTGGGTGCCCCTAATCTGCTGATGGGGGGTTCCTCTGGACAGGGGGCCCTGGGGGTCCACTGACCTCCCTGACCTCTGCAGCCCTGGGCTGACTGAGGCAGGGTAGAGAGGGGCAGGTTACCTGCTCCAGACTGGGTACCACCTTGTAAGGGTCCTCTGCCATCAGGGGGTGGCCAGGCCAGGCCTGACTACCTCTGTGGCAGTTCCTTCACTAGGGGTAGGGTCAGTTCCCTGAGGAGGCTGACCCTTACCTACTGTCTGGAGGGAAGAAGACTTTTCTTCAACCCTTGTGCTCTCTTTTGGGGGAGAGTGGGCCATTCTTTCAGGCTCCATCTCTCCAAATTCTTGGGCTGGGGCTGTGGCCATCACAGCCCCCCTAACCTTTGCAGGGACGCCCAACATCCTAAGATGGGTTTGGTGTTCAACTTCAGCCCAGGCTGAAATTTCCAAATCATTGCCCATCAGGCAATCTACAGGTAGGGTTGGGGACACTGCCACTCTTTTTGGGCCTGTGACCCCCTCCCAGCTGAGATTGACTATGGCCATGGGGTGATCTGTTCTGACACCATCAATGTTGGTCACCTGGTATTTAAACTCAGGTAAAAGCTGGTGAGGGGGACTAGTTTTCCTGCCACCATGGTGACACTAGCCCCTGTGTCCCTAAATGCCACAGCTTTCTGACCATTAATCATTGGCTCCAGTCTGTACCTGCCCAATGCTATGGGACCCACGGTAAAGGTGGCAAATCCTATACCACCATCAGAATCTGAGGAGTCTGTTGAGGGGGTCCTGTCTAAACTAGGGCCCACCTCTGTTCCTCTTGCAAAAGCACCTAACTTTTTGGGTGCACTACTCCCAACTGGAGGATTACTACTGGTAGTACCAGGAGGGGTGGTAGTAGTTGTTGGAGGAACATTTTCTTTATTGCCAATCCTGGGGCAACTGGGATCAGTTTTCCAGTGCCCAGGCTTTTTACAGACATGGCAATATGGTTTCTTTTCAGGAGAGGAAGGAGTTTGGGACCCACCCCCAGAAGAGGAATTTTGGGGCCCTGTAGTGGACTTATCCTTAGATTTATCCCCACCTTTCTCTTGGGACTTGGTAGAATCTTTCTTGTGGTCACCACCCTGATTCTTAGGCCTTACTCTGGTTCTGACCCATTTGTCTGCCTTCTTTCCCAATTCTTGGGGAGAGGTCAGATCAGAGTCCACCAGGTACTGGTGTAAAAGCTGGTTTTGACAATTATTAAGGATCTGTTCTCTCATCATTAGATTATAAAATCCTTTGAAATCAGTAACCCTACTGCCAACCAGCCAACCCTCCAGAGCCTTGGATGCACAATCTACAAAGTCTGTCCAGTCCTGAGTCTGTGCCTTCTGGGTATCTCTGAACTTCAACCTGTACTGCTCAGTGGTTAAGCCAAACCCATCTATCAGTGCACTCTTCAGGACTTCATAATCATCAGCATCCTCCTCTCTAACAGTGAGGAGCTTGTCTCTTCCTTTATCTGAAAAGGAGAGCCACAAGATTGCTGCCCACTGCTTTTGGGGGACCTGCTGTACTCTACAGGCCCTCTCCATAGCAGTTATCCACTTGTGGATATCATCCCCACTCTGGTAGGGAGGAACAACCTTGCTCAGGTTCCTATGGTCAGGGACATATTCTCTGCCTCTAGGGACACTGTTGCTGCCACCAGGGGGTTCTAAACCCTCCCTTCTGGAAGCTCTCTGGATCTCCAGGGCTTCTCTATCCAGTGCCAACTGCTTGGTTCTGAGGGCCACTTTGGCTTCCTCATACTGGAGCAGTTTGCACCTTCTCTCAGAGGAGGTCTCTCTTAAGTTAAAGTATGAGCTCCTCTCTTGGACAAATTCTCTGCCAGAGTGATAAGAGTGCTCAGATTCCCTGGAAGGGGATCTGTGCCTCTCATCCACTCTGCCAGTTCTCTTAGGGAGAACTCTGTCCTGTTCAGGCTCCTTGAAGCCTGGCCCTTCAACCACAGAGTCCTGGTCATTCGGATTATCCTCATCTGACCCAGATACTATGATTGACCCACCCACTGATTCAGACCCCTTAGCTCCTAGAGCCAATCTAAGGTCATCTGCTGTCAGCAGATCTATCAGGTGTAGTGTTGAGGGACTCTGTCCTGTCCTCAGGTGTCTGTCAACACACATGGCTCTCAAGTCAGAGAAAGCCATGTCCTTATACTGAGGCTGAGTGGATCCACTGGGTCCACCCTTTAAGGACATTCTAGTGTTGTGCAGTGTTGTACTACCTACACTAGTTTGTGGCCTACTGATCCTAGCTTGAGCTGTGGAAAGGGTGTGCTATCCCTTGGCACACAGCTCTAAGTTCAGTAGAACTTATTGATACTAAGCTTGACTTTATATGTACCTTGAGTACCTATAATGGTTTTCAGTTAGTAATTCAAATAGAGATTTTCTGGTAAAACAATGGCAAGCTGGAATCCCACACGCTGCCCACCAATGTGAGAAGTTGGCCTGGTATATGCTGTTCACTAATTAAAGTGGACACCTTGCACCAGGGCAAATCGACTCTTATGGTAGATAGGTTTAAGACAACCTTTTAAAGAAAGCTATCCTAGTGGTAGCTGTGGAGAGCAGCCTTCAGGCTAAGTCTCGGAGGAATGTAAAGCAGCTTGTTTTACCATATAATCTCTTGAATCACCAAATGAAAAGACACCACACAGGTATATATATCAAATATATATGTATTTATTTCTAAATAACTCTCTACTAATCTCTTTATGAGATTAGAAGACAAACATATGCACAAATCAACGTTTCACAATAAGTTAAGCACAAAAATATGGCTGGGGCCCTAGGGGCGTACCAGACCATATACTAAGTAAGAGACTTAGAAACAACGACTTGCAAGGAGACAAGGCCTAGGGCCTTCAGAAGTGCTGGGGCCTCACGAAACCACCCAAGGCAGGTAAGTAAAGGACCCACGGGGGACGCGTGCAGTGTGGATACACAGGCGCGAATCGCCGTTAACTTCAATGGGGCAAGTCGCGGTTGGAAATAAAGAGTTTTAGGATACTTCGGGAGAACCTACAAGCAAGTCACTTACAGGGTAAGTAGTTCTAGGGCCCACACCCACAGGAGCACCGTAGTGCTGGAGTTACCTCACCCAGGGAAGCCGGGTGCACAGGTGTCCTTTGGTGTCGGGTCGCGGCGTCGTTTTCAATGGCGAACAAAGAAGACTTGCTGCTTGCGGGAGCTGAAGAAGTGTCCGGTGGAATCCAAGCCTGGATTCTGAAGAAGGATGACCTGAAAGCAGAGGGGACAGTGTTCAAAGTCACTTGGCAGTGACCCGGGGCAAGGAAGATGGATGCCCACCGTCGTCGGTCGCTTCAGGTCGGTTGCAGGTGCCTTGACTCTTCAGCCATGTGGTCCAGGAGGCGTCGACGACGACCAGGAGCTGGATTCGGTGTGTCCCTCGACGTCTGCAGCTGACTGCGGTGTCGGCAACTCGATTGGAGCCAACAAGCCTTGGCAGCAGCAAGTCTCGGGGAGATGAAGAAAAGTCGATGGCGCAGACCAGCAAGGTCTGAGGGACTCACCCAGCGAAGGTAAGTCAGGGCAGGCCTGGAGCAACCAGGGGAGCCCTTTGGTTTCTTTAAGAAGCCTTTTGGGGACCCACAAGCCAGCGGGCAAGGGATCGCAAAGACACCTCGGGCGGAATCACTCAACAGGGGCCCACGGTCACTCGGGACGGTGTAGGCCTCTGATCTTCGGAGGGATTCCTGCTGGAGGTCAGGACCACACGTGGTCCAAAGCACAAGTTCGTAGAACGTTGTGAAGGGGTTGCACTCGACAATAGTGCACGGTACCCAGGGGTCGCGGTTCCTCGTCACTCGTGGAGTCCACTTGCCTCAGCTTCGCTGGGGACTCACGATGGCCTGGGAGAGGTCAGGAAATCCACTTCTTGGGCTGCAGGGACTTCGGACTCCGGCGGGAGCGGCGTAGTTTGCGACCGTCGTTGTCGTTTTTGGTGCCTGCCAAGCAGGGGAGTCACTCCTTGACTCCAAGGGAGATTCTTCTGTCTTCCAAAGGTAGTGGAACGTCGAAGGACCAGGATTCTTCTGTAGAGCGTCGTCCAGGGGTTATCTGCTTTGCAATGGCAAGGTTCCCCCTCTTATACTAAAAAGAGGGGATGGACTAGCTCTATGACCCCACCTATGGGAGGGTCAAGGGAGGGGTGGCTACACCCACTTCCCTTTGTCCAGTTTCGCGCCAGAGCAGGGGCAGGTAGCCCCTGAGCTGGTTTGAACTGGCATATGCACAGAGGAGCCTTCTGCTCCCCCAGTGCAGGACTTCAAAGCACTCTAAGAGTGCACCCACCCAGCCCCAATACACTAAACCCTGTCTGGAAGGTGGTTACACCTCCCTGTGACAGGATGCCTATTGTTGGGCTTCCTCCACTGTGAGTTTCGGTCATCAGCAGGAGGGCAGCCCAGTGTCTGTGACTGGTGGCATCCATTTTGTGATGCCAGGGCTCTTTAGGATTCTACCGCGTTTCCACAGCAGGTACATGTCTTATCCCTCTAGAAGGGTGGAATGCTACCCCCGCCGCCAAGATTGGCGGGGGGTAGTATTCCAAGATGTTTGACACCAAACACGACATGTTTTGATGCAGCCATTCCAAAGTTAGCATTTACCGCGAGGATATAATGCACTTAAGAGTATATGGTTTAACCGCATCCACAAACAGCACCAGAGAATGGACTCTGAGAACTGTAGAGGGGCCCTGCTCATGCAGAGGCACCCCCTCACATAGAAGCCAAGCACCCTGCCCTCAGGATTGATAGGGCCTGCCTTAGGGGTGACTGATAGGTTTATATGTGTGTGCAGGAGAGATATAGGAAACCTATATCTCAGTGAGGGGTGCTAGCACCACCTCACCCAGGCTGCAGTAGCAGGCCTGTGGTGTCAGATTTAGACTGCTTCCCAGGGGTGGCATAACATATGCTGCAGCCCCTGGGAGGCCTGTGAAGTACCTATGCCCTTGGCACCTAAGGTACCATATACTAGGGACTCATAAGGCACCACAGTATCCAATCACTAGTGCACCTAGAGTGCACTCCATGTCGTTTAGAGAGAGCAGATAGACTGGGGCCCTGAATAGCAGGGTCCCAGTCCAACTAAGTCATAAACCAGCAAAACACCATAAAAAAGTGGGGGCAACCATATAGTCAGATTCCACCTTCCTACATCTAGTATTATCTACCCATACCATCTTATGAAGCTATTAAAACATTTTACGTTTGTGTTTGCTTTTCCATTGTTTAACAGCTTTGGTATCTATGCATCTCAGGCTTCACAATAGCAGCAAAATAAGAGGCAGTCAGTCAGTCAAAATTCTTTATTTCGCAATATTTCAATCGCATATAAAGTGCATAAAATGTAAACATCATTAGATCATTAAGATGATAAAATATGACAACAAGATTCAAAACAATAATTTCCAAGACACAGTATAATACAAAATTACATTATAAACCTTTTACATCATACCATGCCTGTTTATGGTCTCCACATGCTCCCTGGAGCAGCTATCAAGTCCTCATTCCTGTGAGGTTTTTTGATGCTCAGTCAGAGTTTATGAGTGTTGTGTCCTACACAGCACAGAGCATTTTATTAGCCATTGTATTTCCATCCAGGGTGTACGCTGTATAGTTTATGTTTTGTTGGTATCCATCAAGAGGACTAACTGGGAGAGGAAATGTTTGTATCATAGAAGTGTTTTCCACCCCAGAGGTAGTGTTAGATATACTGGTTGAAGTCCTTTTTAAGTAATGTCTATGTTGTGTGTTTTGACCCTTGCTTAACAGATTGTGGGACCTTGTCAGGATGTAGAGTCAAGAAGTGACTGTGTGTGATATCTGTATCAAGCTATTGGGTAGGTAAGCTAGAACAAACTTCCCTTAATTGGGTGAAAAGTGCTGCTTTTTCCAGCTATTCTTCGATGGGAGTGAGCGGGAGAATACTCAGTCGTTTCTTTTAACCCAAGGATGGGGACACTTAAGACAAAATAGTTTGGTAGTAGCTTATCGTCCTTTGTAGTAACATAAGTGCAGCAAGTCATTTACGTTAGCCAGAGTGCTGCCAGAGAACCTGCTGGTTGTGGCTTCAGGCAATCAAACCCTGCAGTCAGATGTTCTGCTGACTCAATCTATCTATCCAGAAAGGAAGAGAATAATTACACTCTAGGGAGGTAGGTGAGGTGAGGTACTGAGAATCTCATAGGAATTAAAAGCTGGCCTTTTCCTGGGGCATGGTGCTCAGCCTAAAATGATATACGATAGAGGGAGGGATATGCAGATTCTTCTCTCAAGGTTTCTTTCATTTCTTCTTACAGTGTCTGTGTGTAGATCCACAGAGTTGTTGCTGTGTTTTCAAGGTCAGTAAAGGAACAGGTAGTATCTTAGTATAAATTTTCACAGAACAATGAACATATTGCGTGTGTCTGTTCCTGTCTAAGGGGTATATTCACAAGAACGTGTGATAACTACCGCAAGAGTAGCGTAACGCAACTTTCAATAACGCAGCCTATCACAGGAAAATAACCCCATGTCAACGTGGAATTCACAACAAGGCAGTACCATGCGATAGTTGGCTGACACCGCGTCCAATGCTCGCGATACAACCACCTCAACGGAGATAAAAACACAAACCACAACGCGAAAAAAGCTGCGATGGGCCAAAGCGCGATAAGAAAACAGTGACAACCAGCGCGGGGGCAGCAATACTCACGCGCAATGCTAGAAAAAGCACAAGAGCAGCATACGGAAAATGCCACAGAACAAAATACATCAACAGCCGAGTACCACGGATGCACCCTGGCCAACTGCAGAGGACAACATGCACACCACAGCATCCACGCACCGTGGAAGAACAGAACCTACAGGCACACCACATGAAAGAGACCAGTGGCAGACAAATCAGAGCCGCAGGAGCGACACACCCACCGTGCAGCATACGCACATAAGCAGAAGTGCACCCGGACAGTGACAACATCCCGGTACAAAGAGCAACACCTCCACAACTGAACACATGACATAGCTGGTTCGGAAAATGTGCACAACATGGCAAATCACATCTGAAACCCCAGGGACATGTAACATGACAATGTACAATTCCAACCTGTGACCTGCATATATGTTTTATTCACACATGCAGTGCAATTGGACATCTACTACTGTCCCATGAATGCCACGGACGGTCACAATGTGACGTGCTCATGAGAAGAAAGTGGCAATGATGGAGTCCCTACGGGCCATTCCTGCTGCAGCTGCAGTGGGATGTGGGCCACCTGCCCCATCACCACCATCATCGTCCGGTACCTCTGGAACTGGGATCCATGGGGCCCTGGTGCGGAACACAGATGTTGTGCAACACACAACATGCAACGATCATCTTGCACACGACGTCCGGGCTGTACAGGAGCTTCCCACCAGTGCCGTCCAGGCACCTGAAACGTGACTTCAACATGCCAAATGTGCATTCAACGATGCCCCTGGTGCGTATGTGGGCCGCATTGTACTGCCTCTGGGCGGGTGTGTTCGGGTCTCGGAGGGGGTGTCATCATCCAAGGGCAGAGTGCATATCCTTCATCACCTGTGACAGTGCAGGGAGAAAAGAGTCAATACTTGCTTCGGCAGGATGTGATGGCAGGCCCACCAATTCAGTGACGCCTGTGCTGGCTGTGGGGGGGGGGGTGAGTGTAAGCCAGCCCTCAGGGAGTAGCATGTGCTGGCAACTACACCAACAGTCATCAGGCCCACAGACATGCAATGTCTGAACAACAAGGGGGATGACTTGAGTCGCACAGGGCTAGTCGCCCCGGATGCACAGTGGCCGACACGGGCCCACCACCACGGGACGCTGACCTGCGGGAGACCGGGGTAGGGTCATGGGGGCAGAGCAGTGCCTCACATGTGTCATGGCCGCATTCTGCATCTCCACACGTTCAGCTGTTGTGTGGCTGTGGTGCCATGTGGAGTCTGTATTGGGTGCAGGGGTAGCCCAGGATGACCATGGAGTGGTGTAGTCGTGTCTGGTAGGGGGTCGTGTAGTTTAACATGTCGGATGTGGTTAGGTCATGTGTGCATCCCCACAGTTGTGCCTTGTGCGTTGGTGGCTGTGGGATGTGTGGTGTGTTGAGTTGGTACTTACCAACGAGCAGTCCCGTTCCATATGTGCCATCCTGGAAGTGCTGGTTGATGATGGACTGTCGGAAGATGAAGGAATCATGCACACTGCCTGGGTAGTTGGCGACGACATTGGTGAACATTCCCCGGTGGTCCACTATTGCCTGCACATTGATGGAATGCGTGTGCTTCCTGTTGCGGTAGTGGTGTGCAGTATCCGCAGGGGGCACAAGTGGGACATGTGTGCAGTCGATTGCCCCCAACACGGCCGGGAATCCGGCTATGGCGTAGAAGCCTTGCTTAGTCTCCAGCTGTTCCTGCGCAGTGTTGGGGAAGTGAAGGTACTGGGGTATGAAGCTGATGGTGGCATCCAGGACGGGTGTGATGAACTTTGATAGGGCTGGCTGTGAGACCCCTCCGACTCTGGCAGTTGTTGGTTGGAAGGTCCCAGAGGCCAACAGGTGCAGCACTGCCAGCAGCTTTGTCTGCGGAGGGATGTTTGTTCTCCGCTGTCTTGGGACCGTCAGCCTGTGGGCGATGTGGGTCAGGATGCGGAGGATGGTTGTCCTTTTGAGCCTGTAGTGGGCAATGACTTCCGCGGGCGTTAGGTCTTTGAGGGTGGTGCGTTTACGGTAGCTCCGCTGTCTTGCTCTACGCTGCCTCTGTGGTGGTCCGGGGGGAGCGGGTCCGGGTCCTGGGGGGTGGCGGTCCAGGGGGTGGTGGCGGGGGTGTTGTGGCCCTGTTGGGGCTCCGAGCTGCATGTAGAGTAGCTCCATGCCGTTGTTTGTTCTTCGGGTATGGCTGTGTGCGGGACTCCGTTGCCTACTGCAGGTAGACGTCCTTCTTTACACCTGCTTGAGGCAGGTGTTAAATACCTGCGGCTACTGCACCTCATCGCCTGTTTTGTGTTCTTATCGCCGATGTGGCTGGTCGTTGAGAATGTTGAGGTGTGATGTTGTCTCGACTTTTGGCACGGGAACGCCTACTCTGCATCTCATTAGCGATATTTGCGGGGGTCCTCTGTGGCGATGTTTTTTGCGGCTGCTATCGCGGGTAAACTGGTGCTGTGGGCTGTTAACACCGGCTTGTGAATGGGGGGGTAAATTTATCATGACTTTGGCTGCTATAAAGTGCCGTTAATTCGGCGATAGCTCCTTGTGAATATGCCCCTAAGGGTTCACTCTTATTGATATTATTCCTTCCCTTTAGTCTTCATTGATTGACTTAAATACCACCCATCTCAGATTATCATCATCATCCCAACTGTGTTTGATGTTAGGTCAGTCTTTTGGTTATTTTGGTTATTTTACTTATCAGTTGCTATATTTTAATTAGTTGGTACTCCTTTAATTAATTACTGCACAACACCAAACCACGTGCGTGCATAGAATGAGAGGGCGCTGACTTCCAAAATTGACTAGGATCATTACTAAAACTCTTTTTCCTTCCCTGTTTTTCTCTGGTTTTCTTTCCCCTTGTTTTTGTTTACTGATTTCTTCCTTTTTCTTCCCTTCTTCTTCTTTTCCCCTTTTTTCTTTCTTACAGGCATTTTTTTAAGTCTCAGGCATATACATTTAAAGTACTGATGATGATCTCCATACTAATAATTGGGATCGAAATGTCGTCAACATACAATACCATGACTATTGCAAATATTGTTGGTCTATAAGTTGATAGCATTGGTACTTGGAAAAATTGTGACAGAATCTGTTTAATATTGTTACAGTCACTGCAAAAATGTCTTAGTTGTAAAATAACTTTTCAGTTTCTTTTTTGTTTTCCACTTTTATTACGTTTTTGTGTGTTGTGTGATTGAATAAATACCTGCATTTTTCTAATTTAAAAGTTTTCTGACATAGGACTTATTTATTTTCTATGTTCATTGTTCTGTGCAAATTCATACTAAGGGGCCACCTGTTCCTTTACAAACATTCATACCCACGGTCCATTATATAACTTTGGGTTCCCTTGTCACATGTTTTCAAGGTCTGGCAAGCTCCCACCAGGTACAGTTGCCCAGATCTTCTGAGGGGGATCTTGGAAGGACAGGACTTTTCTCTGTAGCAGAGCTTCTGCATTCACACATGTCCGATCTCATCCTATAAGCCACATTGTTATGTTTTCCTCGTGTGGCAGTTCTCACTTATAGTAAGCCACTATGCATTGGTCTGTGGCACCATGGTGCAGCAACAAACCAACTGAGACTACTCATTCTCTTGTGACACTAGCCCAGAGGAAAAGCCCCTAGGCCCACTCAGAGGGGATTCACTATCTGCCCAGGCAAGATTATTGGAGGCTTAAAAACTCTAAGCTATTCTCTGTGTTTCGTGCAGTAACTGCAAGCTTGCAGGCCCAGCCAGTGTTTAGATAAGTTGTGGCCTTTGCTTAGTGTTGAGGAAGTCTTACGACTGCCTGTTTATGGCTCCTTTTGGAGTGTCTCTGGCCCACAACCATTCCCTGCAATGTGGTCACACACCTACAATACTATATCTTTGGCCCTCAGCCTTGCACTACTCTTTTTCGGGCAGACAACAGGAGGCTCTTCATTTCTACTTAAACTCTGCTAACAAACTTAGGGCAAGATGTACGAGCGTTTTTGCATGTGCAAACGGGTTTGCGAACCGGTTTTTGCATGCAAAAACAGCATGGGCCATGTACAAAGCCTATTTAGCGAGTCGCAATTTATTTGCAACTCGCTAAATAGATTTTGCGACTTGCTATTAGGAAGGGGCGTTCCCTTCCTAATAGCGAGCGCAAGCCCATGTATGAATGTTTTGCGACCGCAATTGCAAAAACTTGCAAATTACCACCCTCTTCAAGAGGGTGGTAAGTACCGCATAAAGGGAAGGGGTCCCCAGAGGACCCCTTCCCTTGCAAATGCAGGGGAAAATATTTTTAAGGACAGGCAGTGGTCCCAGGGACCACTACCTGCCTTAAAAAATGAAACGAAAACGTTTCATTTTTTCTTTTTTAAATGCATCCCGTTTTCATTTAAGGAAAACGGGCTGCAAAAAAAAAAAAAACTGCTTTATTTAAAAGCAGTCCCAGACATGGTGGTCTGCTGAGCCCAGCAGGCCACCATACCTGGGAGGGCCTGCCATTCCCAATGGGGTTGCAAATTGCGAGAGACTCATTAATATTCATGAGCCTCTCAATTTGCGACCCCATTGGGAATCGCACACAGTGTGATACACACTGTTGTACATCCAAAATAGCGCCTCGCAAATTGCGAGTCGCAAGAAACTCGCAATTTGCGAGGCAATATTTTGGCCGTCGTACATCTGGCCCTTAGACCCCTAGTAACTGTACAACAAAGTCAGGGCTACCTCGTGCCTTGGAGAACTTCCCATTTTCTGCCTGGGCCTAGACCTTTTTATTCATCAATGTGTCAGGAAATAGGGAAAGGAGGTGCGCTGCTGGGAAGGGAACCCAGTACTCTTGAGTGCCTTGTGAGCCCTGTGTAGTTGCATGATTCTGCCTTGTATTAACTCTTTACTCTTTGTGGGTAAAATAAATATTGTTTGATTTGTAGGCATGCACTTTGAAGGTAGCTTCTTACTTGGACATTTGTAGTGCCTGATTTTGAATGTTCTCCTTCAGGTTTCTGCTGATACCTTGGACACAGCTAGTCCATACCTCTATAGGAACACTTCCTTTGGTAGTGAGACTCACTTGCCTCAGACTCTAACAATAAGGTGGGGAACCCTATGCAAAGGCATGTGGAGGCACTACGTGTTATTTCCCCCATCCAAAATGTCTATCCCTCACTGGGCAACCATCTACCTGAGATGATGGTGTGGTGGAGGCTACTATGTTCTCAGAATGCATTGGAATGCAGTTAATAATTCCCCTTTTCTCATAAAGTGCTTCAAACTGTGCTTCTGGCTTTTCTAAGCACTGTAAATAAAAGGTACTCAAAATGATTTGTGGCCGACCGATAAGATCAGATACAATTGTAAACATCTTGTGTCTTTATCACCAATGCTTTGAGTCTGTTTGTGCCTATTAGTACATTGCATCCAATATTATCATGCTCACTGGAATTGTGAAAATCCTTGCTGCAATCTTTTTGGCATAGTTAGAATTTACTACAGAAACAAATTCGTTTCTAATTCAAACTGATCAAAAGTTACTAAAAAAGTGCCAAGTTACTAAAAACATACCAATCATGGTGTTGCGCACTGACAGAATCTTTGCAAAGGTAAACTCATCAGCTTTTAGTTGCTGGCTGCTGCAGACAGGTGTTAAATCGGTATTAACGATGTGAAATGTTTGCCCACACAGTATTGAGGTATGTTAAAATGACAAAATAGTGAACCTACTGCCACAGTATGTGCTGCTTTCTGACACATAATTTGTGTTTTCTTGCAAAGTAATTTAGTAAACCCTGCCTCATAATGTGTCCCTTCACCATTGCATTATTCTACTGGCCCTGAATAAGATACAGTAATTGTCTGTGTGTATGCATGCATGTATGTGTTATGTGTATAGAGAGAACCTAGCCCAAAGGCATTGGAGCGCTGCGGGTTTCTGGGAGCAGAAGGTTACAGTTATTGATTCATGATGTAGTGCTTTTTAAATAGTTGCGTCGTCATCTCTTTCCTAAATTGGAGCATTGCTGGGGGATCCGTATGCTTAGACGGAGGTTGATCTAGATGCAGGTTGCATAGACTGATTAGACCTCTTGTCTTTTTAGGTCTCACCTAGGCAGCGCCTGTGCTGTCTCTTCGAGACATGCTGTATTCAGGATAAGTGCAACAAGCATTGGCATAGCCAATAGGCAGGGCCGGACTGGGAACCGAAACCGGCCCTGGCAAACTGCTCGGCCTCCCCCCTGGGGAGGCTGAGGGGGTGCATCCGATCAGTTAGCAAGGGCCGGTTTCGGCCGATTTTTGTTTCTGAGGGCCGATATTTCAGGCCCCCGGTTACAAAAACGGCCCCCACCCTGGCGGCCCACCGGGGAAACGCCCAGTGCCCGCTACGGCCAGTCCGGCCCTGCCAATAGGTCTCGCCTTTGGGACCTTATAAGTGTTTTGCCAGAGCTATTGGCTTTGCCAATGTGTTTAGGCTATGTTGTAGAGCAGTGTGGCTGCTTGATTACATATCAAACTAGATCTGGCAGTTATTGTTTCTTATTGTGGTCTAGCTGCATGCAGTCCACAAATCTGCAGCCCCCAGTACCATACTGTGGAGAAATTCAGGGTGGAGTCTGTTGGCGAGCTTGTGACTATATTTATTGTGTTGTTTGCACTATTGCATAGTCATTCTTAAGTTTTGAAGGAATGTTAGGTATTTGGTTGCCTCCAAACTAAAACTGCAGTGTGGTGACCCCTGCACACTTGGCAGGGGTGGTTTGGCCCGAGGTGCGTCACTGATGTTATAAATAAAGGAGCATAGCGTTCCAGTTAAAAAACAAAATCTCTAATCTCAGAGTTAATGACATGCGGGGGACTGAAACCGAGTCAAAATTACAGTTTCCATTCCGATATTATTACGTATTCTAAATGGTTTTATATTAAAATCTACTGTGCAATTTTGCACCAAAACCCCAGGAGAATGATAAGAGGAACAGACACGAATCTCACGCACAGCTTGGTATAACTATATTGAGTAATTATTGCTCTAACTGGCATTCTGAAATATTTTTATGCACCAGAACGTGCCATACACTTCCATTACCCATCACTCTGCCCTGGCCTGAGCTAGCTGCTCAAAATCTGACAAAAACCTATATAGGCGTTTTGGCAACATTTCCTGTAGACTGGTCGAACGTGGACATATGAGCGATCAATTAACGCTTTGCCTGTATAATGCCATTTCAGAATCAAGTACATCGGATCAAACCCTCATCTGTGTTACTGCGTGCATTCGCGCATAAAATGCAAGCATCAAACACGTTGAATAACGCACCTCTCCTGCACGACGAGCCCTGAACTTAAAAGTTTGGATCCCTCAAAGGCGGATGAGAACAGGTTTGCTGCAGACATTGCTGCTGCCCGCCTCCGGTAACGAGCACACAGGAACTGTAGCCCATAACAACTATTCAGCAGGGGGTAAAAGCCACTGCGCCTGCGCGCTGAGCCTTGTCGTCGCCTTGTGACCTGCCATAACACAAATAATAAAAGGCTCTCCGAATTCTGAAAGAATAATGGATGTTGCTCCGCAGCCTCCACAGAGGCTCCAAAGTTCCGCGTACTGGAACCCTCCGGGCGTTCTGTCCTGCGTGATGTCATAGTCCGCGCCACCTCCCCGCACGAACATGGTGCCCAGCACTTTGTAGAAACGGGGCAAGGCAAAAGTGCTTTCTTCCCCCCTCTCCTCCGCGTAACTTTAAACAGACTGGATTTTGCCAAAAAACAAAACAGTATTAAAACAACCCCATTAAAAAATGCAGGACACACGGCCGAATATAATTGAAGCTCTCACCAATTGGTATTAGACTAAATATTTCTGACCAATCACTGGTATCAATCAAGATATGCAGGAAGCAAGGAGTTTAGACTCAGTAGATTGACTGGTATTGCAAGTGGGTGAGGATAACATGGTAAAGAAAGCCTTCACTGAGCAACATATGAACCCGGTCAGCCGTAGCTTCTGTCTTGACCCACAACTAGTTTCTGACATCGAACACTATGCACCACAGCTTGTAACTAGGGAAAACAACATCCACATAATAGGACAAGGTAATTTTAGTTCTGCATCATATGATACGCAGACTAACCACACATCCCAGAGCCCAAACGGGATCAAGATAATCTCCTGGAATATAGCTGGCCTCAAGCAAAAAATCAAAGAACCGGATTGGCAGAGCTACGTTGAGGACTTTGACCTCTGCTTATTCCAGGAGACGTGGGCTAGGGAATCGTATCATAAACTAGGATATAGAACTTTTAGCATTGAGGCACTGCAAGTAAAAAAAGGGAGGGCATCGGGAGGTTTGATAATATGGGTAAAACCTAGTTTAAATGCTACCATAAAAATTTTACCCACAGATTCGCAGGATATTTTAGGCCTGAAACTCAAGTTTGCTAATGCTACTCAACTGTATCTTTTTAATATATATGTTAGACCGAGGGAATGTTCTAAAGAATCGCCGTTATTGGAACACTTTAAGGAGGTCTTAGAGTCTATTGACACAAAAGATGCCACCATCATAGGGGGCGACTTTAATTGTTGCTATGAACCTATGGTAGGACTTGATATAGTCACTGAAGAGGAAGACCAAATAAGAGGGATTCCACTCCTACAAACAAAAAGCACAGCAAGGTGCACTATCTCTGCCATTCAAATGCTTCATTTCACTGTTGAGAAATGTCTTAGAGCATGCAATGGTCGTTTTATTTCAGACCTTGAATGTGCAAACATTTTCTCAAGGGAAAACTCTAGTTCAAGAATAGATTATATACTTATTTCTACTTCCCATTGGGCATATGTACATGATTTTAAAGTAGATATAAGAGCAGAGAGCGATCATTTTCCGCTATGTCTTATCCTTGATGGGACTTACTTTCCAACCCATGTATTATTAGAATCCCACCCAAGAACTGAAATAAGACAGCCCCTGATATCCAACAATAGAAGGTCCGTTAGATGGCCTGCTGTTTTAGACCGTGTGGAACCCCTAACCTGTATCTATAACGCTTTCTGTGATATTGTAGGACCTTACCTGGAACAAGATCGGGAAATTAACAAGATAACAGTTATTCACCAAAAACTGGTAGAGGAATTACAAGCTCACTTAACCAAACCACTGATAAAAAAGGATGCATTAAACATAAAGGCACAATCATCCAGTACATGGTATAATGGGGATTGTAGGCTGGCCAAATCACGGCTTATTAATGCCATCAAAAATAAAAATCCAGATTAAATTACAAGCAAATTCAAAAGATAGCCCAAAGGAAGTGGGAAGATAGTACCTGGGAAGAGCTTATCGTCGCGGCAAAGAAGGGGGATCAAGCCATATTTTGGAAGTTAATGACGCATGGAACCAAGCATGACATGATGGCTTCTGATCATTATCTAGATCCCATCACTTGGCAGAGTCATTTTACAAAATTATACCATAGTGCTGCTAATTTGGATTCAGCCAGTCATTCTGAAAATAATTCTTGGGGACTTCTGACTACAAGTCACACGTCCGTCTTAAAGTTCAGTATGGAGGACACAGCACTTGCTGTAGCAGCGATTAAGTCATCAAAAGCACCAGGCCCCGATAAAATACCGGGGGACCTATTCAAACATAGCGAGGAAGTCTGGGTGCCTTACATAAATGAACTAACAAATGCAATAGCCAGGGGACAGCCGGTGCCACCATCCTGGAAGGGAGCGGAGATAGTTCCCATTTATAAAAAGGGCAGTAGGGAAGAGCCGGCTAATTATAGGCCTATAAGGCTAATAGATGTCCTACAGAAGGTCTATTCTAAACAAATCCTAACTAGGCTTACTGACTGGATAGTTGCAGAGAATATATTGTCACCATGCCAGGCTGGATTTAGGCAGAAAATTAGCACAATAGACCAAGTGTTCAGACTCTTTATTTTAGGCTGGAAATACACTAGATTACGATCTAGCCACTTATATGTCGCCTTTATTGATTTAGAGGCGGCATTCGATTCCATTCCAAGGGTTCAGTTGTGGGAAAATTTAGGCCAGCAAGGCGTACCTGAGGAGATTTTAACCCAAATCATTAGGTTACATCAAGATAATTATGCTAAGGTACGTTGGGGCAAAAATGGCGAGCTTACTGAGGAAATTCCAATTAGGTGGGGAGTGCGCCAGGGCTGTGTCCTGGCGCCAACTCTGTTCCTCCTATACGTAAATGATCTGGTTGAACACCTCCAAAATTGTGCACATGATTCACCAAAACTAGGGGGCAATTACATCTGTGCCTTAACATTTGCAAATGATACTATTCTGTTGTCCCAAACACCTAAAGGTTTACAGAATCTACTCCACAGTCTTAATAACTACTGTAAAGGAAAAGGCCTAGAGGTGAACCCAACAAAAACAAAATATATGACAATAAGGCCGCATAGAAGCTTTAAGAATAAAATAAATTTTGAATGGCACAGAATTGGAACGGGTAACACATTTTGTATATTTAGGGGTTACCCTTGATTCTAGACTCTCTTGGTCCACACAGATGGAGAAGTCAAAGGCTATATTGATGCAAAATTCTATCCCCATTGTCAAAAAAATGGCTGCAACATCCTCAAAGGCCATTACGCCAGCATTGGCAGTGTATAAGGCAAGGGCACAAACCGCCGCCCTGTATGGTGCAGAGATTTGGGGAAGTGGCAATCTTAAACCCTTAGCCACTACTGAAAACAAAATTCTGAGAATGTTTGTTGCCCTTCCCCAACATACCCCATTGATTCCTTTGACATACGATTTGGGTATTAAACGCCTGGAGCCTCTTGCAATCTGGAGAACCCTGTCCTTTTGGATTAGAACTTGGACAACCCCAGAGTTAGTAGTGTATAGAGAGTCACTTACTGAACTACAAGCACTTGACACTCAAGTTACCTTTCGCTGGTTAAAACATATTCGAGGTTGGCTTTCTGATCTAGGTTTGATCAGGTACTGGTTGAATCCTGGTCTGCTGACCCCTGGTTCAAAAAGCGAGATTAAGTCTTTATATTGGGACTTTATTAGAGATAAGGAAATTACAAGTGGAACGCAGGGCAGGCTTACTGTGCAATTTCTCCAGTATAAAATGACCCCCAGCTTCGAGTCATTTCTTGATGAGATAGAACCGTAACAGGCAAAGAGTTTATATCTGAAATTCAGATATGGAATATTGCAAATAAATACTTTTGTTGCTAAATGGTCTACTACACAGCCTGAAGAGGGGAGTCACATTGCACTTTGTGCCAGATGGGGGTTGCTGAAGACATTTCACATGTTTTGTTCTTCTGTTCAGCATATAAAATCGCTAGAAGAAAGTGGATAAAACCGATAGGAAGGTGCCTTAGTGTGAGGAGAATGGATGACATGTTGAGAATATTAAGAACAGATAACTCCCGCCTAATAGTATTTGGAGTGAGCAGCTTCCTATTAGCTATCAATTTTACCAGGAAAAGAGAGGACACCGATTGTAGATTTGTATATAGGCTGCTATTGAGAAAAACTTAACTTGCAGCAATGGCATAGGCCTTGGCAAGAGAAGTAATGTTTGCATATTAATATAAATGAATATAATAGCTGTGTAGTAGCTTGCAAACTTCATCTCTGAAAATCATTGATTCGATAGGATCCAAGGTGACGATGTAATTATTTTAGATGGTCAATACGTGTGGGGAAGAACGCTTGCCAAGATTATATGCCCACGAAAGCGAAACTGCTCCTTTCCTGTGTAAACATTGAAGTATTTTTTAACTGACTTGAGTCTTTTAAAACTTATGGTTTTAACAGCAGTTGATGACTTTATGAATTGACAGATCTAGTTGAATATAAGTTTTTATCAATTCTTCTGATGAATGTTTTAATTTTATTTTGGAATATCATAACAATGGCGATTTTGCACATCGGATCACATATGCACTTTCCTAGAATTCCATATTGATTTAGAATAAATTTGCATATTGTTGCCCTCGTATTCCTATATAGGCATTTTTAGAAGAACAATTTAGTAGGGCAATACTTAGACTGTCAAGATCAAATTGTGGAATTTTCCCTAATATAAATTGATGTATACAGATGTGATCAAGTGACCAAAGGAAGATTGTATTCTATGGAATTGCTTTTCTGTGTATTGAATTTTATTGTGTTTTTTACTTTAATGGTCTCAAAGGCCGAAAATAAAGTATATTGAAACTAAATTGAAGCTCTCTGAATATGGAGGCACAGAGAGGATCTGCAAGAAGATTGGTGAGTAGATCTTTTATGTTTTACGTTTTAAGGAGCTGGGGTTTTGGTTCTGGAGTGGGCACTCTTTGTTGATTGCTCGTGGTGTGGGAGGGGAAGCATGCGTTAGAAGGGGTTGCAATGGAAATGCGTGTGGACGTCTGCATATGGCATCTGCAGCTTGCACTGTGTTCCAATGAGACCCTTTTCTTATGTACAACAGCATGTTGTGTACTTAGTAGGGCAAACTAGTGTATTTTGTGTATGCCGGGGGCACGTTGCGGTGTTTGTGGATTAATGGGCGACTGGCTGCAGGTTGTTTATTTACATTGTGTGGAGCACGTTTGCCTGTTTTGATAGCTGTACCTTGCGGTGTGTTGCGGAGCACGCTGCTGTTTTTTTCTGCATCGCGTAGGAACCGGTTGAAAAATACCTATGTGCGTTGTGTGGGGTCTTTTGCGTGTTGTTCTGTGCATTTTGGGTAAGGCGCTGCAATGTATTTTGTACCTTGTGATGTGGGCAGTGCAGTGTATTTTGTGCCTTGTGAGGCAGGCGGCTGCAGCGTATTTGTGTGCTGGGCCACCCCGGTCCTTGCTGGGACTCCAGCTGGCAGCTGGGCGTGTTGCTGGGGACCTGTTTATGAGTGTGAATGTGCAGCCTGGGCAGTCTGCCTGAAGAGCAGCTGGGGGTGGGAGCCGAGGAGGGACTCCAAGAGCCACTTGAAAGCTCTTGGCTGGGAGGAGGGGGCGGTGTGTGTTAGCAGAGGCCTCGCTAGCACTGCCTCGGCCGCCACTGTCAAAACTAACCCTGGGCGTAGTTCTCGTAGTCGCGCTACGCGAAGCTACGCACAGACGTTAAAGCGCTACGCGAGCTACGCGTAGCTACGCGAGCGTGCGTAGTTGCTTGTCACGCCCGTTCGCGATGCGTTTTTCTTCTTCGGGAACGCGTTGTGCGTGTTCGGGACGCTGTTTGCGTGCTCGGGGGATAGTATCTCGCGAACTTGCCCATGCGGTCGCCTATGGGCGCGGCCATCTTGTTTTTCACTTGTCCCGCCCGTTCGCAGTGCCTTATTTCCTGTTCCGGGTCGCGTATATCATGCTCGCGATGCGCATTTCATGTTCGGGAACGCGTTGTACGTGTTCGCGATGCTTTTTGCGTGCTCGGGGAGAAATATCGCGCGAACTTACCCACGCGGTCGCGATGGGCGCGGCCATCTTGTTTTTCACTCTATGCTATGGTTCTGGGCCTGCTTTTCTATCCTCCCTCAATCTTTGTAATCCTTAGTTTTTACACTGTTTTTCAATTTTTTTTATTTATTATCTATCTCTCTCTGTGCCTAAGTCTATATTTTGCATTTATTTCTACTTTTTACTGTGTTTTTTTACTTTTCTACTGTTTTATATTACTTCCTTCTTTAAGCTCCTACTTCTTCCCCTAACTTTATTTTTCCTTCTAACTTTTCTTTTCCGCCTCCTCCCACACATCCCAGAACCATGGCGAAGGGTAGCAGCACTACCGGCTCCAAGGGCAAGGCGCGTGCGCCCAAGAGCCGCCTGCCTTGCGGCACACTGCGCCCTGCAGGGGTGCAAGCCTGGCAGCTTTTTAGCGAGGCGGAGGTGGCCGCCCTTGTTTTTTTGTGCAGCGCCACCTCCCCTTGACCTTGGCAGCAGGCGGCAGGCCAGGCTCCGGGTACCCTACCCAGGAGCGTCACCGCCGGTGGGCGAAGGTGCGCCGGGCAGTGTTTTGCTGCTCAGGGGTCCGGCGCACCCATAACCAGCTGGCCCACTGGTGGTCAGACATCCTGGACCGGGAGCAGGACCTGTAGGACCTGCTAGGTGTCGAGGTCGTGGGGCTTGGTGAGTAGCTAATATATATAGTAGTATAAGTATTGTGTATAATTTTTTTACGAATAACAAGAATACTGCTGCTTACATTGCAGGTAAATTACGTTTCAAAATCTTCTGTGATTGTAGGACACAGGTGCTCGGCGCTACTCTTACTTGTTTGCAACTTTGCGCTCACTCGGCTGATTATTATGTAAGAGTTTACTTTAGAGAACTTAAGTTAGGTAATGCTATAGCTAGAGAAACTCTAGTCCTTCCTTTGTCCTCCTGTCAAATAGTGGTGGATGGATTGATACTAGGTTTAGTTAGTATTAGTTGATAATTTTTTAGCGGTCTGCCTGACGCATCCTCTGTCACTGAGTGCTGCTTACCCCAGTCCTTAGTAGAACCTTTTGTAGTTTGTTTAGTGAGTGGTAGGCTTAGCAGTGTCAGTCAGTTGCAGAACATCAGACGCAACCTACCAACAATTTGGTGTATGCACAAATTTATGCATGTGTCCTCCATCTCATCTATGCATTTTTGAGGGCTAAAAAAAATGGAAATGCAGACTTAGTGAACAATTGGCCCGTCTGGAATAGGTGGGCTAGGTCAGGTGGTACTTAGGCTTAGTTAGTGTTCTGGATTCGAATCAATCAGAATGGAACACTGGATTAGTGTTCTCAAATAAGTAGACGGTCCGTGAATCCCGCAAGCCAATAGTCGATCGGATTAGATAGGTCCATTTTATTGCAATTATTGTTTCCTAAAACGTTTTTGAGCGTTTTTAAATAATTTATTTGTTTCACAGCAATCATTAATGTTTGTCTCTTTCTTTATTATATCTTACATGATCACTGATCTGCAGCACCCAGGGGCAAGAAGACGGGGTCCGAGTCGGCGGGACAACCAGAGGACCGCTCCTCTACCGAGGGCCCTGCTGCTGGCCCCAGTAAGTCCTCCAGTGGTTAATATTAACAATTATATTTCCCTAACTTTTACTGCACCTTATTTTTTCCGAACTATTAATTCTGGTTCCACTTCCTAATTTTATTTTTACAAAAGCTTCTTTGATCTTGACTTGACTATCTGTTTCTAAATTCTGGTTATCCCTGCCTCTAAGTTCTAACTGCCTCTGCTATGACTCTCTGTACTACTACTATTAGTCTGTCTATAGCTAAGCTTGCCCAGTTTGCCACTCTTTATTTTACGGTTTTGAATAAAACTCAGATTGACCAATAGCTCTAGCCACTGAGTCCAGTCCTTTGGGTTGTCCTCTTCTAGTCTTCTTAATCTTGAGGCTTTGACAATTACCACCAACAAAATGCCCAACCAGATATTTGACTATTTTTGATAGGATATAGTACATACTACTACTGTTGTGGGGATTCTGCACAGCCACATACAGAACTATGCACAAGAAAATAGGATGTTGGTGATGGGAGATTGGACCTTCCTCACACCTCAGTCAGAAGTGAACCCACAATCCCCTGACCGACTAGCTATAGTGTCTCATTAGGTCCCCGAACCCCCACCCGAAGATACCCAATGATTACACAACCCAGAACATAACACCCATTCGCTCACTCACTCACTCGTGTAAGTCCACCACCACACCAAATACCACAGAGTCTATGTGTAAGTTCAAAAGGTTTATTTTCAACTAACAAGCTCTGTATGTTGATCTATAAAATTCAGTGTACTACAGCCAGCTCCAACAGCAAAATGCATAAGATTAAAACAATAAACATTGCTACAAGTGCATGATAGAAGACAAAAGATCTGTGCGAATTCTGGGAGACCCCTCACCGTAGAATGTAGAAGTACTGGTTACATGCATCATTCATAAGCTCTGCAAATCTCTGGTTCGTAGAAGGGAATCTTCTGCCTGTTATGAGAAAAATGGTGCGCGTTAGATAGTATAATGCAAGCATTTCTCAGTCATGCCAAAAAGTGTAACATGTTACTTATGGCTAAGCAATACGGACTAACCGAACTCCATAACAAAGTGGCTTGTTTTTCGACCTCTTGTACGCAACGCTCAGACAGTAGCTGTATGAGCTCATGTGGGCTCAAAAAGGCGTCTTACTGCACAACAAGCTGCGAGGTAACATGCGCAAAAGACATGAAGTGAAAAATGGTTGCATGGCTCAGGCTAACTTTGCAAAGAGTAGAGTAGACTATAATAATGACCCTAGGGACCATAACACTACTAGTGTCTACTGACTCTACTCTAGTACCCGATTTGGACTAGTGATGTATGTTGTATATGTATGTATTAACTTTTTTTCAATCTTGCTAGTGAAAACGAATAAATAGGGGGAGGTGCACAGACATCTAAAAATGTGTCATGTTTTTCTAGGCGTACTACCGACCACCAGTGCCGGCGGGGCCAGCGGCGATGGCGATGCGGCCATTCCGGAGGGGGCAGGAGATGCGGCACCTGCAGGAGCTACAGGGGGTGAGCCAGCAGCAGTGGCGGGCGGTGGTAAGTTATATTCATTACTTATTGACATTGCACTAGCTGGAAGGGTGTTCACTTCACTCACTGTACTGTTGAGACGTATTAAGTATGAAGTTGTAGTGAACATTATACAACGGTTGAAGAAGACACCCTTTACTTAGCATTAGCAATGCATTAGCAATAGCATTAGCAGCGTGAGTTGAGTAACCAATGGCCTCTTCTATCTGACTCCAACTCAGCTGTGAAAGTTTTATGGAGAAGACTAAAAGTCAGATCAGATGACCTTGATGGATGTGTTGAACAAAAAGGGAAAGAAGGGTGGAAGGAGGAAGGACGGGCGAGATGTAATATGACTGGCAGAGAAGGATACGTTGGAAGCATGCATAGGTGGCTGATAGGAATCAGATGCATGTGTTGTTGAAGGATGGGTGGAAGGTGAAAGAAGAATGGATGCCTGCCTGGGTGGGCGACACAGTATGGGTGGATACTGGGGATAGCAAGAATCATCAGCGGTGTTTGGGTGAAACTCAAAGCCAAGGCAAGCAAGGAAGGAGTGGACGCATGGGTGGTTGTTGGTGAAACAAACTAAGGTTTGTGGAGAGATTAAGAAGAATGATAGACATTTACTTAGAATGGATGGATGCCTGTATGTATTCATCATAGACAGCATAGGTGGAGACTCTCAAGGGATGCAGAGTCTTAGTTTGAAGGGAATGTAAAAGAAACCGCGCCAGAGTAGCAAAGCCGAGGGGAATACAAGTTGTATTTTCAGAATACAGTTGACTCACAGTAGTTTGCAACCACATCATATAAGCGCCTTCCTCCGACTCCGAGGACCACTCCATACCTATGTTAATTTATTTTCGAATGTGTCAGCCAGCCTGCAAAGGGTGGCCTATCTGTTGGTTACACAGTCAATCAAAACAAAGTACCTTATGCAGTAGCGGTCGGTGGTGGGAGTGCTGCCGGGCGGTGATGTGGGGAGGGGGAGGGGCAGGGTGGGGGTAGTAAACAATGGATTACGGCCAAATACAGGTAACTAAACATAAAAATAAATGAAGCGAATTTCATTGTGCGCACTGCACCGCCAAATGCGATGCAGTGCGCGCAATGCAAATTAGTTTTATTTATTTATATGTTTACTTACCTGTAATTGGCCGTAATCCATAGTTTACTACCCCCACCCTGTCCCTCCCCACGTCACCGCCCCGCAGCACTCCCACCACCGACCGCTACTGACCTTATGTCGTCGTCCCATATATAAGCAATGATCATTGGATCAGATATATAATCTGTCTTTTTGTAGTAGCCAGGGCACTGTGAAAGTGAAATTGAGCAATTGCCCTTCATGTAACAGAGAGAGTATGGCCAGTGCCACCCGTAATAGAAAGATACGAGCTTCCCCACCTGCAGACAGTAGTAAATAAAACTAACGTGAGTCTGCGTCATGACTCGTATGTTTGTCTTGGGTGCAAGCTTAGCTGACTGAGCTGGCATGCCGGCTACAACCAGGTTATGTAATTTTGCTAAACTAGAGATAAGAAGAAGACTGGTGTACTGTGTACTGGAGTCCATAGTGCTAGTATAATGCCTGAAACTTCCACAAATGTTAGAGGCCGAGGAAGTGGGAGGATAGATTATTACCACAAATGTTATGTACTGTGCTTCTTGCTAGTGCTACTGTGCCACTATGTGTTGAATTAATTTTGTGTTACTGTTTTGCTAAGAGTATTGGTTACAACAATATTCTTTTTCTTTCTTGATATAGATCCTCCTTCCCAAGAAAAACCATCACGGAAGGAGTTGGCAGCCAGGGCCCGGCGCCGGAAACTGGAGGCCATCTGCGAAGAGTACCGGCGGCTGGTGGCTCAGGCGGAGGAGGAGGAGGAGGCGGCAGCAGCTGCAGCCTCCTCCGATGCCCCGGGCCCCAGCCAGGCCCCACCTCCAGTGGTATGGCGCCGCGGTCAGGCAGCCGCCCGCCGCCGCAATTCATTAACAGCCAGCACTGCTGCCCCCCACCCTGGATGCCACTGCAGGGCATTTCGCCGCCAGATGCTCCTCCGGATTTCACGCCTAGAGGAGCAACTAGAGGAGCGGGTCAAGATCCTGGTGGACAAACACCTGAAAGACCGCCGAATATAAGAACTATAGGACCCCGTTGGATTGCCCCTTTTTATTCCTTTTGTTGGTGGGTGGGAATTGGGCGTTGGGGTTTATGGACATTGTTTGGACTTTTTCGTTTTGGACATTGGTTGGGGTTAGGGAGAGGGTGGGTCAGGTGTGGGATAGTTTATTTTTGTTAGGGTAATAAATTATATTTATACTTAAACATACGATGTTAATGTTTTGTGGGGGGGTTACTGTTTTACGAATTTACGTCACATGGTTTCCTTGCTGCTGCAGGACCGCAGCCAGTGTTTGATTTAAATAATCTGCCGATTATGTAACACAAACAGATAGATGCGGTACCCCTCACTGAGTTATTTGTCCTACTAGTACTGTCAGTCTCTCCTCCTAGTCCATTATACCTCCCACCAAACTTATCTTACCTGTGATTGATGATGATTAAGTTCGGCACAGCGATCGCTGCATGGTTTCCCAAGAGAATGGAGAAGATGCCATGGTTGTGGTGGTAGTAGTAGACACTGGCAGTAGCATTTGCAAAAAAATAAAAAGAGACAGTCACTTGCCTGAGAGCGACTGTGGGAGGAGTAGTAGAACGAAGTAAAGTACAGTACAGAAGAAGACTGCCAAACAAACAATATTGCAACTGCTAAAGTAAAATAAAACATAATGGTGGCGGGGACAGCCTAGTACAAGAAGTTACAAACTGTAGTTGTGTCGAGTGAGTCACTTAACTTAACACAATTGTAATTCGTAACCTTTACTGCTGTGTGGTAGGATGTTGATGATGAATCCAATCAATGCCGGCAATTAATTATGATGTATTAGGTCCCTTTGGGAAAAAAATTGGCTTGCACATAGACTGAGCATGGGTGGGCAAGCAGAAGAAGATCCTCGCCCTGCCTTGAAATTGAATTAGTGTTGCTTTCACCACATCTGCCCCAGCAAGCGTGTGATCAATTGGTGTACATTTAATGTAGTCACATCACATCTCAATATAAATCACAGCCCGGGGGAAGAGGGTTAGGGTTTGATGAATGGATGGGAATGGGGGTTTGGGGAAAGGTTTGACAAAGAAAAACAGTAGGCATGGACACAACAAAAGCAAAGCACAATCTTGGCAGACGACCATGATCTTATCCAATAAATCTATAAAGGGAGAAAAAGGAAATGCATGCATGATGATGACGATAACTTGATGGTTAATGAGTAGTACTTACTAACTACTACTAGACAATTAGACAGTACAGGGCAGCAGTATATTCTATGCAATTTGCCTTGCCTGTAAGCCCTCAGAGAGACCCAAATTACATGTTGTACCGGGCTTACTTTTAAAGATAGCAAAGAAAATTAAAAAATAGTTGTAGGGATCAATTAGCAAACAAACAACAACACAACACACAGTCATAATGATTGAAGAGAAAAAGGAATCAAATTAATTAAAAGACGAATGATGAATGATACTAAAGTTACTGTATTATCCTGGTCAAATTGTGGAGTTGAATCTCGTCATTCCTCTTGGTCCTATCTTCCATGGACGCTCCGCACATCAATCTTGGGTGCCACTGACTGCCTGATGCGGATTGGTAAGGTAAGTGTGAGTTGTTTCTCCCAGTATAGCACAGGGTAAAGGCCGGCCTGTAAGTGTAGATGGAAAAACAAAGGGGTATTGAAAAATCAATGAATAAAAAAAAGCATCAATTACGGTGGAGTCCAAGAAGAGAAGAGAGAACACTTTCAGACTGAGGCGGCTTGGATACATCGTGTCTATTCTGTTTACAGCATTAAGCTACAACAACAACAGGACAGAACATTCCCACAGCACCAGCCCGTGACCCAACCTCCATTTACCTTAAATTTTGACAGAGCCAGACAAAAGGCATATACAGCAACCTAGCATTTTCAAAATTAAGTGACTAAATCAATGCGCCGCTGTCAGTCATATGACTACACTCGACTCCACCACTACATGGACATGTAGGTCTGCTGTGTTTACTTTCTTGTTGAATTGTTGTGTTTACCTTTTATGCCACTTCATGAAACGCAGTTATTCCATCAATCATCTCTGATCCAACTGACTGACTGCGTGCAAAGGTAGTATGGTCATCATCATGGTGTGGTACGTGTTGTCCAACTCCAACTCAGTCTGTAGTGACTAGTCTCCGATTAAGTCCATATTACATATTAAAAAATTGCAACGGATATTGGCCTGCACCTGCAGTAGTAGGAGTACAATTTGGTTATTAAACAACAAGAAGGGAAACATTGACTGTCACTTGAGTCACTTTCACTTTGTAGACTAACTAGTAGAGTTCGACTTCATGCACAACATCAACACAACAAACAACAGCAATCGCTCAGTCAGCAAGCATCCAATGCATGCCATCATTACCTGTCTTGCTCTTCTCTTTGGCTGTCAGATCATCAGATGCCTAGTTCTGACAGGTGTGTGTTTTTTTTTTAACGAGGCAGTGGCCTCATTATTACTCCACATTCATTTTGAGTGTTGGTCGTCGTTGTTTCGGTTTGCGTCTTATTCATCTGTGGCACTTGGTCGCAGTTTAAGTTGGTTCACATGGTCAGCGCTGTGATGGGCCGCGGCCTGGGTAGCGGTCATTGCTGGTCAATTGAGTTTGCAGAAATGTCAGCAAGTTTCTTCGAAGAGTCTTGTCTTTCTCTGCCAAGTACCTTCTGTCCTGACAGTGATGAGCTTTGGATGCCTGCCGAGGCTGTAGCCTTCTGACAGTGATGGGTTTACTTTTGGATGCTTGCCCAAGTTCTGACAGTGAAGAGTTGTGGATGCCTGAAGAGGCGATAGCCTTCGGCCAGTGATGAGTTTCGGCTCGGAAACAAAACGGAGGATAGCTATAGTCACGTTTCACTTCTTCTGGAGGGACTGTTAGAGGCAACATTTCTTGTACTCCAATGTCTGGCTTGATGGAAATGTAATTAGGGCGAGTCAGGAAGATGGAGCAGGACTCTGAGGAGTGGACAGTTAAATGCACAGACGTGCAACTCCAATAGGGAAATAAAAAGAGAAGACGGTGGTGATGGATTTGTTGTGATTTGAACCAGAAAGACAGATACACAGACAAATAAAGGAAGGAAGAAAGTAACAATTTGAAAGCCTAGTTGTCAGGGAAGAGGAGCTCGTCCTCAAACTCTGGTGGTTCGGACAGAAGTACGTCCTGTAACCCACTACTTACGTCATCGAAGTCGCTCTCCTCTTCCTGCTGTGATTCACGTATTTTATAATCCGGGAGTATTAAGTGCTTATTCATTTTGATCATGGTTAACCTCTCCACGCTTTTGGGCGAGAGACCGGTCCTTTTCAAAGTTACAATGGCACCAGCAGCACTGAAAACACGCTCAGAAGAGACACTTGCGACAGGGGAAGCCAGATACTTTATCGCCAGCCTGCTGAGCACTGTCCATTGGCTTCTTTTCCCATACCAATACACCAATGGGTTTCGATCCATGAAGACCTCTGTTGGGTCATCCAGATAGGCCTGGACCATCTGCTCAATGCTCAGGGGTGCTCCGATGTGCTCGGCCTGTTTTGCCTTTGCATCAGCACTGGACTTACCATACCCCTGCCGTAGAAACCAATCAGTTGCCGATTGTACTGTGGATGATCCTGTTCTTGCTGTTGTTGATGTTATTGGTAGTGTTGGTGTCAGTGACTGCTGGGAGGCAAACGCACTGCCCTCAGGCTCCGAAGTAGAACTTGACTCTGGATGCCCTGTAGTACTTGTTATGGCCTGGGGCGGGGGGCCTGTAATTACCAGCCGTTCATTTTCGAACTTAGTGGCTTCCTCAGCAATCAAAGTTTTGTAGTTGGCAACATCCACTTCCGAAAAAGGAATTACTGCCTTACTGTTCAGAAATACTTTGTACCGTGGATCCAAAATTGTGGCAGTAATGTAATGTTGTTGTGACACAATGTTATTTTGAATCCTTGTATTTTCAGATAAGCGAACGGCTAAGGACTCCGCCAAATGATATGCGTCTTGTTTGTCATCCACACCTGCGTACGTATCAGACACCTCCTTCAGCTGTTGCTCTAGCATGTGCAACAATGGGATAGCTTGGCCCATAGTACAGTCCTCCCTGCTGACTTCACGTGTGAAGATCTCAAAAGGAAGTAGCATCTCTGTCAGGCATTTAATGAGGTCCCATTGACCCATCTCAACGGTCATGCCTCTCACAGTAGGTTCCCCTAATCTTTGCATGACATAAGCATTGAGTGGTATGTACAGGAAAACAGACGATCAAGACTGCCCTATTTTTACATACTGCCCAAAATCCACAAAGGGGTCAGACCGCCCCCTGGGAGACCAATTGTCTCGGGCATAGGGTCAGTCTTGGAGCCCCTATCCAAATTTTGTGACCACTTCCTTCAACCGTTGGTCCGTACCACACCCACATTCCTACAAGACACCAGAGATGTCCTTAAACTAATTGAGACAACCAACCAAGAGGGTACCCAACCTGACGTTCTCTTAACACTAGACGTAGAGGCCCTCTACACAAACATTCCCCAACAGAACACACTTGAGGTTGTGGAGGACATACTTCACAACAACCCATGGTCCTCGCCTACCCCCATAAGCTTCGTCATGGAATGTGCGCACATCGCGTTGACTGAGAATTTTTTTCAGTTCGAGGATCGTCTTTTCCACCAGATCCAGGGGACGTCCATGGGCAGTACCTTCGCCCCGAGTCTGGCGTGCCTTTACATGTCGGACTTTGAGGCAAGGTACGTGCTCACCGACTCCAACCCCTATTTGGACAACGTCCAACTGTGGCGACGCTATATAGACGACATTCTGGTCTTCTGGAAAGGCAATGCCAACGAGATTGCTGCCTTCCTTACTTGGATCAATAGCCTCAATCCCTACCTAAAATTTACAGCCAATAGTTCAGAACAAGAACTTCCCTTCCTTGACCTGCTGATCATCAAAAAACAAGACAGACTAGATACCATCACTTATAAAAAACCTACCGACAGCCATTGCCCATTACTCTACCAAAGGTTCCACCCCAAGGCTCTCAGAGAGAACCTACCCTACAGTCAGTTTTTACGCATACGTAGAAACTGCAGTAATGTGGAGGATTACAAAAGACAAGCGTCAGAATTGAGTACGCACCTAGCTGAGAGACAATACCCACACAGCACAATAAAAAGTGCCCAGAAAAGAGCCCGTAACACACACAGGTTGGCCCTACTGGAAACACACGCCAAACCTAAGCCTGACCTCATCACATGTGTCACAACTTACACATCTGAATCAAACATGTTAAAAAGGGTCATCAACAAACATTGGGAAATACTCCAGATAGGAGATCTATCCTTGAGTAAACCTAGGTTCGCATTCAAACGTACCTCAAACATCAAAGACCTACTCATTAACACCAGACCAAAAAGGAATACACCATCAGCCCCCAACACACTATGGAACCTTCCACCAGTTACGGGACATTACCCTTGTGGACAATGTATAGTCTGACCCCTCACCTCAGCAACTAAGACCATTCCATTAACCGCCAACTGGACATGGAATCAAAACAAGCATACCAACTGTAACACACGCAATTGTGTTTACCTAATCACTTGCCCCTGTCACCTTCAGTATATAGGGATGACTACACGTCCAGTGAAAACAAGAATCACCGAACATAGAAGTAACATCAGGTGCAGAAAGACCAATACCAAGATGTGTGCACACTATGTTGAACAAAACCATACCCCTAATGACCTACACTGGACCATCCTTGAAGCCTTCCCCAACATCACAAAAGAAGCTCTGTTCAGGAAGGAACAATGTTGGGTTTTCAAACTGGGAGCTCACGACAGGGGACTCAACGACGATATTTCGTGGGCGGAACTGAACCATTAGGGATGACCTTCCAACCATCCTCAATTCCCAGTATCCCTTACATTACCTCTGTCCATGTACAATATCTTCGCCTAGACACATGCCCCTCATTTGAGGTTTCAACCAGTGCCAATGATGCCCAATCCAAGAGACAAGCGCCACGTTGCGCACTTAGCTACAGACCTAAGAGTACCTGTCACACTTAGTTGCCCCGTGTTACATCCTGCCTTTCCTCTATAACACTACCGGGTCACGACCTTTATACCATCACTTAGGTCCGCTGCTTTGAACAGCAGGTCAGGTACTACACAATCAAATAACAAGAACCGGTGCCTTTCATACCTTATCCATACACAAGAGTAAACGCCAATTTTTGAATAGTTTTACATCGACCTGTTCCAATAACACCTAGGCGTCAAACAATGGAAATTAGACACTATCCCAAATATGGCCACATACTATTCACCATATTCCAATACATCAGTTAATCTGAGCAATTGATCAATCTGGAATTGGTCTTATACTTCCACCTGCTCATAACACTCATAGCGCCAAATTAGGCTACTGAACGAGATTGCACACTTAGTGTTCGCCACACTTGGTTCAATAAAGCTAACTCGAGAATTTCACACCCAAGATGGCCGCACCGGTTATCTCGCCAACCTATGCACGCCCCACACGTCTCAATAAAAGCCAGAACCCGGAAGTACCCGGCACGGGGCCAGGAGCAATGGGTAGGATTCACGCTGGTCGTCTGCCTCCCGATGTGAGTATCTCATCGAAATCTGGAATTCCGGTAAGCAAATACCGCTCGCCCGTATTTGGCAAATGCCTACTTTCTCTACAGCCTTAGAGCAATGACGTGCTCTGCCTCCCCCGTCAGTCTTAGGCTACAGCACTAGGAGTGAGTGTTTTTTCCGATGCTTTTCCTTTTCAGGCTTAGTACACTATAACGATCTATTTGGTATATTTTAGCACGCGCAGGCAACCACCTTTTAAACGGCATACGTTAATTAGAGCGCGATCACCGCTTACCAGCAATTTTAAAACCTACCGTTCGGCCGGTCTAAGTATATATGCCCTTTTATTTCCATGAATGTTGGTTACGCCCGGCATTAGTCATGCAAGGACCATAAAATTCGGTTTACATCAGCACAGGCATGTTCTCCACCCCACGCATGGTCCCCCTGCATCACCACAGAGACTGGCAATTCCTTATCTGCTCATAACACCAGGTTTAACTGGATACCTGGTCACACTGGATACCAACACAGGTTCGAATACTAGTTTCTGCCTCAATCATGCTCGAACTGGCAATTGTTACCTAGTTTGATGCACAACTCAATTGTTCTCCTTACCACCGCATGTGATATATGAAGAACATACTAATTTACCCCTATAGCTCTTGAAACACTGGAGCACATTTATCAACAACAAGCAAGCATAAAACCACTAAGTCACACATGCATGCGCATGCCCCATTACAGTTTAATTTAAGCTGGTACCTTTACTGTCGATGGAGCATGATGACATACGCTCCTGCTTTTAATGTTTTTAATGTCTACTTGGTTGTCCCCCTTTCTCTCCCCTTTCTCACCAGGTCTACAATACCCCAGTACTAGCCTACTAGGTTACCCCCTACCGTGTCTGGAAAACTAATTAATAATTATAGACCCAGACGGTAGTGCACCACTCACACTTTAGTTTCTTTCGGTCCTGATGAAGTGCCAGTTGACCCGTCAGGGGCAAATGGGGCACTGGAACTATGTTGACCCACTACACCTTGGCAGCCCTTTAGGAACATTACATCCGCTTAGGGCACCCACACCTTTTAATGAGGCTTGAGCTACCTTAATATTAAAACCAATTCTGAGTAGGACTGCTCCTGACCTATTTTACTTCACTTACCCATGCACTACCCAGCCCTCAAACCCGCATGCACCCAACGGCTTCTTCAAAAGATCTCCGACAAAGAGCCCCGTTTACGGGAGCCCGTCGGGCATTGCAGTGCCGGCCCGACAAGGAGCAAGGCCCAATGATGAAGCATGACATCCCCAAGGGATGTGTGAGGGCATCACGAAGAAAGACCTCCCTTTCCCCACACGTCCAGTTAGGAACTGCACACCCCTTTGATATACTATCCCCTTCGGGAGCTAGTGTGCAGGACCTGTTTAAATACAGCTCCCAGTCCCTCCTTTTTGATACATTCAGCACGGCGGCTCTGCCGTGGGACCTATCCTTGCCCTCAATCCTATAGTGGCAAACCTTTCTATAACATTATGGAGAACAACCAAGGACTATCTTTCGGCGACGAATTGGTCTCTGAAATACTGAGAGCACCTTCAATACTCGACCAGGATGGAGGAGCAGCCGCCAGCAGCTCCAGCGGTGATTGGACTTCAATCACGAACATGAAACGCCAACTAATGAAGATCATCATGCATGGGGCCATCATGACGGAGTATCTCCGCGCCAACATAGCCCCCAATGGCTTAATAGTCACCAACACACCAAGAATATTTCTTGAGGACAAGCAGTTCAAGGAAGAATGGTCGCTGGTGGCTTGAAAGTGTACCAGGGACCTTCTGGTACTAATCATCAAAACAGCCAAACGTTTGGCCGATGACCTGATAATGAAGATCACTATAGCCGAAGGGGCACTCAAAGCCACCATCGCCAGTACCGCCTTTAAAGCAAAATTGGCAGAAATCACCAGAGAAATCGATGACAACAAGGATTACTTGATGAGGCAAAAAGTTGCCAAACTCCAAAAGGACATCACACGATTTAGTAAGGAAAAAATAAACCCTTACCTCAAAGAAGACTACACACCCTCAGGAGATGACTACTCATCTGACGACAGCACCAACTCATGCAGAAGAACTTATTCTTCAGGAAGCAATTCCAGCACCGACAGCCGAGGGGGATGCCAATCCAATCAGTAACAAAGAATACCATCGAACACAATGTATGGATATGGACCATCACCCTACCAGGGGCCTGCACCTTTCCAAGGACCCCAGATGTGGCAATACCCCAACTACCAACATGGGCCACCACCACTTTTTGCTCCCTTTCAACCACAACCTTTTTTAGGCAGAGGCTGGGGCAGAGGGCGAGGCAGAAAAAGAAGAGGAATGCAGAACCAACCGAAGCAAGTGCATTGGCAAGACCAAACAAACACAACAAATGCACATGGAATTGAGGAGTCACCAGGAGAAGAAAAACTGATTGTGAACCTCTCGGACCGACCCCTCACGACCACAGAGACCACTGTACTCAAACGAGGATTGGGTTTCGTCCCCACCCCCAAACTGGATCATTTTCGCACTAATTGCGAACTACAAAATCTTTTCAGGAAGATTCGCCTTAAAGCCTATTTCGGCAATCAAGCTGATTCTCCACCAACAGATACGGGATTACGCAAGCCATCCTCCTTCACGCCGAACACGAGCATGGTCCCCCCGGAGGTCCTCACCTTTGAAAGAGCTGTCATGAAAGAAATAACGGAAAAACGCTCTGAACCAGGGTTCTCAAACACATCTAAACTAGAAGCTGAAGCCATCAAAACCCTTGCTAACGACCCAGCAATTACCATCAAAGAGGCTGATAAGGGTGGTGCAATAGTGATTATGGCTACCACGGATTACAGAACCAAATGTCTGCGCCAGCTCAATAACAACTTCTACTACACTCCTCTAACAGAGGATCCCACCCCTCGCCTACTCATACGCATCAACTCCATGGTCTCAGCGGCCCTTAACCAAGGGTGGATTTCCAAAAATGAGGCCGACTTTTTGACTAATGACAATCCAAGACTGCCCTATTTTTACATACTGCCCAAAATCCACAAAGGGGTCAGACCGCCCCCTGGGAGACCAATTGTCTCGGGCACAGGGTCAGTCTTGGAGCCCCTGTCCAAATTTTGTGACCACTTCCTTCAACTGTTGGTCCGTACCGCACCCACATTCCTACAAGACACCAGAGATGTCCTTAAACTAATTGAGACAACCAACCAAGAGGGCACCCAACCTGACGTTCTCTTAACACTAGACGTAGAGGCCCTCTACACAAACATTCCCCAACAGAACACACTTGAGGTTGTGGAGGACATACTTCACTTTAACCCATGGTCCTCGCCTACCCCCATAAGCTTCATCATGGAATGTGCGCACATCGCGTTGACTGAGAATTTTTTTCAGTTCGAGGATCGTCTTTTCCACCAGATCCGGGGGACGTCCATGGGCAGTACCTTCGCCCCGAGTCTGGCGTGCCTTTACATGTCGGACTTTGAGGCAAGGTACGTGCTCACCGACTCCAACCCCTATTTGGACAACGTCCAACTGTGGCGACGCTATATAGACGACATCCTGGTCTTCTGGAAAGGCAATGCCAACGAGATTGCTGCCTTCCTTACTTGGATCAATAGCCTCAATACCTACCTACAATTTACAGCCAATAGTTCAGAACAAAAACTTCCCTTCCTTGACCTGCTGATCATCAAAAAACAAGACAGACTAGATACCATCACTTATAAAAAACCTACCGACAGCCATTGCCCATTACTCTACCAAAGTTTCCACCCCAAGGCTCTCAGAGAGAACCTACCCTACGGTCAGTTTTTACGCATACGTAGAAACTGCAGTAATGTGGAGGATTACAAAAGACAAGCGTCAGAATTGAGTACGCACCTAGCTGAGAGACAATACCCACCCAGCACAATAAAAAGTCCCCAGAAAAGAGCCCGTAACACACACAGGTTGGCCCTACTAGAAACACACGCCAAACCTAAGTCTGACCTCATCGCATGTGTCACAACTTACACATCTGAATCAAACATGTTAAAAAGGGTCATCAACAAACATTGGAAAATACTCCAGATAGGAGATCTATCCTTGAGTAAACCTAGGTTCGCATTCAAGCGTACCTCAAACATCAAAGACCTACTCATTAACACCAGACCAAAAAGGAATACACCACCAGCCCCCAACACACTGTGGAACCTTCCACCAGTTACGGGACATTACCCTTGTGGACAATGTTTAGTCTGTCCCCTCACCTCAGCAACTAAGACCATTGCATTAACCGCCAACTGGACATGGAATCAAAAGAAGCATACCAACTGTAACACACGCAATTGTGTTTACCTAATCACTTGCCCCTGTCACCTTCAGTATATAGGGATGACTACACGTCCAGTGAAAACAAGAATCACCGAACATAGAAGTAACATCAGGTGCAGAAAGACCAATACCAAGATGTGTGCACACTATGTTGAACAAAACCATACCCCTAATGACCTACACTGGACCATCCTTGAAGCCTTCCCCAACATCACAAAAGAAGCTCTGTTCAAGAAGGAACAATGTTGGGTTTTCAAACTGGGAGCTCACGACAGGGGACTCAACGACGATATTCCGTGGGCGGAACTGAACCATTAGGGATGACCTTCCAACCATCCTCAATTCCCAGTATCCCCTACATTACCTCTGTCCATGTACAATACCTTCGCCTAGACACATACCCCTCATTTGAGGTTTCAACCAGTGCCAATGATGCCCAATCCAAGAGACAAGCGCCACGTTGCGCACTTAGCTACAGACCTCAGAGTACCTGTCACACTTAGTTGCCCCGTGTTACATCCTGCCTTTCCTCTATAACACTACCGGGTCACGACCTTTATACCATCACTTAGGTCCGCTGCTTTGAACAGCAGGTCAAGTACTACACAATCAAATAACAAGAACTGGTGCCTTTCATACCTTATCCATACACAAGAGTAAACGCCCATTTTTGAATTGGTTTTACATCGACCTGTTCCAATAACACCTAGGCGTCAAACAATGGAAATTAGACACTATCCCAAATATGGCCACATACTATTCACCATATTCCAATACATCAGTTAATCTGAGCAATTGATCAATCTGGAATTGGTCTTATACTTCCACCTGCTCATAACACTCATAGCGCCAAATTAGGCTACTGAACGAGATTGCACACTTAGTGTTCGCCACACTTGGTTCAATAAAGCTAACTCGAGAATTTCACACCCAAGATGGCCGCACCGGTTATCTCGTCAGCCTATGCACGCCCCACACGTCTCAATAAAAGCCAGAACCCGGAAGTACCCGGCACGGGGCCAGGAGCAATGGGTAGGATTCACGCTAGTCGTCTGCCTCCCGATGTGAGTATCTCATCGAAATCTGGAATTCCGGTAAGCAAATACCGCTCGCCCGTATTTGACAAATGCCTACTTTCTCTACAGCCTTAGAGCAACGACGTGCTCTGCCTCCCCCGTCAGCCTTAGGCTACAGCACTAGGGGTGAGTGTTTTTTCCGATGCTTTTCCTTTTCAGGCTTAGTACACCATAACGATCTATTTGGTATAGTTTAGCACGCGCACGCAACCACCTTTTAAACGGCATACGTTAATTAGAGCGCGATCACCGCTTACCGGCAATTTTAAAACCTAGCGTTCGGCCGGTCTAAGTATTTATGCCCTTTTATTTCCATGAATGTTGGTTACGCCCAGTATTAGTCATGCAAGGACCATAAAATTCGGTTTACATCAGCACAGGCATGTTCTCCACCGCACGCATGGTCCCCCTGCATCACCACAGAGACTGGCAATTCCTTATCTGCTCATAACACCAGGTATAACTGGATACCTGGTCACACTGGATACCAACACAGGTTTGAATACTACTTTCTGCCTCAATCATGCTCGAACTGGCAATTGTTACCTAGTTTGATGCACAACTCAATTGTTCTCCTTACCACCGCATGTGATATATGAAGAACATACTAATTTACCCCTATAGCTCTTGAAACACTGGAGCACATTTATCAACAACAAGCAAGCATAAAACCACTAAGTCACACATGCATGCGCATGCCCCATTACAGTTTAATTTAAGCTGGTATCTTTACTGTCGATGGAGCATGATGACATACGCTCCTGCTTTTAATGTTTTTAATGTCTACTTGGTTGTCCCCCTTTCTCTCCCCTTTCTCACCAGATCTACAATACCCCAGTACTAGCCTACTAGGTTACCCCCTACCGTGTCTGGAAAACTAATTAATAATTATAGACCCAGACGGTAGTGCACCACCTCACACTTTAGTTTCTTTCGGTCCTGATGAAGTGCCAGTTGACCCGTTAGGGGCAAATGGGGCACTAAGCATGTTGACCCACTACACCTTGGCAGCCCTTTAGGAACATTACATCCGCTTAGGGCTCCCACACCTTTTAATGAGGCTCGAGCTACCTTAATATTAAAACCGATTCTGAGTAGGACTGCTCCGGACCTATTTTACTTCACTTACCCATGCACTACCCAGCCCTCACACCCGCATGCACCCAACGGCTTCTTCAAAAGATCTCCGACAAAGAGCCCAGTTTACGGGAGCCCGTCGGGCATTGCAGTGCCGGCCCGACGAGGAGCAAGGCCCAATGATGAAGCATGACATCCCCAGGGATGTGTGAGGGCATCACGAAGAAAGACCTCCCTTTCCCCACACGTCCAGTTAGGAACTGCACACCCCTTTGATATACTGTCCCCTTCGGGAGCTAGTGTGCAGGACCTGTTTAAATACAGCTCCCAGGCCCTCCTTTTTGACACAAACAGACGATCAAGCATGTAATAAGTTGAGTTCCAACATGTTGGCACCTCCTGGATGAGTGCTTTGACTGGCATTTTATGCTCACGTTGAATGACCCTCAGCTGCTTCCGGGCTTTAAAAGAATGGTTGAAATGTGTGCATATTCTTCTGCAGGTGGCCAGTAAGTTGCTGACTTTGTATTCATTTTTCAGAAAGTCTTGAACAACAATGTTAATGCAGTGTGCCAAACACGGGACCCTGAAATAGCGACCATCTTGCATGGCCCTAACTACATTACTGCCATTGTCCGTGGCAACAAAACCAATGTTAAGCCCTCTTGGGCGCAGCCACTCAAAAACCTTGCTGTTAAACTCTTCCAAAATGTTTGCAGCAGTATGAGATTTCTCCATGGCAAACATGGCTACAGTTGCATGTTTGCGAGTGGCATGAAAAATCTCAGCAGCGTCAACACCAGCAGATATCTGTTCTCTAACCCCCGCAAAGAGATCCAGTGTGCAGTGATGCACATGTAATCAGTGGCTTGGCAACTGGTCCACATGTTTGTTGTCAGGTGGATACTCTGAACAGCACTCTGCTTCAAGGCTTTTCCAAGCAATTCCAGCACTTCGTGATGTAGTGCTGGAACAGCAACTCTGGCAAAATAGTAGCGGCTGGGAACATGCCATTTTGGGCAGATGGCTGTCACAAATTCCAGAAAACCCACCCCTTCAACAAAAGAAAAAGGGAGAAGGTCCAGTGCTAACATTTTAGCCAGCTTCGCATTGTACAAACGTGCTATTGGGTGGTTGCGTTCGTACTGCCCCTCCCCCCCAAACATGCTGATAATGGTAGGCTGCATGGTTTTCCTTTCTCTTAGGCTCAAAACGCACTTTTTTTCATTGCTGTACTCCTTGCTGTCTCAGGCTGACTCTTACTCTTGTGCCACTGAGATGTTGCTGAAGATGTGGGCGACGTTAACAGTGCACTGCTGGGGACAGGGCAACTTTGTGTACCACTACCAGAGAGAATGTCTCCCTGTCCTTCCTCTTCCACCGTGATCGGATTTTCTACTCCTTTATCCCCATCAACACCAATGGTTGCAGTTTTTATGCCGCGAAGGTGGTCCTCCCAGCTGATCAAGTGGTGTTTTTTCAGATGGGTTATTTGGCCTCCGGTACCATAGTTTGTACCAAGCTTACCATGACTAACAGAGGTATTACAAATGTAGCATATAGCAATGTTCTCCTCCTTTTCGCTAACCGTAAAGAAGTCCCAAACTGGGGAGCTTAACTTTTGCCTGCTGCTGGAGGTGCCACTTCCAATGCCGGATGAACTGGAGGATGTGTGTTGAATTTGACTCTGTGCTGTACCACTACCTACTTCTACTGAGGTGGTGGCTGTGCTGGATGTAGGTCGCTGCCGGGCCTTTGCTAATGTAAATATGGAAGCTGTAGGTCGTGTTGGTGTTACCTGTGTTGGAGGTATGCGTGCTACATTCCTCGCAGCGATTTTGGATAGGGTAATAATGTTGGTCTCCATCTCCTCGGGGCCGGGAGTGATGTTCGTGATGACTGGCTCATCATCATCATCCTGCTGTTCTACATCGACCTCCATAAGTGTAAGGCTTTCTGGAACCATCCTTTTCCCTAGCCTGGTCTTGGGACGTGTCTCCCTCTCAGACTCAGTTTGTGGCTTCCAAGTGGCATCTAGATCATCAGAAGGGGGCTTGGCGAAGAACTTGATGGACTAACCCTCCTTTTCCTTGCTGGGGATTTGGAAGACAATGGATCTTCTGAATGAGTGGCTTCCTCTTCTTCTACCTCTGCATGAGGCTCAATTTCCTGAACTGCCCCTACTTCGGGAGGAACAACAACTACTATTGCGGGCGGTGGTTGCGGCTGTTGTTGTTGACCACTTATCTGCTGTGTTTCCTCCTGCGTTGATTGGGTACTACTTTGAGATAGCGATAAGTTTATCTCAGGCTCAGCATCACTGCTTTCCACCATTAGGCTGGCTACCTGTTCCACACTCATGTGCTTGGGCCTGGGTTGGTGGGTTGGGCCCCACTGATGCGGAGGTGCTGCCCCCAGCTTGCCCCCGGATACCGCTGCTGCAGGCGTAATTTTTGTTTCCCAAAAAGGTATTGGGCGGCACACCAGACTTAAGTGTCACTTCCTTCTTCTGTTCCTTCTTCTCAATAGCAACTTTCTTGGTACTGGAGGACCTGGTACCTGCTTTCTTTGGGCCCATCTTCTTCAGATGTCAGCAGCACTCAGTTGCACAAGTTGCAGAGATGTCTGGTCAGGTCACACGTCACGTCGTGTGACTCATGTACAGCAGCAGGACGTCTGTCTGGCAGTACAATGGGCAATGATGAGACACCTCCTCCTCAGTCTTTTGTGCACCTAAAAGCAAAAAAGCCAGAAGAACATCAGTCAAACGATAGCACAAATCAAACTAATATAATATATAACTTAGTTAGTGTGTGGTTGTCTCAATTATTACATTTTAGAAACTCAGTGAACAACAACAGTGTAGCCATTTATGAGACTTTGACAACAAGGCCAGGGCTTTCCTGGTGTACTGTGTACACTCAGGAAGAATAAGAATAGCAAAGAACAAAAACAAAAATGTAGTGGAGCCTGTTTGGCCTAAATTTGTGCATCACATGGGATGGATGCAGCATCAGGGAGCTGCAGCTGGCAATGGGGATGGATTTGGAACCAGTAAGACAAGAGGAACAATGGAAAGACACGCAGGCCTATGTGGCAAAAACAGCACACTACTAACTACCACCACAAAATGGCCCCCACCCACATGGTCACTCACAGGCACAAGGCACGGCAAACAATGAACTCAAGCAGGCCTATATATCCAGACAAAGGATGCCTGATAAACAACACACACAGCTTTAATGCAAAAACTAAAATCCACATGGCTAAAAACAGGTTGGAAAGTTACACAACAACCACAACAACAACACATACACACACACGCAAAAAAGGCATTTATTTAACACACCCAAAAAGTGAAATAGACCCCCCAAAAAAACCCACATTTTGCAATTCAATCCAATGCCATCCATAAATGAGCCCTAAATGCCCTAAATGATGTTTAAATTCAACAGACAACACAAACTGTTTTTATGCACCCATGATGACTACCCCTGGGCCTACTGGCAGACTAGGCCGCAAGCTTGGAGGCCTATGGCAAAAGCACAGTGGCTGGTCCCACAAAATGGCCGCCACCTCATGGCCAGGCCACCCACAACAACAAGAAAAGGAAGACAAGACAGACAATGCAGGCCTATGGCAAAAGCACAATGCCTGGCTTCACAAAATGGCCGCCACCCACATGGCCAGGCCACCCACAATAACAAGAAAGTGAAGACAAAGGACAGGACCAGGAAGTTTGAGACTCTGGGGAACTTCCTTCCTCTTTAAAAAAAATTGTAAAAAAAAGAAAAATGACTCCTTGCTCACAAAACTACATCTAAATGACAACCTGAGGAGATTTTTGAGCAAAATGAACAAAATCATCATTTTCGAGAAGGTTTTATGCTGCTCGAGAGATATACTTCGCCAGATTGTAAATTCTGCGTGTTCGGCATCGCGATCGTCACAAAAAGTCGTTATCGTGCGCGCGAAAACGCATATTGAGCGCGCGAAGAAGAAAAAAAGTGTAAGTCCGCGTTGTAGCACAGTGCGGAGTTGCCAAAAGTCCGCGAGCTGAACGCCCAGGGTTACCTACTGGCTGAAAAGGCCTATTAATTTAACACACACCAAAAAACTGAAATACCACCCCAAAAACCACATTTTGCAATTCAATCCAATGCCATCCATGCCCTAAATGATGTTAAAATTCAACAGACAACACAGAAACAGTTTTATGCACCCATGATGACTACCTCTGGGCCTACTGGCAGACTAGGCCACAAGCTTAAGCCTATGGCAAAAGCAAGCACACTGCCTTGCTCCACAAAATGGCCGCCTCCCACATGGCCAGGCCACCCACAATAACAAGAAAGTGAAGACAGACAATAAATGCAGGCCTATGGCAAAAGCACACTGCCTGGATGGCTCCACAAAATGGCCGCTAGCCACCCACAACAAAAAGAAATGGAAGACAGACAATGCAAGCCTATGGCAAAAGAACACTGCCTGCCTTCACAAAATGGCCGCCACCCACATGGCCAAGCCACAACAACAACAAGCATAAGCCAAGGGGAACAAAGAAAAGACATGCAGGCCTATATGGAAAAAGCAGCACACTACTAAACTACCACCACAAAATGGCCCCAAGCCACATGGTCACTCACAACAGGCCATGGAAAACAATGAACGCAAGCAGGCCTATAATATGACCAGACAAAGGAGGCCTGCTAAACAACACAGCTTTAATACAAAAATGCAAAAACGAAAATCCACAGGGCTACGAAAGGTTGGAAAGTTACACAACAAGCACACACACACATCCAACAAAGGTATTTATTTATTAACACACACCCAAAAAGTGAAATACACCCCAAAAACCACATTTAGCAATTCAATCCAATGCCATCCATGCCCTACATGATGTTTAAATTCAACAGACACCACAGAAACATGCACCCATGGCTACCTCTGGGCCTACTGGCTGAAATTTCAATCAAAGAAAAACAACTAGGCCCCTACTGAAACAACAGGCCACCCAGGCCACAACAATACATTTTAAAAACGATGAAAATCCCAAAACAATGTAGGTACAAACAAGCCCCAATCAAACAAACAAGTACACCAATTCTCCAACTTACTTGTAAAATCTCAAATCCAAAAGTCCTCAAATCCAACCAATGATATGATGCAACAGACAGACACAAAAAGTGATCCTTCCAGCTCCAAATCCAAATGAAAGTGAGCAGCACATGGACAAAGCACTGGGAGGAGCCTGCTGGACAGGAACAGGAAGTTGGAGACTCAGGGGCACTTCCTTCCTCTTGAAAAAAAAAAGTAAAAAAAGAAAAAGGACTCCTTGGACAAAAAACTACAGCCAAATCACAATCTGAGGAGTTTTTTGGAGCAAAATAATCATTTTCGAGAAGGTTTTATGATGCTCGAGAGATATTCTTCGAGAGATTTTAGTTTCTTCGTGTTCGGGATCGCGATCTTACCAACACTGCCGCCGGAAGTCAGATCGCGCGTCCGAATGACGTGTTCGCGTTCGCACACTCTCGTCGGATCGTGCGGCCGGATTCCAAATCTCGTGGCGCCCGCGAACGGATAGGAAATCGCGTCGGCGAACGCAGAATCACGGTAGGTCATTACCGCGCGCGTGAGAACGCATATTGAGCGCGCGAAGAAGAAAAACAGCTACGCTACGCCGCAAATTGCGTAGTGCTCGGTAACTTCGCGCTCTACGCGAATCGCAAAGTTACCGAAACTACACAAACTCCGTGAGCGTAGCGTAGTTCACCGCCCAGGGTTAGTCAAAACACGGTTCTGCTGCCTTCCTCCTTCTACAAGTCAACAGCAATGGGCCGAGCATGACAGCGAATGCACAAGTTTCTCATTGTAAACAGAGCATTGGCAACACAAATATGCCAGGAAAATGCAGTACTTATCTTCGAAATAGGCATTTCCACTGTGAATGCAGCAAAATGACTTAGGCATTGCATTACGTTGGCAAGTTGTTTCCTGCGATGGTTACAAAACATCAAGAGAAACGTAAAATACGTGTAAGCCTAGATATACACAAAATAAGGTACCAGTGTGCAGGTATCGACATCTGGTCTCTGGTTGCTCAGCCTTTATCCCACCGAGGTAGATAACAATTTGAAATGAGCTGGGTTGCGGCGCAGATGAGACAGCGCCACGAAGCTGCAAGACTAAGTCAAAGGAGTACTTGGGGTTACAGGCTGTCCTTAACCCGGGAGCTGAGCCTAATTTACGTCGATAAGGAGCTCGCCCATCGTGCCACCACCAAATGTTCTTCCTGAACTCTTTCTGGTGTTGTACCCTTTCCCCCCCACAAGACCATTTCGGCACACAATGAACTCAATGGGAAACGAGCGCGGCCGCGTGGCCGCGAAAGTGAAAGCGACTGTAACATGATCCAGAACAGATGGCACCTTGCGCGCCGCTGCTCGCTCCTGCAAGGTGGAGGCCGAGGGAGGAAACATTTACTGGAAAAGGTGGGACATGCACCCGCCTTTGGCCAATTGTGTGCTTTCATTTTTTAAAGCCACATGCAAAGGCTAATACAATGTGTGTAAAATCGAAAGCCACACCCACGAGTTTTCTGAAAAGCTGGAGTGATTCCAAGAGGCCCTCTCCTAGGGCAGGGCATGCGCACTGCGCTAGGCTCGACCTAATAACAACAATTGATGGACAGAATGCAGAACAATGTCATACATTCACCCCAGTACAGAGATCTGGGCCTAAATCCATCGTTTTTTGCTCCCCATGCCATTCCAGTTTGAACCCAGCCATATGCAAATCAGTCTTGACCCTGCGCCCAATGGGAACAGTCCAGCCCGAACTGCCAGGCCAGGTCCTCCCTGTACTGGAAACAAGCATCCTAGGACTGGTTTCGGGGTTTCACCCCACACCAGCCAGGATAGCATGACTCCAGTGGCTTGAAGAGCACGGAACCCACGTCTGGGCATACCGGTCCCACTCGGGGTGACAAATGCAAAAACAACAATTGATGGACAGAATGCAGAACAATGTCATATATTCACCCCAGTACAGAGATCTGGGCCTAAATCCATCGTTTTTTTGCTCCCAATGCCATTCCAGTTTGAACCCAGGCATATGCAAATCAGTCTTGACCCTGCGCCCAATGGGAACAGTCCAGCCCGAACTGCCAGGCCAGGTCCTCCCTGGACTGGAAACAAGCATCCTAGGACCGGTTTCGGGGTTTCACCCTTCATCAGCCAGGATAGCATGACTCCAGTGGCATGGAGAGCACGGGACCCATGTCTGGGCATACCCGTCCCACTCGGGGTGACAAATGCAAAAACAACAATTGATGGACAGAATGCAGAACAATGTCATACATTCACCCCAGTACAGAGATCTGGGCCTAAATCCATCGTTTTTTTGCTCCCATGCCATTCCAGTTTGAACCCAGCCATATGCAAATCAGTCTTGACCCTGTGCCCGATGGGAACAGTCCAGCCCGAACTGCCTTGCTCACTTTGCCACTGGATTCAAGCTAGCCTGGCTGATGAGGAAAGTTACCCCGAAACCGGTCCCAGGATGCTTGTTTCTGGTCCAGGGAAGACCTGGCTTGGCAGTTCGGGCTGGACTGTTCCCATGAGGCACAGGGTCAAGACTGATTTGCATATAGCTGGGTCTGAACTGAGGTGGCGAAGTGAGCTAAAGAATGATGATAGATTCAACCCAGATCTGTGACTGGGGGTGAGTGTCTGAAAAGTTTCAGTGCTCCGTCCATCATCTTCTTGTGTTTGCTTTGTTTGCCTTACGTTGGCAGGGTATGCCCAGACGTGGGTCCCTTGCTCACTTTGCCACTGGATTCAAGCTAGCCTGGCTGATGAAGAGTGTTACCCAGAAACTGGTCCCAGGATGCGTGTTTCTGGTTCAGAGAAGACCTGGCTTGGCAGTTCAGGCTGGACTGTTCCCATGAGGCACAGGGTCAAGACTGATTTGCATATAGCTGGGTCTGAACTGAGGTGGCGAAGTGAGCTAAAGAATGATGATGGATTCAACCCAGATCTGTGACTGGGGGTGAGTGTCTGAAAAGTTTCAGTGCTCTGTCCATCATCTCCTTGTGTTCGCTGTATTCAGGATAAGGGCATGAAGCTCCGCCCACTTTCCACCCATCTTTTTAATTGACTCCTGTTACTGTCCTTTGTAAATGGTGGCTTTTCATTGGTCAATAGGCTTAGTAGTCCCTCCTTAGTGCCGCCTTTTCTCTTGTTGTAACCTCCCATGAGGACTGCCCCTGTTACATGTGTTGTTACTCCAAGGGGCATATTCTCAAGCCCTCATCGCCACCACAACGTCACTTTCAGTGATGTTGTTGTGGCGATAGGGGCTTCGCCCTATTCACAGGGCAGCGTTAAGCCACGTTAAGTGGTTTAACGCTGCTTAACGCTGCCTTGTGAATAGGGCCCCCTTCACGCTGTTTTTAGAGTGAAGGGGGCATGCAGTGGGTGTTGCGGTGGGCGTTCCACCGCAACACCCATTGAGTTTGACGCTACCTCCTATTCACAAGGGCAGCGTAAATAGGAGGTAGCGCCAAACTTAAGACCAGGAAAAATCTGGTCTTAAGGTGGCGAAACGAGGAGAAATGCTTTATTTCTCCTCGTTTCTGCTTTTTCCATGTGTGCACACATGGAAAAAGCAAAATGCCATGGTTTGTTCATGTACAGGAAGGTGTCCCTTCCTGTACATGAACAAACCTTTTTTTTAAATGCCGTTTTGTAACTTACATGTGTGCTGCATGAAGCAGCACACATGTAAGTTACAAACTGGCATTTTCGGTCAGGAAGGGACACCTTCCTGTACATAAACAAACCTCCCTGCTTGCAGACACCCTTGCACTCTGGTGCAAGGGTGCCTACGTTGGCGCTAAGTTGTGAAATTTAGCGCCATCGCAGGGGAAACGCGAGGCTGCACCATATCCTTGAGAATAGGGTGCAGCCTCGCGTTTCCGAAGTGGCGCAGAGAGGCGTTAAGCCAAGAAGGCTAACGCCGCTCTCCGCCACTTCCTTGAGAATATGGCCCTAAATGTTTTAATTACAGCTTCGATCACTAATTTGTTAAATCCCTTTCTCAAATACGTTCTCCCCAACGCTTTCTAAAAAAAAAAATATTAATTTAAGCAGTGCAGCATGCTTGAGCTCCAAAAATGGCGGGCTCGCCTTTCTTTTGTTATTTGGGGCACGCTGAACTCGGCTGCATGCCTTTTTTGTCTGTTTCTTTACTTTTCTTACAATGGCTGCACGCCCCGCTTCAGCTTTAAACATCTTAAGCTAAAGCATGGGTGCCACGATTGCTTCAAAAGTAAAGAAATAGAAAAAGAAGTGCGTCCCCACGCCTTTTTTTCTGTTTTTTACTTTTGAAGCAATCGCGGCACCCGCACTTTAGCTTAAGATGTTTAAAGCTAAAGCGCGGGTGCCGCCATTGTAACAAAAGTAAATAAATAGGAAAAAAATGCAGCTGCCCAACTTTTTTTCTATTTCTTTACTTTTGTTACAATCGTGGCACCCGTGCTTTAGCTTTAAACATCTTAAGCTAAAGCGTGCGTGCCGCAATGGTTTCAAAAGGAAATAAATAGAAAAATATTTTTTGGGGCCTATTTCTTTACTTTTGAAGCAATCGCGGCACCCGCGCTTTACCTTAAGATGTTTAAAGCTAAAGCGCGGGTGTCGCGATTGATTTGCAATGCAATAGCTCTCGCATTACTGAAAGTTTGAGCTATTGGCGTTACGTTATTATTAGCAATGCCAATAGCTCAAACTTTCAGTAATGTGAGACCTATTTCATTGCAAATGCTTGTTTTTCTTTTTAACACTTCTTCGGCTGCAGTCTGATGGTGTCCTGGCTGTGGGGATGCCAAGAGCCACCAGAGATGATGAGCAGGGCCGGACTGGCTACCGGGCGTTTTGGTGTGCTGCTGAGCTGGGGGCTGATTTCACTGCGGTGGGGGCTGATTTCGTTGATGGGGACCTGCGTGAGCTTCGAAATAAACAAAGCAAAACGAATGTTTTTAAGCACACGCAGGTCACCATCAACGAAATCAGCCCCTAGCTCGGCAGCACAACAAAACGCCCGGTAGCCAGTCCGGCCCTGATGATGAGCTAAGCTTGTTAATCAGACTAAGAGGTTATTATGGCTTTGTAAATGATGCAGCTGATTTTGAAGATGGTGCAAAATTGTGCAAACGTTATGCAGTAATCTGGCAAGCTAGATCATGATTGAGAAACGATTCTAAGAAACTAATCATAGTTGAAAGGCTCGAGGCAGGCTGGGTCCTGGAAAGTTCAGGTCCGTCTCTGCCTCAGAACAACCAATGCGACGTCGGACGTTTTGAATGGCAGCAGGACGCGTTAATCTTCAACAATATGCCCTGACTGTGGGCTCTGGATTACTCTTTGAAAATATCTTTAAATGAAAACATATGTATCACAATCCTTGAGGAAGAGTGGCTGTGTGCCCCATTAGACAATGGAAATGTTATTCTGACTTTGGTTACACTTTTGACAACAACGATTTTGTATTCGTTTAAGGAAGAGTGGCTGTGTGCCCCATTAGACAATGGAAATGTTATTCTGACTTTGGTTACACTTTTGACAACAACGATTTTGTATTCGTTTAAGGCCTGATGAAGTTCCATTCTGGAACGAAACGCGTTGGCTGATTGCCATTTTAAATAATTTTGATATTGAATAAAGAAGACTAGTTTGGACTCGTTTGGATCCTTGTGGACTTCTATGCTGGTTCACCTTCATTTTGCAAAGAATAGTTGAAAGGCTCATCAACATTAAATGAGCTCCAACAGTCCATCACTGTATATGTATTTGTTTATATGCAGTATTTGTGCTTTGTAAAGCAGAACATAATACAACTTAAGGCTGCTTCACTGCATTCGTTCTGTTGCATGGGCCACCCTGGATAGCGGGGTGGTAAACTGTTGCATGCCAGTGTACAAATGGTGACCTTACGGATACAGACAGCAAGGCCCTCCAAACCAAAACAGGGAATGCTGATTGCAGGGTTGTTGTAAGGTTGGGATAATTGCGCTTGTGATACATTTTGGCACCATATCATAATCTCATTTTCTACCCTGCGCTGCTCCAGAAGGGGTCTGTGCATTTCTTTTTCACGCCTTCAGCGCATAACTTCACTCGAAAAATCTCTGACATCTGCAGACATTAACGGTGAGCAGAAATTGCTTCTATCTGTTTCCGCCTTGAGATATTCAGAGTTATGTATGAACTTTAGACACCTCGGGGCCCCCTCAGACGCAAAAAATCTGGTGGCAGATTTACAAGCCCCTTGCGCCACTTTTCCCATATTAAAAATGACGCAAAAGTGGCGCAAGGGCCTTGTAAATAAGCCCCCTGGCGCTCAGCTCTGCGCTAAGCCACTGCGCCTGCTCAAGATAGGTCCCCCGGTCCATTTAGGGGAAGATGAGGGCATCAGGACGTGAATTGCGCAGAAGGACCAGTCCAGGGTGTTATACCAATCACTTGTCTTTGACAACGAGTAAATAACTCTGAAATGTGCTGAGCAAACTACAAATGTATGAGCATCGTTCCGTTCAGTTAATACAGGCATATTGCTCAGCTGACATTGAGGTGTCCCCATTAGTCTTTCTACCAAGAAGGCTTGTGATTTCCATGTCTGAGACTTTTTTTTGAATACTTTAGTTGGTGACACGTGGCCATGGAAATAAGCAGAGATGATTTATGGTGCAAGATCACACAGCCCAGGTAGACTTGCGTCTGAGGAGTGTATGGTCCCGAAGGTTAAAGAACTCCACATCTCAGCGCTCACTTTTGTAGCCCAATGTAAGGTATCACCGGCCTCAACATAACAAGGAGCCTGAACAACAAGATGGACACCCCTGAGAGCACAGAAAGAGCCAAGCGGAATCTCGGCTGGGTGAGCCCTAACACATACCCAGAGGTAGGAATGTTGAGCTCACTGCAAACAGGCATGGGCTTCAGCAAAAACACAGAGTAGTGACACCCCACATCTCGTCTGCTTTGCAGTGAGTGCACGCGTTTCGGATTCCCCCAGAGTGAAATTTAAGGCCCTCTTTAAGCCACAGACTGGTTAATCCATATTGACCCAGCTAGCAGAAAGACAATAACTGCTATCTGGTTTCGTTCCATCGAATCCACTAAGAGCTGCTAGATTCGGATATTCTGTCTACAGGTGGTCCCTTGGGACAAAAGGCATTCGTTAGCACAATGAGCTATCTCTGTGAAGTGTGGGCTGCATTCCTGCACACCCTCTCTTCAGAGCACGTGAGAAGGGGACACGCGGACACATTCTTTGCTTGAGTCTCTGCGTCTGCTTAAGGGTCAGCGCCCAGAAGTGAGCCCATGCGCTTTAAATGATATCACTCGATTCACACATTTAACCAACTAAACAGTGTCTCGTGCGTTCAGAGATATTAAACGCCAAATAAAGGAAACTGAATATTAAGATGTATTGTTTATACATTAATGGATTTTATGTGAAAATCAGAGAACAAATAATTCAAATTGTATTAATTGCAGAACAAGTCATATAGGCACTGGACAGTAATTTAACAAATTCTAGCTAATTAGTGTAAAAGATAACATATTTTATATCAGTCTATAAAACAGTAAAGCATCATTAGGCTGAGGCAAATACTTGTAGTCAATGATCCTCTACAACAATCTTAATACGAAAAAGAAGGGCTTTAAATGGGCAGGTGCTATCCAATGCTGAGAACCCGCATTTGAAAGAGAGCCTACCCGCACCGCTCGAAACAGGTGCAGTACTCAAAGCGAGAGAGTACCTGCAATTCCGTATTTCCATTTCAAGTACTAGAAAAAGGGAAGGGGGAGGAGGCGAGGCAAAACATGGAAGGGAGAGAATGAAAAAGATAAGCACTAACCAAACAAAGAATATCACCCGAATGCCAAAAGTAGCGGCAAAAGATATGGCATCGGTATGCAAGAGTCAACGCACACGTTTTTTCATTCATCTGAGAAGAACTCGACATAACTAGACTCCGCATATGATCTGAGACGTTTTAAGGCATGGGCAAATTGGGCTCTGGCCCGGGCCCGATCTTTGAAAGGGGGCCCTTGTTTTTTGGACAGGACCCTCATTAATTTATCCGAATAGTTAAGCTGTAATAACTACCTCTACCCCTTTTGGTAATAGAATGTTGGCAAGTGTAGTATACCACAGCCTCATACAGGGCTGCCCCATTGTCCACTTCCATGCCAATCTGTTTGCTGTATGTGGAGCAAGGCAGTCCAAGGGCAACTCAAGAAAATGAGGGATGTTAAAAGGTATGGGTGCTGATTTTAAATAAGCAATTGCCTATCATTTTCTTGTTTCTTATACAATTGATTAACGTTTAATGAATGATCAATGGGAGTGATGTAGCTGAAAATGGATCATGAATGCAAACATGTTAGGAACAGGGGCCCCAAAATAAGTGTGACCCAGGGCCCCCAAAAATCCTTAAAATGTCCCTGGATTTGATTAAATACTTTCAAATACCATACAATCCGGAGGAGTGGACCCTGCCTCAGCACTGCCTTGGATACATAATAATGCTATGTGACAGATGTATCATGATGCTACGTGTAGAAAGAGAAGAGGTAAAAATAACTAAACAAAACATACCAAACAAACCCGGTATCACCACGTGTCACTTTTTGATCGTAAGACATATGTATGTATGTCCTCCTTAGTCATGAGGAGATCCTCCTATTTCTCCAAAACAATAACAATTTACATGACTCAATGCCCATTTCTGGACCGACATGAAAAATTAAAATGACAGCTGGTGGATCACTCATCTCCATTCTCCAGGCAGGGATCAGCTGCAGTGTCATCAGTCAGATTTCAATGAAACACCTCCTAACAAATAAACATGCACACATGGAGAAACTTTCCCTCATGCTAGCTCCTGCAACCAATTTTAATTCAATGCCACCAGTTGCCGCCTTATACTACCCTCAACATAATATGTGTTCTGGGGGTTCATATTTCTGACTATATTAAAAATGTGTAATGGCTCTGATTTTGTGTAACTTTAGTGAAAAAGAGGCCATTCACAAGAACAAAACAAATTTCCTAAAGAAAATATCCTCTGCACTCAGGTCAACATGTTTCAGCACTTACAGTATTTTGGAGGGCTTTCAGCATGAACATTTTTTTTACATTAATAGTACCAACTCCCCTTTTTTAATTGGAGTAACTACCAAGGTCTGTTTATTTGCAGCATTTACATTTAGTTACTGTATTATCCAAAAGGCATAGTGCAAAGAAGTATCTTTCATCATTGTCAAAGTTAGACTCGTTCTAGGGCTTCTGTTACTCAGATGACTGAACAGACTATCTGTCTATCAAATCTTTGATCCTCACAGCTAGTTTACAGTCTGCGACAAATCCTCAAAACGATGGTGTGAACTTTCCCAGACTCCAACAGCTCTGTGAGGCCATACTAATTGCAGAACGTGTGCTACTAAAATCACTGTGAAATAACAAGCAGCAACCAGACAAGATAGCCCAGTGAGTTAATACTCCTCCTGATAGTTATATTGAAATGAAAGTCACAAGTCTGAATCTCGACTTCCATCCTTCCCATGTCGTGAAATTGGATAATAGTTATTCCTGTCATCTAGAGAGCAAATTGAATACCATGAATTGGGAACACCTGTTAATCACAGCACTCAGAACCAGGCAAAGTTCAGTATGAAATGCTAAATTTTTAAAGCAATTCATTACTAGTGTATCAGAGTGGTGACGCTGTGTACGGAGAAACATCTGCTTGCCACTCGGAGATCGCTATCTAACATCACTGTGGAAAATAAGATTAATAAAATACTAGTCAGAAAATAACATATAGAGAAACACCAAAAGAAAAGCTGCATCTCAGGTACAACACTCATGGACACTTTCCAACTGTGCATAGAGGCAGGCACATTCCATCTGCTACTCAATAGAAGATTATCGTTAAATTCTAGAATCATATAACAAAGACGGACCCAAATGCCCTGTGTCACCAGGCACTGCCCAACCAATTAAACAATCCCATTAAAGATTAAATTGTACTCGCACTGGTAGTTCCGCCTGCTAGGATTACACTCGAGGGGGATATTCTCAAGGACCGGCGATACCTATCGCAAACGCTAGTTAGCGGCTGTTTTTTTATCGCCGCCTAACCCTGAAAACTATCGCCATGTTAGCGGTGTATTAACAAGCTGTCACTACATGGCGATAGTATCAGGGAACGGCGGTGAAAACTGCCGCTAACATCAGCGCGATGGCGATAGGAAATCCGGCGTTAGCGGGCGAGAACTACCGATAGGCCCATTAGCGGCAAAAAAACTCACGTTAGTCAGCCCAACGTGAGTTTTTTTTGCCTCTAATGCAAATAATAGCCTATCAGTCAACCTCCAATATAAAATAGGCATAAAAACCAATAAAATGCAGAATGGAGCAGCCAGGGCCAAGTGCAGCACACATCAACAACCCCTGCAAGCCAGCCAACTTCCAGGATGACCAGGATGAGAGCCTTGATGCCTCGCTGGACCTGCGCCTGGAGCCTGGATGCCTCGCTGGACCTGCGCCTGGAGCCTGGATGCCTCGCTGGACCTGCGCCTGGAGCCTGGATGCCTCGCTGGACCTGCGCCTGGAGCCTGTATGCCTCGCTGGACCTGCGCCTGGAGCCTGGATACCTCGCTGGACATGCGCCTGGAGCCTGGATGCCTCGCTGGACCTGCGCCTGGAGCCTGGATGCCTCGCTGGACCTGCGGCTGGAGCCTGGATGCCTCGCTGGACATGCGCCTGGAGCCTGGATGCCTCAATGGACCTGTGCCTGGAGCCTGGATGCCTCGCTGGACCTGCGCCTGGAGCCTGGAGCCTGGAGCCTGGATGCCTTGCTGGACCAGCGTCTGGAGCCTGGAGTGGGATGTGGGGAAGCTGTGGGGTCGATGAGCCGTGGCGGTAGACATTGAGGCGCGACGATCGCCCGTACCTGGTGGTGAAGTCTGACAGGTCGCATGGAGACACGTTGCTAAACTGTGTGAGAAGACAGTATTGCGACCCTTGGAGCTGTTAATGGTAGAGGCGCTCCGGCGCACCAACGTAGTGAGGTCCTCATCGCATACTACGATCCACCACTACACCGGGGTGCACGAAGGGGATTACCAACGCTGTGTGCCGTCTCCCTGCATCACAGGCCCCATGATGTTGAACTGGCCGTATGCTGTGGAGGGTGAGTCTCCTGTGCTACGCCGAACTTGTGTGGCGTGAGCGCTGCAACTTCACACCTAAGGGTGCCCTGCTGCATCAACTGAATCGGGAGGTCCACCAGCGGACTAGGCGGCAACTGCTGTACCCAGCCTAGTGAAATCACACCTGGCTGAGGCTCCTGCTGGCTGAGTCACTGATTTGGAGAGAGTGCAGTGGATTGTGCCACGGTGTCAATGTCGAGGTAAGGAGAAGGTGGGACGCGTAGTGCAGGAGGGCCGGGGGGGGCAAGTCGCTCAGGCCTATCACACGTAGATGACGCACCCCCAGAGGCGGCACTTCCGCAATGGCGGAAGAGCGTTGCCCCACTGCCTCAAGCAGTGCAGAAGAGGAACAATCATCACATGAAGATAACTCAATCAATCAATCAATCAATCAGGGGAATTGTAAGCACGCTACTCACCCGTGAGGGTCTCAAGGCGCAGAGGGGGGGTCCACAGATCAGTTAGCCGAAGAGCCATGTCTTGAGGGTCTTCCTGAAGGTGTTCAGGGAGGGGCGCATCTGATGTCTGCCGGTAGCTCGTTCCAGGTCTTGGCTGGAATGTGGGAGAAGGATCTTCCACCTGCTCTGGCTCTGTGGATGCGCGGGGTTTCGGCCAGTGCGAGGTTGGAAGATCGGAGGTTTCTTTTGGGTACGTGGAAGTTGATTCTGTCGTTGAGGTATTTGGGTCCATTGTTGTGTAGGCATTTGTCGGCGTGAGTGAGGACTTAGAAGGTGACTCTTTTCTCCACGGGGAGCCAGTGGAGTCTTCGTAGGTGTTGGCTGATGTGTTCGTGCTGGGGGATGCCCAGGACAAGTATGGCGGCGGTGTTCTGTAATGTCTGGAGTTTGCAGAGTAGGGACTTGTTAATGCCGGAGTAGAGTGCGTTTCCATAGTCCAGTCTGCTGGTGATGAGTGCATGGGTGACTGTCTTCCTTGACTCCGGGGGGATCCATTTGAAGGTCTTGCGGAGGATGCGGAGGGTGTTGAAGCAGCTGGAGGTGACGGCGTTGACCTGTTGGTTCATGGTGAGGGATGAGTTGAGTACGAAGCCGAGGTTTATGGCATGGTCCGTGGGGGTAGGTGGGCTTCCGAGGGCGGTCGGCCACCAGGTGTTGTCCCATGCTGAAGGGGTGGTTCCAAGGATGAGGACTTCTGCCTTCTCAGCATTGAGCTCCAGGCAGCTGTCGGTCATCCAGACTGCGACATCTTGCATACCCTTCTGGAAGTTGAGTCTAGCGGTGGTGGGGTCTTTGGTAGGGGAGAGGATGAGCTGGGTGTCATCAGTGTAGGATACGATGTTGAGGCCGTGTTGTCAGATGATGGCGGAAAGGGGGGCCATGTAGATGTTGAAGAGGGTCGGGCTCAGAGATGACCCCTGTGGGACTCCGCAGGTGATTTACGTGGGATCGGAGAGGAAGGGTGGCAGTCTGATCCTTTGGCTTCTTCCGGTGAGGACTGATCGGATCCAGTCTAGGGCTGTTCATTGTATGCCGGCGTCGTGTAGTCTGGCAACCAGTGTGCGGTGGGAGACGGTGTCGAAGGCCGCTGAAAGGTCGAGCAGGATGAGGTCTGCAGAGTGGCCTTGGTCCAGGAGGGTGCTGATGTCGTCTGTGGCGGCGAGTAGGGCCACAGGGTGTTTGTGCACGGAGCGCACGTTGATGAGGATGCATCTTAGGATGTCGCCGGTGCTGGCGTCGGCTGTGTTGGAGGCCGGGGTGGTGGTTAAGGTCTGGAGGCAGTGGAGGCAGGAGAACTGGCCATGGGTCGTGTTTAGCGAGGCCTGTTGGCAGTCTCTGAGTTTTCTGGGGATGAGTGCGTGGAGGGTGGCTGTGCTGTAGCAGTGGGTGGCTCGAGATCCAGGGTTCCTGGCACTGGTCGCGGTCGGGTCATGGACGGGCGCAGACGGGCTTGCCTTAGGCGCACCTTCGGCGTGCCTGCGGCGCGACCACGCAGCGGCCACCATTTAGTAGGGGAGGGGGGAGGAACGATCAGCTGGGAGGTGGGAATGGGCGAGGACACAGGGGCGGGGCCACAGGGGCAGCAGCAGTGGGAAGTGGGAAGCGCGGGCTCAGAGAAGCCTAAAAAAACAGATTCAAAAGGGAAAAACAAGGGATAACTGACTGATGTAATCATGCTATGTATCCTCAGGGGGTGGGAGGGTGGGTAGGACTGCTCCAAACACGGAGCAGGGCATGGGCGGATTGGAATGCCCACTCAGGTGCGCAATGACTGTCTGGCCGGCCCACTCAGTCCGCCCAAAGAAAGTCATGCACACTTCCCTGTTCGCAGAGCCTCTGCAAAGATCTCATGTTTGAGATCTGATTGGCTGCCAATACTTCAACCAGGAAGTGTTGGCAGCCATCTTGTGACTCAGACGAGTCCCAGGAAACAAGGGAAAAAAAACAGAGGGGGGGCAGGGTAGGAATACCTTGACCCCTAGGCCTGGTGGTGGGGTCCCATAGGGACCCTGCCGGGGGCCCAAAAACTTTTTTTTTTTTTCATTTTTGCCATGGATCTGCGAATCTGTGGCAAAAATATATTTTTTTAAAAGCGCAGTCTACCTCGCTTGCATTTTTTGTGCTGCCTACTTTACTGAAACAAGTAAACGAGCACTGTTCCCGGTCATTAAATGAAGTGTATGCCACCAACCTTTACTAGCGGTGTTTACACATCACTGCTTCAAGCTTTACTGAAACAAGTGAACCAGCAGTCCCCCGCTCGTGAAATGAAGTGTAAACACAGCACACATTTCAAAGACCAATCACCTCTATAGGACAACAGATCATAGTGCTTATTTCCTCCTGGGTCCACACAGGCACCTTCCTGAGGATGGAAACATTAATGACATTCTATCACACCAGTGTTTCTCCCCTCTCTCTGTCTTGACGCTCAAGTTACACCGCTCCTTGCAGACATGGTGCGCACTGCCCGGGACATCTAAATGTGGTTGTGGTTAACGTCTTAGTGTGATGTTTAAAGTTACAAAAGAAAACACATCAAGCTGATCTGTCCAGAGGCTCGCAGGCCACAACTTCGAGACCTGGTAGACTAAGCTCAGCATTTAAGCCTTCCTATTGGATAAAAGGAGTGCCACTTACTTTGGCAACACACACATTTGATTCAAGCATCCGTTAATTATCCAAGCCAGTGCTGCTTGGCAGTGCTTCAGACCCGGCGCCTGCCAGCCTGTTTGACACCCTGGGGTATTAAGAGAGAGAGCTAATGTCCGATACACTTGGAGCCATGCCAAGTGCACACCGGCCATCTTTGCTACTCATGCAGTGAGATGCCAGAATGTCCTTTTGTCAGCAGTTCCGTTCAGTCGAAGAGCCAGGTCTTCAGAGCCTTCCTGAAGGTGTTCAGGGAAGGGGCGCATCTGATGTCGGTTGGGAGCTCGTTCCAGGTCTTGGCCGCGATGTAGGAGAAGGATCTTCCCCCTGCTCTGGCTCTGCGGATGCGTGGGGTTTCGGCGAGGAAGAGGTTGGCGGAGCCGAGGTTTCTTTTGGGTACGTGGAGGGCGATTCTGTCATTGAAGTATTGGGGTCCGGTGTTGTGTAGGCATTTGTAGGCGTGGATGAGTATCTTGAAGGTGATTCTTTTCTCGACTGGGAGCCAGTGGAGCTTGCGTAGGTGTCGACTGATGTGTTCGTATCGAGGGATACCGAGGACGAGTCTGGCGGCGGTGTTCTGTATCGTCTGGAGTTTGCGGAGTAGAGCCTTGTTGATACCGGCATAGAGGGCATTTCCGTAGTTCAACCTGCTGGTAATGAGTGCGTGAGTGGCGCTCTTCCTTGCCTCGGGGGGGGATCCATTTGAAAGTCTTACATCATCCACTAGATTGCCACTGTAGGGGGTACCAGGGGACCCCTTTGTCCTTTCCCGCACCATCAGCAAGAAATAAGGACCCTTGAATGTCTCTTTCTTTGATGATGCCTCAGCTTATCTGTAGAGGATGTGGCATTATGGCCAGAGCTGGCGACTTTAAAACTGGGGAACCAGGTCCGAGTCTCAGGGTTGTCTCAACATCCTGGCAAATCACTTAATCTCCCCATGCCTAAAAAATGAATGTGAATTTGTGTAATGTAACCAGTGCTCAGGTATGGGGCACAAATGCCTTCAGGTCGTGTTTGTGCTACGTAAAAATGCAAAAAAATCACCTGGGTGCTCCTTTTAAGGGGGCATCCAGTGAAATACAAAATGGGCCTCTTTTCTCACTCCCATATCATCAGCAGCAATGCGGCTCACAAAAGTGTCTCTTTTTTATGAACCCTAGTTAGGCTTTTTGAAATGTATCACTAGGTAAGCCCCCCCAGTGAACGGAACCCTAGCTACTTCCACTCACATCACCAGCAATAAGGGTTACTGAATGGCGCTATGTTTCATGGCGCTTGGTTTGGTTCTGAAACCTATTGTGACATCATCCGTTAGATGGTTTGTAAATACTCGTTTGGCATCACTTACTGGGTGATACCAATTATAGAGGTCGTCTATTGATAAAAACAAGAATAATTTTACCCGCTCCTGCATCACCAACAATAAGGAAACCACTAAGGAAACCACTAAGCCCATTCACCTGGCAACATCTGATTTGATCTGAGACCTGATGTAATTCAGTGGATGGCTCCTGTAGTCCATACTGTTCCTTTCTTTGAAGATGTTTAGTTTGGTTTTGAGACCGACTGCAACACCATTCATTAAAATAGGGGGCCATCTACTCAAAAGAAATTAAGTTCTCTTTCCCACCCTATGTGACAAATAGAGATTCCAGAATGTCCCTTTGTGGGACGATGTATTGTTGATCTCCAAAACATATGGTTACATCATTCACTCAGAAAATCTAGTCAACAGAAAGTCAGCTTCCTTTCCACAACCTGCATCATCAAGAAAGACTAACAAAGCGCATGAGGTTTGACATCTATCATTCTGTGATTCTCCGGAATGAAGGGGCCATTTGGACCCCTCTTGCATCATCTACATTCACCAACAGAAAGATTCAGAATGTTCCTTTCTTTGATGGTGTCAAGTTGAGTTTGAGTTTATTATTGCATCACTGAGAGAAATGAAGGCACCATATAGTCAAAAGGAATTGATTTCTCTTCCGCCTGTCTTATGTCATCAGTATTCACCAACAGGCATATTCGGGATGTTCCTTTGATGATGTCGGGTTGGGATTTGAGATCTGCTATCCAATCGTTCACTGGGCTAAAGGGGCATCTGGTGGAAAGAATGCCAAATCTCTTCTCTCATGGCAGCATCAACAGTAGCCAACAGTAAGGCTTCCTGAGAGGGCCTTTGTTTGGCAAAGCATGGGGTCTAAGGATGAGGACCAACAGGAGCACACTGCAGGCCTAGGAGCAGAAGCCGGGTACTTGCAATGCGTCCCAATGGGGACCTGCAGGAGCGCACAGCTGGCCTAAGAGCTGAAGCAGGGTACCCCAATGGGGATCAGCAGGAGCACACAGCCGGCCGAAGAGAAGAAGCAGTGTGCTTGCCTGACACCCCAATAGGGACGAGCAGGAGCAAACAGCAGGCCTAAGAAAAGAAGCAGAGTACTTGCAAGGCACACCAAAGTGGGAGCCAGCAGGAGCACAGGGCAGGACTAAGAGCAGAAGCAGGGTACTTCAATGGGGACCAGCAGGAGTGCACAGCAGGCTTAAGAGCAGAAGTAGGGTACTTGCAATGCGTCCCAATGGGGACCAGCAGGAGCACACAGTAGGCCTAATCGTAGAAGTAGAGTACATGAAGACACCCCCGTGGGGACCAGGGCCTTGTTCAAAGGATGTATTTGCCAGCTCACTCACATACCCACACAACCCCTCTCACACACACTCACACAACCACTCACAAACCCACTACCACATACCCACACAACCACTGACACACCCACTCACACACCCATTCAGCCACTCACACACCCACTCACCTACCCAGACAACCCCTCACACACCCATTCACCCCTCAAACCACTCACACACCCACTCGCAGACCCACATAGCAACTCACACACCCACTCACACACACCTACTTACACCCCATACAGTCACTGACACATGCACTTTGTGAAAATAAAATGTATTAATATAGTTGTAAAAATAGTATTACTAAATTAAACTCCTAGGTGAAATTGTAGTACAATTTCTAATAAAAAAAGTGAAATTCAATTTAAAAAAATGGGACCTTATAGTTAGAAATTAATTTAAAAAACATAGAAATTAACTAAAATAACCAAAGGTTACAGGGACGCTATAGTTAGGAAATAGAATTAAAAAGAACCTTAGAAATTCACTGAAAGAAAACAAACGTTACAGGGACGTTATAGTTAGGCTTAGATTTCACATGCACAAAACCATAGAATTTCAGCAGTTATAGTTACCTGAGCCAACTATAACTTACGCCCCCGCAATGCACTGCTTATCACCTCACATATTACATCACTCATGACATGGTCAGTAACATCACTCATGACATCACTGATGACATCTCAAAGGACAGTGTAAATATCAGTTAAAACAAACCACTTTAAGTGAACAAAACCACCAAAATTCACCAGTTATAGTTATCTCAAGTAACTATAAATCATCCCCTAAAGTATGCATAGTGTTGTCATCAACGATGTCATTTAAGATGTTGCAGTGATGTTATCAATGGTGTCAAAGAACATATCATGAGTGATGTAATATGTAAGGTAATTTGCAATTCATGGCAGCAGTTCTAGTTATCTTTATGTCACTTAGCGTAGGAACCACAAGGGCAACTGTGGATGAAAGAAACTTTCTTTTATTTAACTAGTGCATAATATTGTGATGGGGGAGTTTAGAAGTCCTCAAGTTTTAACCGTCTTTTCTTTCCTCTCTACTGTAGGTATTCCCTGCATGTATGGGTCACCAGTTTCCTTGGAAAGAAGAGATACAGGTAACTGTTATTTAGATTTATGAGATGGTAGGAACTTCGTATAAGGAGTGGGAGAGAAAGGTTTAAGGGTCCATCACCAGATAGGTCTCCATCCACCTGTGCTTCTCAGGAGAGTTAGCGTCACACTCCAGAAGTGAAAACCAACACCCAGAAAAGAAAAGAAAAAAAAACAAGAATTTCTTTCTCAGGTCTCTCAGTGCTTTTAAAAGAAAAGGAAATAAACGTGCCGTCACAAAAAATTAAATTGGAAAGTAAGGTGAAGGCTGGTTACACCCCTGGTTTGACCCCACCTCCCTTCTTCCCACTCCCTGTCTCCCAGTTTCCAGAACGTTCAGAGAAGAGTTTACACACCTGGGTAAGCCACGCTCCTCCTGGAGCGTGGCTGGATGATGCATCAGATCGGCGACCCTTTCGGGCTTTGAGTAAGTCCCGCCGGCTGCTGGTCGTTCTCTGGTGAAAAATTCACCAAATTTCGGCATCTGCTGGAAGTCGTCTCGCCTCCTAGAAACTTTGCAGGCACAGCGTCTCTTTCCTTCTGTCCTCAAAAACTCCCCGGGCATTCCCGACTGTCTGGTGGCTCTGCCCCCTTTTCTCTTCTTTTTCTCGTAAGTCCGTCTTCATTATTTACCGCCATTGTAGCCTGACGTGGATCCACTTCCTGGTTGTCGTGAGAAGTGAATGCCTGAAACAAAAAACCGGAATCAGGGCGGCAAGTTGAGTCCTTTGACAACGTGGCCTAAAGGGGGGCAGCATGCAAGTCATCCTCATTTACATTCCCTGTATCCTGACACGTTTCTTTAGGTCACAAGTTCTAGTTACTTGAGATACCTATACCAGGCTTGGGGAGGTGGCTGCACACCCTGCCCTTTTTAATAAAATGCTATCCCGGGGATGGGTCCCCAAGGCCTGAAAAAGGCTCATGGAGGGGGCCGTACCCACCCCTATATAATATGGAACCGCCGAACCCCCAAGGGCTTGGCCTGGGGACGAATTTTGAAAACAAGTTTTATTTTTCTCATCTCCATGGATCCGTGGTGCTGGGAAAAAAAAATGTGGGTTTTCGTGGGCCAGGGTAGTGGGGTTGCCACCAGGCCTAGGGGGAAGAGTACCTCATCCTTGCCCCCCTGCGTTTTTAGGTCTCGCCTAGCGCAGCGCGCATGCGCTGCTCTAGGAGATGACCTCTTGGAATCACTCCAGCTTTTCAACAAACTCGTGCATGTGGCTTTTTTTTTTGCACACATTGTATTGGCCATTGCGTGTGGCTTTCAAAAATGAAAGCACGCAATTGGCCAAAGGCGGGTGCATGTCCCACCTTTCCCAGTAAATGTTTCCTCCCACGGCCTACAGCTGTCGGGAGCGAGCAGCGGCACGCAGGGTGCCATCCGTTCTGGGTCATATTACAAAGGTCACTTTGGGCTGCGGCCGTGGCCCGCGCTGCTTCTCTGTGCGTGCAGTGGTCGCACGCTTCCCGCTTGGGCTGTTTCCCCGCTCACAGTTGCCCACGCCCACTGGGGCTCACGAGGGTTTGGCTGTGCCTGTAATGGCGGTCTTCACCGTGTGTCGAAAATCTTAATGCTTTCACAGATGCGCCGGCCTGTTTCCTCGCTTACCTTAACACTGACCTGAAATGTAGCGGTCAGTTTATAGGAGCCAACATACGGGACGAGTCAGTCTTTCTAATCTTCCCTTTCGCTTCTGGGCGATATTAACAGACTTGGGGCTTAGACGGTTACAACCTCGTTCACGTGTAGAACAGCTACACAGTCTTTTCCGGGGCGGTTTCTTTTCTTTTTAGCCGATTGCAAGCTTTGTCGGGCGGTACAGCACTCAAACCCTCCCAGTACCGGCGGGTACCCTGTCAGTCAGAATAAAGCAGTATTCTGATTGGCTACGCTTGCAGTCAGTTTTGCCAGAAGTTCAGAATCGAAAGTAAGACAGTGGCACTATGGAAGTCAGATATATTTAAAAGATTTTTCATTCGGTCAATTGGAAGTAAGTCGGCGTTGTCTGATTTGAAATGGGTGGCATGTAATGTGTGTCTGCAGGAACATCTGGCAATAATGAATCCCATGCGTACTTTCATAACTCAAAATGCATATGTGGTCCTAGTTGCCTAGCGTACCCGGGGCCTGAGTATATCCTTTGAACACTTTTACCGCTACCTCTGATTGCTTCTCTTCTAGGCGCTCATGGCCCCGCCGTTTCCATTACGTGCGTGGTATTTCTCAGATTGTGTTCCATATGCCGCATAGTATATGTTTACCAGATTGCTGTACTTGTCTCAAGGACTCCTAATTCCAGGTGCTGGGTTTTCCTTAATGAACTCGATGCATTCTGGGAGTTGTAGTCTTAGTTCAGTGGGTAGAATCGTCTGGACTGGCGCTGTGAAAGGAAAGTTAAGCTTAGACAGATGTAAGCTGGTGAGGAGGATTCAACATTATTAGTACGGGTTGTGAGGGAACGATAGCACTAGGCATTGCGCGGAAACAGGATTAAGAAAGTTGGCCCATAACAAGACGGTGTACCGAGGTTGAATCCTGAATCAAAATGAGGGTCTAATGGCGTGGCCTGCAGCCACGGAGAAATACACTTACAAATCTAGCATGTTTTATGCCTGGTTTCATCTGAGAGGACCCATGCGATCGAGTAGCAGCTGGGTTAAGTGGTCACCGAACTGGGTAGAAAGATTACCCTAGTCTCGCTTTTTTGTTTCTATACTTTCACTTCTGCACCTACTTGGTTTTCCTATGTTTATTTCTGGATCACTCGCTTTGTTTTTCTAGTATAGTTGATATTCCTATCAACCCGTTTAAGAAACTTTACGACCTTAACTTGGTTCCGGATTAATCACCCATTACCCCGAACCCTATGTATTCCAGTTTCCTCTCGGAGCTACACCCGTGCTCTCGAAGCATCCTTAATTGGTTTATAGTCTACTCAGCCCTTTAAATACGTCAGCATGCGTGTGCCAATTGAAGAGTGCATTTTTGCAAGTCTTTAAAACTCTCAAGTGGCTGCATGCACGTATCTGCCTTTGCTTGTAAAACTTAAGGATAAAACAATGTAATACCTACCTTTCCTAGATGTTTAAAGTGGAAAGCCACTGTATTACTCTTAATGATCAATCTGCAAAATGTTATATGGTATTGAATATTACATTCTCGTCCTTTTGGAATTGTTTATGTATTATTATCCCCTGTCTTCCCACTCACATCAGCTACCCCCCTCACTCTCCGCTCATGGACACCCTCATAAAGCACTCGTGTTGTAAAACGCTTATGTGGGGGGGTTTAGCCCATATGTAGCCCTTAAGTATACCTTAAATTGTATTATACACTTTTGCCAGTCACTAAAAGAAGAGTACTTACTGCCCATGCAGAGTTTTATGCTCCTTAGGCCCACATATATTTGTCCCTCCACCTCCACTCCCCCTCTCTCTCCCTCCACCTCCACTCCGCCCCTCTCTCCACCTCCACTCCCACCTCCCTACCTCCACTCCCCCCTCTCTCTCTCCACCACCACTCCCACCTCTCTCCACCTCCACTCCACCTCCCTCCCTCCACCTCCACCTCCACCTCCACCTCCACCTCCACTCCCCCTCCATCTCCACTCCCCCCTCTCTCCCTCCCTCCACCCTCCTCTCTCCCCTCCCTCCACTCCCCCCTCCCTGCACCTCCACTCCCCCCTCCCTGCACCTCCACTTCCCCCTCCCTCCACCTCCACTCCCCCCTCCCTCCACCTCCACTCCCCCCTCCCTGCACCTCTACTCCCGACTCTCTACACCTCTACTCCCCTTTCCCTCCACTCCCACCCTCCACCTCTAGCCCCTCCACCTCCACTCCCCTTTCCCTTCCCTCCACCTCCACTTCCCCCTCTCCACCTCTGCTCCCACTCCCACTTCCACTCCCTCCTCCCTCTACCCCCTCCACCTCCACTCCCCTTTCCCTTCCATCCACCTTCACTCCCCCTCTCCACCTCCACTCCCACCACCACCTCCACTCCCCCCTCCCTCCCTGTACCTTTACTCCCACCTCCACCTCCACTCCCTCCTCCCTCCCTGCACCTCCTCTCCCCCTCCCTTCACTTCCACTCCCACCGCCCTCCACCTCCACTCCCTCCTCCCTCCACCTCCACTCTCCCACCTTCACTCCACCCTCACTCCCTCCACCTCCCTCACTCACCCCCTCCACCTCCACTCCCCCCTCCCCCAACCCCTCCCTCCCTGCACCTCCACTCCCCCTCCTCCCACCCCCTCCCTCCCTGCACCTCCACTCCCACCTCCCCCACTGCCCCCTTCCTTGCATAAACAAAAAAACTAGAACACATTTTTGGTGTTAATTCTGTTTTTATTAGGATACTTGTATATAATGTTTTCTAGGTTATATATAAGGTGACAAATGGTTATAACACTTTTCTAATTATACCTTATAACTTTTAAACATGCTGCACAACATTCACAATGCTCTGCAACACATATTAAAAACATTAACAAAGCCAATAGCTCTCTCTAAACACTTATAAGGCCCCAAAGGCGAGGCCTATTGGCTATGCCAATGCTTGTTTTTCTTTTTTATTCAGGACAGAGGATTGAGACCCTGAATCCTAAAATTATGGTTGATGTAGTGGTAGCCAATCAGATCTTATCTCAAGATCTGTTGGTTCTGAAAGATCCTCCGCAGCATGAAATATACATACATTTTGGGCTCCAATTTCTCTAAAACGACTTAACGGATTTACATAAATTGCAAAAAGCACACTTTGTGGACCAAGATCTAGCTTTCTGCCAAATTTGGTAAAATTCCATTCAGCCTTTTTGGCGGTAGCGCTGTCTAAAATCCCCATGAATATTGCATTGGGAATTGCGTATTAGGACCACCCCTTCTTCTTGTCCCCCGCTTGATGGAGCACCCTGAAACTTTCTAGAAAGGGGCTGAGATTGATTAACTATTTTTTGGAAAGCTTCGTGAAGATTTTTCAAACAGCATCAAAGTTAGTCGTAAAATAAAAAATCAATTTCCTATTGTAACTACGTCTTAACTATAACTACAAAGTTGTGACCACCACCGTGTAATATGTATGTGCTAATCCTATGCTTAAAGAATTTGCTGTAATAATTGCAGAAGGCTTTGTCCCTTTCTAGCTTGACATGGATGGCATTGTGCTAGTCCTATGCTTAAATCTCTGCTAGAAAAACAGACATTTGAAGTGAGCAGATTAAGAGAGTTGCTGATGTTGGAGTGGTCCATATAAAGGATCTGCTCTCCGCCTAAACTTGGGAACTGCCCAGAGTTCCTAGCTTCCTGTTTTGCATAATTTATTCAGCCCTCTAAGCCTGAGAGAGTATGGTCTTGACTTATACTGGGTGCTCCTTTGTGTCTGGACAAACCTGTAAATCTCTGGTACACCAGGTTGGATTGGATGGTATTTCACCAGTCCAAAGCTGTAATACTGTGCCTGGGGGGGTAAGAGGCTTTTGTCATTTTCAGCTCGGCATGGACGGCACTGTGCTAATCCTATGCTTAAAAATTTGCTGTAAAAATTGCAGAAGGCTTTGTCTCTTTCTAGCTCGGCGTGGATGGCACTGTGCTAATGCTATTCTTAAACCTCTTTTAGAAAAACAGACATTGGAGGTAAGCAGATTCAGAGTGTTGCTGGGTTGTAGGGTGCTTTGTATAAAGGAGCTGCTCTCCACCTAAACTTGGGCACTACCCGGAGTTCCTTGCTTCCTGTTTTGGAGTATAGAAATTGGCGGGACATGAACAACATCTGGTGATGCTGTAAAGACAGCAAGAGGCTACCTTGGGGGAGCAGCTGGTTCTTATGGATGAAAGGCGTGATGCCCAAATGTGCATGTGACCAGGTGATACTCGATAATAGTGTATATTCTTTCGACTGCCGTTCTTGATGCTTTCTTTTCCTTTATTTAGGTGGAACTGAAGTGTGCTATTATAACCTGTATGAAGGGGTAAAAAAGCTACTTATTGTTCATAGGTTGTTTATCCTTTAAAACGTTTAATACCAAGATATCGATTTAGGGGCTGCTATGTCAAGATAAATGGAAAATGAACAAAGAGTTAGTTGGAAAAAAGAATAGTAAACCTATACTTAGCTACATTCCCTTTCTTTCTCCATATGTTGATTCTCAATATTTTGGCCTCGTAATATATTTCCTCTATATTTTGACTAGGGGTGGGTGGAACTCGCAGACTTTAACTCAGCGGAATTCTTAAAAACTCTGCGATATTCTGTGGAGTTCCACCAATGGGCAGAAAATATGCAGGTTGTGCCACTTGCCCTGTAATTTAGCACAGGTAGCATGAGCAGTGCTCCAAAATCAGCGCTAAAATCACCATGTGCTGCATAAGAGCGCTTGGCCATTCGAGTTGATTTCACTGCCGCTCGAGTAAAAATCTACTAGAGCGGCAGCAAATCTACTCGAGAAGCTGCCCTCTGACCACAACCGTTCATGATGCGCTTGGAGATGCCAAAATCTCGCTTGCGCTCACCAGCTTGCATTTCTTTACTTTCTTTTACTTGCTTGACAAATTCCAATTGGGGTTCAGGCCTGGGCATAGCACTGAAACTATTATTCTTCACATCGTAGATGATGCTCTCCAAGCCCTTGACCAAGGCAAAACCTGTCTCTTGATCCTTCTGGATCTTTCCTCGCCATTCGACACAGTCAACCACGAGAAACTTCTTGAACGCCTCGAACATAGGATGGGTCTAGGAGGTACCGTCATCAAATGGTTTGGTTCCTTCCTCCAGAACCGCACCCAGAGATTCTTTGTCAACAGCAACCTATCTGCGCCCTCCCCGATATCAATCGGTGTCCCTCAAGGCTCTACTCTGTCCCCTATCCTCTTCAATCTCTACCTTGAACCATTAGCTGAAATTCTTCGCATGGCCAACATCTCCTTCCACATGTACGCCGATGACACCCAGATCTACATCAAAACCTCTTCCCTAGAGGAGATTACCTATCTGAATGATGCCCTGAAACTGACTGTTCAATGGCTCGCCAACAACCAGCTCAAACTGAATGCCCAAAAAACGGAGTTCCTTCTCATCTCCCCCCCTAAAACCTCCAATGACATCCTGGAATGGATTAACTCGATCACAGCACTTAACTGCACACCGACCATAGTGGATTCTGCTAAATCACTCGGTATAACCTTGGACAGCAACCTGAATATCCGTGAACACATCAACTCAATGGCCAAAACTGCCAGGTTCCACCTAAGCTACTTGAGAAAACTAAAACCCTTCCTTGAAACTGCGGACTAAAAAACTGCAGTTCAGGAGTTAGTTATCTCCAGAATTGAATACGGCTGCTCCACCCTATCTGGCCTACCATAGACTTCCACGGCCCCTCTAAAAGCTTGCCTCAACGCAGCAGCTAGACTCTTATCTGGCTCAAAAACAATTTGACCACATTTCACCACATCTGAAGGCCTTGAAGTGGCTTCCTCTTGAAGCCAGAATCAAGCTCAAGCTGGCCTGTATCACACACAAAGCCCTGTACACGAACTCCCCCGGCATATCTCGCCCAGAAAATCGTGGTATCTGGGGGACTCAAAAACTCCCGGTCCGCCAGAGACCGTGTGCTCCAGCCACCCCGCTTCCGCAAGGAAAAAACATATAACCGAGCGTTCTCTGGGGCTGCACCAAGAATCTGGAACTCGCTACCATCCTCCATCAGAAGAATACCTTCTCTGTTAATCTTCAAAAAGGAAGCGAAAACCTTCCTAATGAGCAAATTCCTCCAATAACTCTCCTTGTCGCGCATACCGCCTTTTGTCATGGCTTTTGTTTCTGTGCATAATTTCCCGTACTGATTGGCCCTTTCCGTGTACCAATTCTCACTCCTTCAAATGTTCTGCTGGTTCTCTCTGCCTTTTTGCTATCATATCTCCCCTCTTATACAATTGCTGGTTTTCTCTTTTTATCGCTGACTTGTCTCTCTGCTCATTATGGTACTGTACTGATTATTGTATATAACTCTTACTTTGTCCTAATGTAGTCAATTCCCTATTCTCCATCCTTGTGTTTTGCCTGTGCCTAAACTGTATGTAACGTGTTATCCCAGTAAAGCGCCCTGATACCCTAACGGGTCACGTTCGCACTCTATAAAACCTCAAATAAATAAATAAATAAACATTTCTGGACCCTCCACATTACAAGATTAACGCGGATCCGCCAAATGCAACCAATTATGCAGGCGGAATGACATATTCTGCCAAATTTTGATATACAATCAAGCATAATCCTACAGAATACAAAATCTTAACTTGGAGAAGTTTAAAGACTCAGAGAGACTTTCCCCTACACGGACACACACACAGATAATTGCGCATCTGTTTCTCCACACACTACAAGGCGAATGAAGAGTTTCAGAGAAAAAAACAGATGAAACAAAACAGCATTGAGGGGAGAAAAGCATGACTTTGTGCGACCAGAAGATAACAGGCAGGTAGGAAAGTACAACACTTTACAGGGTACAACCTATTGCGCAGTTGTCATTTATATGAAAAATTCTTTTATCCTGTATTTTCTTTGGAAATGCTAGTCTGATTGTTCATGCCAATTAAGTACTTTAGTGCTGTAATTCATTTTATTGTATCTGTGCTCTTCAGCACCCCCGACACTCACAGTCCATGATAAAGTCACTGTAATAACAAATGATGTCATGTAGAGTACATAGGGCCTGCCGGGGTATCGAATCAGAGGGTGCAAAGCTACTTTATAAAGTTATAATTTGTAGCTCTACATATTTATGTTCAGTAGCTTAGCCAAGCAATGCAGAACGCATATCGACCCGGTTGTCACAGAAATGCTATCCGCAGGTGTTGATTACTCCCTGTGCCCTGCCCTTCATCTCTGCAAATCCCATAATGAAACTGTACACTTCAGTGCAAGAATAGCAAACTTAATTTTATTGATATTTCAAGCATTTACTTCAGTGTAATCTAGAAATAATTGAGCCAACTACACAGAAGGTCACAGGATAGTAAGGCCTCTTCTTTACAGTCACAGGATCTGTTACACAAAAACTAGTGAAATATTAAACGAATGCACACAATTCAACTGCTGTTGTGGCACACTTGGCTGTTGGTCTGCTGCAACACTAGTGGCACTGCAGTGTGCAGTGCGGTCCTAGTACACCACAATAAGGAAAGACAGACTCTATTTCATTTACACAGGTCCACCTACTCTTGGGTTCGCATCTTTATTTCCCTCCAGTTACATCCCCCAGCACAGAGGTACCCATTTCAAGCCTCTAACTCAGTGAAACCTGCAGAAAGTTGATCTTTGAATGTTTTTCAAACACCGCCGGGCCGGCGGTGGCTACCGCCGACCCGGCGGGGGCGAACCGCCCGCCATCCTAATGGGTCCCTTAGTTTGGTCCCAAATTAATAGGATTTTTAGAGTTAATGTTCCCTTTTCTTTACCCAACATTTTCTTAGGCTCACTGTCACCTCAATGGCCTCAATCACCATCAAACTTCAAGTTGTTAGATTTATTATTAGCTGTAGCCTTACATTTAATAACCTCAAATTGGAAACAAGCGGATAAAGTTACTTTCAAAGCCTGCTGGAATGCCGTGTGCTTTCATCACAGACTCAACACCAATTATGTCACCCCTATCTCTCTAGCTAGTAAAAGAGATCTTTTTTGGCTTCCACTTACTACATACTTATCCTGGTCCGCTTCTTCAACTGTTTCTACTGTTAATGTTGTAAATACATCGGATGATGTCCGGAAACCACAGTAAATACACCATGCTGTCTTTTTCTTAAAATATTAAGATATTATTGTTCATGCCTATGTATTTATATTGTAGTATTTAATTCCTAAGTATTAATATGCCTACAGTGTTTCATTTCATATCTCGTTTTTCTTCAATCTTTGTAGTGACATAATATATTGTTTCCCCGTCCCCCTTCCTCCCCCCCTTTTTTTCCTCCCCTCTTTCACACAGCATGTTTATGTAACCGTTGCATTTCTTATCCCTTTATATAATCTCGATGTTAACTAAGATTTATTATGCTTATTATATTGCTGTTCTTTTTTCCTCTAGTTTTCAATAAACTCAAACTTAAAAAAAAGAAGTACACGGGTGAGAAAGAGAAATATGGGGGGACGAAAGCACACGGGCTAGACAGTAACGTGGAGCATGAGAGTGAGTGAGGAAGCATGGAAGCATACAGTGCTTAAGAGTGCACGGAGCGTGGGAGGAGGAAAGCATACAAGGGAGACACCTGGAAAACACATTCACTCTCATGGAGCACTTCAAGAAAAAGAAAAAGAGTTACCAAAAAGCGAGCACTCATGGAGGAATAGAAGGAGCCAATCATAGAGGTGGTAAACAGGCTATGCTCCACAGGAGAGACAAAGACATGCTGGGCGGGCCAAAACAAATAGGAATGGAAAGCAAGCAAATGTGAGTCACAACACATAAAGCCAACAGCATACAATGGACACAATGCTTTTCTGGGTAAGCTTTCAGTATTTCCCCAATATGCCATTACAATCAGACAGCTGCACAGCCTGGTAGTCTTCGACCTACATGATCTAATGACCAATTTAGGTTTACTTTATACAACTCAGTCTTTGCTCTCGAATGATGTTTGGGTGGCCTTACATGACACGTTAACCTGCTTTCTTTGAAATTCTGTTATGAAGCTAGATCCTAAACAGAGGTGATGAGTCGGCCTTCATCTTTAAACAGTTATTAGCCCATTCCCAAGGGACTTACAACTCATTAAATGCTCTCTATCCAAGTTATATACCCACACTGCAGGCAAGAGTCTATACAGAGACTGTGTTTATTTAATGACCAGTAAAGCCCTCAGCAGAAGGGTGATAATGCTACTAGAGCATTCAACCAATTGGAAGCAGAATTGTATAATTTAAATTGGAAGAAACAGCCAATGGAATGTTGGAGCATTATTTGTCTACTGTCATATTTTCGTTTTCAAAGGAGATGTTAGCATTCAATTTTCTATTAAAATCATTAAACTTTCGCTCAATTTTACATTGTGAAACATTTTAGTAAGGTTCTCAGCCTCCCTTTATCTGTCTAGCTTTGGCTCATCTAGCCCACCTCTAACATGTTCCTCCTTCACTTGGCTCCTGGAAAAACGCAACTATTTCGTTTGCATGTGGGTGAGAAAAATAACGAGCATATAGAGTGTTGGGGGCTGGTTTTTAAAGAAACTCTTTTGTCAAAACTTTTACTTTTCCCTTGTGTATTTTGCACTTTTGCTCTTCTGGCAGTTCCCGCCTATTAGATCGGGACTGCCATTTTTACTACTAGTCCGGTCCAGTTGTTGCTGGTCTAGTTGTTGCTGGGAGGAGGCTACATAAACAGAAGGCTGGCTCGACCGCGCCTGTCCGCGCACTGACTGCACACAGCGACGGCCATGCTGCTGGTTGCCTTCCAGAGGCCCAGGGAGATGATACATTTCCGGAAGATACCATGATAAGGTATTCAAGAGAGCAACTCTTATCAATTGGAAAGCAGTCCTTGTTACCCCAACCTGTCACAAGGGCAAAATCTGAGTGTAAGTTGATGCCTTATGTTTGCCTATGCTAACTCTTCAAAGGTTAGAATGCCCATCGGTTTGAATTGTGGATTACTTAATGCTAAGTCCCTAGTAAAGCACTCAGAGGAAATCAACCTGCTGCTATAGTCAGGAATCTGGGATGATTTCTTTATTACAGAAACTTGGACTACTATTGATTCAGCTTGTCCAGTGGGATTTAAGGCCCTCCACAAACCCCGGCTAAATAAGAAGGGGGGGAGTGGGCATTATATATAATGAAAAGTGGAATTTTTCCACTTTGGCTATTGATGAGTCTGAAGGATGGGAATTGCTAGGATTCTCTTTAAAATCTGACATGAGTAATGTCTTCTCTGGGGCCCTATGGTATAGGCCACCTGTATCCCTGAATTCATATCTCCAACCATTTATAGAAGTGCTATCTAACATAGATCTTGTGCACTCCAACTTTTTTATTTTAGGGGATTTTAAGTTATGGGCAGAGGGGGACCTGTCTTCCCTTTTCAAGGAATTATAGAGTTTATGTGAAATTCTTGGTTCCCAACAACTGGTGCATGGTCCTACTCACAAAGGGGGCCATACATTAAATCTTATCTTTGCCCCAGATGGACTGATCTCGGTAAAGGAAGTTATCCCCCGCTGTTGGACTGACCTTGCGCTAATATCTTTTCATTTAAATGTTCAGGAATATTTTACCCCCAAGACAGCTGCAATCTCTGGGAGAAAGGGGAGGGCATGGCACAAACTTGTTAAGCATTGTTGTGGGCCTATTTTTGACTTTTCTAATACTATTGATCTCAATGGTTTAATTGAAGCTAATTGCCTAAATTTGGTTGAAGAAATTATAGCAACTCTGGACAAAATAGTCCCCTTAATAACTTAAAACCCTGCAACCGACCGTCTTCCCCATGGGACAACGAGTCATTAAAAGCGGCAAAACTAGAGTGTAGGCAACTGGAAAGGAAATGGTGTCGGTATTATATAGAAGAAGATAAACAACATCTAAAGTCAGCATTTAATAAGTATAAAAAGGAGGTTCGAACAGGAAAAGCTGGCTTCTATACGGATTCTATTTTAGCTGCCACTAATAGCACAAAGGTATTTGATATTGTCCATAATCTATCTAATCCGCACTACTTAAAATAAGATATTATCCCTACGCAGAAGTTGTTTGATGATCTTGTGGTCTTCTTTGAAAAGAAGATTAGCAAGATCATAGAGGATATTGGAAGTTCTTTAGAGGTAAATCCGGCTCCTTCCATTGATAGCAGTCATGAATGTTGCTTCCTTGCCTAACACAGATGACTTAGAGATGGGTTGATGAGGTGATGCCGCCATTGCTATTACTCTGCAATCAATACCTAAAATCAGGCTTAGTACCACGCAGCTGGAAGAAGGCTGTAGTCATGCCTCTGCTGAAAAAGCCATCAGCAGACCAGGTGGTCCCGGTTAATTATGGGCCTATTTCCATCCTTCCCTTTCTGGTGAAAATTCTGGAGTGCCACGTTAGTAGGATTCTATCTTCTTACTTGGAGTCCCACTCCTTGCTTGAGGAGGAACAATTTGGCTTTAGATCTGGCCATGGTACAGAGACAGCTCTTCTGACTGCTATGGATGAGGTCCGTATGAGGGTACATAGTGAGGCCTGTCTGAAGTTCTTGTCCTGCTGGATCTGTCAGCCTCTTTCAATATGGTCACCCGCCACACTCTGCTGACAAGGCTGGCAGCCTTGGGTGTCAGTGGGAAAGTATGGAAGTAGATAAAATCTTATCTGCAAGATCTCTGTCAGGCTGTGGCTTTACCCCCTTACCAATTGGATTTTAGATGTATCTAACATGGGGCGCCACAAGGTTCGGCACTCAGCCCGGTGCTGTTCAACATTTATATGAAGCCACTAATATATTTGCTAAAAATGCACAGCATTTCCCTGGTTAATTATGCGGATGGTACGCAGCGGATTCTGTCTCTTAAAAATAATCAGCCGGATGCTGTAAAAACTTTTCAGACCTGTTTACTAGACATTGTACAATGGATGAGTGCAACCTCCCTTAAACTAAACAGGGATAAGACAGAATTTTTATGGTACTTGGCAAATAAGACCCCGATGCCACTACCCTCAAATTTCTAGCCACTTCCTACCGAGACTGAGCTGTGTTCCTCAGAGACAGTATGCAATCTTGGAGTCACTTTTGATGATCGTCTTTCTTTAGAGAAGCATGTTAACAAAGTGGCTGGTGTTTGTTTTTGCACTGCTTCATGGCCTTAGAAAGTTGTTCCTTGCCCTACCTGCTCATGCTAAAGCCTTTTAGGACCTCCTGATTACTTGATTAAGAGATTGCACAGAGTCCAGGGGACCGTAGCTAAATTGACGTTAAACAGACCACGGAGATCCTCGGCATCCAGTGCCCTTAGGGAACTTCTTTGACTCCCTGTGGACCAGAGGATTTTCTTTAAGTCAATGTGCATTGTGTTTAAGGCCCTTCAGAACAAGGGCCCTGTACTACTGCATCGTAGACTGGAAATTTATGCTCCGGGGAGGGCTCTTCTGTCAGCTTCTGCTAATCGTATTCAGGAACATATTTTTTGAAAGGTTCGACAAGGGTGACGTGCCTTCACATTGAAAGCTGCCCAGCTTTGGAACAGGTCGCCATCTTATCTGAGAGCTTTGCCAGACTTGCTGAAATTCAGGAAAGCCTTGAAGACCTGGGTGTTCCCTAAATAATGGATGCCCGTGATGATGTACTGTTCTCGCTCTTTTTTCTCCCCTGTAGACAATTGCTGCTTTTAGCACCAGGATATCAGTCTGGTCATAGTGCACTCTATAAATACTATAAATAACTATAAATAAATTAACTCATTCCAAGGTATGTACATGCAGGCATATAATGAACCTGAGGATACTCCAGCCTCTCTCAATGTTTTATGGGCCCAAGTAAAGTTAAAGATTCTTCCAGCCCTCTATAGGCCCATAGGCATACACTCAAACTATTGATTTTCAGAGCTGACACTATAATTGATGCTACAATCCCAGGTGGTGGTCAGGTCATTGGAGACTATTCTTTAGAATTGACATTCAACATCTTAGAAAGTATCTAAAGGTTCTAATATGTGTAAGGCCGATTTTCAGGGAAATCTACATTGTGAAAAGTTTGCATTACATATTCCTTTCGTTCCAGGAACCTTGATTGAAGGAAAAGGGAGGATCGGTTTTCATGGTGGGATGACACCTGCTCACCTGTTCACGATGCCCAAATCTCTTTGAAACCATAAATGTGCTGCAAGTACAAAAAAAGGTTAAGTAAGAAATAGGAGAAACCCTTAAAAAACTGCTGGAAATTAAATGTCATGTGAATTACACTGCATAATTAAATTAGGATTCTTGCAATAAACAAAGGTTATTGAACAGTCATTGAGACTGCTAAAATTAATATGTTGCTGCAGGAGTAATGGAAAATCACCACTCTGACCTGCTGTCTCCTCCAACTCTAGGGCTTAATTTGGGTTGGTGATTGCAGGTGGTGCTCACCAGCACTTATTTCTGGGGACCGGTACTTATTTTTACCCAATAGACTTTGATGCAGAGCAATACAGAGAAAAATACAAAAGCGGGAAAGAAAGAGAAAGTGAAAGATGGAAAAACTGTAACAAAGGGAGAAAGCAGGGATGAGAAATTACCTGCAACAGTGAAATAAAGAGGCAGCCAGTATCGGGTGATGGATTAAAGATGCATGAGGTGGAATCAAGACAATGAGGCCTTGGGATTTGGCATTCCGACCTTCGATAGGACAAGTGGTGGGCTTCTAACTAAAACTTTGGGGCCCAGCACTTGTTCTTTTAAAAATTAAGCACTACCTAACTCTGTTCCACACATGCATATCGCCCTCACAGAGATCTTCAACATTTGCAACGTTGGGTATTATATGTATCGCTGTGACATATAGATTCATCTCCAAATCACTAAGCATCAGCAAAATCATAGAGAAGTCAAAGACTGCCTCGAGAAAGTACAACAGTGGATGACAAACAATTGGTATTGTGTTAATGTTGATAAAACCAAGATCCTCTTTCATGATCCTGAGAAAGCAAAGATTCTAACCCCTAGATGTCCCTATCCCTTCTTAATCTGTCAGACACTTGGGAGTCACCTTTGACGATGAACTTTCAGGTCAATGCTGTGGTCAAAAGAGTTTTCTTATTCTACCTCTGTCACCTACATCGGATACTCTCATTACTGCGAATTTATGAGCCAATTTCCCTCAGTTTAGCTGCTGCTCTCTCTGTCGTATCAGCTATTGTAATGGACTATATTTTAATGGACTATACATCAGCAGCCCAGCCAAAACTTTTATCAAATTAAAAGGAGTTCAAAACTACATTACGTGCCTCATCTATAACTTCCAGAGCCTGATCACATCACTCCAACTATAAAATCCCTCCTGTTGCTGCCCATTAAGCACAGGATTAAGTTAAAAACCTTTGCTTGGTTCACAAAGCCCTGCACAGGTCAAAGTTTATCTTTAGTTTGACCTTAGTAAATGTTTTATTCCACAGAAGTCTTACTTTAGCCTTCCAACATCATCGTTCAGCAACCACACTAAAATGGATGTCTGATAGAATATCGATGACAAAAATATTGTGTTCAGAATATTATGTCAACAATACTGAGGACTAAAATAACAAGAAGGCAAGTGCAAATAGTTAAGCATATATTTACTATTTTTAAAGGCAAATCTATGTACCTTGAAGATATATATATCATCAAGATACATATATGTGAAGCTAAGTATAGTAAAACGTTTCTTTCCCATAGAAACTAACCTTCACAATATTTTTGTCTTCGATCATTTTGACACAATATTTTGTCCACATGATATTTTTCCTTAATATTCTCCCATCTCTGCTAGGAAACCAATCTCTTATGATTCCATAGACACCTGAAAACTCACCTCTTCTGACAAGCGACTCATCCTAATTACATCATTGACTGTGTTTCCTACCCCCATCCTCAGGATGTAAAAGCAACTTACGAAAGCAATAAATAAATTGAAATAAAGCAACATACTTCACATAAGGAGCTCCTCCAAATCCTGGATGACATTATGACATCATGTTGTGTACTTTATAGGGTGTCCATAAACGGGCTTTCTAGAATCATGACCTTATATAGGCACAATCCAACCTTCCCTTATATAGGCATAAAATCCCAGACCTTATTTAGGCATAAACCATGCATACCAAATACAGGCATGGATTCCGACATCCGTCCACCCTAGCGTCTCAACGAGTCCATGAAAAAACAGACCCTCAGGCTGCGGGAGTTTCCCTTGCCCAGGACTATTGATTTCTTCAAGGACTCATACATTATGCATGAACCTCTATTCCTTAAGGGATTCATTCATGACGTCTTTCGCTACCCAACTTACGTCAATGCTAACATTTTCAGGTATAAATATACCTTCCCAAACCCCTGTAAATCAGAGGAGACCTCGACTTCAGAGGAGCCCGATTCCCGGCCGGACGCACTGAGAAGACGCTGTCATTCCTGCACGCAGAGAGTCCAGCTTCCAGTGATCTAACTTCCCTTGCGGGGTGTTGGAGTTCGAGTCCGGATAGAGATTCCTACCTCTCTCATTCTTCAGGTATGGAGCAGACTAGAACCTAGAGGGACTCTTGGCATACTAGACTCTTGGCATACTAGACTCTTGGCATACTAGACTCTTGGCATACTAGGCGTAACTTACTCTTAGTATACTCTAGTCAGGAATACAACACCTACTTCTACTTTTCCCTATACCTAGGAAAGGTTAGGCACACTGGGTAGAACTAGGATAGAAACGCATCGTATGAGTACTCGCATTTTTAGGCTGTGTCATTTTATGTAAATGCATATATGCTGAAAAGATAATGCTAACGCAGTATTATTTATTTCTACTGCTCACCTTGTACATTATTTATCTCGCATACTGTCTTGTGATCGTAACAGCACATCTAACTTACAACAGAAACAAGACTGTTCAATAAACCTTTTTATTGAAACGCCCGTCTGTTATTTCTGTGTAACTTTGAGAATAACTGAATCATGCACAACTGAGCTGAGTGAAATAGTTATCTATTGTTTCTACGACTCTGGGACACGTCCTGATTCTGTAAGGGAAACACAGTGGTCATGTTTTGCGGCTGCCAGAAACTAATCCCTTCTTGTTGTCAAGAAGTTTCTAGTGGCCTCTGAGCTAGCTGGCACAAGTAATTAAGTTTAATATACTCGATAGGGACATACCGACCTTAGTCCTATGTCAAACCTATAGGATATATTATTCCAATGCGCAGAGCCTATTAGGGAAATAGGAGCTACACTACATGGCGCCCAACGTTTGGTAAGGCAGTAATTCAACGTTAGAGACTGAGTAACTCAGCTGTGCATATATTCTTTTCTCTCTCAGAGACCCCTACCCATATACTCCAAAAGACGTCTGGAGTGGGCAGGGATAGTATCCGCCACGGCTACATAGGGAAGACCCCTATATATTAGCTGTTTGGTTTGCTCAACGTTGAAGGATACAGTGTTCCACAATATTGTGCACCTTATCTTTGTTTCCTTGAAATTTGTTCTACATTTTTCATAAAACAAAATGTCCTTAAACGGGGACAATCCCGCCGGAAACGGTGGAGCTGCGGCTGATGCAGCCCAAGCAGCACTTTTTAACAACACAGGTTTAAATGAAACCGAGGAGGGTGTCATTGACATCGCTCCAAAGTTAAGAAGAGCCATTACTCTAAAACGTATAAAACATGGCCTACCACCGAGAGGAGGTAGAGCAGTTTTTGTGATTGAGGCACATGAATCCTTTCAGACAGAGGTATTCTATTCATGGGTAATTCTTCCTGAATCCAATCCAGTAACACACTTGTTTCACTTCTACAAAGAAGATGAACCACCAGAGGAATACATTCCTTTCGAGGATATCGAGATTCCATTAACATACCAGGAGCATCAGCTCTGGTTTAAAGGCGCCCTAAAACATAACAAAAACATTACCAGGCTCGGTCCACTAGGTAGACCAGGAGCAACATGGCCGATTTTAGCCGGCTACACACCTCATCCAGACATCGAAATAATGTCAGACGAGGAAATACTTAATCAACTCACAGAGTTAATAAAAATCTACAGACAATTGGTTCAATATGTCATGCGGACTTTCACAGTCCAACCACCATTAACAATTCCAAATCATACTCCTCCACAGGGGAGTACATTAAAAATTACACCACAGACTCTATACGCAGTCATGGGTAAAATGCACACTAAGCGGGAGCAAATTCCATTTTGGATAGCTCAAAAAATTACTCAAATCGAAGCAGTATTTCCAAATACTAGCCCGCATGAGAAACACAGAATCCTAACCATTAGTTTACCAATGGGGATCACACCACAACTGGAAGACTGCACCACTTGGGGCTCAGTCTTTGCTGCCATCTACACTAAAACACACGGCATTCCGTCAATTGCGGTAATACCTGATGTCCTAAAACAAATTCAAAACGAATACGGGGCAGAGCCTGCTTTAAATTTAGGTATGAAATTACTGAAAAATTTCGACCAGGTCTCAACAATAATATTATCAAATATTAAAGGGGAGGCAGCAGCAGTGGCGATCCGACAAAAACTAAGGGAATTTGATGTTACAGAACATCAAACAGAGCTACCCAGAATTATAGAACAATCTTATGCAGAATTAGGCAGAGATAGTTTGGGTGGGAAACCAGCTAAACCAAAACTATCTGAAAGTCCTGAGAAGGACTCAATTAAACAAACTCCTACATCTTCTAAAAAGAAGTGGGAGTCTAATAAACAAAGTTCAAATGAGAAAAGATCTCAATCTTGAGGAAGGTCTCCTCAAAAGGAGCACTCTGAAAGGAGGTACAACCTCAGGAATAGGGATAATCTGAGAAAACCTGATAGGTATCAAGATAATGATACACGTTCCTCTCGTCCCTTTCAGGTCTCATCACAGACTTCGGAAAGAAGAGGACGAACAGAACATAAAGAAGAACGCGTGAAATCGAAAGACGACAAGCACGCAACAAAAATTAAAACTAAACCTCAATTCTCCAAAAAGAAAGTAGCAGGTCTAATAGTAAGACATGCCGAGAATTCTGAGAACTCAACTCAGGAACGGAGAATGGGCTCAGACAATGCTGGACAGTGCAGCAGAAGTCACAATAGCTCGCCAGAACCTGATGGAACTTCTGGAGACAGTGGACTTGAATGAGTACATTACAGTTGAGACTGTAGACACCAGGGTTAGTACTCCATAAAGGTTATATGAAATAACACTCCGGATGGAGGGAGACAAACCTAGACAGGTTAAAGCACTTTTTTGGGAAAAACTATCGAAGGGTTATGACATACTTCTAGCAGAAAAAGACTGGCCACCACAATTTGTCAGGGAGTGCCCACACGGCGAGGACATGATTATGCCTGCCTTCTCCAATTACATACCAATTCACTTAAAATATACATATGCCAGAAAATGGGCAGTGGCCCAGGCTCCAGCATTATATAAAAATCATGTAGGATGGGATGAGGACTCACCTCACCATAAAATAAATCTGAAACATGAACCAACTGCACAACGGCAGTATCCTATTAAGCAAGAAGCTAAAAAATAGGTCAGGGAGATCTTAGATCAACTTGAATACCAAGAGGTGATTGAACCATGCACCTCCTTCATGAACAATCCTTTGTTTCCTGTCTCCAAACCAGACAATACATATCGTCTAGTTTTGGACTACAGACATTTAAACACTTGTTCTAAAACCTTTGCAGTACAAAATGCACACAGTACAGCATTAATGAATAACATTGTGCGTAAAAAATACAAAACAACATTAGACATCTCAAACGGTTTCTTTTGTCAAAATATAGCACCTGAAAGTAGGTACTTAACGGCATTCTCCATAATGGGGACCCAGCGTCACTTTTGTCGACTCCCACAAGGGTTCAAAAACAGCCCAGGTTTATTCTCAGCGAGGCTAACGGAGTTACTACAAATTTATGACAACGAGGCATTGTCCTATGTCGATGACATCTATCTGACAGACGATGACTTGGAACGACACTTGAACAGGGTGAGCACCATTATACTGGGATTCGCCTCTGAGGGCTACAAGTTCAACTTTAAAAAGTCTCGAATTGCCCATCTCAATGTCCTATTTTTGGGATATGAGCTTTCAAGTGAAGGCAACAGCTTGGCAGCTAACTTTCTAGAGAAATGTGCGCTGCTCCAACCTCCAAAAACGCTAAAAAACTTACAATCCATACTGGGATTCCTAAATTTTGGAAGAACATACATTCTAAACTACGCAGAAAGGGTTAAACCTCTCAACGCATTAATCAAACCTGATTTTTCAAATAAAAACTGGACACAGGAACACACAGAAATTTTGCGTTCACTCCAGGCTAACATGTTAGCGACAAATCACTTACAAACACGCGTAAGTCAAAGAAATTTGGTGTTTCGACTAATTTCGGGTCAATGTGGATTCACTTACTTAACCTTTAATGAGGGTGAGAAAGTACCAATAGCATACAAATCACATTTGTATACACAAGCGGAAATGCGCTTCAGTTCAACTGAAAAAATTCTGACAGCAGTTCAAACAGCTGTAGCAAAAGAAAGAGCCTTAGCCCAAGGGAAACGCATAATTGTCGTTACCCCAGTACCGGCTTTAGAAGCGGTCACAAAAGCGAGCATTCTAAATGCTAAAGCTTTACATCCGAGATGGATACAGTGGGTTAATTCTCTTGCTGCAACTGATGTTGAATATGTTTTTGATCCAGATTTAAAGACACAGGCATTTCTCCAATATGAACAAGAATGTCCTCTTCCCACTGAGATTCTGCCTCTCGATCAGTATGAATTCGTAATTTACACTGACGGATCCGCACAGCCCGCAACAGGGAGTAAGCAAGCTTACAGTGCAGCATGTGCTATCGTTAAAGGTCGCATGCGAAATGGCATCTTCAGACCTATGGTCACAAAAACTCAATCACTAGGTGATTGTACAGCTCAGCGAGCTGAACTACAGGCATTCAAACTGGCACTTGAGAGTACGGATCGAGAATTCCTCACACTGATAGTGTGCGATTCCTTTTACTGTGTTCAGTCGTATAATGATTATATACGAACCTGGCTTGAAAATGGTTTTAAAGATGTGAAAGGTGGCACAATTAAGCACAAACTGCTTTGGGAACAAGTAGTTCAGTTGAAAATCGAACTACCAAAGGCTCACGTGATTCACACACTGAGTCATCAGCGTGATGGCCTTCACGTTGCAGGGAATTCATTGGCTGACGAAGCCGCAAAGGGGGCTGTTCAGACGGCTTCCGTAGCTGCGATCACTCGTTCAAAAACAAAAATAGACCGTGAGATAATGTTAGCTGTCAATGCATCAAGCAAAGGCAGCAGTGCAGCGTTACCAAAAAAGTTTCCACTCAAGTACTCTTATGTAATTGATGCGAATAACGTTCCTTTTGCTCGAATCCCTGGAGTGGGGGATAGGGTAATTCCAAACAAGGAACGCAGATTAGGACTAATCCTAGCAGCTCACGAAGGGATGGCTTCTGCCCATGCAGGTGTTTCTGCGACAGTATCTTTACTCAAGCAAAGATATTGGTGGCCTGGCATTCGGAAACAAACTAAGAACTATGTTTTAGAATGTGATATTTGCCAACAGATGAAAGTCTCAACAGTGAAACGTCCTGCGCAGACACCCTTATTAATTTCAGATAAACCATTAGCTTGTGTTTACCTGGACCACTGCGGTCCCTTGCAAAGGGACGGTAATTATAAATACATCATGGTTGCAGTGGATTCATGCTCTAGGTTCCTATGGTTATGGCCTCAGCGCTCGGCTGACGCTCGAACTGTTATAAAAGATTTGCGAGTCTTTATCGGCACATACGCAATAGGCACGCTACATTCTGACCAGGGTCCTGCGTTTAGCTCTAGAGCTTACAAGGAGGCCATGGCCAGTCTGGGCGTTGCATTGCGGTACTCCTCTCCATTCCATCCTGAGGGAAATTCTGTTGTGGAAAGGAAAAACCGGGACATAAAGCAGTCTATAACAGCTAGGGTATTAGGCTCGGGTGACGGGTGGGTCAAACACCTCATTAGCGTTCAGCGCTCACTTAACAATCTGCCAAGAAGTTCTCTAGGGGGGTCACTCCATATGAGGTCCTATTTGGGACAAGAATGTGGGTTCCAGACTTAGAACACGTAGGCACAGTGGTGGACATGAAACCATTTGATATCAAAGATCGTTTGGCTGTTTTACAGGATCTTAACAAATTAAGAACGAAACAAAGCAACGTATCCATACAGCCACCCACCACTGGGGAAACATCGGCGGTCCCAGCAAGGCCTGTCTGGATTCCAAAAGTTGGGGATCTAGTCAGAGAAAAAATAGCGGACAAGAAGGAATTTGGACCTTCTTACAGACAACCGGTACCTGTTCTAGCTGTTCAAGGAACAAGGACAGTACTTCTGCTGCCCCTTGCTGGAAGAAAGGAGAAAAGATTTGTGTCTATCGACCTCATCAAACCACAACATGTGGCCAATACTAAGCAGTAGGCCTCGTGGACTCCGACCTAGTAGCAGACGCACTCCTCTCGCTACTATTCAAGAGGTTCAGACTGAAAGACTGATCACGATCGAGAATTCAGCTGTAACAGATGAAGGACTAAGCAACCAGGCTATGGAACTCATCCCTCTTGACAACCAAATAACAGTTCGTCCAAATACACCTGTCTACACCAACGTGACTCGTGAAGAACTGGTTCCTGTGATTTCAACAAATCCTGATGCAATTCCAACAATTGACAGAACTGCTTCTGGCTATTTCATTGACTTTGATACGTTCTCAGAAGATCCAAGCGAACCTGAAACGACGCCAGCATCATCAAAACTCAAGCAGCAAGTACAAGACTTTATTCACTTCCTGAAAAAGACTTATCTGGTTTCTCCATGGATTGAATTCTGGATTACATCTGGACTTTTTGTTTTCCTGCTCTGGCTAGCTTTGGTAACAACTGTAAGCGTGCTTATAAGTGGCAGATACATCCATGTGAACAGTGAAGGAAAAGACGTGAATGTACTTTTGAAACCACATAAATCTTCCCATCGTGAAGCAAGAGACTTGTCATCAGTGAACATCACAGCTGTTCCTATACAGGATGGTATAGTGTGGGACAAAACAGATTATGAAATCTTCGGTCCAAGTGAACAATTGAACATTCCACATTTATTTAAAATTTCACTAAGTGATTTAATTACGTCCAGTACCTATTCAGATGATTGGGACTTAGAAACTGTTCAAAATATAATGTTTGATCTAGAAAAATCTGCTGCATTTTCTAAAAATGAATATTTAGAGGGTTCATCCGATTATGAAGAACTGTATTGTTATAACCACTATGGTCATCATTATTTGCACAAAACTGCATATCCAAGAAATGTGTTTATGTTTAATCAATGGGAACATTGTCCAACACCACCACAAGGTAGTTCGAAAACTTTTGCTAGTAAGTTTCCATATTTTTCAGGTTACAATACATCTGACCCAGAAACGTTTTACTATAAAAATGTAAACAAATCAGGACTGAAAATTATGTTAACAAATACGAAACAGATTTACTCTGAAGCATTTATTGCCCAACTGTCTATACAGGGTTTCGACTTATGGAAAGACACGATTGAGACAAAAACTGTCTGGGGTAGTAAAGATTGGCAAGTACAGGGTATAGAAGCTTTATTTAGAGCCTGTATTATCCCTGAACAAATAATGTTTTTGAATGACACCGTCCAACAGGCATCTTGTCTTGGATTAGCCAAGATCAAAGAGATGAAAACACCTTCTGTGCCAACACCTGCCAGTGATAATAATACAAAGGCAGTGGTGACAGTTGACAATATACTACAACTCAACAGAACTAATCCAAATTGGAAGAAATGGTTGATCTGGCCCACAGACACAAACAACTGTCAGGAAAGGTTCTTGAACAAAACTCAAGGTTTAACTATTCATAGGCCAGACCCAAGATATGTCCAAAGACAACATCCGGGGGTCGTAACAACATACAGTGTAGGTAAATTATGCCTCGATTGGCTGCATAAATCTACACTACAGGATGTGAAGCAACACTTAACCTTACTTAAAGAGGACGCAGATCTTAGGGAATTCTTGCTTGGACCAAGAAAACCGCGTCAAAAACGTTTCATATATGCCGGCATCTATGCTGCTTATAACGAAGCATGGAAAGTGTCACAGATGGAGGCTGCAGAACGAATACGTGAACTTGATCGTATTAATTTTGAGAAAACACTCACTGTAGTCGACAATGGGTTAACAACTTTGTCCTCCAGGATTTATTCATTGGATGGCATTGTATCCTCTGCTATCGACATTCTAGAACATGATTTGGCTATGTTACAACAAGGTCAGTCTCAATTACGTTCTATTGTGTTATTGACATGGACGCTGCAATCTTTGCGAGCGGGCTATGTGCCTTGGCGTTTCATCAACACGTCGTCTCTGTTTGCAGAATACAATCTCACTGATAAACAGGTCGAATTGGCACAAAGAGGGGGGAGGTATACAGTGCTAAGCATTGAAAAAATTGAAAAACTACCGTTTACAGTGGCAGAAAAACCAGCTACGGAATGGGTTATTCATGGCAAAATAACATTACCTGTGACAACTTTTCAGTTTCAGTATTGCCTCAGACAGATGCAAGCAGGCAAATATGAAAGGTTGGGTAAGGAATACATTAAGATATCTTGGAATTTACCATATACACATAGATGTTGGAGTGGGGATGCGCTGACCGGTTCACTCATTTGCCAGGACATTATTTTACACGGGGCTTGTAATGGTTCTGTGGCAAACTTGTCTTGCCATCAGCACGGTTCACCAGCTGCTGTGATTAATCCAGCGTTTGGACAACTTTCGAATGGGAGTTACCTCATGTTGAATGATCAGAGCTGCTGTGGAATGTTGCCAGGCATCCCATATCTAGTAACGGTCAACTCCAGGGTCACTTGCTGTATGCAAGTATTGTTTCCCCCAATAGACACAGTCAGGGAGTCGCCTTTATGGCCTTCGCTGAACGTCTCTTTTATAAGATTTGATACTTTAAGCAGAATGAAAGCCATGCTTTTACAACAAACAGTGCCTTTGACCTCGGCCAGAGAAACCTATGATCTACAAGTTGCAAGGACTTCGGCTGAGATACAGACTTTAATACGTACAAACTGCCCTATACATTTCGTAGAAATGATATCACGTATCTTTAACATGTCAGATACAACAGGAATTGTACATGTATTTAAGAGCATTTGCACCGGTCTATTAGCACCGTTCCAGACAATACTTGGAATCATTCCGAACTTTGCACATTCGGTGTTTGGTGGCATATCATTAATTCTCGCACTTGTTGCCGGAATTTTATTCATCTGTCTGCTATTACGCTATGGCCAGCCGATTCGCCGAAATCACTCCGAGCGAAATGGAGAAAGCTCTCCTTGAAAGAAAGTGCAGTGAGCGAATAGTACAGCTATTGGGCATGACTCGTCTACGGGACCTTAATACCACATGGTTCCTGTCATTCCGACCAATCTGGCATGATTGCATCTTACCTGTTCTACGCTGCCTGCTATGCGGTGAAGAATGCGTGTTGGACGCCTGTCTAACATATCCATCAGCTGCACCAAAGGATGTCGATGCTTTGCTGGACCCGATAACGGCCCATGCTCTGTGTTGTCCCCAGAGGCTTCCAATCCTGATGTCAGCATTCATTGAGATCTCACAGTCGCCTCCTGCTGCTGCTGAGGTACGAGAAACAACTCCAGGCACACAGGTAACAACGGACGTGAACATTGCTGAAAGCGATGTTTCCCATCTTTGTGCGGTCAATCTTTTACACAAGGTGTTCCAGCTTACACCAGCAACAGTGGAAGATGTTTTGTCTATTGAAATAGATGATCTCATGTTTACACCAGACCCGTAAACTGACTCTGATTCGGCATACTCTGTTCCAGTACAACAGCAACCATTTGGCCTTCATTTTTCAAAACTTTGGAACTTTACCAAATTTGAACTTTTGTCCCATTTTTTTCAAACAAAAATGGCACTCCAATCTGCTTAAAGTAGAACTAGCCTTATAATACAGACTTGGCAGTACTTCCAGGGACACTTAGTCGTCTTGTGTGTCTAAATTAAGTTCATTTAAGTTTCATGACAGGAAATGACTTTTGATTTTGGACAACCTTATCGATCATTTTCGTCATATGTAAATATTGCTTTTATATTTCGTTCCAAATGCATTTATTTCATACCTTATGCTGGAAATGAAGAGCACTGCTTAATGATGTACAGCAACCATTGCATTTTTAATATGTCTTTTAAAGCTTTTTAGGATATGTTTTATTATGCGGTACTCCATTTTAATGTTTAGCATTTTAAATGTTTAGCATTTTAGTATTGTTTTATACACAAAAGAGGAGTGGGCGTTGTGTACTTTATAGGGTGTCCATAAACGGGCTTTCTAGAATCATGACCTTATATAGGCACAATCCAACCTGCCCTTATATAGGCATAAAATCCCAGACCTTATTTAGGCATAAACCATGCATACCAAATACAGGCATGGATTCCGACATCCGTCCACCCTAGCGTCACCCTCAGGCTGCGGGAGTTTCCCTTGCCCAGGACTATTGATTTCTTCAAGGACTCATACATTATGCATGAACCTCTATTCCTTAAGGGATTCATTCATGACGTCTTTCGCTACCCAACTTACGTCAATGCTAACATTTTCAGGTATAAATATACCTTCCCAAACCCCTGTAAATCAGAGGAGACCTCGACTTCAGAGGAGCCCGATTCCCGGCCGGACGCACTGAGAAGACGCTGTCATTCCTGCACGCAGAGAGTCCAGCTTCCAGTGATCTAACTTCCCTTGCGGGGTGTTGGAGTTCGAGTCCGGATAGAGATTCCTACCTCTCTCATTCTTCAGGTATGGAGCAGACTAGAACCTAGAGGGACTCTTGGCATACTAGACTCTTCGCATACTAGACTCTTCGCATACTAGACTCTTGGCATACTAGGCGTAACTTACTCTTAGTATACTCTAGTCAGGAATACAACACCTACTTCTACTTTTCCCTACACCTAGGAAAGGTTAGGCACACTGGGTAGAACTAGGATAGAAACGCATCGTATGAGTACTCGCATTTTTAGGCTGTGTCATTTTATGTAAATGCATATATGCTGAAAAGATAATGCTAACGCAGTATTATTTATTTCTACTGCTCACCTTGTACATTATTTATCTTGCATACTGTCTTGTGATCGTAACAGCACATCTAACTTACAACAGAAACAAGACTGTTCAATAAACCTTTTTATTGAAACGCCCGTCTGTTATTTCTGTGTAACTTTGAGAATAACTGAATCATGCACAACTGAGCTGAGTGAAATAGTTATCTATTGTTTCTACGACTCTGGGACACGTCCTGATTCTGTAAGGGAAACACAGTGGTCATGTTTTGCGGCTGCCAGAAACTAATCCCTTCTTGTTGTCAAGAAGTTTCTAGTGGCCTCTGAGCTAGCTGGCACAAGTAATTAAGTTTAATATACTCGATAGGGACATACCGACCTTAGTCCTATGTCAAACCTATAGGATATATTATTCCAATGCGCAGAGCCTATTAGGGAAATAGGAGCTACACTACAATCATACTTCATGTATAACATTAGTAAGGTACAAGAGTTGGCAGTACTACAACAGCCTCCACTCTTCTTAGAGTGTCATGACCTGTTCAAGCCTATCTGTGATTAACTCCATACTCTAGAAAAGTCAGTGGAAGGGCCGGAGACATCTCCAATGGAGGAATGTTTGACATCTTGGGCGCTCTCTGTAGTTTATTTGCTTGATTAGACAGATAATCTGAAAATTTGTGGGATATTCGCCAATACTGTCATCTACCTCAGCCATTAAGCCTTTCAATAATGTGCAGAGATTATTCAAAGAAATGCATTTTTTACATTACTTTCAGGGGGATGACGGGGCTTCCTTTTTAATGTGGTTTTTATATGAATATCCAGGGACTTTCTCATATTTGTCAAAATACCCAAATATTTTGAATCATTAATTAGCATGGGTATGATTCCAATGCCTGCAAGTTTTTTTTAGTTATGGACACTGAGTTAATAGAGAAGCAATTTAGTGTATTGCTCTGCCAACCAGGAGCCATACTACAGAAAGCTACTTTGCGGGCAAAAGGTGTTTGCACCAATTATTTGCATAACCATGGCACTTTGCTTTTACACACACCTGGTCGCAGATACTTGGCACAAAATTTTCTATACTATGATCCATTACAGGAGGGACATTCTACGCCTATGTAATTCCGAGGGGGCGTTATCTCATATTTATGTGGGCGTGGACCCATGTAAATTAGGGATCGCTTGTGCCCCTGCACACACTCTATATTACAGATGCAGACATAAAGACAAAGTAGCCATTTGAAGGTGAACTGATTGTGCACCATGTAGTAGGTGGCACACAGTCAGAGCACCCCTTAAAAGTGGGTATGGAGTCCCAGGGGCGCCTCAGGCTTCCCTCGGACAGAAGGAGCAGTTAGACATTGCACCTTCCTGTGGGGGGGTTCCCTATTTCCGTATTGATTTGTATCAGTAAAGACAGAACCGTGGTTTGAAAAAACAGCTGTCTCTCATTGCTGCATTCTCCCCAGTGTATGTGCAGGAACAAGCTTGTGACGTTCCCTCTGTGCTTAGGGGAGCTTACATTTTTGTGTAATCCAGCACATGGTCATTATACACCAGGCACACCGGATTCAAGAAGCGCCCAGCGCAGAATATGACTGTGCACTGACTTAGTGTAATTCATAGATTATTGCTGTAGAAGGGAAAGGGCAGAACCAATGGGAACTTTGAGAGACATCTTCTCTTTCTGGACACAGGTTCTTACATTTTAATTATTTGAAAGTGATGTTCAGGGCATACAGAGAACATATCACAAATGCTCAAGGCCCCCTAATTTTACTGGGTATTAATGAGTGTCCTATGATGATCTTTGTCCAAAGATGAAGAGAGATCAAGTTAGAGCAGCAAGCATGCATTCAGAATGTCTGTGATGGAGGAGTCTCTTAAACTTGCTGTTGTGTGTCTATTCTAGCACTTCAGATGCCCACTTGTATTCCCCTCAGAGTTCCTTTTTAGGTCGAGCCTGGGCAGCGCATGCGCTGCGAGCCATGCTGTATTGGAGTATGTACTTGAAGCCCCGCCCACTCTCCGCCCATATTTGTCATTGTCTTGTGACATTGTCCTTCGTAAATGCTGGCTTCTGATTCGCTATTAGGCTTGTTAGTCCCTCCTTAGTACTGCCTTCTCTTCATTTGTAACCTCCCATGAGGACTGGCCCTTTTACTTCGGTTGTTACGCGGTATGTCTTCTTTAGTCTGTAAGTACTATTTTCTTTAATGAGTTTCTCTTACTGCAGGAGGGCAGAGATCTGTATGCTGTGAAGAGAGCTGCCACCATGGCAGCTCCCTTCACAGCAGTGAAGGACTGTTGAGTGGGCATCATGTGTAAAGCTCCCGCTCGGCAAACAGAAGTAAATGACCTAATGCACAGGAGTTTTTTCCTGTTCATTGGGGTATTTTACTTGTCATTTTCTGCCATGCCTTTCCTGTTGAACAGCAGCAGGAAAAAAAAATAATGGTAGTCCTGCTCTCAGCAGGGTGGAATCATTGGTGGCTGGCATCAACGGGAAGGGGGGCGGGCGAGCGCTCTTAAATAAAATAAAAACATATCAAAATAAATGGGCATGCGCACGCAAATATAAACTTGAAATATATATTCTTTTAAACGTACCTGACAACAGTACCTCCTGCTCCAGACCTCATTGCGCTGCAGCCCAGCCACCAGGAAACTCCCTTGACCAATCAGGATGCTGCTCTCACCTACATGAGAGCAGCACCCTGATTGGAGGAAGAGGCCTGTCTTGGCGCTCCACAGCGCTATGGAGGCGTGCAGTTGCTCTAACCCAGCTGTCTTAAGACAGATGGGTTCGAGGTTTCAAAGCGTGAATCTCTGATTGTCCGTCGCTAGGCGGCCGGCCAAAAGACATATGCACTTTGAAAAGTACACTTACAACCCACCCCCTCCCAGTCCCTGCTGCTGTCATTCAGCAGTGGCCCCGCCCCGTCCTGATGCTCGTTCAGGACGGGAGGATGTTATGATGACAAATAAAATGGGAATGATGAATTGCCATTTTATTTTTCATCTCGGGCCATTTAAGTGGAGCGACGGTCCTCCGCTCCAACGGAGGAGCTGCCCCTGGGTGGGATGACTTTCAGTGTGAATCAGCAGTCCTGTGGTAAAAGGACTACTGAGTAAGGGCTTACCAATGGCAAAGCCAGCAGAGGCTCCACTGACGATAACCCAGAGGTTCCCTTAATAATAATAATAATAATACTGAAGCTTATAAAGCGCGACAGCTACCCCAAACAGGGGTGTCCTGGCGCTGAAGCAGCAGGTAATTGCGACCGGAGCGAGCACCGGGGTCCAACGGGCCCTATTGATCTGCCATAAAGAGCCACGTTTTCAGGGCCTTTCTGAAACAGGCTTCTGACTTGGCCTGTCGCAGGGACCCCGGCAGAGCATTCCACAGTGAAGCCGTTCTGACTGTGAATGCTCTGCCGCCCAAGCGCGATTTCGCAAAGCGTGGGGTGCGCAGCAAATTATGAAAATTGGATCGCAGCGTACGATTTTGCTTATAGCGGCACAGTCTATCCTTCAGATAACCAGGGCATTTTCCGTTGAGGGCCCGGTAGGCCAGTGTCATGGCCTTAAATTTAATTCTCCTCTTTACTGGAAGCCAGTGAAGCTTCTGTAGATGCGGAGAGACATGGTGTCGAAAAGGTATGCGACGAACCAGCCTCGCAGCCGCATTCTGTATCATCTGAAGGCGACAAATGGCGTAATTGGGAAGGCCAAGATATAGGCTATTTGCGTAGTCCAGCCTAGATGTAACTGTGGCATGGACTACTGATTTGCGACAATCTTCCGGTAGGAAGTGTAGGACTTTCCTGAGATTTTTTAACCCCTTTACCGCAGCGAACATTCCACTGCGGTGCGGCACTTCAAAGGAGTGGGCGGGGCCGCGTCGGCCAACGGACGTGCGCAGCACTACCGAGGTAGTGTTCGCGACGGCCGTTGGCCGACGAATGCAGCGAAGGGGTTAATTTACTGAAACAGGTTGAGGAACCTGCTGTATTTGGGCTGAGAAGGAGAGGTCCGCCTCCCATCTCACCCCTAAATTTCGGATACGTGTGGCAGGGGATGGTGGTGGACCCATTTCTGACGGCCACCATAAATCAGAGTCTGGCACTGGGTCTTTCCCGAAGAACAGAACCTCTGTCTTCCCAGCATTGAGTTTTAATTTATTTGAGTTCATCCATAAAGCTATATCGCGCAGACAGCCCTTGAAGTTCTTGAAGGCTTCTGTCGTCTGCTCTTTAAACGGAAAGACCAACTGGGTGTCGTCAGCGTAGGAAATCGCCTTCACACCCCAGTTGGCAATCAGAGAAAACAGTGGAGCTAGGTATAAGTTAAAAAGCAAAGGGCTCAAAGCTGAGCCCTGGGGGACACCGCACCAGAGCTGTTTTGGTTTAGATTCAAACGGTTGAAGGGCAACTCGCTGAGTACGCCCGCTCAGATAGGATGTCAACCAGGTCAGCACTTTCCCACCAAAGCCCACACCTTGTAGTCTCTGGGTCAGCAAGGTGTGGTCGACAGTGTCGAACGCGGCGGACAGATCCAGGAGCACCAGCAGTGCTGATGCTCCTGAATCCAGTGACCATCTTACCGACTCTGCCACCTCAAGGAGAGCGGTCTCCGTACTGAAACCCGCCGGAAACCAGATTGTGTGTCGTGCAGAGCACTATTCTGCTCAATAAAAGTGGACAGTTGATGCTGGACCAGCTTCTCCAGCATTTTTCCTGGGGCGGGGAGCAGAGAGATGGGTGTAAGATTGCTGAGGTCGCCTGGGTCACCATTTGGTTTCTTTCGCAAAGGGAGAAGTGTAGCATGCTTCCATTGATCAGGGAAGATGCCTGTATCTAGGGAGGTATTCCAAATATGAAGTAATCCTCCCAACAGGCAGGGGGCTAGCATTTTCCACAATTTGGGAGGGCAAGGATCATCAGGGGCGCCAGAACGGCATTTTTGGATTTCAGCTAGCGCATCCTGAGGCGAAATCGGTGCGAAGTTGGTGAACGGAAGAACCTCACCCATACCCTGTGGGAGATCCGATTTCTCAATTGACTCGGGAGGAAAAAAGAAGTCGTAGACCTTTAAAATTTTGGTATCAAAATGACTAGCAATTTGTTCACACAAGGCTAGGGACGGGATTATTCCAGTCTCTATTGCCTTGGGTTTGAGAAAGGTTTGGACTACTTTAAAAACCTCTGTACTGGCGTGGTCCGCATTGTGGATGCGTGTCACAATAGTCCCTCCTGGCTGCTTTTAGGGATTTGTGAAAATATTTTAAAGCTTTTTTGTAGGTTCCCTTAGCTAGGTCACAGTTGTGCAGCCTCCACTGGCGTTCCAATTTTTTGCACCTACTTTTTAATTCTTTGAGGGCATTGGAGAACCAGGGAGCAGAGGGGGACAGTCTGATAGATTTTACTACTCTGACTGGCGCAACTGACTCCACCGCAGTGACAATCCATTGATGTATAGCAGCTGCATCTACATTGGGGTCAGAGGATAGGCGGGGTAATTGTCCTGCAGAATAGGGCTTGATGAAGCTTCAGACAGATTCTTCCAATTTCTTTTTTGAATAAAACGCTTGTCTTTCGCTTGACCCGATTTTGGCAGAGTAATTGAGAAAGGGATCAGGTAATGGTCTGACCAGACCAACGGGGACAGGGTCTCCATATCGATGGTAGTGATATTAGTGAAGACTAAATCCAAGGTGTGCCCCGCTTTATGGTTCAGGGAGGACACCTGTTGTACAAGATTGGAACCTGCTAAGGAAGCGACCAGTTGCGTTGCTTGTGGACAGTTCGAATCGTCCACATGCAGATTAAAGTCTCCCAGGACTATAAAATTGGTATACAGTACCGATTCTTGAGCAACATAATTGCACAGAGTCTGGGATGCAGTCGTTACACAGTCAGGTGGTCTATAGATCAGGATGCCCACTAGGGCAGACGAGGGGTTGATTTGTATACAAAAATTAAGCCCTTCGATGCCCTGTACAAGGAGAGGGGCAGAGGACACAAGCTCCCATGAGTCTTTAAAAATAATAGCCACCCCACCTCCCCTTTTTCCACTTTCTCGATTGGCGTAGCACATTTTGAAACCTGGTGGGGTAGCTAGTGCGATAGTAGACAATACGTCCGTGTTTAACCAGGTTTCAGTTAAAAACATAACATCCCAAATAGCCTCAATTAAGATTGACCAGACATCCTCCGCATCCTTGGGCAGTGATCTGCAATTGATGAGGCACGCCTTAATTTTAGCGTTGCACTCGTTCACCATGCCTCGGGGCCTCGCCTTGACTCTAAATAGAGTAGGGGAACGGTGAGTTCAGATAGGGTGGAAAAACTGCCAGTGTACCACGTTTCTCCCACTCCACCAAACTGCAAATCAGGCTCTAGGACTTCAGTCCATCAAACCTGTCTGCATGTCAGAGTTTAAAGCATGCCTCAATGTGTTGATGACAAGAAACGTTCTACTTTGCTGTTGCCATCAATGCCCCGTCCACTCCTGGAATGGCTGCCCCATACCAATGAATGTCACCATTGTGTAGTGTGTCAGTGAGGAATACCACATACAGTGCTAGTTTGTTATGCCCCCACTCGGCAGCATACCTAATCAACAGCTTATCCATACAGAGGGATCTGTAGAGTCTTCCTGAACATTACATGTGACAAGCCGTCTTAGGTATTAATTATTGACAGATTCCGGTAAAACTGCTGTGTGTGGTGGTTCATGTCAAGCCCTTATTATTTAGGGACACGGTACTCCCGCCTCCCGCCTCAGCTTGCGCATGTGTATTCATCTCATCAGATGATGTGATTTGTAGAAGGTAGCAAGGTCTGGGAAAAATTCATGCAGAACATCTACTTGTGTGTAACTTTAAAAATCCCTCTCCTGATCTAACTGTACAGCGCATCTGTAAATCATGAAATGAAAGACTTCTTTGTGATCTAAGAAATGGCATGGTTAACTCTACATACTCAGGGGCCGATTCCGATCTCGGCCGGTAGGGCTCCGAATCGGATTCGGCTTAACCGGATCCGATTCGGAGCCCTATTTCCCGACCGATCCGTACGCGCGTCCGGACGAGCGAGTACGATGTGAAATCACCGACCGACTCGTTCGGGCGTCCCAACTGCTCTGACCGACTCGTTCCCGGGTCGAACCGCTCCGACCGACTCGCTCGGACATGACTCGCACCGCGCAATGGAGACGTTCCCCGGCCGGGTAAGTACGATGCGCGCCGCGAGCAGTCCGACCGAGCCGCGCCGTCCGGCTTGAAAGAGCAGTCGGAGCCGTACTTCGGGGGTCCGTGTCGGACCTCCTGTACGCGTAGCCGCACGGAGTCGCACACAGGGGGACCCATGGGTCCCCCTACCTGTGCGTGTACGGCGCGAGTCGCTTCGCCGCGTACCCCCTGTAGGGGGCGCCCTTGTTCGCCTCACACCCATTGAGGCAATGGGAGCCCGCGTACGCGTTGTACGACCGGCTCCCATTGACTTCAATGGGAGTACGACCGACTCGAGTACGATAGCATACGGACGCATCGTACTCGTTCGGTCGGGCTGCACGGGTCCGATTCGGTCGGAAATCTCTCCAGGTCCGGCTCGGTCGGAGAGATTTCCGGCCCGAATCGGAATCGGCCCCTCAATGTCTATAAACGTTCTGTGGATAAGCAAAGAAAAAACAAACATTGTACAATTGTACAAACACCTATTAGATTATCGAAAACAAATATATTAAATGCAAACTAGCTCAGACATTTTTATTTTTTTGGTACTAAGTACAGTATCTTTTAGATACCTTTTTTGGTCCTTATATTAGCCAAGACCTTTTGATTTTACTAAACATATACATATAATATAGTTACTTTCAGCGGCTTTCAGCCAGCTCTCTTCATCCATTGGTCTGTTGCTGTGTCATTCACATTTTCCTTTCGCCTACTGAAGCACACAGAATGAGGCAACAGGTCAGGTATCATCCATTGGCTAAGTTCTCTGTGAGGGATGGCATTCTCCTCCTTCCGAAGGAGCACATGCACACCAAGCAGTTCCCTTTAATGCCAGGCAAAGTGTGCTTTTTGAGACCGAAAAATATTTTTCTTTTAGCCATTTTTTATATTAAGAGGGCCCTGGAAGCTCCCCCAACAATGTTTTTTTTCAAAAACCATGGCAAAACAAATATTGACAAAGCACAAAGGCTGACAGCCAAAACCAGGCCTGATGGCTTTGCCAATGCTTGCTATATACTTGCAGGGCGCAGCTCACATACATTCATCATTTCCATTATAATAATAGACCTGCAAAGGAACTCAGCCACCAACCTTCGTATAATTGAGAGTTTTCACCATAGAACATGCTACAAGGTTTTTGTACAAGACACAAACAGAAGGGCTGCAACGTGGTTTGCCATTGTGCTAAATAAATATATTTTTTTACTATGAGCTTTACATCATCTTCGTATAATGAGCTTCATTAGAACTGCATGCTGCATGCTTGTGTAAGATTCCCCATGCCCACCCATCCACAATGCCAGAGCCACCAAAGTGTCTAACCTGAGGACATCAGTTATCAGCTGTATTCTCAAGAATTCTTCTGTTATTATCCACTGTGCCAGTATCTTACTAAATTATGCCACCCTTACAATTTCTAGGGCAGCAATAATTTACTGGAGACTTTTTCGTAAGGGATTTACCACTTTCTAAAGTGCTCTTGTTTGTGCACAAGCCTTGAGTATGCGTATTAAGACCAGACTGAAATAGTAGAGAGCCCACATAAATGGATCAGTTTTGGTTGACTGTGCTCAATCCTACACATAGGAGCATGACTAACACCTAAGGAAAATATGCAAGGATTTAAACCTGAAGGATATTACATTCATCATTGATTGGACATTTGTAGTCCTTCAGGACTTTATATCGTGCTTCTAATTAGTGGTTAACAGGAATGAAGGGCAGTTGGATTCTGTAAAACTATAATAATGGCTCAAACGATTAAATAGATTGGTGTGTTGATATTACAGAGCTTGCCATATGCAAATATTTAAATGCCTTTATTCTTCATTCGGCAAAAGCTGCCATGATAATTTATAAGCATGGTGAAAGGATTTGTATAATATAACTTGACAAGATTTGTCTTTGTATAAATGAGAATGCCCGTTCAATAAGATGATGTGATTATTGTTGACAAAATAATCGGTGAATCTATCCCAACAGAGAACCTTCTTTTTCTATATCAGTTGCAATTTGCCCAGGTTCTGTTAGGGTCATTCGGGCAACCCCATTTTGTTAGGTAAAAGGTTCTGCCACCAGGCTACCACATACAGGGAGGGCCAGAGGTAGAGATACTGCTAACCAGATGGTAAACATCTTCCCCACTCCATGTAAGCCTGTCAACTCCCTGACATATAAGAATTGTTTGGCAGATTTCATGCTTGATTTTCACAATGCCTGTTGAGGAGGATGAATGGCAACTGGTTAATGGGAAAGCTCCCACATCAGAACTGGTGGATGCCCCTAGCTCCCGCTGAGTAGGGTTCAGGGACTCCCATTGGATTCCCTGTGGCTCATAGAGGGAGGGACAGTTCTTGTCAAGTACAAATCCAATCTACTACTATAATTCCTAGGTTATCCCTCAACAAAGCATCAAGCTTGAGGATTGCCTGTCTCGTACTGTTCACATGCACAGTATTTCTAGCAGCAATTCTGTCCCAGGGTACCCCTTTTGTCAGGCATTGGAGCCATGGAACCCCTGGGATGCTTCACCTCCCTCTACACTGCTGTTTATGCAGTGCTGTGTGGGCTGGGTTCAAAGGGATTCCCTAAGGTCAGGCCCGATCAGGGGAAAAAATCAGCCCTCAGAAATATGTTCAAATCAGTCGCACATTGCTTTTTGCGAGTAAGCACAGCTGTGTTTAGTATCTGTGGGTTGTGTGTGTGTACTGGCTGTTTTCCCCTAAAGAAATTTGAGGAAAAATTGTCCAATCATTTATGGTAGAATCATGGCAGGCCATCAAACCCTAAACGTAGTCCCCTTATGGTAGAGTCATGGCAGGTCATCCAGCCCTAAAAGTAGTCCTCTACCTTACAGATGACATGGATAAAATGCCAGAGTGCCCAAGTTTCCAGTCAGGTCATGTCCTTGGCTCTTTGGACTCTTGACTTGCAGGAATTGGAACTGCCTTGTGGCCCTCCCTACGAGACCACTAGGCCCAACAGGACACTGCCCTGGTGATATCAGCCACTGCTTTTACCATCTTCCTGTCATGGTACAGCCACCTTTGTATTTGAGGGCAATTACTTCAGCTGGACATGTGTGGGTTGAAATACCTTACTTGCAGTGGGATTAGGTCCAGGCAGAGAGAGTGCCTCGGACTTGGCCTAAATGAGGGGCCTTGTGGATAGAGCAACAAAGGCAATTCCACCAGAACTAGAAGTGAGAATATTACGCTGACCTGCTAGACTTACAAAGGGTGCTACAATGGATGCGTTCATGCAAGTTAGAAGGAGCTATCGTGTGGTCTGGTGAAATAATCTTACACCCTGTTGGATGAGAAAAAATCTATTGTGCATGGTAGAATACCACTACATCAAGGTCAATGATATCGACCTATATTGTGTCCAGTACATTGCTTTCCACTACATCACTATGATAAGGATATTACTATTTTTACCTTTACATTGTCTGATTAACACTATTAACTATTACGCTCACCTATTAGAGTTACATATACATATCTTGCCATTTAGTTGTTAGGTCGACTAGTGGGTACAATATAATTGTCATGGAAATAATGCATGCAATATAGAGGGGCATATTATTGTTCCCTAATAAATCTTTGCTCCATTTGGTTTGCAGGTTGTACGTGTTCAGCGCCTTTAAGGAAATGTTGTGGTTCCAATTTATTTGAGCCGTTGTCTGCAATATTTGCATAGGGAGTTTGTGCAATTGCCCAATGGTGCAAGTGTGAGTTACACACATTATTAAATCTTTTGCATGTTTGCAGGTGCTCTTTTTGCAAAATCTACAATTGTTTTGCCTCCACACCTGTGATCCAGCGTAAGCGGTATAAATAAATGTAGGTTTAACTTTCAAATCATTACTTACTCATTTGTCCCTCTAACTGTAGTGAGCCCCCTATAGCTATACGAAGCACAGCATTACCCTTACCACAGAGGCAAATGGTCCTCTGATAGATCTTTCTCTGCCGATAGGAGGGGTGGGAATTAGGATGTCCAAAAACATGTTAGCCACCCAAAGAGGACAATTCATTGGTGACTAACTCACAAGTTTGAAATGAGGTTCAAATACACTACTCTCAGGACCATACTGTAAAAATAAAGTATTGCAATGGGGAAACCCAGCCTCCTAAAATATTGAGTCTAACTAGAATGATAAACACTAGAAGCTCTACTACTGCAATACAGAATAAAAGAAGCAGAACTTGATATTCTGAAAAGATTAGCTGATTCTCCCTACAACGCATTAAGATCAAAAGCGTAATTTAGCTCAGTTTCAAACAAAGAACATCAGGACACAATAATAGACACCGGCAATTTAGATAGTTTAGTTACTGTATTAATGTTCCAAAATCAATACAGATAAGCAATTTCTTAAGCATCTCAGTCAAGAATATTAAAGCATGTAGTACAAGACTTCACATTTAGTCAAAGGTTCAAATCCAAAGAGGATGGGTTAAAACAAACATCAGATACGAGGTTACAGATTCCCACCACCATTAAAGGCAGAAGGATAGTTCAATTCTCTTTAACAGTATCTGCAGATTTAAAGCAAAGAAGTAAAGGAATCAAATGTAAAGTCCTCTCAGGGCGAATCCATGAGCATGGGTAAAAAGGGGAAATAAAGCAAAAATCAATCAGTTCGGCAAAGAAGGAAACTGCATAAAAACTGTTGCATCAGCAAAAAGGCAGTCCGAGATGGAGATTTAAAGGATGATTATAAAATCATAGGAAAGAGTTCCCGTCTCTCGTAAAGGAAAGAATAGTAAAGCGTCTGCATTGCATCAAAGACGAAAAAGGGTATGGTGTCGCCCCTCCTTTGGGGTTTCTTCTCATATAGTTCTTCTGACACCTTAATGATGTGGTGTCACTGCACTAGGCAATCCATCGTATGATTAGTTTACGTATGTAGTCACCAAATACATTTTAATTAGTCCTGCATTCTTTCCCAAGCACTTCATGCGAACGACTTGCCTTTCCAGGCCTCACAAGTTTGTCAAGGGTAAGAAATATACAATGTAACATATTATGGCATCGTGTTACAGTTGACTTGCCCACCGAGCCATCTCACATTGAACTTTGAAAGAATGTCCGTTGTATGTAAGATGAAACATGCACAAAACAAATTCTCCTACATTTGCAGAAATGCCAATGAATCATTATGCTTACAAGGGGAAAATTTGCAGCTCAAGAAACAACACATTAAAAGCTTAAAATGCCCACATCAGCTTAAAATGAATTAAACTTATTCATAATCAAATATAATGCATTGAATCATCATTTCATATTAATAGAAGAATAATAAATGTTTCACCAATGTATTATTAAACAAAATTGACTAATGCTAGCTATGACCAACTACCACAGGTTTTTAATATCCATGCATGTAAATTATTCTTTTATTGCATTATTGCACCACAATCTATTTATAATGCATTTGCAATGAAAGGTAATAGAACTGTTAAGACTCATTATTAAATTCATTCGTTTTCATCAGTACGTAAATAGTAAAATAATCTTGTTCTGAAAATCTATTAATAAGCATTATAACTATTTAGCCATGTATTTTCTCTTCTTCTAACCCTTTCAAGCAGGCTTTTATGGTGCTGTTACTTCACTTTTCTCTAATGCTGTGTCGCTTTGTTCATTTTGTCCAATGCGCACATTCAGGTTTTTGTGTGATCAGTGAAAGAGTCATATAAAGTGTTTTTTTTTTATTTTAGCACTATCACCTGCATTATGTTTTTACCGAACTAATGCTGTGGGAGTACTTTCAAAGACGGCACGAGGCAGACAGGAGTGCATCTTATCTGCAGTTCAAGAGGAAAATTGCAGTATCATCGAAACCACTAGGGCTTTGTGGAATGGATATCATCTGTGCCCTGAGATGCCGGCCCTGACTGCCATGATTATCTCCCTTCATTACGTGACACATTTCCTTTAGAAAGGCCACTAACAGCATTTTTTCGTGATATGCTTCCTCAGAAGTGTTTACACTGCAAGTCTTTGATGGGCAGGATCCTCTTTCATATCCTTGATGTGGAGACATGATATGCCTGCAGTGCAAATGTACATAAGCCCATGCCCGTTTAATGCTCTGGAATGGAGATAACTGCGCCTCGTGCTTCGGAAATAAAATGGCAGAGCCAGCATACCTGCTGTCACTCGGTAGTCAATAAGCAATGTTTACGGAAGAGAAACAAAAAAAACTCTGAAAGAAAAATGTTATTATGAACATGACATAAAGTTTTACTAACATTACAAATAACAGCATTTTAATTGTAGATTTCTTTGTTGTGTGTATTTGCACAGTTTTAAAGTTCATGGCAGTCTATCGTCGATATTTGTGGAAGGTGCCAAGGTAGCCCTGGCGGTTGTGGGCGCTTTACAAATGCTGTCATTCATCTATTCATTTAAGGGCTGTCAGTGTAATCATAAAATAAAACCAGTGCTTAGTTTGAGGTGGTGAGGTACCCATTTTTGTTGACTGGAACTTATTTTGCCACATCAGTCTTTGACCCCGAGGAAGAGAGAGAAAAAATACTCAAGGCGGGAAAGAGAAAGATGGAAAATCAGTGGCAAAGAAAGAAATCAGGAATGAATAAGGGCCTGAAAGAGTGAGGTAAAAGGGCAGGGAGAGTCTGGTGGTGATGAAAGAGGTATGAGGTGGAACCAAGACTGCGCAACCTTGGTATTCAGTACCTCTGACATCCAATAGGGCAGGCCAGGAGGTTCTCAGCCAAACTTTGTGCCAAAGTACTTATTGGTTTGCAAATAAAGCACTCAATAAAACTATATTTAGACCATGGATAGTTATAGTAATTTGCAGAATACAGTTGTATTACGTTCTAAAGGTCTAAATACTGCACTCCTGCTGTTTCTAATCACTTTAAATTACCGATATTACTGTTATCACATTTATGGTACTCAATTCACCCACCTCAAAAGACTAAGTGCAATAACTAATTATCACCAGTTACTGATGAAATGCAAAACTATGAGCTAGATTCACAAAGACATTTGTACATATACTTCCATTTGTTTATTCATGGAGTAAATTTCTGATTGTTTGGAATTTTATAAAACATTTTAAGAGTACTTTTAGAAAGCTGCGAAAGTGGCAGTTTTTCAAATTCTATTGTGAATTGCTAGTTACTCAAATGTGAAAGCATTCTCACCGGCATTAATGTAGCAGATGTATATTTATGAATCATACGTCATTACCTTGCAAGTTTGTATTTTCACTTTAAGGCATTTCTTTATGAACTAAAAGGACATTTTATCCCATAGAGATACACTATTCCTTGCACCCCACACATTTTTTATTTCTCCTAAGTAAATTCAAATCTAATAACACTGTGCATCAACACTGTGCACTTGTTTTGCTGTTTTCACCTTCAATAACTGTTGCACTTGAAACACATGATAGTAAACTAGTGAAAGATGCATCAAAATGCACCCCCTACGTGTGTACAGTTTCCCTTGCCACTCCTTTGTTATATCCCTGAACTTTGCAAAGTTGAACACTTTGTTATACTATATAGCAAATTTCATTTAACTGTAAATATTGAGACATTGCCCTTCAACTGTTCTTAATCTCAATTAAACGCTTATATAACCAAAGAAATTAGAAAGTGTGGCTCCACCAGGCAGCTCGGAAGGGGCCTCTCTAACCCTTCCACTTATTACTCAATCACTGTTCGAGTCCGCTTTAAGGACTCTCCAGACTTCCAGTCTGTCATTCTTTTCCCATATTTTTTTTTTTTTTTTTTTTTGCGGTTTATATAGTGTGAACTGGACCCGAAGGTATTGGAGCGCTCTACAAGATCACCAGTTGCATTACAGAGGGACACATTCATTTTTAGGCACAGAGGGGCCGATTCACAGAACTAATCTGAGATAAAATCCTAAACGTACTACTTTTGGTATTCACAGAAGGCATTTAGTAGTAGTAAAGTTAGGACTCCTAACTTTACTACTACTAAACTGAGACAAAATCCTAACTTTACGACTTTCGGTATTCACAAAAGGCATTTAGTATTAGTAAAGTTAGGAGTCCTAACTTTACTACTACTAAATGCCTTCTGTGAATACCAAAAGTAGTAAGTTTAGGATTTTATCTCAGATTAGTTCTGTGAATCGGCCCCAGAGAGATTAAGGGATTTGCCAAGAATCACAGGATGTTGAGCCTCCCGCCGAGACTCGAACCAGGTTCCCAGCTTCAAAGTCGGTCGCTCTAGCCATTACACCACATCCTCTCTCCTCTCGCAGCCACTCTCACACTTCTTCTGGCCATGAGATGTACCAAAGCTTTATATGTGTGGCGCTTCAATGATTGGCTGGGAAGAACATTGAATATTTCAGTCCCAGGTCAATAACCTTTTTGTTCGCAGGATGGAAACTCCTCCTCTGCTTTTGGACTGTCTGAGTGTGCTTGGGAAAAAGTAGCACTGTAGTGTCTTCATAGGGTGCTGAACTCTCACTCCTTTCCACTTGTAGGATAGCATCACAGCCTATGTCCTTAAACAGGATTACTATAATGGCACAAGGATGGCCCACAGGCAGCGGGGGGAGGGGGGAGGTGGGAATATGGGAGGGGACAGGAACCCTATGGGCATACTCAACTGAAAAAAGGCTGTTAGGCCTCTTAGCTTAAACAAAGTCTTAAATCAGTTCTCTGTAGTCAACGCCAACTTCAGCCCCTCAGTCTTTTTAGGAGTACCTATAACTTGGAAACTTTTGAAACATGCTCGCCCTTTAGCATACTACACACTCTGGCTAAGGACACGTGTGTACTGGTGAGTTTCTTCTCATTTGTATTCTGTTGTGTCACATCATTATATAACGAGCATAATCCCAGATATGCAATCCCTACCCTATGTGATATCTTCCTGATGTTTGTTCACAAAGAGTTTTCTTTTATATTAACATATTGAATTGTTTTGCTCCAGCACTGCTCTTAAGTCAATGGTTTTTATTAATACTTCTCTCAAAAAGGACTTAGTTACCATAGGCAGCAGCGCTGCCCAACCAGCGCCACCAGAAGACCCAGAGTCCCCAACAATGGGCGATCAATCAATATTTAACCCCAACACTCTATGGCCGACTTGTATGGGACCAGCTCCTTTGCCAAAAAAAGAGATAAAGTATCTGGCTCGACCAAGACCTCACTTTTAGAACCCAAGCAAGGAAAACCGCCGCTGTTTGCTATGGTCTGCTCCGAACCACGCGGAAAATACTGCCTCTCCTACCCTGCCCCTCTAGAAAGCTCCTAATCCAGGCGCTTATACTATCCAGATTAGACTACGGCAATGCCCTCTATCTGGGGGCCCCCAAATCAGTCATCACTAAGCTACAGGTGGTTCAGAATTCGGCAGCAAGACTCCTCACAGGCACAAAAAATCGGTGTTCTGCCAAACCTGCCTTAAGATCACTCCACTGGTCCCGATACAGGAGAGAATTCATTTTCAAGCCCTTTGCATCACGCACAAAATCTTCCAGGGCAAGGGTCCTCCTATTATAAAAAACCTGATCAAACCTTATAAAGCCAATAGAAAATTACGCTCTGATGATCTCTCCCTGGCCGACACCCCAAAAATTAAGAAGGCACGGACAGGTGGCCGCCTCTTTTCCTATAACGCCTCCAAACTTTGGAACTCCCTCCCTCTCACTATCCGCAAGGAAACCAACCACTTGATATTCCGTAAACACCTGAAGACTTGGCTATTTCCGTAATCCCATCTGCCCTCTAGTCACTTCCGCAGCGCTGGGATGCTTCCGGGTAGCCATGCGCTATACAAATACAAAAACATTTTCATTCACAGTGGTAATTTTACAAATGCACTTTTATAAATCTATTGTTTTGCTTTGGCTTTGTGCCTCTTTCACCTTTGATGATGACACACTGAGGCTGTGGATCAACACTATACTAAAACCTCTCCAGGGGTTACTGGTGAGGGCGATCAATGCGTCACACCACCAGGTAGCAATACCACAAGTTTTGTGTATCAGAAATGGAGCCACCAACCAGAGCACCTTTCTTTCCGCAGGAGGAGATAGTTGGAAGGGGATACAACTGTGTTTCTTCTGATACATATTCAAACAGTAAATCCACCAAGTATATCTGAGGGGCCTACTGCCATGAGCAGTTCATTGCCTCTTCACCCAGTTGGTGGCCCCTCCAGAAGCTGTCCTCAGGGTTCTCTTCTAGCCTTTAAGCATATGTATACTGCCAAACAATGTACTTTGTTTTAACACAAGCAGGACAAGGCACATTTACAGGTCCTATCAGGACAACTGGGACGCCTCAGTAACTCCTTGTACCAGGGGAGGGCGACTCACTCCACACTGCTAGTCACATTCCAGGCACCAGGTCAAGAATACTGCTACCAGTGCTTAATTTGTAAAAATGTATAAGTGCCAGGGCCCTCGCCAGGAGGCCACTACAGGTTTCATCACCCATTGCGCCTGCCATTGCTACCAATGACAATACCAACACAACTACTAAACCATCAGACTCCTAAATGTTTGACTGTTCAGACTATTCCAGCCCCCGAAGCTATACGAATGGCTTAGACTGCAAGTACTAGTAATTTTAAATTTAAATTGAATTAATAAACAACTGTTGTGTTCACCTCTAAGACAAACAGCACCACCCTGTAGCAGACTTATGAGTGCTGGTGTTGACAATTAAGTGCCGGTACCACTGCCTGAAATTAAGCACTGACAACTACCCACCTCGGAGCACAGCAATCTCCAGAAATGCTTCGCAGCAAGCCACCTGATATGGCAGAGGAGCCACCTGATATGTGGAGAGGTGTGGTGCAGCGGCCAGGGCAGCTGACTTCGGAGCACAGGGTTCACGGTTCGATCCCCGGCTCCGGCGGCAGCTCAGCTCAGCACCATGTGACTCTGGGCAATAGCTCACTTAATTTCCACGACGGCCCCCAGCGCCTTGAGACCCGAAAGGGTGAGTAGTTCGCGCTTTACAAATACGGATTTTTTAGATTTTAGCAATAGGAGGGGTTGAGGCAGGGAAAGAACCCCAAGGCTCTGAATCTGGCAGGATAAACCTCTGCAGTCCCTGAGCATGGAGCAGTGGTGCCAGATCCTGACCCCCCTCTAAATTTAACAAGACATCAATGCCATTCCCCAAGGGCAACCAGAAAAAGACTCTGAAGCAATCAATGTAGTCTCCCGCCAGTATCATGTCAACACCTCTACTTGGCAACACCTCTGACGGGCTTTCACAACATAAGCCTCTGGTGTGCAGTAGCTTCACCTAGCCCCACGCAGTCCCAGGGCCCAAGACACAGGTAAGCATCAAACTGTTCCTCATGTAGCCAGCCACAGCAGCATCTTTGCAGCACTTGCTGCTTAGAAGAGGACACCTCTCTTCAAACAGAAATTGCAGGACTAAATCTCAGAGTCTCCCCTTGGCAAAGCACACCATGACATTGCCTGCCCTTCATGACATGAACTTGAAGAACAGGAGTAAACCCGTTAACCCAGTTGAGACCCGGGTAGAGTATGTAGCCAAAAAACAATGTCTCAACCGGTAATCATTAAGGAGGGCAGATGCAAGGAAGGGGGAAGAAAGGAAGAAAGGGAGACCACAAGAGAGTTTGATAGAATGTAAATTCTTATTTGTAAGTAGTTGTATCAGCACTACAGTACAATTTATGCAAAGGTAACCAAAACACACAAGTGAGCACTGAACGTGCTAGTGACGGTGAACTGCGCAGTGACACAAGAGTGAAAAAACAGCGTGAGCGGCGAAAGGCAAAATACAAAAAATAATTGTGTGGTCAACGATACAATGAGAATTATATACAAAGTAGGTTTTTAGTAGCTGATTATGTAGACCACAATAACGCCAAGGTTTACGCTGAATGGTCGACGGCGTTTCGACCTGTTCAATTCCAGGTCATCATCAGGACAATGGTTACTGATTTCAGTATAGTGCTGTATAAAGTGAAAAGAAAAAAGAGAATGAGGCCCAGAATACAAGTAAATGATTAAAGAAGCGGTGACAGATGGGTGAAAGATGGGAAAAATAACTACCAGTAATGGTAGTCGTGAATCAATCCAGACGAGGGGTGGGAATTAAGGAGATTCAGCCCGATGGCAATGGTGGGGGAGGATCCAGAAAGGACCACTAGGGGAGGAAAGAAGAGTTCTGGGAGTAGGTCGCCCTGTCAGAGGCCGTTTGGATACATGCCAGAATGGCCGGTGCAGAAAGTGAAGGAAGACAGGAGCAGCGGCGGAATAATTACCTGCACGAAGGTATTTGGTACACAAAGGTCCGTGTAGGTGAAGGCGTGGTATCGATTATCTTGGTCCGTGGTAATCGGACCTGGAAAAAAGGGGGGGAGGGCGGGATTAGGCGGAGAACACAGGAGAACGCTTGCAGCGAGAATGAGGAGTGGTGCGAAAGCATACCTAATTGCAGCGAGGCCAGCGGTCCTCGGTGGGGTGACGAAGTCCAAGTTGGCTTGCGGTAGAAATTGAGAAAGCATGTAGTGGAGAACGGGCGATTGAAGCGCCATGTGAATCAGCCAGACGTGCTGTTGTGGGCCGGCGAGAGAATGCCGGAAGACGAGCTCGAAAACGGGGTCACGTGTGCGTATGGACAACAACTGAAAAGGGAGGTATTGCGTGAGGTGCCCCAGGGGGGTGAAAGAGTGCACAGCACCTTTATTAAGATGGCGGGAGATATGAGTTGTGAAAGAGCACCCGAATGAATGTGCTACATTATTACTGCATTGGTACTTTCACCAAAAACAATTAAAAGTAAATTAGATATAACGACAGGAGATGTGAGTACAGAATTGTCCATTGAAAAAAGCTGTACATTAAGTATCATGTATTTTCATGACATGGTATGATTGCAGGATACCGGATACATCATAGTTTGCGGCGATGCGCATGTACAAGAATTGGGAGGTGGGGGGTTGTGGGGGTGGTGGTTTGGGGAGGGTAAAAAAGGGGGGGTGGGGAGGAAAGGGAGGGGAAAGGGAAAGATGGTAGAGAAACATGAGATCATGTGACTTAGATCGAACATGGGTGCTGAAATTACCTATTTTAAAAGATGCTGTGGACATATTAAAAATACTGGCATCATGAAACAGTACATGTAATACACATAATAGATATATACAGTCCCATTATTGGAGTCAAGGGAATGTTTGAAGGATAGAAGTAAAACCAGACAGAGGTTTAATGGTTAGTGTACAACAAAGGTTGTGTTCCCTTCATCAAGTGTGTTAAGGCCATTGTTGACAGAGTCGCAAGGTGCGATCCAACGGCACTCGCATTTATTAAGAAGCATTTGCAGATTCCCGCCACGGAGGGGAAGTACCGGTCGGTCGATAACTTGCCACACCATGTCAGTTTCTGAATGGTTGTACTCTCTGTAGTGTGAGACTAGTGGAGCTGTCTCGATGTTTCATCTAATGCGGCTTTTATGTTGAGAGATACGTTGCTTTATCATTTGGGTGGGTTGGCCAATATACAGTAAGTTGCAGGGGCAATGTATGGAATAAATCACGTTGGATGTGCGGCAGTTGGAGAATTGTTTGAGTTGGTATGTGTGGTCACTCGTGACAAATTCCTTTGTGTTAAGGGTAAGGTCACAGACTGAGTAGGATTGGCATTTATAGTGGCCTATAATGGGTGGGGGGCCCCAGAGGGAAGTGACAGATTGGGTTTTCCTTTCGTTATCTGGCCAGGTAATGGCATGTACCAATTTGTCAGAAAGGTTGTTACCCCTTCTGTATGAAAAGAGGGGAGGTTCCTGGAAGGGTGCATGGGTCCGGAGTATGGACCAGTTTTTTTTTATCACCTTGCTGACCTTGTTGCTAGAAGGGTAAAAGGGGATGCGTGAGTTAGTGCGCTTAGGGGAAGGTGAAAGGAGCACTTCCCTGTGGCTGTACCAAGCGCGTTTACGTGTGCGGGAGACCAAACGCTTGGGGTATCCGCAATTAACCAATTTTTCAGAGAGAATAGCAGCTTCTCGGAAGTAGTCTTTACGCCATTTACAGTTCCTCCAGATACGGAGGAACTGTCCGTACGGTAAGCCATCACGCGGACCCCGTGGGTGGTAACTGGAGTACAGCAAGAGTGTGTTGCGTTCTGTGGGTTTATGGAATACAGCCGTACCGATGGCACCAGCCTCCGCATGAAGGGTTAAATCAAGGAAAGGAAGGTCATTAGACCTGACATCCGAGGTGAATGTGAGGTGTAGTTGGCAGTTGTTGAGCCAGGTGATGAATGACGACAGATCTTCGGAGGTGCCATGCCAGAGTAAGAGAATGTTGTCTATATAGCGACGCCATAAACTGATCTGTGTCAAAAAAGGATTTTGGAGGGATAAGATGTGTGTGGTTTCAAGATTATGGACATAGAGGATGGCGAAATTAGGTGCGAAGCATGCTCCCATTGAGACCCCCTTGACCTGAAGCTAAAAAGTATCCTTGTAAAGCAAATAGTTGAAAAAACATTTTCAAAGGCCAATGGTGGCTTTCAATTAAACCATGGCAGTGGGCTCCTGATGGAAATAATGGTCAGCACCTCTCATAACTGCATCTTCCTCATGCAAAATCGGACCCATTTCCAATCTTTCCCACTACGGGGGTAGAAAGCTTATAAGACAACAGGCATAGTAGTCAGTGAAAAATAAGCAAAGAGGTGGGGGCTGATCACCCTGTTTTAGGGCGATTCACCCCCCTCAAAAGGACAACTACCGTTTTTCTGCCTCCCCGAGGCAGATGGGGGTTTGCCCCCAATCTGCCCCACGTGGAAAGAGGCAGAAAGCCCACTAGACACCAGGGAAATTCCCAAAAATAAACATAGGAGTAGGAGCAGCGCACCTTGCCATTGAGCCATGCCCCCACCTAAAAAGGGGGCATTATAGTCTTTCTGCCCCCACCCCTCTAGGCAGATTGGGGGTTTGACCTCCAGAGGGGGGGGGGGGGATCCGAAGCCTACTAGACACGAGTGATTTTAATTTGGAGAGGGAAAAAAGAGTGTGGGTGGCCCACACTGACATTGGACCATGCCTTCACCCCAAAAAGAGCAACAGTCTTTCTGCCCCAGCGAGGGGGTTTACCAATTTGCTGAACAGGGGAGCAGAAAGCCCTGTGGGTGTCAGAAATATTTTTTATAAAATTATTGGTTCTTGGTCGATCCTGACATTAGGCCCAGCCCCACTCCTAAAGCCACAACAGTCTTTCTACTCCCCTGGGGACCGAAACATCACATCCCTATGACATGCAAGAGGAAACTTGGATTCTTCAGAGCACTGTTTTTACAAATTGCCCAGCAGACTCAGGCTAAATCCCCATCTCATTCCACTTGCCATGTTGAATGACTGCAATATTCAGGCCCAGGATTGGCCGAAGCCAAGGTAAACCTGCCAAACCCAGACATTTATGAAACCTAGACAAATGGGGGAGTCCAGGGTAGAGTGCCTTGCATGGATCCAATGGTGGTATCCTACCCACAATGATCTGCAAACCTCATACTTTGCCCAAAATCATGCATTTTCCTTGTACATCTGTGACTGAAACATCCAGAATCTGCAGGAATCCACAAAATTCGATTCACCCCAGATTCCCCCTCTTGTCCCATAAAAATACTATCCCACTTGAATAGCTGGGACTAGTGCTTGCGACAGAAACGGATCAAACTAGGGACAATGGGAGATATTTATGAGGATGTCATCAGTTGTTAATCAATAAATCAACCAGTGTTTTGTAGAGTGTGACTACTCACCTGTAAGGGTCTCAAGGTGCTGTGGTGGGGGGGGGGGTCAAAGAGCCAGGTTTTGAGGTCCTTCCTGAATTGAGGCAGAGATGGTGATTGCCTGAGATGCAGAGGAATTGAGTTCCAGGTTCTTGCAGCAAGGTAGGAGAATGATCTTCCTCCAGCGGTGGGCCTGTGGATCTGTGGGATGGTGGCCAGGGTTGATGGGCGGAGCGGAGATGTCTGGTGGGGGTAAAGAAGGAGAGGCGGTGGTTGAGGTATGCGGGTCCGGAGTTTTGGAGGGCTTTGTAGGCATGGATGAGGAGCTTGTAGGTGATCCTTTTCAAGACCGGGAGCCAGTGGAGGTCTCTCAGGTGGTCGGTGATGTGGCTGCAGCGAGGAATGTTCAAGATGAGTCTGACTATTGGTTAATTTGCACCTTCTTTTGGAGTTTTTTCGTGGTGCTGGCATAGAGTGCATTGCCGTAGTCGAGTCTGCTGCTGACGAGTGCATGGGTGACTGTTTTTCTTGTCTCTGTGGGGATTCACTTGAAGATCTTTCAGAGCAGGCAAAGCATGTGGAAGCAGGAGGACGAGACGGCGTTGATCTGGTGGTTTATTGAGAGTGAGGAGTCCAGGATGATGCAGAGGTTTTGTGCATGGCCCGTGGGTGTGGGGGGGTTACAAGTACTGTGGGCCACCAGGAATCATCTCAGGCGGAGGGGTTGGGAGCCAGGATGAGGACTTCGGTCTTGTCTGAGTTGAGCTTGAGGCAGCTGTCCTTCATCCAGGTGCCTACTGCCTTCATTCCACTGTGAAAGTTGTTCTTGGCGGCTGTGGATTTGTCGGAGAGGGTCAGCTGGGTGTCATCGGCGTAGCAGACGATGTTGAGTCTGTGGTTTCTGACGATGGCTGCAAGCGGGGTCATGTAGATGTTGAAAAGGGTGGGGCTCAGGGAGTCAGGTAAATCTGAATTGGGCCTAATGTGGCCAGGGAACATATACCTGTCCAAGTTGTAACTGTTCTGCTAGTGAGAGAAGCATGTACTGATGTTTTCAGCATTACACCTAATCTCTGTGTGTGTGAGCATGACTGCTCCCAAGCTTTTTTTGCTTTGTGTATTTAAAGAAAATATGTTCTGCTATTAACATATACTTTACTTGCTCTCTTTGTGTTAGAAAAGGTTATATTGCTCCTGGTGCCATTTGGCTCTCTATGGGAGGGAAGTGAGCACCCCTGATTCCTATGCTATACATGATCTGAGTGTGTGAGTGAAGCTTGCACTGGTGTTGCCTATGTTGTACCTGTCCTGTGTGTGTTAGTGAAGCTTGCAAAAATCTTTTCACTATACAAAAGGAAAAACTATGGCTATGCAAGACAAAATTACTAATCCGTCAGCCAAGAAGAACGAGGGCGTCACATTCAGCAAAGCTCTCCTAGTGTTGGTCTCTGTAGTTTCGAAACTGAGGTCCATGTCTGGGTTAAAAAGAAAGAATTAAACATTCTACGTATTTCAATAATTGCTCGACAAATTTGCTCAGACTTGGAAAGAAGTGTAATTATGTCTGGGCAAACTAAAACACCTACAGTCATAACAGGCAGTCAATGTTTTATAACTGGCCTTGGGCTTTCTGTGTACTAAACCAGGTTGCGTTAATTCGATAGCTCATTTTATTTCACTAGAAATCGGTGTATTTATTGCAGTGCACCATTCCAGTGCTCCCAGGCCGTTTTCCACGGCGTATCGAGCTCAATAAAAGAAAGGAGATAAATAGCTTTTTTAAAAAAGGATATGTTTTGATCAAATACTAATTCATGCTTTGCACTGCAAAGCTCGAGCAAGTCAATCACCCTTTCAAACAGAAATACCTGGTCGTTGGTAAATATGGAAACCAGAGTTACATCACAGAGCAAATATTTTTGGAGGATATGTATTTCCCAGTCTAAATGAATGAAACAAGTTTTCTTTACATTTCTTCCTCCAAATGGGCGCACCAATGAACGTCATTGGCTGCCAGACATGTCGACATAGCCATACTGTTTAAAACCTCGGAATACTCTCAAATGCCTATGGTTAGTTAATACGTTATTTGATGAATGTGCGTTGGGAATTGTCTTGCTGTCTTGCATTGGGTTTTTACTGGACACTACTGAAACCAGACCCATTCATGTCGGCGTAAATCTACAATCGTAAATGGTTAGAAGTGTGGCCTATAATTCCTATATGGTCTACATTCATTACAATTTTAGATATTCGTGATCATTCAAAACTATATATATTTTTTTTACTTCTCAGAAAATAATTAGTTAAAATATGGAGCTTTATTGAAGAGGCTAGAGATAAGATAATCAGTGTATTTTGGAAAGGTGCATTTAACACATTTAAGACAGGATTTAGTCATTTTATTACACAAGATGTGCAGGTGAACACAGGCACACAATGTAATGAAATAGTCTTTAATCACTTTTGTTAATTGTTTTTTTAAATGTAGTACTTTTAATGAAATAAATATCCCTCTCAGCATTTGGCCGATTACCTGAACAATTATTTAGACGAATAGCGTATGTCCTTTTTGAGACACCTAAAAGCTATTATTATGAGGTTGCAGGAGGAGGTGGAGAATACTGCAGCCAGTTGCACCTCATCTCATTTTGTGGTGACGGAGCAGCACTGTCTGAGGTAAAGAATATTTGGCAACGTAAATTCGCTCAGAACTTGGGTATACAGTGGTACCTTCGGTGTCATTTATGATTACGGCTCCCGGTTTTATGGTATTTATTGTTTAGACATTTCCGTCTCCAATTATTCATATTTATTTTTTGCTCTTTTTATCTATATTTACCAGTATTTATTTTGTGTTTTGTCAAAAGATTAGCCTGCAACTAGCATATTTCAAAATGTATTTATTTGATCACGTGCAATTGGATGCTTCCTAGTTTTAGTGATATAGGAAACCATGTAAAATACATCAATCATATCCAATGGGATCATATGACTTGGACATTTTAGCACAATGCACATCTGCAGATATTAAAAGCTTCTTTAGGAAAATCTCTCTTTATCTTTTTCACATGCATGTCATAATACACAGCTATGGATCCAGCAGTCATGATTGACTCCATCAAAGATCACTCAAATGAATATCTGTTTTCCATGTTTTTCCCTATTTAAAAATGAATATAGACAGAGAAACAGATGGCTAGCTTTATCTGTAAATATCAGTAAAGCAAAAACTGGGAGCCTTGTTTATGATGAATAAACTAATGAGGCTAACTCAGCTGTGCCTGCAGACTTAATTAAGTCTATTTATGTAAACAAAAAAATGCATTGTAGAAATAGAAACTGACAATCAACATGTCCATAAGTTATTATTCAAAACAAGAAGATCAACAAAAAGGTGCTATATAAGTTCGGGTGATGATGGTGATAATATATAATGAATGAGGATTTCGGTGGCTGTCAAGCTTAGCAGAAAGAATGGGGAACAGGGGAACTTTCCCAAGTTTTCATCTAAATAGTTCTGTTAAAAGAGTGAGAAGGCAGCCAAGAAGTTTAATAGTTGTCATGATTTCGACCCCAAAATTATGTTTAAGCCAGGGTCATCATTAGGATGGATTCATGGACATTCATAAGGTAGCATCCCTAAAAACAGAAATACTGAGGAATGACTAATAAAGTTGCCCGAAAGGAGACAAGAGTAGGGACAATCAATGTGATGTGGTCCATGAAGAGCAAGGCTCAATGGGTTGCCTGGGCATTTGGGAAGTTTGGTAGAGAAAATAACTATCTGATAACAAGCACTGGCATAGCCAATAGGTCTTGCTTTGGGACCTTATAAGTATTTAGCCATGCAGCACTTTATCCTGGGTGCTGCAACATGTACTGTTATTTAACATGGCACTGGTGAATGACCACACACCTAAGGCTGGGCTGAAAAGGGAATTTATAATATCCATGACTGGCTCAAATGGTCTTGAGCTAAGGTTGCGACTTCCCGGAGCAGGGCAGTGAATTCAGAGTTGTAGAGAAGATGTTTACCTCGATTATAGCACAGTTTCAATGATCAATGAATGCGCAAAATAATGTGTGCATTTTAGGAAATCTGTGCCTTTAGCTTTAGGAGTTATCACGTGGCCAGTTGTGATTTGTTCGTTTCGAATGCATCATGGTTAGCTGGATGCTTGTAGACAGGCGATGAAGCTCTGCCAGTAAACAGAGACGTGTTTTGTGACCTTTGGGCTTTAAGTGTTTAGTATATCACACGTGGCCACAGCTGTGCTTTCTGCTTAGGTAGCTAAGAAAGTAAAGAGATTTCAACTACCCGATCAGTGCTCTGAAGCAACATATTGGTGGTGTAGGCGCTATGTTGCAGACCACAAATGAATAAAGGTTACCACCCATGCGCATAAAAGCGAGTGGGTTTGTTACAGGAAATTCACACAACGCTTAGAGCACAGCTATAGGCAGGAGTTTTTTTATGCAGTTCCTGGGGTCTGCCCAACAGCCGTCATGCTTCTCCAGAGCAAGGCATTCTGGGAAAATGAGCATTTTGTCATTGAATGGCAGTAATCAAAATCTAACAACACTCTGCTCTTCCGCATACACCATCACTGTTCAACATGGAGCATGCCGAGCAGCCAAACTATCCCTATTATTGTTTTTTTTAATTAATCAGTTTTATAAATCTTTACGTGTCGACTTGAATAGTAAGTGCAGATGTCAAAATAGCGCACAGATCTTAGCTGTCACACATTACAGAAAAAAAATGCGATTTACACTCGTGTCTTCTCAATATTTTTAAGGATTACCCTGGGATGTCCCTACTCGGGACCCAACATGCCCCCTCCCCCATTGTAAGAAGGTTCTCATGATAAAGGGTCTATACTCGAACCTGATATTCCATATGAAGAGGCTTAAAAATTGCCCCACTAAGCACCCAACTGTCACTACAAGGCATGCGTGCCCTTTTATAGTGCTTATATGACGAAGGCTGTGTCAAAATGCAATGGGAGAAACAGGAAAATAAGGGCGCAGGTTCAGAGAAAGCAAAAAATAAATACATTATTGGGGAGAAGGGACAATATGATGTTACGTCACGTGGTGTCCTACTATAGTGTGTATAGGTCCAAAATCCTCCTCAGGGGGCTAAGTGAGAACAAGCAGTGGAGGAAAGGAAGGAAAAATGAAGAAAGGAATAAGGTAACGTTGTCAAGTCTCACTGTCTGTATATTTCACTGCATAACTCCAGTGATGTAACGCAAAATGATGGGGCCCTTGCAAAATGTGATGAAGGGACTCCTACTCTTCCAGATCGCATAAGGGAAGAGTAACACAAGGGAACTAAGGATATGATAAAAACACACCAGGGGAATGGGGGTGAGGGGGTCGAACAGGAAGCACAACCACCAACTGGTTGTTCTGAGAAATACAAAAATTAAAGCAGTTATATATTCTAAGTGCTTCCAATGTCTGAACATCTGCCCTGGGGCTGTCAATGTGTGCATATTTCACCTCTCTAACTTACAAAAAAAACACTCTTTGGAAAGCAGGGGCATATTAGCAAGACCCACGTTAAAATTATCGCCGTTTTAGTGGCAGGAAACTGCCGCTAAAACGGCGATAATGGGCTTGCTAATATGCGTTATTGAATTCCAATAGAAGCCCAGGTTAGATGTGCAGGACATCTAACCTGGGCTTCTATTGGAATTCCATAACGCATATTAGCAAGACCATTATCGCCGTTTTAGCGGCAGTTTCCTGCCGCTAAAACGGCGATAATTTTAACGTGGGTCTTGCTAATATGCCCCGCATTCTGTTAAAGTAACAGCAAAAAGACTCAAACTCCCACCAGTTGGTGTTCAGGGAATTTTGCTGTCCAAAAACATTTACATGTGCTGCATTCTGGGGTCGGACTTCGGATCTCTGCTTAAAGAGGGGCAGTGGATCCTGTCACAGTCTCCCCAAAAAGGACATACTCCATAACTGAACACAATCAAGAACACACGCCATGGATAACGGAGTTTTACCTATTCCAGGTGCGACATAGATAAAGTAAAGGAAGGACGAGGAAAGCGAGAAGAGAAAGAAGGTCACCACGGAGCGTTTCGGACACCGGAAAAATGTGTTCATGGCCACGCGTAGTCAGTGATTAAAATGTAAAAAATAAAATAGTAGCTCAGAACACAGCAGACGCATCTGTAAGAAGTCACATTAAAATTTACAACGTGATCACAACACAGGCAATACATTAAAAATGCAGATTACTTGCTGCGCAGTCAGTCACGGTAAGCACCACAGGGGGGGAGGGCACAGACACTGCTGCAGTCTGCAGGGAGGCCTCGCTGGGTCTCCCTGGGCATTACCTCCTCGTCAGCCCTCCCCGTCCCAGTCCTAACTACATAAGCATAGCTCCTCCCACCAGAAACTCCCAAGCAACTAAAAACCCATCCCTTCCCTCCAGGCCACACCCACACCCTGAGGCATATAATCATGTGACCCACCTATCCTCAACCTGTTTGTTTTTTCTGCGTAGATTACTTCTGAAGCAAGACTTTGTCGTGGGGGTGCTGGCTGTGCCTCATTTCGGGTAAGTGTGGAACGGTCTGCTTGGCGACCGTTTGTTCCCCTGTGTGCCTGTCTTTTGCGGGTGCGTTTGAGTCCTTGCTTTAGCAGGACCGTGGGGTGGTGACTCCCTGCTGCGGCTTCCCTCTTCCGGGTTCGTTCCCTGCTTTAGCGGGAGCACCCGGGGGCGAGGTGTGTTGGGCACGGCTGACTTTTTCTGCTCGTCGAGGGCGTGGCGGATTGGTTCCTCCTCGGAGGTATGTTTAAGGGGCTCGGTGCTCGTCTCGTTTCGAGCCTGTGTTTCCCTTTTGTTGTTTTTTTATATTTGGTGTGCTGGATCTCTGCTTGGATTAGTGGCAGTCTGCGCCTCGTGGGGCCCCGCGGTTCTTTAATGACGTGTGGGCCCGTTCGTTGTGAGGGCTGCCTATGGTTGAATACCGATGGGGGGCGCCCTGGGATTCCCTGTCATTTGTTCGGTGTTTTCTGACATGTGTAAGGCGTGGGGGTTTGGTTGGCTCTAGACCCCTGCTCCATGCAGAGCTGCGGGACATGATTAAGAGTTCCTTACCTGTCTGTCCTCTGGTTCCTGTGGCGGGGGCTTCTGGGATCCTTCAGGTCCTTACAGTTGGGGCCTGATGCAGTCTTTCCTTTTGTGGGATTGGTGTTGGCTCTGATTGGCGGGTTTGGAGGTCGGCCTTCAGTCCCATTTTGGGATTGGCTATGGGTCCGGGTGGCATTCCCTGGTTGGCCCGTAGGGATTTTTCATTGATTGGTCTAGGGTATTTCTTGGGGACTGGTTCTCTGTTCTCCTGTTCACATCATGGAGGTAGAGGTTCGGACGTATGTGAGCTCCGCTGTGAGGAAGAGGTGGTGGTCGCTGGATCTTCCGCTGCTCCTTCCATGGCGGATGTACAAAGGATGATTGAGGCTGCTGTGGCGGCGGTCTTTCTGGCTCGTGAGCCCAAGGGGCCTAAGAAACAGAAATTGGATGCCTCGGCGGAGATCGATCCGGACATTGACTCTGATGAGGAGGTGAAGGGTCGTTTTGTCCAGGGGCAGACCTTCGCTGTGTTCTGCAGCATGTTCGGGACAATTTGGGGTTCCCTGGTCCTTTGGAAGGTGGCGAGTCAGAAGACTTTTTTGCCAATTACCTGAGGAAGGAGACTGAAAGCCTCCCTATTCATAAGTCTGTGAGGAATGTGCTGGAGGGGGAGTGGAAGGATGTGGATAAACATGCCTTTCCCCGGTTTCTGGCAAAGAGGTATCCTTTGCAGGGGTTCGCTGAGGAATTCCCGGCCATGGTGAAGGTGGATTCCCTGTTGGCTGGTATGGTGTCTCAGAACCTGGTGGTGTCCGAGGATGAGGTTCCTTCTGATCCTGGGGACAAACGGGTTGAGATGGCCTTGAAACTGTCCTTTGCTGCCTCTAATCTTGCAGTTCGGTCTGCAGCTTACACCAGCTATCTGGTTCAGTCGCTTCTGAAAGACTGTCTGGGTATTTCTGAACAGCTCTTGCGGGATGAGGATCCCTCAGAATCTTTGTCCATGTTGGAACAACATTTGCGTTTCATGGCGGATTTGTTCTTCGATTCCCTTAGTGCAGCAGCGGCGGCGGCTGGGGCCTCTGTTGCTGCTCGGAGGCAGTTGTGGCTTAAGTCTTGGAAGGCGGAAGCTGCTCAGAAGGCTGCAGTGATGAAGCTTCCCTTCACGGGCTCTAAGCTGTTTGGGGAGCCGTTGGAGGCTTTAATTAAGAAAACAGCTGAGGACAAAAAGTTGTTGGCTCCGGTCCGCTCTTCTCAGAAGGGGAAGTTTGGGGGTTATAAGCGGGCTTTTGGGCAGGTGTTTCAGTCTAAAATGGAGGCCCAGCCCTTTCGGGGTAGGGGACGTGGCTGGGGTATCCCTTCCTTCCACAAGTCCCGGGGTCAACAGGGTGCTTTCTCTTCTGCAGGTCCCTCCAAGTCATGACTATGGGCAGAGTTCATTGGGTGTGCCGGTTGGGGTTCGCCTCACTTCTTTTTTTCCTGTTTGGGAGGTGTTCGTTCGGGATCAGTGGGTGGTCCGGCTGGGCTACAGGATCGAATTTGGAACTCCTCCGGTGGATGTGTTCAGAGCTACCCCTGTTCCCAGGTCTCGGACTAAGTGTCGAGCTCTGTTGGCCGGAGGTCGGGACTTGGTTTCGAAAGGGGCTGTGGTGAGGGTGCCTGTAAGTCAACAGGGTCGGGGGGTTTACTCGATCCTGTTTCTGATCCAAAAACCAAATGGGGACTTCCATCCTGTCCTGGATCTGAAGGATGTAAACTTGTGTATCCCTCATCGGTCCTTCGAAATGGTGACTCTGCAGTTGATTCTTCCCTTCCTGTCGGTGGGGGATTTCCTGGCTTCTCTAGATCTCCAGGACGCCTACTTTCATGTGCCGGTGCACGCGGCTTCGCAGAGGTTCCTGCGTTTCTGTGTGGGGGTGGATCATTACCAGTTCCAGGTATTGCCGTTTGGCCTATCTGCCTCTCCTAGGGTGTTCACTAAAGTGTTAGCGCCCTTGCTGGGTTTGTTGCATTCTCGGGGGATACAGGTGTTGCCTTACTTGGACGATTGGTTGATTTCTTCCTCTTCTTTCGTTCAGGCTCAGGCACATACCCAGGAGGTTTGCAGTCTACTTCGACAGTTCGGATGGATTCTGAACTTGGAGAAGTCCCATCTTTGCCCCACTCAGGAACTGCTGTTCATTGGGGGGGTCTTCAACACCAGGTTGGTGAAAGTCTTCCTGTCGGAGCCCCGTAGACTGACTCTTATACACGAACTGAGAAAGGTGTTGGGGGCTCAGTCTTCCACGGCTCGCCAGTGGTTGCGTGTTCAGGGGCTGATGTCGGCTACTGTGATGATTCTACCTTGGGCCCGTTTGCACCTGTACCCCCTGGTGAATCATATTCTGGGGCATTGGGATCCGACCTCTCTGGATTACGAGCTGTTGATACCGGGGGGTGTGGACATCGCCCGGGAGTTGTCCTGGTGGCTGGTGGATCAGAACCTCTTGCAGGGCTCGCCCTTTGTGTCCCAGGAGAGGTTGGTCCTGACGACAGATGCCAGCGAACTTGGTTGGGGGGCGGTCTTGGATCAGGGTCTTTGGTCTGTGCTGGAGGCAGGAATGTCCTCAAATTGGAGGGAATTGAAGGCGGCTCAGTTGGCGTTGACTCATTTTCTGCCTTGGGTCCTCCAGAGGGATGTTATGGTGCGGTCGGACAACACGGTGGTGGTGTGTTATGTCAACCGCCAAGGGAGTGCAAAAGTGGCTTCCCTCAACTTGTTGGCACAGCGGATCTGCCTGTGGGTGGAGTCTCACTTGTTGTCTCTGAGGGCTTTGCATCTGCCAGGGGTTTTGAACTCGGAGGCGGATCGCCTAAGCAGGGTGTTTCCCTCCCTGTCGGACATGTGCCTGATGCAGGAGGTGTTTGGTTGCCTGTTGTCCCGGTTCGGAGTCCCGGTGGTGGACCTGTTTGCGGCCCCGGGGAAAGCCTTGGTGGGGAGGTTTCATTCTCTGGTTCGATCGGCCACGGTCTGGAGGGTGGATGCCCTGTCCTTCCGGTGGGAGGGGGGCCTGATGTATGCCTTACCCACTATTGCTCTGATTCCACGTGTCCTACTGAAGGTCAAGCTGGATCGGGCTTCGGTGATCCTGGTGGCTCCGGATTGGTCCAGGAGGCCTTGGTTCCCTCTGTTGTTGAAGTTGGTGGTGGGGCCTTGCTGGAGGTTGCCGGTTGTCCCTTGTCGTTTCCCCCTCTGTCTCGGGGGTGTCTGGTCCGCCTGCGACTGGTGGGTTCACTGTTGAGAGGATGAACCTGGTGGCTTTGGGGTGTTCTCCTTCTGTGGCTGAATTTATTCAGCGGTCCAGGCTCCCTTCGACTCTCAAGTCCTATGCCAGGCATCGGGTGTCTTTTCAGACTTGGTGTATGGCGCGGGGGTGGTCTGCGTTGGAGGTGGATCCGGAGCATGTCTTGGATTTTTTGAAGTGCGGGTTTGACTTGGGTCTGGCTGTGTCCTCCCTGAGGGCTCAGTGGGCGGCTGTTCGGGCCTTTCGGGGTTCGGTCTGTGAGCCAGTGGTCCCCCTGGTGTCCCGTTTGTTGAGGAGTTGTTTCCTCCAGAAGCCTGTCATTCGGTCGTTTGCACCTAGTTGGGATCTGCCTCTGGTGTTGGGGGCCTTGCAGGGGGCTCCCTTTGAGCCGCTGCTTGAGTTTCTTTGCGGTTTTTAACGATCAAGGTGCTTTTCCTTGTCGCTATTACCTCGGCTCGGTGGATTGGGGAGTTGGGCTCCTTGCTTTGTTCGGTCCCCTTTTTGCATTTTTTTCCTGATCGGGTGGTTCTACGGCCTGATCCTTCCTTTGTTCCCAAAGTCCCTTCCTCGTTTCACTGCTCGGCGGATCTGGTTTTGCCTGTTTTCTGTCCGAGTCCTCTTTTGCACTGTTTGGATGTTCGGAGGGCTCTGGAGGTCTACTTGCTGCGTACTAAACCTTTTTGTAAGGTGGATTCCCTTTTTGTGACCTTTGGGCTGGCTGGTCAAGGTCTGAAGCCTTCTGGTGCTACCCTCAGTCGTTGGCTGCGGTGGGCTGTGGGGGCTGCATATGAGGCTTGTGGTATGTTGGCGCCTGGGTCGGTTCAGGGGAGATCGACTCGGGGGTGGCTGCTTCCTGGGCTTGTTTTCAGGGGGCTTCCATGGCCGAGATCTGCAGGGCTGCTACCTGGAGTTCTCCTCACACCTTTATGTCCCATTATCGTTTGGTGGTGGGTGGGACTGATTCTGCTGGGTTTGGGGATGCTGTGTTGCGTTCTCCTCCGGTGGTGTGACTTTTTACTGTGCTTTAACAAAGTCTGTTTTTGCTACTGAGTGAAGCCGATTCTTGCTTTGGTATCTGCTCATGTAGTTAGGACTGGGACGGGGAGGGCTGACAAGGAGGTAATGACCGGTTACTTACCGGTAATATTCATTACTCCGAATCGTAGCCCTCCCCGTCCCAGTCCAGGTTCCCATCCCTCCCTCCCTGTTCGGCTTCTTGTGCTTGGTGGTACAGGTTGAGGATAGGCGGGTCACATGATTATATGCCTCAGGGTGTGGGTGTGGCCTGGAGGGAAGGGATGGGTTTTTAGTTGCTTGGGAGTTTCTGGTGGGAGGAGCTATGCTCATGTAGTTAGGACTGGGACGGGGAGGGCTACGACTCGGAGTAATGAATATTACCGGTAAGTAACCGGTCATTAGGAAAACAAAGGCGGCTGCCCGCGGGTGCGTGCTGCAGCTGCCAAGGACAGTGAATAACCTCTCTCTTACCAGGCCAAGCTGCTACCTAAGGAACGAAGGACAGCGGTCTCCCCTGCTCAGCCATGTGAGTACACAATCCTCTGTCGATCTCAACAGCAGTTAATGCCAGCAGATCCTGGGAGCAGGACCCGCGTTGAAGAGTTCTGGCTACTCACTCTCCAAACCGTGTGGACGGGGCCTCCATGATTGCCGTGACCCTGGTTGTCCAGGCAACGCGCCCTAAGTGGAAGGTGGCCCATTGGCCACGACAGCCCTGCCTAGGTGGCATGAGTCAACAAGGACAGGTCATTAACAAACGACTCTTCCTCGTGTGGCGCTAACTTTTCAGCCCAGAATACACCGTGATGCTGGCAGAGTGGAGTGCTTGGCCCGCACCACTCTTCAGAAGCACGCATATGCACCGGTCCCAGTCATGCAGCCTTCTCACATTGATGCAGAGGCAAGGAGTCCGAAAGAAATAACATGCACCCTTCACGTGCCATATCAATCAATAAAATGTAGACGCTCGTAGATATTCTTACCTCAAAAATGTGCTTATGTCGCTTGCCCGGAATTTTCAACAGCATTTGCATGAATCACTGTATCGGAAGTCCTTCATTAATGATTTTAAGTGATCCCGACGGGGGCGTGAACCTAGATATTGTGCTGTCGTGAACCCGAACGGAAAACAAAAATAAACAAGAGACTTTTGGAATGTGTATGTGGGGGGAGCGAAAACATAAATGAATGAGGTACTTTTGAAACTTGCTAGGCAGGGAAGAGACAAAGAGCTGCTGTGTACACGGCACGGGACCAAGTTTGTGAAAAAATAGTGTGGCAAACAAACGGATAATACAATCAGATTGTATGGGGACATGTAACATGGGTGGTCGCCACAAAGTGAAAAATACACCCAAAGGTGGGCCAAAGAGCAATGTCTTACCAATAAGATCAAAGGCATTTAGAAAGGCAGAAGAAGGAACCAATGGAAAGAGGTGGGCGTGGCGCAAGCACCCCGATACAGCATCCTCACAAAGCAGCGCATGCGCTCTGCTAGGCTCAAACTAAAAAGGGGATAAAAAGGAATCAGATTGATTTAAACATACATGGATGTGAGTGAGTGTCATATTCATAGAGGGAAGTGGAAAATTGAATTTCAATTCGAAAAACAATTAAGAAGGAGGACCGAATTAACTGGGCAAAGTGTAACATAATGTATGGAAAAAGATTTGAGAAGAGGGACGTAGTATGAGGCAATCACTATAATGCAAGAATTACAAGAGCGCTCACCCATATCTAAATCAACACAGCATTGTGTCGTCACTGTCAAGTGTGTGATGTGCTAAACCTTAAGTCTGAAAGCCAGTGCTATCATCAGTATCCCAAGAGAGTGGCACAGGAAGCAGCAATGCCTGAAAAGGATGTTGGGGGTTGGGGAGATGCGAGGATGTATAGATGGCGGTGCCTGTAAATAAATGTCAAAAACCAAACGAGAGAAAAAAATCAAATAATATCTTACATTTGATAAAGCTAAAAAATGTACGCAAATATAACAAAATAATAATATAGAAACACGTTAAATATTAAACCTGAAAATGCATAAGTTAAACGTTAGAGAAATGTTCCATTATTTAACGTGCAAATGTGAAAAATTGCTGTTTATTTTTGCAAAATGCTTTTATTTCTATCCCTCTCCATTTACTAGGCCACACTATTCATTTATTGTGCTCTATCCCTTTTAGAAAGTAAATGCTTTTCGTAAAATAGTGATTTAATGTTGAAATCGAATTCCAGGGCTTGACTTTTTGTGAAATGTGATGTGTCTTGGAAAATGTATTTCTTCTCTCCTCACACCATATGACTTCACTGAACTTAGATTGCTTTCTTTGCCACAAATGTACAATGAACAAGTGTATTAATGAAAAGAAAATGCTTGTTGTGGTCTTGCATGCTTCCCATTGTCCCTATGTTCCTTGCGGCTCAGACAGTATGTGAGGTCATCAGAATGTTGAGAGTGTTTAGAGTTGAAGGAGTGTCAGTTGAAGGAATGGGCTGAGCAGCAAGGATGCTGTTCCTGGTGGGGCCTACCTGTAACCTGAACTAAAGCTAGTAAACCTATAGTGTAGGGGCAGTATGCAAGCCTAAGGTTGTCCACCCTTTTTAAGGGGTTACGGGTGTAAGGGGAGTGTGTGAGCCCATAGTTGTATGTTGTTGGGGGTACATTGCTACACCTCAATGCTGTAGAGGTTGGAAGAAACCCTGGTCCTGTGTGAATGGTGTGTGGTGTCAAGTGGTAAAGGGCAATTGTGTGCCTGGTTCTGCCTTGTTATTGTGTGTGATGTAGAGGGGATTGGGTTCCCTGGGGTAGGGTTTGATTCCTTTATGTATGAGTAGTGAAATTTTGTGACATCTGATTTACTATTCTGTTTAGTTCCTAGTATTGTAATTCTGTATTGTTTATTTAGGGGGGAAGATGTGTTGTGGTCTTGCATGCTTCCCATTGTCCCTATGTTCCCTGCTGCTCAGCCAGTATGTGAGGTCATCAGAATGTTAAGAGTATTTAGAGTTGAAGGAGTGTCAGTTGAAGGAATTGGCTAAGCAGCAAGGATGCTGCTCCTGGTGGGGCCTACATGTAACCTGAACTAAGCCTAATAAACCTACATCTTTTATAACCTACAACTAACCATCCTTCATTATAGCAAACAACTCATTGTTATACGGTGAGAAACCAGACAGCTAACAGAGTAGGCTTGCAAAAGGTTCTCATGAGAACCTTCGTAGATGTTTCTTTTTGTAATACATTGTAGCCATTTCTAACTGACTTCATGCTGGTGTGGACATTTACCGAGGGAGTTCGTTCTGATGCAGCGCGTACAATAAAAACTATTCTCCTCCTAGGTTACTTATAGGTCATCCAGGGGCAAACTATGGGGCATATTAGCAAGACCCACGTTAAAATTATCGCCGTTTTAGCGGCAGGAAACTGCCGCTAAAACGGCGATAATGGGCTTGCTAATATGCGTTATAGAATTCAATAGAAGCCCATGTTAGATGTGCAGGACATCTAACCTGGGCTTCTATTGAATTCCATAACGCATATTAGCAAGTCCATTATCGCCGTTTTAGCGGCAGTTTCCTGCCGCTAAAACGGCGATAATTTTAACGTGGGTCTTGCTAATATGCCCCTATATTTCTCATATCCACATGACGATGGGGCCCATAAACATCGCCTAACACACACACACTCCTGGATTTCCTTTTACACCTTTATGAAATTCTGTACTCCTAGGAGAAGCATGAGAACTAAATGGAGAACACCATTTTTGTGTACCGCTGGAAGAGCAAGGATATCTATTTACCTTAATTTGTCACTTTCTTTTAGTTATTTCTTAAGATATTCCTGCTCATTGTTTTGTCGATGAATCATTCATTTAAGAAATTAGTTCATAGTGATTAAGACCAGCTGAATCACAATCAACCAATTACTCATGTCACAATCATTTAGGAAAATAACCACTGAGTCATTTTGGGTTTAAAGAATCTTAAATTTTATATAAATTTAAAAGCATGGAAAGAATTTAATACTTTATTCAATTATTCAAATTTAAATTCACAATTTTATTAAGCATAACCAACTTATTGCAGAAAAGGAAATTTTGTCATGAAGCCAAAACCCTAGTTACCTGCCTAGCTTCCTAATTTAGCCTAAAGATTTCTAACCTAACTTTGGGATTTAGAAATAGCCTGATTCTCATACTCAACTGTAAAGTTAAGACAGCAACAGCAACTTCAGCTCGTCAGCATCAGCTACCTGCAACCCGTCTCCTCTACTGCAACCACGACTCACGAACTGCTTGGAACTCTGACTGGAACTCTCTGGAACTTCCCTGGAACTGACTGGAACTGACCCCCTCCCACTAAGAGTAGGCCCTCTTATACCCCAATTCTAACTTTGCTAACTAACTGTTGCAACATTAATATCACGCTTTTCTTTCATTGGTCCATGCATGTCAGCTTATTCATTCTTTAATCAAGTTCTCTTGGATTCAAGGGTCCTTGGATCATTTCCTTTCCCATACGCTTAAACATTTCCATCCGATTCGATCAGTCCATTTGTATCTTCTTTTGACACATTCAAGAACTCCGAGGTCATTGTCCTTTCTCTTGGGCTCCTTTCCCACGGACTCTCTCCTGATCATCACGGCACACTATCAGTTCAATTAGGTCACACCAGCCTTGACCATTTCTTGCATCCTAGCCTCTCAGAGACATCACGAGGCTCCAGATTTCTTCAATCTCATCCCGTACCACGTGTCCCCTTGCGCCTGCGCACATCTTCCCACTGGTGGCCATTTTATCTCGCCACTCGGTTCTACTTTAGAAGCACTAATTTGAGGCAAATAAAACATAATTAAAATAGAGAAAAATATCCCTTTCGTTTCCCTCCCGTCTACGTACCCCAATTAGTTGTTACCTAGCAAAAGCGACATTTAAGCTGCTCCTTACTTACCATCACTATTGTTTTTGCAACGACACATTTTATTTCTATGAAGCACAAACATGCATTTATTTTATTTAGTACGCTTTTTATTCTTACGTTATGATTAGACACACGGACATTCATTAGTAGATTATTTAGCACATACTTTGGCATATTACCATTCCCACATATACAATGTTGATTAATACATTTAAACGAACATTTTTAATTAATTAATTATATAATTTGTTAGGGGTTAAAAATTTTATTTTTACTGCTCCATCAATCCCCCTTTGGTGATTTTTAAATCACCACATAAAACCCAAGTCATACTTCTTTTCAGGCAGCATGTCTTTCATCCTTTACTTTCTGTTATTCATATCTCTGTCTCTTCTTCATCTTGCCTTTTAGTCTCTTTATACATGCTTTCTTTCATTTTCTCCAACTCAATTTCACCCATTTCTCTCTCTCTTTCTCTCATTAATCTGTTATTTCTTCTTATCTTATTCTGTCTTACTTTTTTCTTTATACATGTTATTACTATTTTCAATGTCATGGCTAACAATATCACTATAGTTGCTACTATTATAACTTTCCCTATTACTAGTTTACTCATCCTAGTTAACCAATTTGCTACTGAGGAAAACCCTCTACCAAGTTTTCCCAAAACACTTTCAACCTCCAGTGGGACTAATTCTTTGTGCAGACTTGTAATATTTGTAATATACTTCTGTATATTTTCACTGTTATCCGGAATGTAAGTACAACAATGTTGGACTTTCAACATTCCACAGACTCCACCCTCTTTTGCCAAAAGAATATCAAGGGCAAGCCGATTTTGCATCACCATAGCTCTCATGGCAACCATTTCGGTATTTACCATTAAGAACCCTCCCGCAGTATCTGTAGACAAACGATCTACTACTGTGGATAACTTCCGAATTTTAAATGCATTCAAAGATATTCCCACTGCTGGTATTAATGCTCCAAAAATATCACCTACAATTTCTGAAAAACTTTCCCTTTTTCTACGTGTAAATCTATTAATCATCTTGTATGTTCCCTTTTCTTCTCTGTCCATGTGAAAAATCTTTGGAAAGACCAGGCCTACATAGCAAGTTCCATACCAATGGTCCGGTAACCTGTAATAAGCTCTATTCCCACAAATATAATAGATACCTGGAAATATTGGGTCCTTTCCACCTTTGAATCCCCAACCTCCCAGAATTTGATAATTGTCATGGCAGATACTGGAACCTACAAAATAATTGTCATAGACTGTCTTATTTCTCTTAATGCACAACTTTCCTGTTTGTGGCCAATCTAAAGTCATTGCTGCATTTATCCTTTTCCCTTCATGATTTCCTTCCTCAAACGTCCATAAACGTTTTCCTTCCTCCTTTATTGCTTCTTTTTGAAATTTCATTCTTCTTTCTTCAACCATATCCAAAAATACTTTTTCTTCTTTCTTTAACTCACAGGTAAGGTTGTTACTAACTATTTCTTCTAACGTTAATTTTCTATGTTCTAAAAAGAATTCTCCTAAAACTTTTGCTGGTTTTACTTTGTTAAGTTCTGGTACTACGGGAATGTTTGCAAATATCTTATCTATATCAGTATAATAAGATTCTAATCTACCTGTTTTATAAAATAAACTTGCTATTACACTACATGTTATTCCATAAGTCAAAGGTAAGTGATGATAAGTCACACCTTCCGATACTGATGCAGGCAACTGCATACAAACATAACAATCTCTTACTTCCATTGTTTTTACGTACTCATACAACAACTTTGTAAAAACATTCTTTGAGAAATCTGTTACTGACCTATCCTTATGCAACTCTGCACTACTTCTCAAAACAACTTGTTCTTTAATATTAGTTTCTTTTTCTTGTTTAGTATCATTCTTTGCTTCTATCACAGCTACACTAATAGGAATTGTGATTGCTAAAACTATCCATATGGTCATTAATAACCCTGTACAAAAGCAGCACATTTTGCACCATCTCTTTATAAATTCACATTTATCTCTTCTATCCCTATTATTTTCCATTTTTCTTTTTCTATTTATTAAGTTTCAGAAAATTGTGTCACTACACCTCAGAAATTACTTAGATGCCACTCTGCTTTCAAAAAAGTCTTTGCTTGGTACTTTCTTTAATTCTCTCCAGAATTCTTTCGTTGTCACATCCGGTGATTTGTCACGTCCAGTAAATTTGTCACGTCCGGCAGAAGCACTATAAGTCTTCACTTCAGTTTCGTTGCATCTCACCTTTTCCCATCCGACTTCTCAGTCTCTGGTTTCCGTGAGTGTTTTCTTCTTCTTCTTTGTAATCAGTTAATGCAATATACAGCCACTCAGGTGACTTAAATTTTGAATTCACTTTCTTTGTCCTTTTGGACTTTTGTAATCTTTTTCCACTGGGTTTTTCTTGTCCCTTTTGACTTGTTACCTCATTTACTTGTTCAGCATCTTCATCTTCTGCTCTTATTATTCTATATCTCAATTTTCTTACATAGCTGTTGGGCCAATTATCTCCTTTTCTTGGCCTTTTGGCTTCACCTTCTCTTTCTTCTCTTTCTGATTTCCAATTTCTTTTTCTTGATTCAGTCTTTGCTTTTTCCTCTCCTCCACTTTCTTCGGTTTCTGTTTCAACTGTCTCACTATTGTCTCTTATTTTGAAACTTACAATCTCGTCATCTCCTACTGGTGGATCTGTCTTCTTCTTTTTGTTTTCCCTTATCACTGTCCCTCCTCGGGGTTCTTCCGATTTGGTGTTTTCCTCCTTATCTGTTTCTGAATTTCCCTGTTCTTCTGTTTTTCTATCTATCCCTATTGCTCCTCGGGGTTCTTCTCGATTTTCTAACTTTTTGTGTACTTCTTTCCCTACTTCATCTATTAATATTGTTTCCGAAGGATTTCCACCATAACTTGTACTTGGTTGTTCATCTAACTCAATTTCTTGCTCAGTTTCTTCTCTAATTGGTTTATAACCCCAAGTTCTCTTTCGGAATTCTTCCCAATTTGCAGCTGAATCATCAGATCCTGAAGTTGTGTCAGATATTTCCAGATGTCGACTTACAGGTCGATCTTCAAGTTCTGGAACTTCTGAATTTCTTTCTTCTTCTTCTTCTTGTTCCTCTTCTTCTATAGAGGTGTTTTCCGTTGGGGTCTCCAGATGTCGACTTTCAGGTCGATCTTCAAGTTCTGGCACCCTTTCTTTTATCTTGGTTGTTCCAGCCGTTAAACTTTTATCCCACACTTCCAGACGCCGACTCACATGTCGATCTGTAGGTTCTGGAATTCTGATTGTGTGGCTGGCATGAACCCAGTTCTTTACTCCTGCACACTTGACAGCAGTCGTTGTTACTAGGATTACCTGTCTTGGCTCATCCCAACGCGGAACTAGACAGTTTCTTCTCCTGTGGACTTTAATACGGACCCAGTCTCCTGGATTCAAGTCGTGGGCTGGTTTTCTTTCAAGAGTGGTCGCATCCGGTCCAACCTGATGAAACACAGAACGCACCACATCAGCCAGTCCTTTGCAATAATCCAGTATTAGATCATCAGTTATTGTTAATAACTTGTTGACTGGTACGTGGGCTTGTCTCATTGCTCGTCCCATGATCATTTCATGAGGACTGAGTCCCGTTTTCTTTTCAGGGATGCTTCTGATGGTCATCAGAACAAGAGGCAGTGCATCTGGCCATTTGAGTCCTGTAGCTTGACACATTTTTCCTAATCTGTTTTTAATTGTTCCATTTATCTGCTCTACTACCCCAGAAGCCTCTGGTCTGTAAGCACAATGTAATTTTTGTTTAATACTCAGTGCTTCACAAATCAATTGGATCAACTCATTTTGAAAATGTGTTCCTCTATCTGTCTCTACTGTGACTGGAAAACCATACCTCGGAATGAACTCTCGTAGCATAAGTTTTGCCACTGTTGTTCCATCATTCCTTCTTGTGGGGTATGCCTCCACCCAACGAGAGAACAAACAGACGACCACCAGAACATATCTTAATCTGTTACTAGGGGGCATCTCGATAAAATCCATCTGTATTCTTGTGAATGGACCTCCTTCTCGTCCTATTGTTCCTAGACTCACTACGGTTTTCCTTCCTGGGTTAAACTGTTGACAAATAAGACATCTTTGACAAAGACTTTCAGCAATGGCTCTGAATTTTGGGTTATACCAGGTCTGTCTAAAAAGTCTGATCATTGCATCTCTCCCAATATGAGCTTGTCCATGGTACATCCGTGCCATGTCTGCAATCATGCTATCAGGCATAACTGGTCTTTCATCTCTGTATACCCACACTCCATTATCTTCCTATCTTCTACATCCTGCTTTAATCCAGTAATCCTTTTCCTCATCTCTTGCTGTTTCTTGTAACTGCCTTACTTCATCCCATGTTTCGACTGCGTTAGTGAAAAGCAAAGGACAAGAGACATGCTCCCTTTCTCTATTTTTGTTCAGGGACGCCATGTTTTCCGCACAATATCTAGCGATCTCATCAGCATAATTATTGCCGACCGCTATGTAGTCTTTGTTTTTCTTATGCGCCTTGCACTTCACTACAGCTATTTGTTTAGGCAGCTTTATCGCCTCAAGCAGTTTTTTAACATAATCTCCATTTCTGATAGGTGTTCCTGCAGATGTCAAAAATCCTCTTTGTGACCAAATCTGGCCAAAATCATGTACGATGCCGAAACCATATTGGCTATCGGTCACAATCGTGATTCGTACATTTTTCCCCAATTTACATGCTTGAATCAAAGCAATTAGTTCCGCAACTTGGGCTGACCTAACTCCTTTCAGACAAGACGCTGCTCTCAAGATGACTTTTTCGTACTTAGTCAGCCGACTATGTGTCATGTACTGTGTTTTTGTTCTTGTCAAAAGAATTTCTACTGAATGGGGAACATATACTCTCAGTGGATACCCCATCACTATACCTTCACTTTGTTCCAAACTTACACAAGTAGCAGCAACTGCTTTCAAACATCCAGGCAATGCTTTTGCTATAGGATCTAAAACAGCTGAAAAGTAAGCTATAGGCCTCTTCATGGTGCCGTGTTTTTGTACCAGTACTGAAAATGCACATCCATCTCTTTCACTGCAGTATAACTCAAAATCCTTCTCATAATCAGGCATGCCTAATGCAGGGGCCTCACACAGTTTCTTTTTCAATTCTTTGAAAGATTTCATTTCTTCTTTGTTTAACTCAAAAGGGTCTTTTACATCTTTCTTTGTCAGTTTTTGTAATGGTTTTGCAATCAAAGAAAATCCACTTATCCATTGTCGACAATATCCAACCATTCCCAAAAACATTCTTACCTCTCTTTGAGTCATTGGTGCTCTCATTCCTTGAATCATTCTTACTCTTTCTGTCGCTATTTTCCGCACTCCTTTCTCAATTTTATGCCCTAAATACTGGACTTCTTTCTGACAAAACTGTAATTTTGAAGGGGACACCTTATGTCCTCTTTTCTCCAAATGGTTCAGTAAAGCAATTGTGTCACTTACACATGCCTCTTTAGTTTTCGATGCTACCAATAGGTCATCGATATACTGCACCATCACTGATTTTTCTGGCATTTTTAAATCTTCCAGAGATCTCTTTAGAATCTGATTAAAAATTGAGGGGCTTTCTGTATACCCCTGTGGAATTCGGCACCATGCCAAAATACGCTCTCCGAAACGGAATGCAAATAATGGCTGGCTATCTGGATGCAACGGAATAGAGAAAAATGCATGACACAAATCTATCACAGTGTACCACTCTGCTTCATGCGGAATTTGATATAGAATCACTGCAGGGTTTGGCACTATTGGACAGCATGGTACAACTATTTTGTTGATCTTTCTCAAATCCTGTACTATTCTGTATGTTCCATTTGGCTTTTTCAGTCCCATAATAGGTGAATTACATGGACTGCTCATGATTTCTTTCAGAATTCCCTGTTCAATCATCTTATTTATCACAGGAGTTATTCCTTCAATTATTTCTGGAGTTAATTTGTACTGTGGCGTGTTTGGATAACTTATCCCTTCTTTCACTGTCACTTTTACGGGATCAACTTCTCTCATTAATCCAATGTCTTCTCCTGTAAAATCCCACACACTTTCTTTCACTGCACTTTTTAACTCTTCTGGAAGTTTTTCTGCATCAAATGCAGGAAACAAACCATTCATTTCAGGTTCCTGATTCATCAAAGTTACTTTATACAAAGCATCTTCATCCGAAGTCTGAAAACCTATTCCTTCTGGTGTACAATAAATCGTGCAATTCATTTTACACAAAAGGTCACGACCTAAAAGATTTACAGGAATACAATCGCACACTACAAATTTATGCATTTTTCTAAAAGAACCAATTTTTACTTCTACCAATTCAGTAAGTGGGGTTTTAATCTGCTGATTGGCTACTCCTACCACTTGGATGCTTTCACCTGAGAGAGGAAGGTTCGGAATTTCCACTGACCTAACAGTAGAACGGGTAGCTCCAGTATCGACAAGGAATGTTACGTTTGCTCCATTCACTTCTCCATCCACAAAGGGACCAGACTGATCTACCTCTAGAGTTGCGCCAAGCACGCACTCTTTCCCTCTCTTGCGCACCGTCAGAAACTTTCATCCGGGTCATCCTCACTCTGATGCAACCAATACTGGGAAATGTTAGCTGCTCTCGGCAACTGTGTTACCTGCTCTCCTCCGTAGAATCCTGTTTCTGTACTGTATCTTTGCTGGTTAACAGTGTTGGGAAGTGGTGGTTGTGGCACCTGACTTTGTTGAACAACTACCTCATTCTGCACCTGTGGAGTTAATGATTGATGTTCCGGATTAGGTTTAGGTGGGAACTTACACTCATTTCTCCAATGCCCTAATTTTCCGCAATTATGACATGGCCATTTCTTCTTTGCCTCTTCTAGACTCACTTGTCCTTTTCCTTTACCTATATTTGGTCGCATCTTATTCTGTCCTGATTCGTTTCCATTATTATTATCCAATTGGGCTTCTTGTTTTTCTGCCACTTTCACTTGTGCCCACATTGCTTTTTCTTTCAACTTACGCTGTTTACTCTCTATTTCATCACTACAATACTTAGCATACCTCAGCACCTCATCTACACTTGCATTCTGCCAGTTTATCATATGTTGCTTAATCATATCGCTTATTTCTTGTTTCAAGCCAAATACAAATCGGTATACAAAATGACTCATATCCTTCTCACTTAATTCCTCATAACCACTATACTGTTTGAAAACCAACAACAATCGCTCATAATATGCATGTACACTCTCCTTATTTTCCTGTGTAGTTCTATCAATCTTAACCCAATCTGTTTCTTTTGGAGGAATCTTATTTTTCAAAAAGGTAATCACCTTGTCGTATTTCTTCATCACATCTGGTCCTGGAGCTCCTGTCTTAGGATCTCTTGGATATTCTGCAGTTGGCCAGTCAACTGTAATCTTACATTCTGACCACAGATCCGTTGGTACCACTATGTCAAACAATCCATCCAAATCTATCCACAACACTTTCGAGACCTTTACAAACCTTTCTACCTGTCGGTACCACTCAACTGGCTTTTCTCTTAACTTTGGAAAGTCATTTGTAAATGACAGGATGTCCTGCCTAGTCCAGGGAACATGCACATAACTACCACCTGGAGTTTCTCTCATAGGGTACTCTTTAACAACATGTTCCTTTTCTGTTATCATAAAAGCCAATGAACCTTTGTCTACACTTTTCTCATTCTTCTTTGTCCACCTAACCTTCCATCTGTCTACATCACCCCATTTTCTTAACAAAACAATCAACTCTTTTATCTGTGTCAACCTTCCTGCTGTATTCAAATTTTCAATATCTTTTTCACAAAAATCTACTCTGTATGGTTTCTGCAACGTTTTTACTTTTGCAAAATCTATTCCAATCTCACCGGCCACTTCTTCTAGTTTGTCATGTAAATTCTTTGCCCTCCATGTTATACTTTTGCACAGAAACATTATTTCATCATCCTGATAATTCTTTATCTTTTCTGTACCAATCGTTCCTAGAATTAATTCTTCCATGTCAATTTTCAATCTGATCACATCTAATGGTTTTTCTTCTGTTTCTTTTATTTTAAAAGCTTTTATCCACTCATTTAACTCATCAGGAGTCGGACCTATAGGAGTACTATTTATTTCTGTCCAATTTCCACTCTTTTCAGGTGTCACTGTTGCAGATTCAGTTACCATAGGCATTTTCCTACCGCTACACTCATTCACTGTCAAATTTTCAGGTGGACTTGGTCTGTAAGCACTAGTCAAATTGCTCGTTCCTGGACTTGTTTCCATTCTTTCCTTTTCTCTTTGGAATTGCGAACTCAAGGGAATCACCAAAGATCGTTCATCAATTTTCTGATTCTCGAAAACTGGTATTACTGGACCTATTGTTACGGGTACGGTAACTGCTTCCATATTCTTGGTTAATTCTCTAATTTTCTCAGTTAATTCTTTTGTTGTCCTTGCCAATTCTCTTGCACTATCATTTTCTATTCCCTCATTTTGGGAAGTTCTTATTTGTTCTTGTGACCTATTTATTTCTTGTCTTTTTCTGGATTTTTATTTCGCATAGTTTCTATTGGTGGCGCATTTGGTGTCACCACTGTAGAATTCTGCTGATACGGAGGTGGATTTTTATTTAATATATCTTCCAGCAACTCGTCATCCGTTTCGCTCTCATGCATATACTTTTCTCTCTCTAAATGTTTCTTTTTCTCAGTCCGTTTTTTCTTAGTCCCTTCCTCAACTGTAAAAGCTGGAAACAAACCTCCTGTCATGTTAGCACATCTCCATCGTTTTATTCTGTCCTCATGATTCATTCCCCACAATCTTCCGGGCACGAACTCATAACCTTTCATACCTCTGAATCTTTCTTCTCGTACATCTCATCTTCCCATTCTGTTAAAGCCTCAAACTGTGTCGGTCTAGGTCTAGGTTCCAATTTAAGCATCTTTTCTTTTAAATTCCGTAAAATCGCTACATTAAAAGAACCATTTTCAGGGAAAGCCAATGCTCCATCATTCTTTGTATATTTTACCCAATTATCCAACCATATGCACGTATGATATCCATATTTCAGCATCATATGTGAAGCTGCTGATTTCGGCGGAGCAATTACTTGTCCTCTCTAGTCACAACCTTTTTGTCTTTCTTAAAGAAATTCTTTAATTTCGTTGTCCATGACGTTCTCTCCCTTTCATACTCGTAATACGACATGTTTTCTATTTGTTTTCTCTTTACTCTAACGCTGTTTCTGTGTACGGAACTTCGTCCAATTACAGCGCGATTCACACTAACGTACCAATCAGAACAATTTCCACCGTCCGCGGACCAACCAATCCTAGCGCTGCACTTTTTCTACGTCACTCCTGCTCTGTATTCACGTGACTAGTGCACTAACCAATCCTAGCGCGGCACTTTTCCACGTCACTTCTACTCTTTACCCCTCCTTTACAAAATTTATCGGCAATTTTTCTTTTTACTGTTTTTCTTCGTTAGTTACAACAAATAAACAATTCCATAGTCTGATTCGCTAAACAAAGTGACAGCTTTGTCCTTTTACACAAGAATCCTGTTTTTCCAGTAGGCAGCGCTTACCTCTACCCTACCACAGAATTATTTACTTTCGCCGATAAAGTAGCACTTCCCTCTACCTTACCCTTCTTTCAAACAAACAATTTACTCATTTCTCTGGGGATAAGACACATGTGGAGACTAGGCTCCTGAGAATTAAGGCCAAAGTTTCACAAGTAAACGTGATTTGCTATTCCATTTACACACTTTTCACACCGAAATCCCTAACATAACACAACCTGCGTTATAACCAAATGAATTCAGACCATGTACCAAATTCCATGTGACTTCTCTTGCCACACGTGTTCCACTTCCTACATCCCAGAAGCGTGAAAACTTACATATAACATAACGCGACTCAACATATAGTGTTAGTCATCAAATAATCAATAATCAATAAACAATAATCACTAAACTAATCTATAGAAAACCATAACTCTGCTACCAAGAAATCTGATGCAGCGCGTACAATAAAAACTATTCTCCTCCTAGGTTACTTATAGGTCATCCAGGGGCAAACTATATTTCTCATATCCACATGACGATGGGGCCCATAAACATCGCCTAACACACACACACTCCTGGATTTCCTTTTACACCTTTATGAAATTCTGTACTCCTAGGAGAAGCATGAGAACTAAATGGAGAACACCATTTTTGTGTACCGCTGGAAGAGCAAGGATATCTATTTACCTTAATTTGTCACTTTCTTTTAGTTATTTCTTAAGATATTCCTGCTCATTGTTTTGTCGATGAATCATTCATTTAAGAAATTAGTTCATAGTGATTAAGACCAGCTGAATCACAATCAACCAATTACTCATGTCACAATCATTTAGGAAAATAACCACTGAGTCATTTTGGGTTTAAAGAATCTTAAATTTTATATAAATTTAAAAGCATGGAAAGAATTTAATACTTTATTCAATTATTCAAATTTAAATTCACAATTTTATTAAGCATAACCAACTTATTGCAGAAAAGGAAATTTTGTCATGAAGCCAAAACCCTAGTTACCTGCCTAGCTTCCTAATTTAGCCTAAAGATTTCTAACCTAACTTTGGGATTTAGAAATAGCCTGATTCTCATACTCAACTGTAAAGTTAAGACAGCAACAGCAACTTCAGCTCGTCAGCATCAGCTACCTGCAACCCGTCTCCTCTACTGCAACCACGACTCACGAACTGCTTGGAACTCTGACTGGAACTCTCTGGAACTTCCCTGGAACTGACTGGAACTGACCCCTCCCACTAAGAGTAGGCCCTCTTATACCCCAATTCTAACTTTGCTAACTAACTGTTGCAACATTAATATCACGCTTTTCTTTCATTGGTCCATGCATGTCAGCTTATTCATTCTTTAATCAAGTTCTCTTGGATTCAAGGGTCCTTGGATCATTTCCTTTCCCATACGCTTAAACATTTCCATCCGATTCGATCAGTCCATTTGTATCTTCTTTTGACACATTCAAGAACTCCGCAGTCATTGTCCTTTCTCTTGGGCTCCTTTCCCACGGACTCTCTCCTGATCATCACGGCACACTATCAGTTCAATTAGGTCACACCAGCCTTGACCATTTCTTGCATCCTAGCCTCTCAGAGACATCACGAGGCTCCAGATTTCTTCAATCTCATCCCGTACCACGTGTCCCCTTGCGCCTGCGCACATCTTCCCACTGGCTGCCATTTTATCTCGCCACTCGGTTCTACTTTAGAAGCACTAATTTGAGGCAAATAAAACATAATTAAAATAGAGAAAAATATCCCTTTCGTTTCCCTCCCGTCTACGTACCCCAATTAGTTGTTACCTAGCAAAAGCGACATTTAAGCTGCTCCTTACTTACCATCACTATTGTTTTTGCAACGACACATTTTATTTCTATGAAGCACAAACATGCATTTATTTTATTTAGTACGCTTTTTATTCTTACGTTATGATTAGACACACGGACATTCATTAGTAGATTATTTAGCACATACATTGGCATATTACCATTCCCACATATACAATGTTGATTAATACATTTAAACGAACATTTTTAATTAATTAATTATATAATTTGTTAGGGGTTAAATTTTTTATTTTTACTGCTCCATCAGTTCTTCCTCTTAATATTCTGAAATTTCTCAAATTCTACTTGCTCTTTTACAGAAAGACCTCTTTATGGGTTCTTGTTAGGATAGAATAGGTCTTTTAGTTTAGAATAAGGACAATACTCTGAATGGAAACCATGCTGTTTTTATTTCTCTATGCTTGTTCTAACCAATCTATTTCTTATTATTTCTGTAATCGTTTTGTCACTAATATGATAAAAAAAAAAAAAAAATACAAACTAATCTACTAAATGAGAGAATAAACTTTTGAAACTTCACCAACTCTCTCTTTATTGACTGAACATCAAATGTAATTATAAATGTATTTTGATGTGTAAAGCTCCATTTGAAAACGGTGGCAAAGGTTCATTGGCCGAAAAAGGCCTGGAACTTCTAATCTAGGCTCACTAATTAAGTTTTAAGATGGCACCTTCTGTGGACATTTTTTAAAGATTTCTGCGCTAGCACATTTCATTAACAATGTAAGCAATAAAAAAAATATAACCCAATGACTGTGTCAAAAATGTAACGATGGATAACTAAATGTGGTGGTTTTCAAAAAACAGAAAGAAGAATGGCTTAGGAAAATTTGGCTATTGGATAAAAATAGAGGAAAAACCAATTCATAGACCAATGAGATACATCAGGCAGCACTAGACTTAGCATTAAAAGGAACAATAATTTGATAAATTAATCTGACAATGCTACATAAATAAAGTGATTTCATATGAACAAATGGCTGCTTGTGAGCATCATAGGAAGACGCGCTTACCTGTTAGCAGATACTGCCGTGAGGGGAACGGCTTTCCTTCAGTCTTCCCTCAGCCCTCCTTCTCCTCTTGCCAGCCGTGAGGGGAACGGCTCATCGGCGCTAAGGTCCTGCCGTGAGGGGAACGGCATTGGACACAAGGGACTACACTTCCCAGCAGGGCAGGCAGACACCTGCTGACATCGTCATTTCGGCGCCAGGAGGCGCGATAAGTTGCGTCCCGGCCTCCCGCAGCGCGGGACGCGCTTACCTGTTAGCAGATACTGCCGTGAGGGGAACGGCTGTCCTTCAGTATTCCCTCAGCCCTCCTTCTCCTCTTGCCAGCCGTGAGGGGAACGGCTCATCGGCGCTAAGGTCCTGCCGTGAGGGGAACGGCATTGGACATAAGGGACTACACTTCCCAGCAGGCGCAGGCAGACGCCTGCTGACATCGTCATTTCGGCGCCAGGAGGCGCGATAAGTTGCGTCCCGGCCTCCCACAGCGCGGGACGCGCTTACCTGTTAGCAGATACTGCCGTGAGGGGAACGGCTTTCCTTCAGTCTTCCCTCAGCCCTCCTTCTCCTCTTGCCAGCAGTGAGGGGAACGGCTCATCGGCGCTAAGGTCCTGCCGTGAGGGGAACGGCATTGGACACAAGGGACTACACTTCCCAGCAGGCGCAGGCAGACGCCTGCTGACATCGTCATTTCGGCGCCAGGAGGCGCGATAAGTTGCGTCCCGGCCTCCCGCAGCGCGGGACGCGCTTACCTGTTAGCAGATACTGCCGTGAGGGGAACAGCTTTCCTTCAGTCTTCCCTCAGCCCTCCTTCTCCTCTTGCCAGCCGTGAGGGGAACGGCTCATCGGCGCTAAGGTCTTGCCGTGAGGGGAACGGCATTGGACACAAGGGACTACACTTCCCAGCAGGCGCAGGCAGACGCCTGCTGACATCGTCATTTCGGCGCCAGGAGGTGCGATAAGTTGCGTCCCGGCCTCCCGCAGCGCGGGACGCGCGTGGGCAGCGCCCGGGCGAGTGTCCGATAGAGGCCGGGCTGGGCCATTCCTCTTTCGCTGGTGGCATTGAACCAGGTGAGCATTGCCCTTTGAACATTTGTATTCCAGCTGCTCAACAAACCTCTATCATGGGGAAGAGAACAGATATAATACCGCCCCGCCCAGTCATTACAAGTATAGATAGTATGCTGGAAAGGGCGGTGAATATAGTCTCTAATGAAATTGATTTAACGGAGAGGAGACTGTCCCTTGGTATTGAGGCATTGCATGATGGTCCTATGTTAGGGACCGATTTGGTTGATACAGCTGGCTCTCTTCTGCTTTATAGCGCTCGGAATGCTCATCGGACGAACTTATCGACTCCCAGCCCAGGTCCCATGCCTGGACATGAAGCTATTTTGACTAAGAGCTCGAAGGCCATTAGCACTGCAATTGACCAGGATCCCCCCACGGCTAGTGCTATAGTGTGTGCGGGTGCAAAGAGGAAAAGGAAAACAGTAAAGCCCGCACCTTTGAAGAGAAAACAACCGCCTCGTACTGGCTCTACTCGTTCTGTTATGAGTACTTGGTTACACACACCTTTACAGACTCAGGCCCAGAATCCTGAACTTGTTGACTCTTCACACCATAGAGAATTAAGGAACTCTGTAGCACTCAGACGGGCACCATACTGCCCTCTCTTCCGTATAACAGCTTGGGTGAGACCTTTATTGACACCGTTGTCAATAGTATCTTTGGGCGTATTAAAGACCTGATTGACTCTAACTTTTGTGCTTTGTGGAAACGGCTTGATAGGCTGGACACTTTGGGGTCGATTCCGATTCAGGCCGGAAAAAGCACCGACCGACTCGGATCCGGAAATAATACCGACCGACACGTACCCGTGGCGCACGACACGCCAAGTACGATGCAAGGCGCGAAAAATCCGACCGACACGTACCGAAACCAAGTCGACCGACCGAGCCGCACGGAAAACAGCAATCCGGCCGGAAAACACGCGAATCCAACCGACCGACACGCACCCGGAACAAATCCGACCGAAACGTACACGCGAACTCCAAACCGCAAAGTACGATGCAAGGCGCGAAACCACGACCGAGTCAGACGGAGGACAAGCCGTACGACCGACACGCATACAAAACCGAGCTGAAGCAACACAAAACACCGCGACCGACGCGTACGCAGCATAGAAAACTGCACAAACACAGCGTGAACGAAACGGAGAACACCGTACGAGACTAATGCAGGGTCCGACTCGGTCACAAGAACGTTTCCAACATACACAAACAGCACAAAGGAAAAATCACCCAAAAAAGGCCAAACAAGCAATTACCAAGCCAATAAATACTGGGGGTGGGGACAGAGAACAAAGACACACCCACAACTCCACCTATATAAAGGACACAAATCACAACCATGAGCCTTTGCAAATGCCATTCCACTGCCAGCACCCAAGAGAAAGCAACCACACACCCACAGCTCATCCCTCACACAAGCCACACACCATCAGCACACCAACAAATACCTACCTCACATACACCCAGCAAAACACACACTCACACACCCTCACCTGCACACCAACACACACATCACCCACCATCACCACCCATCACCATGCCCCCCAAGAAGAATCCCAAGTTCCTAGATAGTGAATTGGAAGTCATGGTAGACGAGATCCTCAGGGTGGAGCCACAGCTGTTTGGCACACTGGTCCAACAGACCCCCATGTCGCAGAAAACCAAGATGTGGGAGAGGATCATCAACAGGGTGAACGCCCAATCACCATGTCGGCGCACAAAGACCGACATCCAGAACAGGTGGTATGACGTGCGCAGGAGGGTACGGGACATGCTGAAGAAAGACTACATCAACAGCCAATACACCGGCAGTGGCCCTCCTGCCAAGCCAATATACCTCAGGCCCTGGGAGGAGAAGGGGCGGGCCATCCTTCCGCCAGTGAGCGTATATGGACTAGAGGACATCCCAGAGCCTGGTGAGTACACAACAAATGTACACAATATACTGCCACAAAACACACACATCACTGTCAAGGGGAGAGTCAAACCATGCACTCATAGCAATTACACAGCAACCAGAACAGAATCATCCCAAAATGTGTATGTCAGTCAGATAAACACAACACATGCCATCAAAAAGTCACATCCAACTGTGCCAACACATGTACAAACACAACTACAACTGCAGCTAGGCAGTGGCACAAATAGAACTAACAAACACATCCAGACATGTAGCCACCACAACAACACCAACACACAGTGAAGACCACTCAAAGGAAGGAATTCTGTGTATGCTGGCCAAGTCAGTGTAGCCAATAGCATCATGGGAGTCGCAGTCACACATATTGCCCCCCACAACTGTCCCATCAACACCACCATGAACCATGCTCACATCACAGGAAGTGGAGAAGGACTCACAAGATGGCTGACACTGGCTACTGCTGTGGGGAGCACAAGGCCCTGCTGGCAAATGTGCACCAACAAACAGCAGGACACCACTGACTGACATCCTGAGAGACAACTTACACTCCCTGCAATGCAAGCACGTTCCATGGTGGGATATCTGGCTAGCTGGGTGGGAAGGGGGACTTGCAGCACTGACCATAGTCACAAGCACCTCCCCTCACACACACCCCAACACAAACTCCACAGAACCCACCTGGTAGAATGCAATGCCCCCATCCTAACACAAGATCCCACAAAGAACCACCACCCTGGGTTATGTTGTGTGAAGCACAGGGACACTCTTGGGACCTCTAGCCAAACAACTGCCAGGACAACACTCCCAGCCATCCTGTCAGCACAGCCAGCCCACCCCACAGGGAAGCAGAGTCAAAAGGAAGGAAGCATGGGCATGCTGGGAAGGGGGAGGAGGCAATAGCATGATGGGAGTCGTAGTCACAGACATAGCTCACCCCCACAACTGTCCCATCAACACCACCCTGAACCATGCTCACATCACAGGGAGTGGAGAAGGACTCACAAGATGGCTGACACTGGCTACTGCTGTGGGGAGAACAAGGCCCTGCTGGCAACTGTGCACCAACAAACAGCAGGACACCACTGACTGACATCCTGAGAGACAACTTACACTCCCTGCAATGCAAGCACGTTCCATGGTGGGATATCTGGCTAGCTGGGTGGGAAGGGGGACTTGCAGCACTGACCATAGTCACAAGCACCTCCCCTCACACACCCCCAACACAAACTCCACAGAACCCACCTGGTAGAATGCAATGCCCCCATCCTAACACAAGATCCCACAAAGAACCACCACCCTGGGTTATGTTGTGTGAAGCACAGGGACACTCTTGGGACCTCTAGCCAAACAACTGCCAGGACAACACTCCCAGCCATCCTGTCAGCACAGCCAGCCCACCCCACAGGGAAGCAAAGTCAAAAGGAAGGAAGCATGGGCATGCTGGGAAGGGGGGAGGAGGCAATAGCATGATGGGAGTCGTAGTCACAGCTCTACATCCCCCACCACATGGCCCAGCTAGCTCACACTCACGCATGCACATCCCACAGAGAGTGGAAAGGCCCATCAAAGATGTCTGACACTGTTGCTGTGTCGTGGGGAGCACAAGGGCATGCTGGGTACTGCACACCAACCAACAGCAGGACACCACTGTCAGCCATCTTGCCATTGCTCTCACACCCACACACACTGAACTCCACACAAAAGCAAGTAAGTATGGGAATGCTGGGAAGTGGGGTGGAGGCAATGGCATGATGGGAGTCGTAGTCACAGACATAGCTCACCCCCACAACTGTCCCATCAACACCACCCTGAACCATGCACACATCACAGGGAGTGGAGAAGGACTCACAAGATGGCTGACACTGGCTACTGCTGTGGGGAGCACAAGGCCCTGCTGGCAACTGTGCACCAACAAACAGCAGGACACCACTGACTGACATCCTGAGAGACAACTTACACTCCCTGCAATGCAAGCACGTTCCATGGTGGGATATCTGGCTAGCTGGGTGGGAAGGGGGACTTGCAGCACTGACCATAGTCACAAGCACCTCCCCTCACACACCCCCCAACACAAACTCCACAGAACCCACCTGGTAGAATGCAATGCCCCCATCCTAACACAAGATCCCACAAAGAACCACCACCCTGGGTTATGTCGTGTGAAGCACAGGGACACTCTTGGGACCTCTAGCCAAACAACTGCCAGGACAACACTCCCAGCCATCCTCTCAGCACAGCCAGCCCACCCCACAGGGAAGCAGAGTCAAAAGGAAGGAAGCATGGGCATGCTGGGAAGGGGGAGGAGGCAATAGCATGATGGGAGTCGTAGTCACAGCTCTACATCCCCCACCACATGGCCCAGCAAGCTCACACTCACGCATGCACATCCCACAGAGAGTGGAAAGGCCCATCAAAGATGTCTGACACTGTTGCTGTGTCGTGGGGAGCACAAGGGCATGCTGGGTACTGCACACCAACCAACAGCAGGACACCACTGCCAGCCATCTTGCCATTGCTCTCACATCCACACACACTGAACTCCACACAAAAGCAAGTACGTATGGGAATGCTGGGAAGTGGGGTGGAGGCAATGGCATGATGGGAGTCGTAGTCACAGACATAGCTCACCCCCACAACTGTCCCATCAACACCACTCCTGAACCATGCTCACATCACAGGAAGTGGAGAAGGACTCACAAGATGGCTGACACTGGCTACTGCTGTGGGGAGCACAAGGCCCTGCTGGCAAATGTGCACCAACAAACAGCAGGACACCACTGACTGACATCCTGAGAGACAACTTACACTCCCTGCAACGCAAGCACGTTCCATGGTGGGATAACTGACTGGCTGGGTGGGTGGGAAGGAGGGCCGGCTGTCAACCAAACACAACCAATGCAGACCATGTTCACACCCCAGAAAATACATAGAAATGCCCAAATAATGCAGGACAATGTGCCACACCAACATCAACCCCTGACTGTGACGACTTAGGACAATGCAATGTACAGGCCCGCACCCAGAGGCACAGTCACAACTGTCATGTGTGTCAACCATTGATGCCTGCAGAAACATAACATACATTGTTTGTGTCTCCCAAAAACAGGTGATGATGGGGACACAGCAGCAGACGCTGAGGAGTCCCAGTCCCAGGCTCAAGAGGATGCCGAGCTCACTGGCGTCGTACAGCCTCTGTCCTCCTCGGACGATGAAGAACAACCTGGCACATCCGGTGCAAGTCAACATGCAGCACCAGCAGGACCACCAGCTGCAGCACCAGCAGGACCACCAGCTGCACCCCTGCACCCACCCCTCCAACGACTGTCACCACGAATACCATCCCTGCCGACATGGACAGAACAAGGAGCAACACCAGCACAGGGACCCTGGACCAACCTGGGGCCATGGACACCACCACCACCACCAACCCCCAAGGTCGACCAGGGTTATCTGTGCGTGCCACTGCACACACTGCACATGTCAGCAGGGGTGGTGGGAGGGGTGGGAGACAGAGGTCGCTGCTTGCAGACGTTGCTGGTGTGCATGATGACCCACAACTGGTACGCATAGCTGATGCGTACCAGTCCAGCACCGGAGACCTCAGCCAGGTAGTGGGGCTCCTCAGAGACATTAAACAGCAGCAGGCTGCCCATCATGCCCGCTTGGACTCCCACATGTCCCACGTGGAGTCACACATGTCCCGTGTGGACTCACACATGTCCCGCGTGGAGTCCAAGTGGGATGCACTGCATGAGATGACAGCGGTGCACAGGGACATTTTACAATGCCTCCGCCAGATGAACAGCAACCAGTCCACACCTCCCTGTGTGCCAACAACATCTGGTGCCGAACAAACTGCAACTGCCACAGGGAGGGAGGAGGACTCTGGCGGAGAGTCCCCTGCACCGCAGCAGCCTGTACTTGAGGGCCCCCCCCAAGAAGAGGGGTCGTCCGAGGAGGGAAAAGTGAGAGGCCGATGGCCAAGCGCAACTCCCAGGAAGCCTGAACCTGTTCTGGATGTTCGCCTTTGTGCACAGACTGTTCACCCTGTTGACGGCAACACTACTCCCACACATTGCATGGGGAGTACAAGTTGGACCAATGTGTCAGACAACTGTGGCCCCGATACTGGGGATCCTGTCTACCAGGACTTTCAATTCACCTAGGAACTTGGGATTGCAAGATTTATGTACAGCACTACCCATCCTATGCACTATTAACACAAATGTATCACAATAAACACACTAATACACCATACTTGCCTCTGTCGTGATTCCAACGTGGGTGCTGTTATGGGGATGATGAACTGCAAAATTACACTGTGTATGCGAACTGCAACAGCAAGGACAACACAGGCATGTGAGTACAGGCAACGTGACACACATGAGGGAGACACACCACCACGGCTACACAACACATACACACCTAGGCCATCTGACTCATTGCCTACACTGATGTTGCCAGGGAAGACAGTGCAATGCACAGACACCACACCCATTCCCAGTTGTAGTCAAGTAGCCCACAGGTGCAGTAAGCAAATGGCAGTCAAATGTGTGACCACAGACAACGCACATCACAAAGTGAAGCACAGGTTTATTACACAGTTGCAACATGCCGTAACCACTACAGATGCAAGGTAATCCCACCAGGCAGCGGGCACACAGTCAACAACTGTAGACGGAAGGAAGTCCATGGGTGTGGCGCACATCACCTGTAGGGACACAACAGCTACCAGCCTGGATGTGCAATCACGTCGCCGGTGGACACAGTTGACCAAACGAATCTGAAAGTACCCTGTGAAGGACAGAAATGACACACAGTCAAAAGCAATGGAGTACAGGACAGAACAGCAAAACTCATGCACAATACATGTTACAAGATACCCACCCAGAACCAAGTTAGCATGTCAACACTGTTGGGGAGTACAGCCCACCTGTCACCACACATCGCAACACGCATCCAGTCAAGTAGCCCATGGACACACTCCAACAGCACCAGAGCACCACCCACACATCATGCCAACTCACATCATTGACATGACACCTCAGGATACTCACATTCAGCTAAAGAAGTTGGTGATGAGCTGTGTGCGGACATCACCATCACCATCATCATCATCATCGTCACTGGCATCGTGATCCAGGCCAGGATCCTCCACAGGTGGCGGATGTTGGTCATTGTCATCCTGGATGAGAGGCAACTCCTTCCGCACTGCCAGGTTGTGGAGCATGCAGCAGACGATGATAATCTTGCACACTTTCGCAGGGGCATATGGGAGGGACCCTCCGGTCTTGTCCAGGCAGCGGAAGCGGCTCTTCAGGAGACCAAAGGTCCGCTCAATCACTCTCCTGGTCCGACCATGTGCCTCATTGTAGCGCATCTGTGCTGGTGTCACAGGGTTCCTGAGGGGTGTCAGCAACCACGGCATGTTGGGGTATCCCGAGTCACCTACGGACAGACAAGTGCACATTAGCTGACTTGGAAAAGTGGGCGGAATACTACAGATCAGATCACACACAATGGCACAAAGTCAGTACACACCGACAAGCCAGGCACGCTGGTTCTGCATCTGTGCCATCATCCTGGGGATGCGACTACTCCTCATCACAAAGGCATTGTGTGCTGAACCAGGGAAACGGGCACACACGTGTGTGATGGTCATGTCTGCAAGACACACCACCAGTGCATTGACCGAGTGGTAGTGCTTGCGGTTCCTGTAGGCCTGCTCCTGGGCCTGTGGTGGTACCAAAGCCACATGTGTCTCATCAATGGAGCCAATTACATGCGGCATCCTCCCCAGGGCATAAAAGTCACTCTTCACGTCAGTGAGTCGTCGCAGTCTAGGGAAATAGATGTACCGGTTCAGGAAGAGCAACATTGCCGCCAAAACATCGCGGAGCACACGGCTGAACATGGTCTGTGACATCCCACCAGCAGTCGCCACAGTATGTTGGAAGGTACCAGTGGCAAAGAAGTGTAGGGCTGCCATCACCTTCACCTTGGGGGTCAGCGCTGTAGGATACGGCCGGCCAGGCTGCAAATGTGGGGACAACTGCACTGCCAAATCCTCAATCAGCTGCCTGGTGAAGCGGTACCGTCGGATGCTGTCCCGTTCCACCATCGTTGCCAGGTCTGGGAATGGTCGATGGACAGCAGGAGCCCTGCAGTGCAGAGGAGAAGTAAGCAAGATTGTCAGTCACCCCACATATGCGGCATTGAACACACTCAAGATCCCAACATACATCATTATGAGGCACAACTACATGAAGTGTGCAGTACCGGAAGGACATGTATGGTACATACATGGCCAACATATGTCAACACGGTCCAACAGGTGGCATCAATTAGTCCCAGGTTGGCCCATTGGATATCATGAGGCCGTGTCACAGTTCCCATCTCCTGCTGCCGTGTCACAATAACCCCCACAGTGACATGTGAGGACAGATGTGCCCCAGGCACCACAGCTCAACGACAGGTACATTCCCAGGGACCCTGTAATGCCACATGGACACTGGCATTACATGGAGTATCATGTATACACCACAGCAAAACAACCATGACCCCCACAGGTAGTGGCCCCACTTGCCACGGCAGGACAGACATGGACGTCTGTGACACACACACACAACATCAGAGTCCATGCACACACAACGTGGATGTGGAGACTGTCTCCCATTGTGCACATGAAATCAGAGACATTGTAAACACTACATGCAAAAAGACTGTGGAGGACCATCACTATTGTGCCACTGGGACACCCTGGCTCAAACATACCGTCCCACATGGGACTCACGGGGTATGTGACATGACATACACATACACCACTGTGAAATGTGACCATGGCACATGCACAGATATGAACAGTTGCACATCACAGTGGTCATGTACACGTAACACCCAGGATCCTGTCCCCATGAACACGTGCACAGCCTGGGGGTGGCTGCCCACAGGTGACACCCACATGACAACATGTACACCAACATACACACAATAGGAAATGCAGCCTTACATGCCTTATGATAAAGTTTGGACAGGCTGTCGTGATGTAGGTGTGCCCCTCACTCCCTGGGAGCTATCTGTGGCTGGCATATGTCCATCTGAGACAGGCATGCTGACATATGCCAGTCACATGTACAGTGATGCGTTGTACAGCAATGGACCGATCGGTGCCTCCGGCCGGCCCATTGCATTCAATGTGTGCGGGTACGCGTTGTACCCCTGTGCGCGTTGAACTGCAATGGACCGATCGGTGCCTCCGGCCGGCCCATTGCATTCAATGTGTGCGGGCACGCGTTGTACCCCTGTGCGCGTTGTACCGCAATGGACCGATCGGTGCCTCCGGCCGGCCCATTGCATTCAATGTGTGCGGGTACGCGTTGTACCCCTGTGCGCGTTGAACTGCAATGGACCGATCGGTGCCTCCGGCCAGCCCATTGCATTCAATGTGTGCGGGTACGCGTTGTACCCCTGTGCGCGTTGTACCGCAATGGACCGATCGGTGCCTCCGGCCGGCCCATTACATTCAATGTGTGCGGGTACGCGTTGTACCCCTGTGCGCATTGAACTGCAACGGACCGATCGGTGCCTCCGGCCGGCCCATTGCATTCAATGTGTGCGGGTACGCGTTGTACCCCTGTGCGCGTTGTACCGCAATGGACCGATCGGTGCCTCCGGCCGGCCCATTGCATTCAATGTGTGCGGGTACGCGTTGTACCCCTGTGCGCGTTGTACCGCAATGGACCGATCGGTGCGCACCCATTGACAATGGGCTTGCCTGGCAACGGACGCGTTTTCGAATTTCGAACGAGTCGGTTGCTGTAAATTCAGTTGGTCACCCACAACAATGTTGCAAAATCATGTATGTCATGAAGTTGAAGATTTGAAGGATGCTGTGGGCGTGTTTTGGTGCTGCTATTCCATGGATTGGCCAGATTCAGAAGATGCAAACGACTTGGACCTATCACTTTGGACACAAGGGACAGTATCTGCCTCTCCAGCACATATATATTGCTCGCTGTTCCCCTGAGAGCTCACTTGCCTGCACTACATACTCCAGGACAACATCTGCCACCGCACTGCTGCTGTCTCTGCCCCTCTGGACCCTGCAATGGCACGTACTGTGGAGAGAGCCCCAGCCTTCAGCCTTGAAGAGAACCAGGCCCTGCTGGACAGCCTACTTCCACAGTACAGCAAGCTGTATGGGACACCAGGGGAGCAGGTGAGTGTCTGTGCACTGCCTTTCTGAATGTGCATTTTGTGTGACTAGCAAGGCTGAGAGTCTGCACGCCACTGGCTAGCAGGCTCACTGAGTAGTTGTCACCCCCCATAGTGTGTAGTGACTTGCACTGGACAGGTATGGTGCAGTGACAGTGCATTTGAACATGGTTTTACTTCCCATGCAATGATACCATGTAGTGACGTCTGGCAAACTGTCCATGGTCAGCTTTGCACTGCCTGTGTACATCATGTGCCCCTGTGATTGAGACATGTATATACAACTGTGTCATGCACGGATATGTTGCATGTGTGGTAATGGCCTTTTCACTTTGTCATCCTGACAGGTTAATGCCCATCGGAAGCAGGAAATCTGGAAGGACATCGTCCGGGCTGTCCGGTCCGTGGGGGTCTACAAGCGCCGGATCCGCAACTGCCAGAAGAGGTGGCAGGACCTTCGGGGCTGGACCCGGAGGATTGCACGGGTCCAGCTGAAGCTGTCGCCTCCTCGCAGGAGGGGCGGAACATGGACCCTGACCCCCACATGCTCCAGATCCTGGCGGTGGTGTTTCCAGACCTGGATGGGCAGCTGAAGGCCAGACAGCAGCAAGGAGGGGGTGAGTCAAAGACTGCACTGTGAACTCTGTATTACATGCTTTGTGCCCTCCTCTGGCCTGGTTCAACTGCCACAGTGCAGCAGTCATGTTGTCCAGGAGCCATGTCCCTCTATTGTGCACTGCCCACTGCTCATCTGATACCCAGGTGTGGCCCTTACATTCAGGGAATTGTGTCACTTGGGACTGTGTCCTTGCAGTTTGCTTCACTAAAGGTGGGGGACAGCATCTGTTTCCCTAACTCTGTTGTGGGCATCATGGGTGGGTCCATTGTTCACACAACGCCTGTGTTTGGACATGTGATCTGCGTGTTGCTTTGATATGCGGTCCACTTGCTGAGCTGAGCCACCACATGTGCCTGGGGTATGTGGCACACGCCCATGCAGCGGGTGGGAACAATGTTTGGGCCCCAGGAGTGTGCAGATTACGTGTGTCACACATACATAGCCAGCTATCCACTGTCCAGGGCACATCCCTCATTCATGTGGAGCAGGACAGTCATGCCTACTCCAGGCCATGCAATGCACTCTGTACTCCCACTCCCGTGTATCAGCTGACACATTGTGCACAGTGATTTGAGCCCTCAGGTGTCTGCCTCTGTGTCAGTGTGCTGTGGATTAGTTGCCAGGACTGCTGGGGTGTTTCTTGGTAGGGGCTCAGCATGTCCCTGGAGATGTGACCATAGGAGACGATACTTGTGTGTCACATAGGTGTTTGATCAGCTGCCCGTGCAGACTGGGGTATGCGAATGTGAAGTTCAGGCAGCTGTTCCCCATTCACAGCAAATTGTGAGGGGCTCAGGTTCAGAGGGTAGTGTCACAGGTCTCCCATATGTCCAATAGGTGTGACCTGGACAGATGAGGGTTAAGATGATGTGTTGTGTGGGGGATGTACATGTGCACTTGTGCAGCTCCAGGACTTGCATTCCCCATGACCTACTATTGTGACACAGTGCATAGTGTTGTTGTCTGGCTGCCAAGTCATACATCACTGAGACAGTGATGTATGACTTAGCAGTCATGCCTCTGCCATGGCATGTGTCAACTTATTGGTGGTCCTGCAGGGGAGTGACATGTGCTATATGCACACCATAGTGGCGCTGGCTATCAGGACATGGGTGCATCATGGTGTCTGTCGCTGGTATGCATCACATGCATTTCCTATTTGACTCTGGGCATCCCTTTCATCCGGAAACCTGTACTGACTCAGTGGCAAGAGCTGTGATGTGTGCATGTCCACATGCCACACCGTGTCCTCTGCACTGTCCAACTACTGTGTACTTGGTGCATGTGTCCACACTGGGGTGTTGCAATCCAACAGACACCAGACAGATGGGTGCAAGGCCATGTGGGATGTGAGTGCCATGCTTGGCATCAGACTGACAATTGGCTTCTCCTGTTCAGTTAGGGCACTTTTAGCAATGTACAACTAATGATGCCAGGGCTTGCTCTGTAATGTGCTGTGCTCACAGTGGTGTGTGCGTTTGGTGCAGGTGACTGATGTCTGTCTGTTTCCCCATTGTTTGCAGATACATCCATGGCCACGGAAGGGGACAGCTCCACGGACCAGGAGGAGCCAGAGAGCCAGACTGGGTCAGCAGCCGAGGAGTGGTCGGAGGGACCCAGTGGCACGGAGGGCGAGGGGAGCCACACCGAGGAGTCCTCAGCACCATCCACCTCAGCTGAGGACCAGAGCAACTCGGAGGATGACTCCCTTGTGGAGGCGGGTGTCAGCAGCCACCACACCCCAGCTAGTGTTGCTGTCCCCGCCACCACCAGCACCACCACCGCCCTCCCATCGGCTCCCATTCCCCAGGTCCGTGGAGGCTCCCATGTTCGGGAGCGTGTCTCCTTTGGCCCAGGCACCGCACCCCTGCCCCTGTGTCCCCTGCTGCCCTGAGTGAGGAGTCTGTGTACCTCCTTCGCCAGCTCCATGTAGGGCAGACAGCCATGCTGAGTGTCCTCCATGCGCACACCGCACTGTTGACTTAGCTGGTGTCGTTCATGGAGGGCATCTCATCGGGCATGTCTGACCTACAGAGGGGCAACAGGTCCATGGACTCCTCCCTGACGGCAGCAGTTCCCTCCTCAAACAGTCCCTCACCCCTCCTGCCTCTGCTCCATCCACACTCCCCACCCGTCCCAAGCACACACACACCGGCACAGGCACACACCAGCACACACACGTCCAGCACACAGACACACACGCCACAAACTAAACGCACACGCACGCACAGTCAGGGGACTGAAACCAGACTCACAGGGGATGGGGCCCTGGTACACACACACGCATCCACGGGCACTGCGCAGTCCTCAGTTGCCTCTCCCTCCAAAGCACCCTCCCTTGCCTCACCTGCAACCCCAAAGACCCAGCGCCTCTTCCTCAGTGACCTCGGCCTCTTCCCCTCCGATCCAGCTGCCCCAGCATCCAGGGGGAAGAGGAAGCCCCCCACACGGAGCAGAGTGCCCCTCGCCCCCGGACACCCTCCCCCAGGCACAGACAGACTGAGGCCCCCACCCGCAAATCCCCCGGAGTGCTAAGAGCAAGACCCCGCCGCCGCCCTGCAGCTCAAGCACCAGGTCTCCTTCCTCCATCCCTCAGGCCCCCACTCCACAGGTGCCCCCACCACACCCTGCCCCAGGTTCCCCCACCCACAGATATACCATCCCCAAGAGGCTCCGGCCTTCTCCCCCTGCCACTTGCTCTCCCGGCACCACACCCCCGCTGCGCTTGTCTGTGCCACTGATGTGGTGAGGGTGTCCTCCCCCTCTGTCCAGCCCACCTTGCCTGTTCCCCATTCTCCTCCCCTGGTGGTAGGCACTGCAGTGGAGTCCACTACCACCCTGTCTGACTTGGGCACTGCAGTGGCGGACCTGTCCACTCCATCTGCAGGGTCCACTGCAGTCGTGCCGGCACCCACAACATCTGAGCCATGCCCCCAGTTGTGCCGGCACACACCATGTCAGACACCTCCACTGCAGTTGTCAGTGGCTCTCCAGCACCCACCACCCCTTCCCTGCTTCCTCCTGGTGAGCCCTGATCCTGTCCCTGCGGTGCCTGGCCTACCCCCCGGTTGCCCCTCCTAGTGGATTGTCCCTGGTTTTGTGCAGGCATGTGTAGGGTGGCATCTGCCACTGTCACCCACTTGTGACTTTGTTGATGGACTGGCCATTGGCCTTTGTTTATGTTCTCACCGGACTTCTACTTTTAATGCCACATATGCTGAATAAAGCAACTTTCTGTTCTCTAGTGCTTTTGCTTCTGATGTACATGATGTTGATGATGCTAACCATGCCCTTGCTGCAGTGATGGTGATATTTGGTCTCATGATAATGAAGTGTTACTGTGCAGGAACCCATGTGGTCCAGGGGGAATGTGTCCTATCCTGTGGTGTATCCATGTCATCCATAGCAGCATCTGAGGGTGTCATGTGTTCAGTATTTGGCAATGGGATTTCCTACTTAGATTGGCAATTTCACATCTGTGGCTTCCACCCCTGCACATCTGTTGTGCCTGCCATTGTTCTATTCGTCTACTTCCCTGACCGTGTGGCCATCTCCAGTGAACATGCAGGTTTGGGCATCAATGGGGAAGGACTCATCTGTGTTGTCAGTGCAACATTGCTATACAAGTGTGTTGGATCTGTGCTGATGATTCCGTTGGCACTTCCATGACCAGGTTGATGGGACGAGAGCCCTCATTTGGTGCTAATTGTTGATTGTGTGTCCCATTGCTGCCATGGTATGGTATCTGTTCACCTCACATCTGCAGTCTCCACAGGGTATCTGCATGTGTGTGCCCATTGGTGCAAATATGTGGGTCTGCTTTCGGATGGTCACTTCTGTCATTGTGTCATTGATGATTGTTGACGGTGTCAGCCCCCATGGGTGTTGTTTGTCTGCACATGGTCAAAGTTATGTCTTATTTGCACTGCAGGATTTGGCTCCCCCAATTTATGTTGCAATGGGACACATACACTACTTTGCCACTGATGTGTTTGTTGTTCTGTGACCAGGAATCATCCATGCAGTTTGGCAGTTGCACCTCTTACTTTGTCAACACTTACCTTTTGGTCACTGTGATGATGGGGGTTTGGACCCCATTGCCACAATGTTCAAAATGTGCTGCAGCTATGGACCCCACACTTACCTTTTGGTCACTGTGATGATGGGGGTTTGGACCCCATTGCCACAATGTTCAAAATGTGCTGCAGCTATGGACCCCACACTTGCCTTTTGGTCACTGTGATGATGGGGGTTTGGACCCCATTGCCACAATGTTCAAAATGTGCTGCAGCTATGGACCCCACACTTACCTTTTGGTCACTGTGATGATGGGGGTTTGGACCCCATTGCCACAATGTTCAAAATGTGCTGCAGCTATGGACCCCACACTTACCTTTTGGTCACTGTGATGATGGGGGTTTGGACCCCATTGCCACAATGTTCAAAATGTGCTGCAGCTATGGACCCCACACTTACCTTTTGGTCACTGTGATGATGGGGGTTTGGACCCCATTGCCACAATGGTCATGGCCTGCTTGCGTTGTGTGTGCCACACACATATTTGTGTGGCACATGTGCTAGGGGGTCACATTGTATGTTCAAGTCATGTTCGGTGTTGTAGGCATTTGACACAGTCTACACACGCTTGTCATGGTGTTGGGGGATGTCTTCTTCTTGCATTCCCTAGGTTGTGGTGTGCTGGTTGTGTCATGCATTGTCCATCCTATGGGTGGGGGTGGTAGTGGTGGTAGGCATCCTGCCCCCCTGGCTAAGGGTGGTAGTAGTGGTAGGCATCCTGCCCCCCTGGCTAAGGGTGGTAGTAGTGATAGGCATCCAGCCCCCCTGGCTAAGGGTGGTGGTAGGCATCCTGCCCCCTGGGTGAGGGTGGTAGTAGTGGTAGGCATCCTGCCACCCTGGCTAAGGGTGGTAGTAGTGGTAGGCATCCAGCCCCCTGGCTAAGGGTGGTGGTAGGCATCCTGCCCCCCTGGGTGAGGGTGGTAGTAGTGGTAGGCATCCTGCCCCCCTGGGTGAGGGTGGTAGTAGTGGTAGGCATCCTGCCCCCTGGCTAAGGGTGGTGGTAGGCATCCTGCCCCCTGGGTGAGGGTGGTAGTAGTGGTAGGCATCCTGCCCCCTGGCTAAGGGTGGTAGTAGTGGTAGGCATCCAGCCCCCTGGCTAAGGGTGGTAGTAGTGGTAGGCATCCAGCCCCCCTGGGTGAGGGTGGTAGTAGTGGTAGGCATCCTGCCCCCCTGGGTGAGGGTGGTAGTAGTGGTAGGCATCCAGCCCACCCTGGGTGAGGGTGGTAGTAGTGGTAGGCATCCTGCCCCCTGGGTGAGTGTGGTAGTAGTGGTAGGCATCCAGCCCACCCTGGGTGAGGGTGGTAGTAGTGGTAGGCATCCTGCCCCCCCTGGCTAAGGGTGGTAGTAGTGGTAGGCATCCAGCCCCCCCTGGCTAAGGGTGGTAGTAGTGGTAGGCATCCAGCCCCCCCTGGCTAAGGGTGGTGGTAGGCATCCTGCCCCCACTGGGTGAGGGTGGTAGTAGTGGTAGGCATCCAGCCCACCCTGGGTGAGGGTGGTAGTAGTGGTAGGCATCCTGCCCCCCCTGGGTGAGGGTGGTAGTGGTGGTAGGCATCCAGCCCCCTGGGTAAGGGTGGTAGTAGTGGTAGGCATCCAGCCCCCTGGGTAAGGGTGGTAGTAGTGGTAGGCATCCTGCCCCCCTGGCTAAGGGTGGTAGTAGTGGTAGGCATCCAGCCCCCTGGCTAAGGGTGGTGGTAGGCATCCTGCCCCCCTGGGTGAGGGTGGTAGTAGTGGTAGGCATCCTGCCCCCGGGGTGAGGGTGGTAGTAGTGGTAGGCATCCTGCCCCCTGGCTAAGGATGGTGGTAGGCATCCTGCCCCCCCTGGGTGAGGGTGGTAGTAGTGGTAGGCATCCTGCCCCCCCTGGCTAAGGGTGGTAGTAGTGGTAGGCATCCAGCACCCCCTGGCTAAGGGTGGTGGTAGGCATCCTGCCCCCCCTGGGTGAGGGTGGTAGTAGTGGTAGGCATCCAGCCCCCCCTGGGTAAGGGTGATAGTAGTGGTAGGCATCCAGCCCCCCTGGGTAAGGATGGTAGTGGTGGTAGGCATCCTGCCCCCTGGGTAGGGGTGGTGGTGCGCATTCAGGCCCCTGTGTGCATATGTGGCATTGGTGATGGGCATCCCGCCCCTATGGTGCTGCTGTTGCTGGTGTAAGTATATTCTGCATCCCTCTGTGTGTTTGTGATGTGTCGTGTACGTGTTGTATGTGTTTTGTGGTTGGTGTCTGGCTTACCTTCTGCGCCGTACGCGTCCGTGCCTGTTCCGGTAGTATATGTAGAATATTGGTATGATCGGGACGAAGGGATTCATGGTTGGTTCGTGTCGTTCCTCCTTCTCGTTGCTCGCGCCGTCCTCGCCGCTTCGCCTCGTCCTCATCGCTTCGCCTCGTCCTTGTCGCTCGCGTCGTCCTCGTCGCTGCCGTGTTCGCCTCGTAGCCGTGGATCGTGTTGTGGCGCGAACCGGAGCTTATGTGCGCCTCTCCGGATGCTTTGACGTGCCGTGCGTAGCGACGGGTTCGGCGCGTACGGAAAGCGCATCGTACTTGTCCGGCCGGACAGGGCTGCATTTTTCCTTCCGTGCGACTCGATTCGGCGTTTTCGGATTCGCCTCAGTCGGAGAACAGGACCTGGTTTGGGTGAGTATGGCTCGGCCGGATTCTTTGCTGTTGTGCGCATCGTACTTGCTCGTTCGGTGTGCTGTACGGATCGGTCGGGAAACAGGCTTTCGCATGGCTTTTTTCCCGACCGAATGGTGTTGGGTGCGCCTCCGACCGAGATCGGAATCGGCCCCTTTGTCAAATAAATTATGCTCCCAACTTAAGAATGTTAAACCTGCATCAGTAGAGGGGGTGGAATCAAGTTTGACATTAGTTGACATTGCCCCCCAACTACATGTTCCCGCCCCACCAGTCCCACTGTTACCACCACTTGGGACGTGTTCTACCTGTGAGAAGGTAAAAGAATGTCTCATAGCAAAGGCTACTGCCACTTCAGGGAATATACCTAATATTGTAGGGTTAAACACTTTGCCAGTTACAACTTTATATACACGGTTAGATTCTAGCAGCACGACGCGTGCTAATACAGAGAGACCTAACCCAAGGGATCTCAATACATGTGGGGGGCTCCAACCCAAGCAAACACTATAGATACCCAAGCCAGTAAAGATATACTGAACCTCCCACCTGCATCCTGCCCATTTGTCTGTGTACTTGCAGGCGTACCTGCTCTTAAGAAAAATCAAACTGAGACATGGTACCAACTCCGCAATAAATGCGTTGATTGGTTATTCAAACATAAGCGATACAAGGTGGCCGATGCAAATAATATTATTATGGTTCGAAGGATAAGCTGGGTCGGGTCCTCTGCTAAAAATATCGATGGATACTGTATTGTTGTTAACTTTCGAAACCTTGCAATGGTGAAATCCCTACTAAAGGTACAGGAAGATACATGTATGGGGCCCAGTAATATTTTTCTGCTGCCATTGGGATATTTTTACAAACCAATTTTTAGCTCACAAATGAATGATGGTGCATCTCTATTGAGGCATAACAGGTTCCTGCCCTTGTCCTCTTTAGACACTCAAGATTGACTTGCACCCGTCCAGTCACTGAAAGGAGTTAATAGTTTACCTGATGTATGCCCACTGGAAGGACGTCCAAATCCAACCAGGACCGGCATCAACCATAAACTGAGTATACTTAGTTGGAACGTTGCCGGCCTGCCATCTAAAATGAATTTACCAGACTGGATTGAAATAGTCGAAAATCAGGACATTATAATGATGCAGGAAACTTGGGCCACTCAGGATTTTTATTTAGAAGGGTTTCAATGTTTTAATATTGTTGTGCCGGTTCCCAAGGCAGGGCGACCATCTGGCGGGCTTTCGATTTGGGTGAACATTTTAACGGGAGGTACTGTAAATGTTTTAGATACAAGAAATGATAATATACAGGCTCTGATCTATACAAGGGGCATTTCTATATGTTAATTAACTTTTATAACAATGATTTTTATTCTGTGCCAAATATCAATTTTAATAATTTGTTCAATTTTATTTTAACTCTACAAAACCTCAAGGCTTTTACTAACGTCGTCGGCATTTGTGTGGGGGGAGACTTTAATGCTAGGATTCCAACGAGTAATAATTTACCAATATTTCCGACTACTAGTTTGTCTCGGTGCACTAGGGGTATAGAATTATTAGACCAACTATGCAACCATAACCTAATTAATACTATGGATATCGCTGCCATCCCCGATAAAGATAATCATATCGAACCGACATATAGAGGCAGGGGTTGTGCTTCCACTATTGATTACGTTTTTATTTCCTCCATTTTAGAAGATAGTTTGTTAAGTGCAGAGGTTATACCGACCCACCATGGCGATCATAATCCTATTAAAATATTATTGAAAATCGCCCCTAGGCCTGCAAACAACAAGGAGTGTGGCGCCAGGAATTTGTCATCCTCCACAGATAACCTGAGATTAGTCTGGCGAGGAATTGATAATAACAAGTTATTTGTCAATATGTTAACTGCTCTCTCGCCACTTGTCGATATCTGCTTGTCATTTAAAGATCATAATCCCGATGTAATTGGTGCTTTCACCCAATTGTGTGAGGGCACCAAACGGTTGTTGTCAAGGCCTATTACGAAACTTCGACCGGGACCGAGATGGTTTAATAGAGATTGCTCACTAGCCAATAGAAAGCTTTGCAAGGCACTGTCAACGACCCCCAGAGATCGGGCACTCGTTAAATCCCTGAGGCACCATTACAAGACAGTAACCACACGAAGGAAAGATGAAATCCTAAAAAATCATTGGGATAGTTTAGCGTGTAGTGCATCTTCAAAAAAGGGAAACGGCTTCTGGCGGCAGTTAAAAACATTAGGACATTAGGACATCCTCTGACTGCCATCAGCTGTAATATAACTAGCGACTTATGGGTGGCTCATTTTTCCAAAATCTATTTGGCCCCAATTGGAATAGAGGACTCATATGAATATCACGCGCCTACCCCAATAGATATAACTTTGCTAGAAGTGGAGGATGCAATCCAACAAAGTTTGGGTAATAAAGCGCCAGGTTCCTGATGGGTTGCCCATCGATCTTATTAAAAATAAACCAGATTTTTGGGCACCCCTCCTATTAAATGTTTTTAATAATTTAACCTATGATACAATTCCGAGTACGTGGTCCATGAGCATCATTGTACCGATTTTTAAAAAGGGCGATCGTTCTAACCCAAGTTGCTATAGACCTATCTCCCTCATCGACAACACCCTGAAAATCCTGGGAAGGATTCTCTATAACAAGATAAGGTCATGGGCTGAGGGTGATAATATTTTAAGGCCGTGCCAACTGGGGTTTAGAAGTAAAGTAGGCACAGTGGAACAGTGCCTGAATTTAAATCTGATTATTGGCAAGTACACTGTTGCAAAAAAATCTCCTATATATCTCGCCTTCATGGACCTTACCTCTGCGTTTGACCTTGTCAATAGGTCACGCTTATGGTCCATTCTTTTAAAACAAGGCCTGGATGAAGTTTTAGTTCACTTTTTAGCATATTTGCACAGAGATCTGCACGCCCGGGTGAGGATTAGCCAGGATGGGGATGTATCAAGTGACATTAAAATTGATAGAGGTGTCAGACAGGGGTGCGTTCTGGCACCTCTTCTTTTATCCTATATGTTAATGATTTGCATGATTCACTAGTAAAGCTTACCCACGATGTCCCGAGAATAAATGGTAATACACTCCCCGCCCTATTGTATGCTGATGATGCGGTTTTAATGGCATGCACCCCAAATGCCCTACGCATTTTAGTACGAGGATTTGTAGATTTTATGGCTGTTTTAGATTTAAGGACTAATTTTAAAAAATCGTTTTTAATGGCTTGTGGTCCAAAAAGCGTCCTATTAATAAAATTATTGTTAACTCGGACAGTTTACAAAGCACTTGCACTTTTTCTTACCTTGGGTTAGTTTACGCCACAAATGGCTCTTGGTCTGATCACGTGGCACACAGCAGAAGTAAGCTGTCACGAAGTATTAATACACTTCTGGGATTACCCCAACCCAAAAGGTCTGAAGTAGTTTTAGCTCTTAAGAAATTTTTTAAATTACAGTGTGCTCCCACCGCAACCTATGGAGCAGAAATATGGGGCTTCACCAAACGTAGTAGTATTCAATGTGAAGAAAACAGACTATGTAGGAAACTTTTGGGAGCACCGATTTCTTCCTCTGTATATGTGTGCCACAAAGAACTGAAACTGCCCTATATTGAAGACTATATTAGGGCCCGCCCGGCATTGTTCTGGGTTGCAATTTGGAATAACACTGCGGCAACTCTCACCAGAGACATAATAACTGACTGCCTTAGATGTGAGAGGGGTGGGGATATACCATGGCTTGCCGCTGTAAAAGAGAGCCTAAAGAGCGTAAACCACCTGCGCATCTTTTTAAATCCAACTCAATCCGAGTTAACTAACAAAAAAGTTAGCGATGAAAGGTACTGGAGAGAGATCAAGAAAACCTCAGTTGTAAGGTATATGTCCATAGAGGACTGCTCTCATTTGCCTGCCAGATACCTTTTAAAACCTATAGGACACTGGGAAAGAGGGTTGCTATTTCGCTTACGGGCAGGTACTATGAAATATTTATTATGCTTCCCTTTGGGCTATAATTCCGATCTTGACGCATTGCCCTGCCCTTGCAACGCACACAGTAACCAAACAATGTTGCACTTTTTATTCTCTTGTAGTTTTTATTCCAAATTCACAAAAGGATTTTTGATACCTTTTTCTAAAAAACGTGCTATTTTTGACTTCAGGATAGCCTACACGGTAGTGCTTAAACTGGCGGAAGATGAATTAATTCTCCGCGTTGGATCATTCCTGAAGTCAGCTGTACGGTCACGTAGAACCATGTGTGTCTAATGAAGGTCGTTAGAACTGTATATTATTGTAATGTTATTAAAATCACCCTATTGAATGTTAATATATGACATATCCCGCTAACTATGGTCTATTTTAGTCACTGTTATAAATGTACTGTACCTTTTGCTGTGAATACGTTGCTATGTATGAATTGTTTTTATTGTGCTTTTATGGATATTCCATATTCGAATAAAGATATTTTGATTGATTTTGATCATAGGAAGAACGAACAATAGTTTCATAAATTCATTTGACAACAGTACATGAATAAAATGACTTTGTATGAACAGATCCATGTGAACATCATTGGAAGATGTACGACTGATTCTAGGAACAGGAAAGAATGAGCACCTTGTAGAACTCAGTAAACATGTAATACAAAACATTTGTATAATGTTGCAAGGCAAAACATAGGGGCCGATTCCGATCTCGGCCGGTAGGGCTCCGAATCGGATTCGGCTTTACCGGATCCGATTCGGAGGCCTTGTTTCCGACCGATTCGTACAGTCGTCCGAGCGAGCAAGTACGATGCGAGCGTACGCCAAATTGCCGACCGACTCGTTCCTGGGTCCGAACCGCTCCGACCGACTCGTTCAGACACGAATCGCACCACGCAATGAAGACGTTTTCCGACCGAGCGAGTACGATGGACGCGTCGGACGGCCGGATCGAGTCGGAGCATCAGGCTCGCAAAAGCACCATGAGCCGGACTTGGGGGGTCCGTGTCGGACCCCCCTGAACGCGTAGCCGCACGAGTCGAACACAGGGGGGACCCAAGGGTCCCCCCTACACATGCATGTACGGTGCGAGTCGCACCGGCACGTACCCACTGTAGGGGGCCCCCCTGTTCGCGACGTGCCCATTCAGTCAATGGGAGCCCGTGTATGCGTTGTACGACCGGCTCCCATTGACTTCAATGGGAGTCCGACCGAATCGAGTCGGGCAGCATACGGCCGCATCGTACTCGCTCGGTCGGACTGCAGGAGTCCGGCTCGGTCGGAAAACTCTCCGGATCCGGCTCGGTCGGAGAGTTTTCCCACCCAGATCGGAATCGGCCCCATAGTCTTATAATAGGGCCACTAAACTTGATTCTGTTCTTCTAATTCGAAGAAACAGTCTTGGCAGCTTCAGTAAATCTGCTCTCTCAGCTCAGGGTCGTTCAAGACCACCAAACACTTTAGGGGCAGTCAGATCTATCACAAAGGATGAGGCGAGGCACTTAGTGGTAGGGTGACTACCTTTCTTACCCCTCAATAATGGCTGAAGACCCCGTTCTGCTACAGATACTGTGAGTCTGTTGACAGACCATTTTAAACTCTATTCTACGGCTCAAGATTCACTTCCCACCATGTTGTTCACGTGTAACCCTGGGCGTAGTTCGCGTAGTAGCGCTACGCGTAGCTACGCGAAGTGCACTTCGCACTACGCGAGCTACGCGTAGCACTACGCGAACTGCGTAGTGCGGTAGGAAATGCTGTTCGCAATGATTGCACAGTGCCGGATGCTTGTCCGCACTGTGCAATCATTGCAAACGGCATCTTGCACAGTGCAAGCGGTCGTTTTCTGCAGCTCGAGTAGATTTGTACTCGAGCGGCAGTTTTCTCAATGCGGACTGGTAGTTTCTCATCGCGAGCGGTCACGAGCATACGCGACCACTCGCAATGAGAAACCTGACCTCCCGCGTTGAGAATCTCGCCGGGAGGTTTATTTTCCACGCTCGCGATCGGCAACTTGATGTTGCTGATCGCGAACGAGAAAAAGTCTCGCCGGATGTCATTTTGCTCGCTGGCGGTCACCAACTTGACGTTGAGGACCGCGAGCAAGCAAAAAATGCCCGCTACGCTACGCGTTTTTGCACTGTGCTATGTGCAATTCGCGTAGCGCGTAGTTGCGCAAACTACGCAAACTACGCAAGCGTAGCGTAGTTTTCCGCCCAGGCCTATTCACATGCCTATGGTGGGAAGCTGGATTCAAATCCCTTGTTTTACCTTTCCATGACAAGGCAGGTACAATGGGGAAATGCAGCAGAATACTGTGAGGTGGCGGACTTCCAATATCTGCACTGTCAAGGCTGCCCTGCAAGGGCATCTGCAGTATACTCAACCCTGCCTGTGGCAGTATTTCGACAAGGTGTTTCACTGTTGAATGACCAGCACTAGTAGACCTGCCTCTTTAATGAAGTGCAGCCTTTGTCTCCTTCCACAACAGTCTAAATGAGGGCTGGGCCTGGATGGAAAGGTTTCACAAGTTATGTTAACTAGGTCTCCTAGTTTCTTCTGCAACTTTTAGTAATTAACAATTTTTTGCCTTAATCATAGCATGTAATGTGTTTATGTGGGAAAAACGTCGGAGGTCACTTAAGAGAATTGATAAACACAAACATGACCTAAAGGTTGCACTGAAGTTACTTTTCCTTTCCAGGAACACTTCTTTAGAGATATTATGGAATTTCATTTGCAGTATCAATTTCCAAGCTATAATTAACTTTCTTTTATTCATTAAACTGTATATTAAAACTAACATGTTTTATATTGATTTAAATAAATTTACAAAAGGTGAAATTATATGGATAATAATGGAACACAGACTGGTTATTGAACACAAGACTGTTGGCTCTGCATACTGCCATTATTGTGTTACATCATTATTGATATTTCAGTGAAAAAAAGGATGGGTTTGTATATGTTTAAAAAGAGTCCCTGGGAAGTTTCTCATTTGAAAAGAGAGCAGAGTGAAAGAGGTGAACAAAGAAAGAAAATGGAAGACCACATATTTAACAAAATCATTTTAAACAGGTTATTATTACAGCATCAGGCTTCACATATATGCCGATGATACACAACTGTTCTTGAAAGTCTCCTCTGCTTTAGACATCCAATACCTCAAACACTTCCTGCACATTATCCAGACCTTAGTGCCTATCTGAAGCTCAACCCCACCAAGACAGAATTCTTACTATTTGCCAAGAATAACAAATAAGAAACAATGCAAATCTGGCAAAATTACATGATCATTGACATCTTTGAATCTCAACTTTCATCCAATGCCAAGACACTTGAATTCAGTCTGAACACCAACAGCACCCTCAAGGAAAGCATTGCTCAAAAAACAGAGACAGCCTGGTACCAGCTCTCCCTTCTAAAAAAGGGAAACTTCTTCTACCAGAAAGTGACTTCAGAACAGTTGTTCAAGCCCTCATACTCTCAACATCTGGTTGGTGGTATTGCCTTGCTCCGTGGCCTCCTAGACTCCACTCTTCCACCCCTTAAAGGCATCCTCCAAGGCCATCCAGGGCCTAAAGAAATACAATCTCATCAAGCCATCTTGATGGTCCTTCATTGGCTCCCCTTGCTGGTCCACACCAGCTTTAAAACCAGCTGCATCATTTACAAAGCCATAGGAAACATCACCCCCAGCTTATTCTGCAGACAAGCTTGCCATATCTGGTGGTTCTTGGCACACCTGCAGCCATGATACCACCAGATGGCAGACTTCAAAGCGTAAAAAAGAAAAAACAAGGCAGCAGGATATTCCCATCTATGCACCCGGGATTTGGAACTGCATACCCTTATACACAAGGACTGCCCCAACGCTGTTCCAATTTAGACAAGTTGAAGACTCACCTCTTTAAAGAACACTACATCACAATGCAATAATCCTTAACAAACAAACTGCTTACCTGTCACTCATTGACTTACTGCTTGTCTTTAACCTAGTACTGCTCTCTGCTGCCCTTTGTATAGGTTTCCCTATAGAAATACTTCATACATGTAATTCCCAACTGTTTACTTTAGGAGGGACGGGGAGATACAGAGAATTGATTTTCCAAGATCTAAGCAGTTCCCTGTGAGGTAAGTGAAGAACATAAGGACTAATGGTTCCCATAGGACAACTGAGATGAGAGAAAACTTTAAGCCATAATTAAAAAAAACATAACACATCTGGAAGCCTAAACTCAACTAACAATTAATGCAAAATAGCAGGCAGCACAGCAAAAGAATCAACAGCACTTGTCATTTCAACTGACCAGGGTTCTCGCTACAAAAGGTCAGTTGGAGCAGAAAAGCTAAACTGCACAGAATTTTAGACTAGTGTTTATACGCTTTTTCTCAATACAAATCGGTTCACTGACAGAATATCGACCCCCAAAATATCCCCATACACGAATATCGAGTTTTTAATATCGATGTCAAAAATATCGACATCCTATATTTATTATTGTAAGTACAAAAATATCGAAAAAAATATCGATGTAAAAAATATAGTTGTACAAAATATCGATTTTAATATATACAAAAAAAGAATGTTAAATATATTAAAAAATAAAATTAACTTAAAAAAATAAATTAGATTGAATATACATTTTAATAAATATAACAAATACATTTAATTAAAAAAATTTAAACATACATATATAAAATGTAATATATATATATTTAGTTTAATACAATTAATAAACTATTTATTTTTATTTATTTTATAATTGTATTTTTCAAATTTATAAATAAATATATATATATAAATACACCAATAACATAAAATCTAATAAAAACACATTATATTATAAATTAAAACATTAAACTATTTAAAAGTCTTTAAAATTAAATTTTCAACTTCAGTGAATGCAACAGTAGATAAAGTGTTGGATAGCGGAGGGGTAGAAATTACTATTCCCACTCCAATGAGTGCAACAGTAGGGAAAGTGCTGGATAGTGGAGGGGTAAAAATTACTATTCCCACTCCAGTGTGTGCAACAGTAGGGAAAGTGTTGGATAGCAGAGGGGTAAAAATTTCTAGTCCCATTCCAGTGAGTGCAACAGTAGGGAAACTGCTGGATAGCGGAGGGGTAAAAATTACTATTCCCACTCCAGTGACTGCAACAGTAGGGAAAGTGTTGGATAGCGGAGGGGTTAAAATTACTATTCCCACTCCAGTGAGTGCAACAGAAAGTGCTGGATAGCGGAGGGGTAAAAATTACTATTCCCACTCCACTATGTGCAACAGTAGGGAAAGTGCTGGATAGCGGAGGGGTAAAAATGTCTATTCTCACTCCAGTGAGTGCAACAGTAGGGAAAGTGCTGGATAGCGGAGGGGTAAAAATTACTATTCCCACTCCAGTGAGTGCAACAGTAGGGAAAGTGCTGGATAGTGGAGGGGTAATAATTACTATTCCCACTCCAGAGAGTGCAACAGTAGGGAAAGTGTTAAATAGCAGAGGGTTAAAAATTACTAGTCCTACTCCAGTGAGTGCAACAGTAGGGAAAGTGTTGGATAGCGGACGGGTAAAAATTAATATGGGTAAAAATTACTGTTCCCACTCCACTGTACACAACAGTAGGGAAAGTGCTGTATACTGGAGGGGTAAAAATGACTATTCCCACTCCAGTGAGTGCAACAGTAGGGAAAGTGCTGGATAGCGGAGGGGTAAAATTTACTATTCCCATTCCAGAGAGTGCAACAGTAGGGAAAGTGTTGGTTAGCGGAGGGGTAAAAATTACTATTCCCACTCCAGTGTGTGCAACAGTAGGGAAAGTGCTGGATAGTGGAGGGGTAAAAATTACTATTCCCACTCCAGTGAGTGCAACAGTAGGGAAAGTGTTGGATAGCGGGGGGGGGGGAAATTACTATTCCCACTCCAATGAGTGCAACAGTAGGGAAAGTGCTGGATACCGTATTAAAAAAAATTACCATTCACACTGAAACACTTAAAAAATATATATAGATTAAAAATCAAAAATGTAATAAAATTTAATAATCAATATTTAAAAAATGAAATTAAATGTTTAAAACATATAAAAAGAACACATATAACATTAGTAATTACATATAACAAAAACGTAGAATTACTATATATAAAAAATAATAAATAAATTTACCAATAAATGTTTATTTTAAAATACAAAATATTTACAAAAAACAAATTAATGACAAAATAAATGTATTTATTTATTTTCCTAACCTATAACACCACACCAATAACAAAACACTTCACATTTCTTAATTACATTTATTTACATATTTGAGATAATTAATAAACAATTAAAAAATTCTTACCAATAAAACATTTTTAAACATTAATCTACTACACACAGTTTAATGCTATAATTTGCACAACACAAACTAAATTAAATTATCAAATAATAAAACACATTTAAAACTTATATTAAAATTACAATCAATTACTATTAACAACTAATAATTAAAATTTTAAAATGTATTTAATACCCACCCTTTGCCCCTTTTAAAAATAAATATAACAAACAAATATTTAAAAATTACCCAAAATATGTATCTATCAATTTAACATTAATTAACAACTATATATTAATTAAACACAAATTACTTTCCACCATTTACACCTATAAACACCACAACACACACCTAAAATTAATTACACAATTACCATAATTAATTAACAATTAATTAATTAAAATTCATTAACAGCCAATTATTAATTCATAAATTAAAAATAAATTACTTCCAACCATTTATACCTACAAACACCACAACACACACCTAAAATTTATTACATAATTACCATAATTAATTAATAATTAATTAATTAAAATTCATTAACAACCAAATATTAATTAATTAATAATAAATTAATTTACACATTTAACACTATAAAATATCAATAAAACAAATATGAATAAATAAAAATTAATCAATACATTTAAAATAATTAAATTACTTCCCACTCTATTCCCCTATAAACCCACAACCCACTACGGAACTAAAAGCGCAAAATTCATATTAAAAAGAATTTAATAAATTTAATATAATTAAATTACTTCCCACCCTATTCCCCTATAAACCCACAACCCACTACGGAACTAAAAGCGCAAAATTTAAATACGTTTTTTTATAACTACTAAAAATTTAACACATATATTAAAAATACAAACAATTCTTATACACAAAAATACACATCACATGCATATAAAATATACACTGAAATACTTAACAGTAATAAAAAACGATATTTTTAACATCTATATTTTGCAAACGATATTAAACACTTCGATATTTTTAAAAACGATATTACTTACCTGAATTAGATATTCTGTACCTGGATATTCTTGCTGTCGATATTTCTGACCCACGATATTTCCAACTCGATATTTGTGCACCTCGACATTTTGTACTCGATATTCTGTCTCTACACCATACAAATCAATGGAGCTTAACCATGTGACAGAAATTTGCTACTTTCAGGAAAAACATATTTAGTTATTTTTAGGCGAATCCTAGTGTCCTTTTTACTTAGCAGTTCATGTTGTAAGCACTTTATCAGATTATTTGTACTGTTGTGGGCATTGGGAAGCAATTGCACCTTATTAGTATGTTCATTTTGCACAATGATGCAAGAGAATAGTTACTTATAATAGGGAATTGTTATTACTATGTACATTTTGCAAAATGGTGCAAGAGAATAGTTACTAATATTAGGGTATTGTATGGTTGGCTTTGTAACTAAAACTGGAGAAAAATGTGTTTCACGGCATTGCACTATAAGGGTGGCATTGAGCTATAAGCTCATGATGACTCTCTTTTTTTCTCAATGGCTGTTGTAATGATGTTAATTCTATACATATGTTTTTCTATAAGTGTTTTTATAGAATCCGTGTTTGTGCTGTATATTGTATGGCTTACACCTGTAAGCTGAAACAATAAAGATGACTTGGCGTACAAAAACTTATCTAATGATCAGGTGGAAGGAACTTCTCCTGAGGAAACACAGAATGTTCTTGACGAGAAGATATCTTTCACAAGTGCAATACTAGGCTCATTATTCTCATAAAATCCTGCTTCCACTTGCAAGGTTCGAAAGTGAGGCTGTGCTTCTAGGAAATGGAAAAATGTACAACTGCGAATTACATGGCTTTTGGGCTTACTTGACCCATGGAAATAAATAAGCAGTTTCAAATGCACTGGAAGTTCCAAACCTCTGTAAAAGGACATCCATAGGTAAATCTAAATCATTGGTTTAATCTTGATCACATGAGTAAATGTGAATACTGTAATGCATGGGGGTATGTGTACATTTAACATTAGGTTTTCACACCATCAACCTAAATCAAAACATATGCCTTTGAAATCAAGCTGGAACTGCATCCAAGAGACTTTTTACACATCAAGTTTATCAAGTAAAACAGCATGAGCATCTCATGATTGCTCTTACTAAACATTGCTGCTGTCTCAAGCCTTAGAACAATATTTTGTTCAAAATGATAACAGAGTAGATTACTGGGGTGTGACAGTATGCCGCCAAAGATGTGTTGAGAGATGGTTTTGGTAGCTCACAACGCCATTTACTCGAGATTAGCCAAAGCCAAAGAGGAACATTTGGAAGTTCAGTTGGCACACTGGGAAGCATAACACAAATGTGACTGATCTCACAGAACATATAGAAAATTGAGTAAAGCAAGGGGAATTAGAGCAGCTTTTCATAATAAACTCAGTTTGAAACTGCTCTATGTAATCCAGAAGTACAATGAAAAAGGCGATAAGGCAGAGACTGCCTCCTGGCTTTCAAATTGAAAAGGCTCAAGATGAGAACTTACATTGCCAACATTACTACAGAGATAGGCATGTCTTGTACAGAAACCTTTGACTTACTCAAAGCATTTTCCTTATAAAACACTTCTCTATATCAGTTCCAAAGCCTAGCTACAGAGGTATATACTTGGTAGACTTTGCTGTTTCTCGTCCAGAAACCCTCAGTTTCACACCTCTAACAGAATTAATTTCAACTAATAAGTTTCCACAATTAAGACCCTTCCTGGAAATAAAGCTCCTGGACTGAACTTGTTCCCAGTATCACTTTATAAATCCTACCAAGAATTGCTGGTAGGACCCCTGTCTAAAGTCCACAACCAACTTCTATCTTCACGGTCTGGTAGAAACTCAGTGATGAACTCTATAATCACAAAAATATTAAAGCCTGATAATGATTCCATGAACTATGGTTCCTATAGACTGGTAGGTCTGCTAAATTTCAATGTTGCAATATTCACCTCTATACTAGTAGTTCACCATCACAAGATTTGGCCGTAACTGATCTCCACCTATGATAATACATCTGTATACCTCATCCAAATTGTTTAACACAGAAAAATCTCTGATAATCCTTCTACTTCTAGACACAGAGAAGGAGTTCAATAGGGTCGAATTGACTTTTATTCATGGTCCTGAACAAAACTGGACTTATCCCAAATATGATATGACATATATCTAGGGTAACTATAAATCTCCCTGGGCCAGGACAAAAGTAAACGGCGAGCTTTTAGAACAGATTCCCCTGACTACAGTTATGAGGCAGGGCTGTCTTCTTTCCTCCCTCATATTTGCTTTTATGATGGAACCCCTAATATAAATCATCACTACTAATCCTGACATTCAATTCAATTCATGGCATTTGAAAAGCATGCAGCTACCTACGAGAAAGTGTGCCAGCGCTAGCAGAAAGCACATGAGCGAGATGGGGAAAAAGACAATTACATGACCATAAGAGAGGTATTGAACAAAAAAGTTTAAAGATTGAGTCTAAAAACTGGTCTCAAAGGACTGCAGCATAGACTGAGCGGCAGAGAATTCCACAATTTGGAAGCCAGGTGCATAAAGGAGTGTCTGCCCCACCTAGCTTTATGCATGCAGGGAACATACAGAAACTTAAGGTTGTTGGACCTCAAGGCTCTTGACTGGGAGTAAGGCCTAAGTCTCCTCCAAAGATATACAGGGCCCTTGTGGGTGTAGGCACTTAAAACTAAAGTATGTGCCTTAAATTGGATTCTCTTAATAAAGGAAAGCCAATGGAGATGCCGCAAGTGAGGAGAGATAGAAGAACAAGAGGGGATCTTCAAGATGAGGCGGGTGACAGAATTCTGAATGTATTGGAGCCGTTGAATAAGGAAGGTCGGAAGGCCTAAGTAAAGACTACTGGCATAGCCCAGTTTTGCCGCAACCAGAGCGTGGACAACCGTTTTTCGGGAGTCCACCAGAATGAGGTGGAGCATTCTCCTGAGAGATCTGAGGGTGGCAAAACAAGAGGCGGAGAGGGATCGAGTTTGAGGTTCAAAGGTAAGATGCAAATAAAATTTTACCCCAAGGTTTCTGGCCATCAAAGTGGGAGCCGGGGCATCACCCAGTTCAGGTGGCCACCACAAACCAGCATCCAGGACTGATTGTCATTGTCAGGGTTCAGGAGATAAGCAATCATTACAAAGTAATATTACTCACAGACCACGTCCTATGTTTTCTGACTGACCCAGAATGTTCACACCTGCACTGACTGGCAAACTGCAATCCTTTGCACTAGTATCAGCCTTAAAGTGAATTATTCCAGATCACAAGATCTGGGCAAGGCAGACTCCCCCACCCCCCACCCCCAGGTTGCTATAAAACACTTTTAATTAACAATGGCTTTAGCTGGTCTGGTGTTGCTATAGAATATTTAGGGATCAACCTTACTGCCTGGATCAAAGAGTTGTATTGTTGCAATAGTTCAACCTTCCTGGACACCTTATATAAGGCTTTTTATAAATGGGTTAGGCTTGAAATTTTGTCATTTGGTAACATCAGAAGTATAAAGATGAATTTCATTCCATTTTCCTCTGTGTGGTCCAAATACTGCTCCTTACATTTACCAAAGCCATGATACAACCCACACAGAATAATTACTGGATTTTGTATGGGGGCGGAACCCTCAAGGGTTTCTAGGTACTTTGAAGGTGGCCTAGGCTTCCCTAATAGAGAATACTATATATACACTGCAAAGCTATGACCTGAAGTGGATGGGGCTGAAATCACCCCTACAAATCCATGAATAAGGTTGTAATAAGATACGTTGGGTGACCTAGTAAACATGATTTAATCACAGTAGCCTGATATCTTCCACATCTATACTATATGAATGCTGGGACGTACGTACTATAAAAAAAAGGAACCACGTTGTTTCCCTCCCATGCCACCAATAATCCAAAATCTGGGCTTTGCTGCCTATATGTGATCCAGGCTCAGTGATCCAATCCAGGCCAGATAATTATTCTATGGTGGAGAGAAAGTAAGTATCCAGGGATGTATGAAAGTGTTGGTCCTTTCTCAGAATGACAGATATCGACTCATCCAGCTGTAGCATTTGGCGGATAAGAGGGATAGAGCTACAAGAGATAGAATGCAGCTGGAAACATTCTCACAGGTAAGTACAAAACAAAGAATTTTGTTGCTTTTTACACTAATCACTAATTTATGTCTTGCTAAGAAACACTCTAATCTGAAATATTTGGAGAGGGACTTGGAGGCTGACACTGGAAGAGAAGTGGATCAACATATGGTCAAGGGCAGATAAAATATTTCTCTGCTCCAGGCACAAGGGGAATGCCTTCAAAGTTATTGAAAGATGGTACTTCTCCCCAGTGACATTGAATGAGACTTGTGGGTGCTCAGGGCTGTGGTGGAAGTGTTGCAGGGATGAGGGGTCATAAATGCACATGTGGTAATCATGCACTCATAATCAAGATTACTGGAGGGAGGGATTGACCTTGCTTAGACTAATCACCAGCATTGATCTCCTGATGGAAACCCACTGCTATCCTTCTTGGTGATTCAGGTGATGACCTCTTTCAACGCTGTTAGGTAGGCTATTGTCATACTCACTTGTGGCTCCATGTCTCACTATAGTCCATACATGGAAGCTACCTTCCCCCATGGTGGACAGGTGTGTAAAGGAGCATCCGCCCCACCTAGCTTTATGTATGCGGGGAACATACAGAAGCTTAAGGTTGTTTGACCTCAAGGTTCTGGACTGGTAGTAAGGCCTAAGTCTCCTCCTAAGATATAGAGGGCCCTTGTGGGTGTAGGCACTAAAAACTAAAGTAAGTGCCTTAAATTGGATTCTTTTAATAACGGGAAGCCAATGGAGATGCCGCAAGTGAGGAGAGATAGATGAACGAGAGGGGAACTTCAAGATTAGGTGGGCGGCAGAAGTTTGGATGTATAGGAACCGTTGAATAAGGAAGGTCTGTAGGCCTGGTTAGACCTTACTTCGTCTCTCCATCATACTCTCCCTCCTACCCCTTTACTCCACCCACTTTCTCCTTTACGCTCCATTTATTCCTCCTCTTTGCTCTCTAATTGTTTTCTTATTGAGACCTAGCCGCTTGACTGATGCCCGGTGGAGCTACCTGATAGCTATAGAGGAGATGGGCTGTGGACTTCCCCCACGGCCGTCACCTACCCAGCCGGACTTTGGGCAGACTCTCCTTCGTCTCTCCATTCATCCTATCTCCATCCTTTCTCCCTCCTACACCTTTACCCCACCCCCTTACCCTTCTAAGCTCCATTTATTTTGTCTTCCGACGCTCTTGAAATGTTTTCCTGTAACTGATGTAATTTTGTAATTCTGTGGAACCTTATGTAAAGCACTCTGATACCTCCGAGTCTAGCCAGCGCTATATAAAACTCAAATAAATAAATAAATAAATAAATAAATAAAGAGTATTGGCATAGTCCAGTTTTGCCGTAACCAGAGCGTGGGCAACCATTTTTCGCGAGTCCACCGGAATGAGGTGGAGAATTTTTCTGAGAGATCTGAGGGTGGTAAAACTATACGCAATGGAATGGGTTGCAGCCCTGGTTAAGGACAACGTGGGCAAATTTGAAAAAAATTTGCATATCCTTTAAAGTGTACGTTATAAGGGACATTCTACAAAGAGCAAATGTACTATGCATGTCACTTTTTTAAAGAGGGACACACTGATTTGAAAATAAACATGAATGTTAATAGTTTATTTTTGGAGTTTTTGTTTGTTAAATATGCTTAGATAATTATTAATGTACATGTTTGTTTTCTAAGTAATTCATAGAAATTATTTTTGTTTTCAATAATGTTTGCAAACAATAGACAATAAAATGCATTAACGTGATTTAAATTGTTTATGACATTTTTGGTTTACACTTTGAAAGCTGCAAATGAAAGGAACAATGCCTTATAGCGTATAGAAATCTGATCTTTCATTGTTGGACTCATTGTTGGCTTGACATAGCAATATATAGGTTTCAGTGCACTGTGGAGGCTTTAAATTGGTTTCTGTGTGACTTGCATGATGAAGGACCCGAAGGGACAAGTGACTGCTGGAAACAGGAGTGGTGACGAAGATAGGCACAGCACTTCTGGGGCTGCGGGCAAAGGTATGAGACCTGCAGCAGCTTATTTTGGTATCAACCTAGTTGGAAAAACAGCACCTCATGTTTCCTGGATATGGTTACATTTTATGCCATGCAAAAATGTTGAATGTTGGCTGGTAGAAAACCTTGCTAGCAGTGTGTGAAATGGTTTGTTAAAGCACAGTCAGGTGTCTAAACAGCATTTAGGTACGACAACTTCCTGCAACACTTGCAATCATGGCATTGTGAGCATTTTCCACACAGTGTACATCAACATTTGCACACTTGTCTCAGAAACATGCATAGAGGTGGTCAGTTTGGTTTTGATTAGCCAAACCAAACTGTTGAGAATGAAGATTTTGGTAGCCCTTAAACGTGCCGTTGGTGCACCTGCATAGATGATGGACCTCATAGGAAAGTATTCTTCTGCTCCAAATAGATATTACAGCTACACTATTCAGGGTGATAAAGAAGATGATGAGTAGGAAAATATTATCTTCAACCCTTGTTTCATGACAGTGAGTGAAAAAGAAATTTTCAAATCCTCTCTTTGCAGTATGGCGTCTTCCTGATCCTCTAGCACACCAAAGTCCTTGTGAACCATATAATTAGTTTGCGTAGATGAGTTATTTATTTTTCAGTGATATATTTTGGATGTCTGTTAGTGTTCGTAAACATCTGCTTGTTTTTTGAGCTAGTGAAACTAACGGCTTGTATTGTGTGTCTGTTGTGTGTAGGCTATGTATTCATTGTTTGTGAACAAAGGAAAAGGTGCACAATTGTTGGTGTAGTGTGTGTGTGTGTGTTTGTGTCTGTTTACTTAAGTGATTGGAAACACTGAAATTCTTTTTTGGAAATTGAAACTCCATATTTTCTACTGTGTCTGAAATGTCTCCATCAATAACAACAATTAACAACTAACTTCCCATGGACCTTATACAGCATGCAACAAATTGGTCTTTTGTCTCTAGTATTTTGGCTTACTATATGACTAGCCGAAACACTTTAACCTAACACTAGAATCTAACTTTGGGCTCCAGGAAGTAACGTGCTGTTTATCTGCCAAGTATTTCAATGCCTTGTCAGGAGTAGTAAGCACAATACTAATTCACAATACATTACAGGTCAGTATTGATAATCGGACATGCAATAGCCTTCAGCCACACCAACCTATGGAGTCCGTTTTGCCTAGTTTGTGTGTGAATGTGTGTCTGTGTGTGCTGCTGTTTAGTGAAGTACTCACGAACAACAAAAATGATGAAAAGTACTTTGTTGGGAACTGAAACTTCATTTGTTCAACTTTGCCATTGTGTCTATTCATAATATGCCATGGTGTGGCATTTGCCCACACGAACCAAGGTAAGTGTGCTATCTATCTCCTGTGTGTACTTTCACTACTGTTCACGAAGATTAAAAATAGTGCAAAGTACTATGTTCCTTGGATGAGGTACATTACAATCTGCCAAAATATACCAACTGCAGAGCCCACAAACCACAAACTCAAACCCCAATTAAGTTTATTTTTATTGTCTCTATTCATTTAAGGTTCACAAACGTATGCTGTTGTCTCTTAAATTGCACAAGTACAAATGAAATTTTATTTGAGTTTGTGAACTTATAGAATTATGTGTTCCGCGGGCACAATCTTCTGTTTATGTGCGGTTCAGTGTTTGCAATCAGTTCTATAAATATATATATACTTTGATATGGACTTGGGAACCTCACAGTTTGCCTCATATTGGGAAAAACAGCTGAACAGATTTTTATAAAACTATGAAAAGGTATTGAATGACAAACAAACTGGTGTGGCTTAAAACCTTCGTGACCATCTGTTCATCAGTTTTGAAGTTATGCCAAACCCCATCTAAAGGAAATTCCATGATATTGACAAGTGAAAGGTAATTTTGGGACCCCCTTTATAATGTTTGAACTACTTCTCTGATCTATATCAAATTTAACAAAAGCTTAGAATCTTACATATCCTTTCCTAAAACATTTTTCTCAAGGATTGGCACATATTCGCAAGGGGGCTAACGTTATTGAGGATATAAAAACTGTATTTCCTATGGAGTGAGTGAGATATCAACCATAAATTCGGAGGCACAGATATATATATATATATATATATGAATTTGGTTCATTTTTCTATTTATGTAAGAAATGCAAAGCATGTAAGATCGGAATAAGCAAAAAGAATTGCATGATGGTATTTGTAGTCGGGTGCAAATTCAGGTATTCTTTTAAAGTGATTAGGTGCATACAGTGCAATTTTATCAATAAAAAAAAGAACCAAAATTTTTTTTTTAAAGAAAAACGATAAACAAAATAAGGAGAAAGGAAGGGTTGACAAAAAGGACAGAAAAGGGAGTCAAGGACTGCCATAAATAGAAACATAAACCAAATTCATGGGAAGTAGTAATAGAAATGGATAAAAAAACAATGAAATGCCGGGGATGCCAAAAGAAACAGTACTAACCCACTAAAGGGTATAATTCCAAAGTTGGAGTAATTGAGATGGAATTGTGAATCCAGGACCCTGTGTACGATCTGGAAATAGTTGACAGTTATATTGCAATGAAAAGCAATGAAAACAAACAAAAGCTACCAAAAGTAAAAAAGAAAATCAACATAAAAAAGATAAAAGAAGCACAATCGGCTACAAACAATAATAATTAAGATTAACCATGATCATCATGACATTCCAACAATTAATTGAAGAGAATTGCTCACTTGAGGGCTTGATTGCAGGAAAAAGGACAAAAAAGTTTTATGGCATTGAATTTTGGGATTTGTAAATCAAAGATGCATAATAACTGTCTCCTTTTTGCAAAATGATTTTAAATGGTTTTAATTATTCCTGTTGCTTGCACCAATGCACTTTGAATTCAGCACAATTGCACTTTATTGATACAATTGCACTGTATGCACCTAATCACTTTAAAAGAATACCTGAATTTGCACCCGACTACAAATACCATCATGCAATGGGGAAGCAGGAAATGACGGTATTGTAAATCAAAATAAATGAAGGCCAGGTTTGTGTAGAAACCGACCCGTGATCAAGGTCTGAGTGGAGACTGAAATGCGTTGGGTAACGTTTGTGCTGTAATGAAATAAAAATCTTGTAAAGCTGACTTCCTGGGAGTGCGCCCGTTTATAGTGTCTTTGACACTGCTTTGAAATGTGACACCGATGTGGTTCGGCCGGAGGAGATATGCACCACTCAGCAAAAAAGAGCGCCATCCACTAACTGGAACTAACACGGAGAGAGGATATATATATATATATTCACTGAAAAAACCAAGGTTACAGAGACGTTATAGTTAGGCTCAGATTTCAGTCGCGCAAAGCCAGTGAAATTCAGCAGTTATAGTTAGCGGAACTAACTATAACTTACACCCCTGCAATGCACTGCTTATGACTTTACATATTACATCACTAATGACACGGTCAGTGACATCACTGTCATATACAATTTTTTTTTTTTTTTAATATCTCAAACCTACTGAACGGATTTACACCAGATAACAAGAAGGGTTCTTTCTGGACCATGAGCTACCTTTTTTCCAAATTTGGTGTAATTCTGTCCAGCAGTTCGGGCTGTATTCACAACTAAAATCTCTATGGGAATTAACATTGAAAAAACACTTTTTGTGACCCCCCCCCTTTTTTTCTTGGTTCCCACTTGATGGATCGCCTCAGAACTTTCCATGCACGACAAGAATCACTGGGGCAATTTTCATGAAGATTCATCAACTGGCACCAACGATATAGGCAAGTCAAAAAATGCTACGAGTTCAAGCACAGTGGTACACAAGATCATATATCATGCTCAACTTTTGAATGCTGCAAGTTACAGGAATAATGCTTGTACATTTGGTGTTGTATTCACTTGCCATTCCTTGTTGGCGTTATCATATATGGCAGATCCTGGCAGTGTCATAATTGCATGTTTGAGCATTCTTTGGGTGCGTGCATTTATCTTAGATGCAATCTGCTTTCTCAGGTTTTCATTTACTCTTTATTGTATATTGTATGGCATTTAAATACGAGGGGTAATCTCATTATTATCTTATGTGTTACAGATAGGAGTGTCCCTACTCTGCACTTTTCAACATATTTCATGTGCCACTTACAACTGTTATAATTTATGCGTCTTGTACTGTCCCCATGTACCACTCCAAGATGGCGCTAATGTTTACACTGGTATGTATAGAATATCAATGAAGTGTTTCTATTATGCATATTTCACCTTGGTGGGTCTGGACTCCTGTGACCCGTGATTAAGGCTACGGCCGAAACGCATCGGGGAAGCCTGATTGTGAATAAAAATGTTTTTTCAAGAAAACAGGACTGGCCTGTACGTGCCCTATTGTTGGAGGATAGTGGTTTGGATATTGGGGCTTACCGAAGTCCTGCTCAGATTTCTGCGGTTGGGCTACCGAACTCCGGTTTTGGTGTGTTTTTTATACATATATAAGTATATAAATATATAGCATATGTCACTTAGAAAGAAGAGGGCATTAAAGGATATCAAATATCTTGTTCTAATTCTAACATAGCACATGCCACTTTAAAAGGATAAGTGTAATAGCGTTATGTAGGAAGACAGTAGAACATTTCATGGCACATCTCACTTTATACAGAAAAGGGAAACTATTATATCGCATGAAGGAAAAGAACAACTCCATTAATTTATGACATACATATTATAGCATATGCCACATTAAAGAAATAAGGGTAACTGCCTGACATAGGAAGACAGAGAAATGTCTAATAGCACACGTCACTTTATGAAGAAAAGGGAATGACAACATGACATAAAGGAATAGAATGAGTTTTCCCCATCCCATTTATTACATCCACACATACGTTACCTCATGGAGATAAGTGCAATACTCTAATTGAGGAAAATATCTTATAGCACATCCTAATTAATTGAAATAGGCACAGCAACCAGGTTATATTAGGAATGCAATTAAATATTGGAAACGTCATTGGGCGCTGCTATTAGCATACTATATGGTATATGCCGATTGAAGAAAGTATCGAAGAAGAGAAGAGTGTTTGGAATAAAATAACAATTGAAATAACAGAAATAGAGGAAGCACAAGTCACTTTAAGGAGAGAAGAGAGGAGAAATAAAAAGAGGAAAAAGGGAAAGCTTGAATAATAAAATCCCACATTAGGGTAAAAAAGGTTGAACATCAATGAATGAAGGTTAACATTAAGGAATCCGAAAAATTGGAAAGTTGTAAGATGTACATTGTAAGACTGAATATAAAAATGCGTGTCATGGCGGGGAATGATAGCCAGTTTGCAAGAGGAGTTTACGCTCTAGTGATTAACTGAGCATTGAAAGAGCAAAAGGACACTTAAATAGGACTGTGTTTGTCCACCGTGGTGTAACCAGAGGCCCAGTAGAAGGCCGAAGCCGAAACGCGTAAGCCTGGGGAACAAATGTTATTTGTGTATTCTTGCACGGAAAATAAACTACATTCAGGAAATATGAAAAACAAAAAATAAATAAAAGGGTGAACAAAACGCATGGACAATGGCCTCTGAGGAGTTTGTGTGCCGCCGTATTACTATATATATGTGTGCAAAAAAGAAGCAGAAAACTCTGGGTAGTTCCCAAGTTTAGGTAGAGAGCACCCTACAACAACAGCAACACTCTGAATCTGCTCACCTCAAAGGTCTGTTTTTCTAGCTAAGTTTTTAAGCATATTTTTACAGAAAATGTTTTAACATATGATTAGCACAGTGCCATCCATGCCGAGCTGAAAATGACAAAAGCCTTTTACCACTACAGGCACAGTATTACAGCTTTGGATTGGTAAAATACCATCCAATCCAAGCTTGAAAGAATAAAAGCAACCCCTGATGCATGTATTTTACTCTAGTTAGAGTTGATCAGGGAGGTGCCGCTTTGTCCAGACACATGGGAACAACCAGGATAAGTCAAGACCAGACCCTCTCAGGCTTAGAGTGGTGAATAAATGATGCAGAACAGGAAGCAAGGAACTCTGGGTAGTTCTCAAGTTTAGGAGGCGAGCAGCTCCTTTATATGGAAAACCCTACAACACCAGCAACACTCTGAATCTGCTCATTTCAAATGTCTGTTTTTCTAGCAGAGTTTTAGACATAGCATTAGCACAGTGCCATCCACGCTGAGCTAGAACGGGACAAAGTCTTTTGCCATCTCTACAACACAGTCTTTAAGCATAGGATTAGCACGGTGCCATCTACACCGAGCTGTAAAATGACTAAAGCCAGAGTACCCAGCTTGTTTTTTGCATAATTTATGCGGCACTCTAAGCCCGAAATAGGAAATGTGATTTGGGATCACTCTTTTTCATGGCCCCCACTTGGCGGATCACCCCAAAACATTACAGGAAGGAGCTGAGATGGATGAGAATTTTTTTAGGAATGTTTTGAGAAGATTCGTCTAATGGTACAAAAGTTCTAAGCAAACCGCAAAATGCTTTTCCTATGGGAACGTGATTGTACCATCACTGGGGCCGAATTTGTGAAAAAAGGGGATGGGGCAGTGCACCCCACTCTCTGAGCTGATATTATCCCCGGGAACCCAATCTACTGGGGCCCGATACTTAACAGTGTACTGGGGGAGCCCACCCCCTGGACACTGTAGTTCTCCAACTGGATGAGCGCGGACAAAACCTGCCTGCACTCTCCCAGGCAGCAAACAGAACTTCACTCCTGCCCAGGTGGAAGCAGAGAAAAAAGCTGGTCCCGTCCAGACGGTAGCAAAGGAAGGGTGTTGGCTCTCGCCAGTAGCAAGTATTGTGCTTGCCGGGGAGCCAGGAGGTTCCTCGGGGGCCTTGAGACTCCCCCGCGGTCCCCAAATTTAAAATGTGGGTGACCCGGCTTTTCATCGGGACACCCACCAAAAACACAAAAATGGTCAGCTCCTCCAATGGGAGCTGGCTAGGGCCGCAGGGGTACAGGGGCACCCCATGGCCTCCAACAGAGCCGGAGTTGTGTGTGCCTGGGGTTGGCACCCACCAACATTTTTTAAAGAGGCCCAACTCCCGCAAAGGGAGCTGGCTGAGACTGCAGGGCCCTGGGGCTCCTCCTGCGTCCCCAAATAGAATTTAAAATGTCGGTGTCGTGTAATTCACACCCCCTATCTTGCCCTCCTTATTTGGAGGTTGCCCAAGGGGTGGGGTGTCTATATAAACAAAACCTGAGTGGGTGGTTAATGCCTCAAAAATTTGGGCAGGCAATGGTGACACTATTTTTGTCAAAATTACCCCAATTAAGAGACACTGCAGGGAAACGCAACAAACGGCGATTATCGAAGATATATATCCTTATCCAACAGCAATCCGGAAGAGCAAATCAACTAGGATATTGATGGAGAAACTAGAGGCTATAAAATTAAAGTACCCTAATGCGTTACTATTAATTGTAGGAGATTTCAATACGAATTTAATTGTGGTCTAGCCTTTCCGAGGAATAGAAAGTTACTGAGAACGTCTATTGGAATATTTCCCGGTGTTGCCACAACCACAGAAGAAAGAAGTATTCGGTGAACATCAGGCAAACCAACTGCAATCACTGGGGATGAGATTTCTGAACTGCAGGTTCAGGAGTGACACTCCGTGGCTTTCACACACATCTCCTCCGTTAGACTGGCTACATGAGATTATATTTGGTCCTCTATATAGCACTCCGATCACCCAGGACTTCAAGATTACCCTGAAAATCTTGAGTGACCATGCAGCATTGTCATGTAAGATCACTATAAATTTGCAACGATGCCCCAAAATGCTGCTTATGGGCAACCAAAGCAACACCAAAGCGAAAAATTAAAATATGCTAGTATGCAGATGACATGGTTATTTTAGATTGCATCCAATTAGGCCTTTGGAGATCATTCTATGCACTTGCTCGCTATTGCACAGAGAATGCTATCATGATCAACTTAATGAAAGCTAAAACAATTATATTTGGAAGAAAATTGATCAAAAAGGGGTCAGGCATACTAAAGGATCTTACCTAGAGAGAGTGAAAAGAGTTAAAAACCTGGGTGTTCACCTGGATAAAAGGGGCACCAAAGGGACACAAGAAGAATCCTTAACGGCATCTGCAAAGCATATAATGTGCACAATGGGGAGCTTAAAAAAGGATCTGCTTGTCCTTCACCTTAGAGCACTATTAACGGCCGTGGGGTGCAAAGTGATGCCCTCTCTCTCAAACAGAGCTATTATGTTCAAAGACCAACTATTCAAATTGCTGGACAAACAACAATGTGCACAGCATGGTCCCCTGTTTGCTCTTCTGGACTGCAACAGCCAAGCACAAATTAGTCTAGAATTTAATCTCCCCAAACAGGATCTGGTGCTCAGTGTCAAATACATATCGTATTGCTTAAAAGTAGGATCAGTGAAAACTAGCATAATGAAACAACTCTTGTAGAAGAAAATACAGGAGCCAAACTCCAAATGGGGTTTGTTTTTAACTAACTCCATCAAAATGTTTCAAGGCAGACGACCTTATCAGTAAAAATCTACCAAATAAAGGTATAACAAAACTGTTAATGAAGAAAGCAAAAATACTATCAGCAGATCAGGACCTACAGGACCTAAAGTATGAGGCTCTCTGCAGTTGGGCAACAGATCTCTACGTTCCAGGCACTCTGCCAGATTATTTGAGTTTGTTGCTTCCAAATCAGTCAAAATAGAAGCTTATGAGGCTGCTCTGTTGTTTGATACCACTAAGAAACTACTGGTATGGACGCCGGAATGGAGACACTAGTAAACAATGTAGATTATGTGCTAAATCAGAGGAATCATTGCTGCACGTGATATGCATCTGTGAAAGGCTAAAAGTCTGAGGCAGTTCTGGTTATGACCAATGTTCCGTGCTTTGAACATTAGGTCGTGTAGGGGTGCAATTGTCTTCTGTCTAAAAGGGGAATCGTGCCAGCTCTCAGGTTGTGTTCTAAGATTTATGAAAGCAGATACAGAACAACAGCAAAACGCAAATACAGTCATGTAACACAAGTTGCCTCAACCTGCCAAAGGGAATAAGAGAAAGGGATTAAGAGAAGTATTGACATTGGACCTTACCTACGAGCATGTAGTGCTCTTCTTTGAGGACAACTATGGACTATATCTTGGGCCGGTCATGAAAGCTGTCAGGGTGGGCCCTGTGCAATAAAAGGAACTGTGTAATATCAATGAATGGTGTGTGAAATTATTTTTTATGGGAATTGTCCAAACAGTTTCTGAATAGGGCTTCATGCTTTTTAAGGGAAATGTGTAATAACAATCCTATGTTTTGAATGATTATCTCACAAAGGAGAATTAGGTGCTACAAGGGAAGTTCGCTAACAGATTTGAACTAGGATGGATCCTCCTAATATCCAAAAACTGTGCAAGGAGGTTTTTAGGATTAATTCAAGGGGCGGGTGGGGGTCATAGATAGATGTTATATATATATATATTCACTTAAAAAACACAAAGGTTCAATTGACGTTATAGTTAGGTGAATATGTCAGTGAGAACATTAACCTAAAAAGACACAGAAATTCACCGGTTATAGTTAGCAGAGCTAACTATAACTTGCGCCTACGCCATGCACTGCTTATGACCTCACACATTACATCACTCATGTCATGTTCTATGACATCATTTATGACATCTCAAATTACATCATTGATGACATCACTGATGGCAGCATTCAATGAGTGTGTCAGTTTGTTTCATAAACTTACATAGGGCAGGTAACTACCTTATTACTTCTATACATAATTTTGTGCAGCCTCTGTCCAGCTTATGGGTGTAAGTGTTTACAAAACATATGTGCTCCTAATGCATCATAGGTATGTAGAGGTTTTAAACACCTTATAAATCTTTGCATTCAGGAGTAACTCTGTGTGCAGGGGACAGTTGATGACTTGTGTCCAGTATGGTCCACACACATTTTTAGTTTTGCAGAAAAAGTTGCCAAAAGGGCAAAGATTCTGCATACTAGACACTAAGGGGTCGATTCCGATCTCGGTCGGTAGGGCTCGAATCGGATTCGGCTTTACCGGATCCGAGTCGGAGGCTTTGTTTCCGACCGATTTGTACAGTCGTCTGAGCGAGCAAGTACGATGCGAGTGAATGCGAAATCGCCGACCGACTCATTTCCGGGTCCGAACCGCTCCGTCCGACTCGTTCGCACTCGATTCGTGGAGCGCAATGGAGACGATTCCTGACCGAGCCAGTACGATGCACAATCCGGACAGCCGGATCGAGTCGGAGCCTCAGACACGAAAAGCTCCCGGAAGCGGACTTCGGGGTCCGTGCCGGACCCCCTTCACCCGTAGCCGTACGAGTCAGACACAGGGGGACCCATGGGTCCCCCTATACATGCATGTATGGTGCGGATGGCACCAATGCGTACCCACTACAGGGGGCCCCTTGTGCGCAACGTACCCATTGAGTCAATGGGAGCCCATGTACACGTCGTACGACCGGCTCCCATTGACTTCAATGGGAGTCCGACCGAACCGAGTCCGGCAGCACACGGCCGCATCGTACTCGTTCGGTCGGACTGCAGGGGTCCGGCTCGGTCGGAAAACAATCCGGATCCGGATCGGTCGGAGAGCTTTCCGACCCAGATCGGAATCGGCCCCTAAGTATTATAAGCAGCCTTGAATTTTATACAGAATTGTCTCAGCGTGACAATTTCTACATACCATAGAATATTGTGTGCACCAGGTACTAACCTTTGAACATGTGCTTGTTTAGCTTCAGAAGATGGGCTATCTGTGAAGTTTTCACCACAGTATGAAGGCTGCAGGTAGCGTGACCTTTAGCACCTTCAGACCTTGGGTATTTTTGAATGAATAGTGCTCTTTGGACATGTTTGGCATATAGTGACCACTGTTCTTAGTAGATACTTTTTAATCCTCTGTGGTGTATTTCTCATGAGAATTTCACTGTCTGCAAACAGATTGGTACAGAGTAAACTCTCTCAATAGAGTAAACACTATTTACAGAACCCATATCCACTTCATTTCTCACTGTAGGTTCAGTGACTGTAAATGGATTTGATACAGATAAAGTCTGTCTGTAGTAGGGCATTAGTTATGTAACAGAAGTTGAGCATCTGGAGGAACTTTGGGGCATATTTACAAGCCCCTAGACCCACCGGAGCGTCACTTTTTTGGATGCTTCAGTTATGCTGTGTGCTGGTCCATATTTACAAGGCCATGCACAGCCACTTTGCATGGCTTTACAAGACCTTGGAAATATGGCCCATTTTCACACCCGTACTCTGCATCAAAGGGGTGTGTCATGTGTGTTGCTGTGGGTGTTCCCATGCAACACCCATGGCTTTTGACACTGCCCCAGATTTACAAGGATTTTTCAGGGAGGCGTAAAAATAGCGCAACGAGGAGAAATACTTTTAGTTCTCCTTGTTTTTTGCTCTTTCTATGTTTGCTGCATTTTGCAGCACACATAGGAGCAAAACACCATTAATGATTGTTTTTGTTCAAGAAGGTCTCCCTTCCAGTGCAAACACAATTATCCCTCCAACGCAGGCACCCTTGCACCATGGGTTGGTGCACGGTTGGTACACAGCTGTTGTTTGAGGGCCGGCGCAGGGGACAGCTCAGAGGTGCACTGTTTTCTTGTAAAAATGGCGCTTCACTGCGTTTTTGAAATGGCACAGCTCGGTGCAGCAAAATTGCTTGCGGTGCAGCACTGTGCCATTTCATTATAAATATGCCCCTTGGTTTTCTCTGAACAGTTGTTTACTGATTGAACAGCATGTGTGGTGTGCAGGGGTCTATCTGTGGTTGGTTATTAATGTGAACTTGGCCACCCATGAAGTGTATGGTATAGGGTCAATGTTGCACATAACACAAACTGGCTCCACATAAAGTACTTGTATGTGTGATGGCATTACGGATGCTTCATATTATTCTGAGCTATTTTGTACTTACTTTCAGACCTCTAATGCCATACTCTTTTACAGAGTAATATGTACAAAGAAGGCTGGATGATGTCATCAATGATGTCATAGAACATGTCAATAGCGATACAGTATGTGAAGTTATAAGGAGTGCATGGAGGGGGCAGCATATGGTTAGCTCTGCTAACTATAACTGGTGGATTTCTGTGTTTTTTAGGTCAACTGACTGACGTATTCACCTAATTATTATGTCACTTTTACCTTTATATATATATATCCCTGCTCCAAAATTTCTCGTTTAAAGAAATTACAGCACTCACGGGGTCGGCAATCAGTTTGAACTTTATTTTCTCAACAGACAAACAAACGCGTTTCGGAACCAGTCCTTCATCAGTGTTTACACATCATATTCTGAAGCGCCATTTTTAAAGAGGCAAAATCATAGAGACAGAAAGAGGATATGGCGCATATTTACTAAGCGCCATTTCTAAATGGTGATTTTTAAAGAATCAGAAAATCTGATCTATTCAACTAAATAATATAAGAACCCATGTTCATACATACAATTAATTACACGAAAATTATTTACTACCTATCGCGTGCATCACCATTAAACCATAATCTCGCCGTGGATCGGCTTCAGGCAACCTCCAAAATGGAGATTGCCCCAATTCCTCTATTGCATTTCGCCGTGAATCGGCAAGTCTCATATTAATATTATATGCAGTAGCAGTGTGATCTTAAATCCATTTACATCATTACTCTCCTATTTGCTAAAATTAATTCACTAGATGTACACATCATATTGTCAAGCACCATTTTTAAATCATAGAGACAAAAGAGGATGTGGCGCACATTTACTAAGCGCCATTTCTAAATGGTGATTTTTAAACAAATCAGGCAATCTGATCTATTAAACTAAATAATAAGAGAACCCATGTTCATACATACAATTGATTGCACAAAAATAATTTACAACCTATCACGTACATCACCATTGAACCATAATCTCGCCGTGGATCGGCTTCAGGCAACCTCCAAAATGGAGATTGCCCCAATTCCTCTGTTATATTTCGCCGTAAATCGGCAAGTCTCATACTCATATTATTTACAGTAACAGTGTGATCTTGAATTCATTTATAAAGACAGACACAGTGTATGGCGCATATGTGCTAGGCGCCATTTCTAAGTGATCTATAAAACAAATTCATGTGAAAACCAAAGTTCCTACAAACAATTATTTACACGAAAATTGACAGTCTCATATTCATATTATGTATAATAACAGTATGATCATAATTTCATTAGCATCATTACTATGCTCCTATTAACTAGAGACAAATCAATTGACTAGATGTACAGCCAATTCTTCCCCACTGTTGAGTCCATGCGGAGTCCTAGTCTGTAAATCGATTATATATCGTGACTCCAGTCTTCGTAGTTTTAAAACTCTGTCTCCCCCTCTGATATTTATAGGGACCGAGTCAAGACTGAAAAATTGTAATAGATCCCTATTACTCCCATGTTTAATGGCAAAGTGCCTGGCGACTGGATAGTTCAAATCCCTTTTCGCTATCGCACGCATGTGCTCTAATATTCTTATTTTCACACTATGTATCGTGCTGCCTATATACCTGAGGCCACACGGGCAACTCAGGCAGTAGACACAGTGTGTTGTTTGGCAGGTCATAAATTTTGAAATCTTCCTGCGAATATTAGTTCCTGTCACCACATAGCTAAGTACTCTTTTACTAAGTACAGCAAGGTAAATTAACAACTGTTCTCTACAGAAAACCTACTGCTGGAAATAGCATGCTTCATGCTACCAGCAGTCACCCTCCCAAACTCAAAAGTAGTTTACCCTATAGGGAGTTCCTTAGGATTAAACGGAATTGTTCTAGGAAATGTGATTTTGATGTAGCTATTAAGGACAGTATGGACAGGTTTTTGACTAGAGGATACAACCTAGATTTGCTGAAAAACACCTTAAACAAAGTGGATTCTCTGCGACGAGATGAACTAACTATGGTAACTCGTCTTGGGAGGGATAAGGGCACTGACCAAGGGAAATTCAGAATGATTACTACTTATTCGGATGAGGCGGAGTCTCTCAAAAGAATATTGAGGAAGAATTGGCACATATTAAAAACCGATTTGATCATTGGCATGGATATTCCAGCATGTCCAATGATCACTTTTAGGAAAGCCCGTTCTCTAAAAGATAGTTTGGTCCATAGTCATTTGGATGAGATCTCCCCTAGACAAAGCACACTGAGCGAATTGAGAGGTTCTTATCCGTGTGGCAAATGTAAGGCCTGTGCCTTTAGTAAAAGAGTACTTAGCTATGTGGTGACAGGAACTAATATTCGCAGGAAGATTTCAAAATTTATGACCTGCCAAACAACACACTGTGTCTACTGCCTGAGTTGCCCGTGTGGCCTCAGGTATATAGGCAGCACGATACATAGTGTGAAAATAAGAATATTAGAGCACATGCGTGCGATAGCGAAAAGGATTTGAACTATCCAGTCGCCAGGCACTTTGCCATTAAACATGGGAGTAATAGGGATCTATTACAATTTTTCAGTCTTGACTCGGTCCCTATAAATATCAGAGGGGAGACAGAGTTTTAAAACTACGAAGACTGGAGTCACGATATATAATCGATTTACAGACTAGGACTCCGCATGGACTCAACAGTGGGGAAGAATTGGCTGTACATCTAGTCAATTGATTTGTCTCTAGTTAATAGGAGCATAGTAATGATGCTAATGAAATTATGATCATACTGTTATTATACATAATATGAATATGAGACTGTCAATTTTCGTGTAAATAATTGTTTGTAGGAACTTTGGTTTTCACATGAATTTGTTTTATAGATCACTTAGAAATGGCGCCTAGCACATATGCGCCATACACTGTGTCTGTCTTTATAAATGAATTCAAGATCACACTGTTACTGTAAATAATATGAGTATGAGACTTGCCGATTTACGGCGAAATATAACAGAGGAATTGGGGCAATCTCCATTTTGGAGGTTGCCTGAAGCTCGATCCACGGCGAGATTATGGTTCAATGGTGATGTACGTGATAGGTTGTAAATTATTTTTGTGCAATCAATTGTATGTATGAACATGGGTTCTCTTATTATTTAGTTTAATAGATCAGATTGCCTGATTTGTTTAAAAATCACCATTTAGAAATGGCGCTTAGTAAATGTGCGCCACATCCTCTTTTTGTCTCTATGATTTAAAAATGGTGCTTGACAATATGATGTGTACATCTAGTGAATTAATTTTAGCAAATAGGAGAGTAATGATGTAAATGGATTTAAGATCACACTGCTACTGCATATAATATTAATATGAGACTTGCCGATTCACGGCGAAATGCAATAGAGGAATTGGGGCAATCTCCATTTTGGAGGTTGCCTGAAGCCGATCCACGGCGAGATTATGGTTTAATGGTGATGCACGCGATAGGTAGTAAATAATTTTCGTGTAATTAATTGTATGTATGAACATGGGTTCTTATATTATTTAGTTGAATAGATCAGATTTTCTGATTCTTTAAAAATCACCATTTAGAAATGGCGCTTAGTAAATATGCGCCATATCCTCTTTCTGTCTCTATGATTTTGCCTCTTTAAAATGGCGCTTCAGAATATGATGTGTAAACACTGATGAAGGACTGGTTCCGAAACGCGTTTGTTTGTCTGTTGAGAAAATAAAGTTCAAACTGATTGCCGACCCCGTGAGTGCTGTAATTTCTTTAAACGAGAAATTTTGGAGCAGGGATTTTTAACCACGAGGCACCACCGTGGTTTGGGAAGCACCCGCCCTTCGAGTGACCCGCAAGTGGGGTGCATTGGAGCTGGATATATATATATATATATATATATAGAGAGAGAGAGAGAGAGAGAGAGAGAGAGAGAGAGAGAGAGAGAATAAGAGGAGGTGATCGAGAACTTGCACTGAGAAAAGCTGAGTCCAAATGGATTATAACGGTTGGCACCGAGATACCATGGGGATTAAATATGGATGCAGAATTGCATAATTTTTTGTGAATCTTTTTGCACTGTCCAACAATATCTGTGCCACACTCAGGACTGTTATGATGTAAGCCAGAATACTGTTTTGAACCATTTGCAATGGGATTATATTATACATTTTGAGCGATGTCAACGAACAAACTTTGCTGTTTGTACTGCACTGATTATATTATTTTAAAGGGACTATAGGATTCTATTTTTAGGTACTTTACTACTTAACACTATGCACCTCAATACCTTGGACATTAGTGTTATATTTAAATAGTACTCCCTTCTTCCCATTTTAAGCTCACTATAGATCATTGTGGGACTTATAAGAGACATAAGAAAAACTGTTGTTCCCATAGTGTATACAAACCCATTTCTCAACTAATCACGGTGCACTTTAATAGGCGTAACCGTCCTGACATCTTTGGGCTGTCTAAACAAACTAATGCTTACATATACCATGCAAACTATCAACTTATATAATACCGTACATTTGACATGTACTTTTAATTTACTTATGAATAGACACTCTGTTCTTGGGCCATATGAGAATGCACCTTAATATCCTGGGTACCAATATTTCATCTACTATAAAACCTTTTTTTGTGGGACTTGGAATAGTGAAGCAGGAGAGATAATTGCTCTTATATCATGCATAAACACATTTCCCGGTCAAGCACAGTGCACTTTAAGACTTATTGCCGCCCTTGGATTTCTGGGCTGTTTAAATTAATGAGTTAATGCTTACATATACCCTGCAAATTATTAATTTATTGAGCACAATGCACTTTGAATATACCTCAAAATATATCCGGGAACAGATACTTTGCCCATTATGAAATGACAACTTCAGAATCTACCAACTTCTTTTATATATATGATGACAACATTTTGAGTTTGTTCTCGCTTAGCAATATGCACTTTAACATCAATCTTACTTGCTCAAATACCAAGATGTCTGGCTTTGACAGCGTTAACACAATCTATTTTCTACTGTCTTAAGTCCTCTGTCTACCACACATGTGTCCTATCACTCCATTGACTTCTCTTAATCACCAACAGTCCAGACATTTTGAATTAAATTATGTGTCTTTGTTTTGTCCCTTCTGTTGGACCTGATTTGTGATGAATCGAATACTAAACTTTCCGGACAACCTATTATATATAATTCTGGGGTACACTGTTGACCCCTCTAGATCACCAACAGTCCAGACATAATACTGAATGTGTTTTTTGTCTCAGCGCCTTTTGTGGGACCTGATTTGTGATGAATCAAATATCAAATTTTCCTAATAATATAATATATGCTTTTCTGGGGTACTTTACCAGAATTGTGGAAACATTTGATCAGTATATCAATTTGTATATTGTATAGATATCCTAAAATATGTTTTTCTGGGGTACTTTACCAGAATTGTGGAAACATGTGATCAATATATAATTTGCATATTGTATAGATAATGTCACAATAATGTTTCAAAAGAGTATAAACAAATGGATTAGGGCTGCTTTGCAACGTTTTGCTTACACTGCTACTGTCATTTACAAGAACAAATAATCTGTGTTCCTTTAAAATGTTGGTTTTAATGGTTGTGGGAGGGACTGCTCAGTCCCTACTTATAGACACTCTGTACAGCGCACTCTATGATCCCGACGAAGGCCCTAGGCCAAAACCCGTGGGTCTTCTTCCCCAACTGAAGCACATGCACTTTGCTGAAAATTAAGAAACTTCAAAAAAGAATAAAGCGTTTCTAAAAAGAATTACAGACCCATTTGCTTCTCTGATCTGCTTGGTGATGTCGTCCTGTGCCCTCAACGAATGGCGTGTGATACCAAGGAAGGTTAATGTGGGACACGTATGTATAAATATATATATATATATATATATATATATATATATATACATATATCTTCACATTCACCAGCGCTTTCTCTTTTACTCAGCAAGGTATCCACGGCACCATGAAGAGATAAGGTCTGGGCAATTATTTCTTTTTAATATTTATTTCAATCCACCATTAGTGCAGAGATATGGACGGTCTACGTGTTTCGGCGCTATGCCTTCAACTGGACCATAGAGTCTGGCTGTCTAGATCGCCATTTTAAAGTGACAGGTGCTTGTTTGTTTTTATCCTTGTGCTTATTTCTAGACTGCAGACCCACTACTCATATTTCCGCCATTTTCACTTTTATATATATATATATATACAGTCCCCTTGGTTATTTAGGGTCCTTGGGGGTCAACTACCCCTCCTGTTACCGCCAGTAAGTCGCACACAGTGGGTTTGCTGAGAGGTTTTCAGTGGACATGCCCCCTTTCTCCCATCGCTCTGCAAACGCGCCTCCTGGTGCACTGCTAGTTGGTGAATGAAGTCCCTTGGCTCTTGAGGGTCATTGAGGGCCAACTACCCCTCCTGTTACCCCCAGTAAGACCCACACAGCTGGATTATTGAGAGGTCATCGAAGGCTACGCCCCCTTTCTCCACCACACTGCAAACTCGCCTCCAAGCGCACTACTGGTTGGGGAAAGAAGTCCACTTTAGTCCTGAGGCCCTCAACCAGCAGTGCGCCAGAAGGCGCGTTTACAGAGTGGAGGAGAAAGGGGCCGTGGCCTCCAAAGACCTCTCAGCAGTCCCGCTGTGTTGGTCTTACTGATGGTAACAGGAGGTCTTGTTGGCCTCCAAGGACCCTCAGCAGCCAAGAGGTCTTTATCCTCCAAACAGCAGCGCGCTAGAAGGCGTGTTTGCAGAGTGCTGGAGAAGGGGGGGGGGGCGTCCAGTGAGTTGCTGGGCTTTTTTTTCTTTTTCTTTTCTTGTTTAAGGAAGGGAGGCTGTGTAGCCTCCCTTCCCTGGGCCGATTTTGTCCCCGGGCCCCCCCCTTGGGGCCAGGTATTTTTAGAATGGGGAGGGGGCCACATGGGCCCCTTCCCCAGGCCAGTTACGGCCCCGGGGACCCCATCCCTGGGGCCCTGCTTTATCTTTTTTTCATAAAAGAAGGGGGGCCGTGTGGCCCCCTTCCCTGGGCCAATTTTGGCCCAGTGGCCCAATCCGCTGGGGCCTGCCCCTTAAAAAAAAATTCTAATTAATAAAAAAGGAAGGGGGCTGCACGGCCACCCTCCCGTGCCAATTTGTGCCCCGGGACCCCATCTCCCAGGGCCTAGCCACAATACTGGGTGCATTGGTCCCACCCAGGACACCCAGTCATTTTTGTTGGGTACTGCGGGGCGAGCCTGAAGGCCCCTGTGATCCCTGCTAGCTCCCTGCATCCTGTGGGAGCCAGCGTTGCCTTGGGACAGAGGGAGCTGCTGAACATGCAGCTCCCTCTGTCCCAAAGCAATTCTGCTGTACTTCGAGTAAGCAAGGGCATTTTACATGCTCTCACTTACTCGAAACAGAGGAAGTTTGCTATGGCTTGGTTGGAGCGGTAATGCTGCCGCCAAGCCATAGCAAACTGCAATGTCCAGGGGGGTGGGCACCCCAGGACATTGCATGAGCTGGCCCTGAGGATGGCAGTCTCCAGGGCCATCTATGGCTTCATGAGGGGGGCCGCTTGGCCCCCCTCCAATGTTAATTTTTTCCCAGGGCGGTGTCGGTCCCCAGGGATGTGGGGGGGGGTCCGCGTGGCCCCTACCCCTGCAATATTCAAAATTAAAGCCCCGGGGAGGTGGTAGCCCCCAGGGCTGCGTGGGGTCCGCACGCCCCCCCACATTTGCTAAACAAAGAGCCCCAGGGAGGAGGCGGTCCAAGCCCCCCATTTATAAAATAAAAAGCCCCGATGAGGTGGTGGTCCCCGTGGCAGCGGGGGAGGCAATAGGGGCCTCCCCCACATTCTTTAAAAAAAGTAGCCCTGGGGAGGTGGTGGTCCCCGGGGCATTAGTAAGCCCCAGGAGAGGCGGCCCATGCTCTCCTCCTACTATAATTAAACATGCCCCCGGTACCTGGACGACGTGGGGGCCTATAAATAAGGAAGCACATTTTTTGGCAGGATTTGCAGATGCAGCGCGACTCCTGCCAAAATCTTTAAAAATGCTTTTTTGGCCCTGGGGTGTCCCACAAGAGGCCTGGGGGTGAGGGTGTTTCTACCCTGCCCCCTTTTCTTTTTTAAATCTTTTTCTGTGACTCAGTCACCTGAGTCACAAGATGGATGCCAACACTTCCTGGTTTGAAGTGTTGGTAGCCAATCAGATCTCAGCAGGAGATTGGGAGGGGTCGAGGCTCCATAGCGTCCCTACATATACAGCTTAAAATTTCATTCAAATAACTCCAAAACTACAGAGCGGATTTACACCAAATCACAAAAAGGCACTTCCTTGGACCAACATCTAACGTCCTGCCAAATTTGGTGTAATTCCGTTCAGCAGTTCGGACTGTAGCAGTGTCTAATGGTCCTACGGGAATTAACATGGGGCAAACGTGCTTTTAAACAGCCCCTGGTTCTCGGGCCCCGCTTGACGGATCACCCCGAAACTTTCATGACAGCAGCTGAAGTGAGCGTTGTTTCAATTTTGAAACTTTTGTGAAGATTCGTCAAACGGCGCCAACGTATTTGGCAAATGAAAACACTTTCGCCATGTACCCTACAGCTTCCCTCAGGAGGCCGGGGCAGCTCTGATAACTGGGCACCATATGGGCATTGTCTCAGAGTGGTGAGGATTGCGGTGTCTATTAATCTTTATATGAGGATCTCCCCTGACCCCGCATTATGATTCACGTTGGGCTGTTTAAACTGTGGAAGTTTTCCGAGTTGACTGATTGAAATGCCTTGGAGCTGCTTCAATGTACGCACCTTATGCTAAACATTTTAAAACTCTAAGGCTGTTGAGATTTTATTCTTGCCGAGAACACTACAAGAACAAGGAGATGTTGATTTTTATTGACTTGTGCAGTGGGCATATACCGTAGTAGCAGTTATCAACATTAAGGTCTGTTAAAGCCACAACTTTAGACACCGGAAAGATGATGTTTCATTATTGCATCATGGGACTGGTAGTCCCGCTGTAGTCTTCTGGATTGTTACGGTGACGCTAAGGCTCTATGTGAAGTTAATAAGTTTTTATGAGGTCTATGTGTTATTCACGCTACTGGGCAATGTTTTAAGAATGTGTATTATGTCTTATACATTTCTGCACTACTCGGTATTTCATGCATTTTAAATATGAATTCCAACATAAAAGTATCAAATAACGTGTTCAGCAGCTATTAAGCAAGCAGAATGTGTCAACATTATTGGCATTTCCGATTGATAACATGATTTGAACATATTCAGCCCAAGGAAACATTTTTTATGCTACATGAGGTGGTTGACGCCATCTGCTAATTAATAGAATTAGGATTTAGTGTATTTAATTTGCTTCACTTTGTATTTGGTATGTTTGATGCTCATACAATTGCACACTTCGCAAAATATTTCTGATGTATCAGGTAATTTTCTTGTATGTCTATTTAATTATGAAGTATTTGCAGCATTTTTAAGTATTTTTACTAAGTATTTTTACTATGTCCATAAACTAGGCACTATATACTCATTGCAAAATATGGTGCCTATCAGATTGACAAAGGCTGTTTCCTACAGCCGAAACGCGTCTCTTTTAGCTGCCGGGTCGCGTGTGACCCATTTTCGTTAAAAGAAGCTGTATACATGCAAGCTTCGTGTCCATGCCTTTTTCCTTTTGGAGCTGGGGCTGTATTTATATATATATATATATATATATATATATATATATATATATATATATATATATATATATATATTCACTGAAAAAACCATAGGTTTTAGGGACAGTTATAGTTAGTTGGACATTTCACTAGTACAAAACCATAGAAATTCCCCCGTTATAGTTAGTTCAGCTAACTATAACTCGCGCCCCGCAATGCACTGCTGATGACGTCACATATTACATCACTCATGACATGGTCAGTGACATCACTGATGACATCACTGATGACATCTCAAATGACATCACTGATGATATCATCCAGTGACTGTGTGTTTCTGTAAAGTTTAAATATGTTTAATATATATAGGGAAAGGCGTATTGAAGAATGAGTGGGTGTATAAGTGTCTGAATGGATGATTTAGTACGTGCGTGACTGACTCTACAAGTGAGTGATTAAACGTATCTTACTGAATGCATGGGTTAGTGACTAAACTGTGTGAATGTCTGTATCCGTCTGTTTGTTGGTGTGTAAGTGGATGCATGGATTTGCGAATAGCTACATGAGTGTCTATATGGGTTATTGATTGGTTCTCTGAGTATCTGTATGGCTGCCTGAGTGTTTGTGTGGGTGGGGTGTGTGTGACTCTGTACATAGATGTGTGAGTGGGTGATTCACTGGGTGCATGATTTCAAGAGTGCATCTGTGGGTGAGTGTGTGTATGGGTGTGTTAGTGAGTGAATGTATATCTCAGTGGTACATGTGCGAGTAACTTCATATGTAAAAGGCAGTATATATGTATGTTAGAGTATTTAAATGGCTATAAGTGAGAGTGTGTGATTGTGAGAGTGGCTGTATGGATGCGTGTGTGCTTGTATCAGTTATTGTATAAGAGTGTAAGAATGTGCTAGTATTTGTATGAGTAAGTGAGCTGGTGTGTGTATAACTGTATAGGTGAGTAAATGGGTGTGTGATTAATTTTTGCATGACTGACTAGGTGTGTGAGTACCTCTATGGATGAGTGGCGGTGTGTGAGTGTTTATATAGGTGTATGAGTGCATATGATAGTCCTGTACTGAGTGACTGTAAGTATGAGTGACCCTACGGGTGAGTGAGTAGATGTGTGTGTGTAGACCTAAGAATCAGTGAGTGGGTATGTAGTTATTGGTATTGGAGTGTGTATGGTTTTGAGAATGGCAGTCTGTAATTTAGAGTGGGTGTATCAAAAGTTATATTAGGGTGTGAGAAGATGCGTGAAATTATCACATGGATGATGTCATCAGTGATGTCATTTGAGATGTCATCAGTGATGTCATCAGTGATGTCACTGACCATGTCATGAGTGATGTAATATGTGACGTCATCAGCAGTGCATTGCGGGGGCGCGAGTTATAGTTAGCTGAACTAATTATAACGGGGGAATTTATATGGTTTTGTACTAGTGAAATGTCCAACTAACTATAACTGTCCCTAAAACCTATGGTTTTTTCAGTGAATTTCAAAGGTTTTTTAAATGCTAATTTTTAACTATAACGTGTCTGAAACCTATGGTTTTTTCAGTGAATTTCAAGGTTTTTAAATGCTAATTTCTAACTATAACGTGCCTGAAACCTATGATTTTTAAGTGAATTTCAAAGGTTTTTTAAATGCTAGTTTCTAACTATGCCTACAGAGGTAGGACATGTGAAGAAAGAAGAAAAACGCACAGAAAGAAGCAAAAGAAATGCAGAAAGAAGCAACAGAAGTCCACAAAGACGAAGAAAAGTGCAGGAAGAAGCAAAAGATGTGCAGAAATAACCAACAGAGGAGCAGAAAGAGGCCTTGTTGCAAAATCATCCTGTGCCCACAACTTTTTCAGACGGGTACTGGTGGTAACTGACTCTGACTAACCAGTCAGTGCTATGCTAAAAGACACTTAGAATACAGTGAAAACACCTACATACACTAGGGAACACTATGCGTTGGGGTACCCCTGTGATTAGCATGACCTCCTCTGTAAGTCCCTAGTACATAATAGGGCAGGGGGATTAAAACTACCTCTTAAAACGCGCTACAGGGCGCGTTTGCACAGTGGTGAAGGGAGGGGGCCTGAGGTGACATGTGTGCAAATGCGCCCCGTGGCGCGTTTTAAGTTGCGGGATTAAGTCCCCTTGAATCCTAAGGGTCCCTGGGGCCCAACTAGCCCCCCAGGTACCTACAGTTAGGACCACAGAGCTGAGTTGCAGAGAGGCGTTCCGAGGCCACGCACCTTTTTTCACCTCTCTGCAACGCAACTCTGTTGTGCTTACTGAAGGTACCTGGTGGGCTAGTTGGCCCCAGGGTCCCTCAGGATTCAAGGGGAATTATTTCCCCAACTTAAAACGCACCACAGGGCGTGTTTGCGCACATGTCACCTGAGGCCCCGCCCCTCCTTTCACCACTGTGCAAACACGCCCGTGGCGCGTTTTAAGTTGGGGGATTAGGTCACCTTGAATCCTGAGGGTCCCTGGGGCCCAACTAGCCCTCCAGGTACTTCCAGTAAGCACCACAGGCCTGCATTGCAACGCCTGTAACAAATTGTGCAGTTGTGTTTAGGTAGTGAAGGGGGTCGTGCTGGGGGTAGTGTTTTAGGGTTTAGGGTAGTGCAGTGGTGTTTGTGTAGTGTAGGGGGTCATGCTGGGGGTAGATTTAGGGTTTAGGGTAGTGCAGTGGTGTTTGGATAGTGTAGGGAGTCGTGCTGGGGGAGTGTTTTAGGGTTTAGGGTAGTGCAGTGGTGTTTGGGTAGTGTAGGGGTTGTGCTGGGGATAGTGTTTTAGGGTTTAGGGTAGTGCAGTGGTGTTTGGGTAGTGTAGGGGGTCGTGCTGGGGGTAGTGGTTTAGGGTAGTGCAGTGGTGTTTGGGTAGTGTAGGGGTACTGCTGGGGGTAGTGTTTTAGGGTTTAGGGTAGTGCAATGGTGTTTGGGTAGTGTAGGGGGTACTGCTGGGGGTAGTGTTTTAGGGTTTAGGATAGTGCAGTGGTGTTTGTGTAGTGTAGGGGGTAGTGTTTTAGGGTTTAGGGTAGTGCAGTGGTGTTTGTGTAGTGTAGGGGGTCGTGCTTGGAGTAGTGTTTTAGGATTTAGGGTAGTGCAGTGGTGTTTGTGTAGTGTAGGAGGTCGTGGTTTAGGGTAGTGCAGTGGTGTTCGGGCAGTGTAGGGGGTCATGCTGGGGATGGTGTTTCAGGGTTTAGGGCAGTGCAGTGGTGTTCGGGCAGTGTAGGGGGTCTTGCTGGGGGTGGTGTTTCAGGGTTTAGGGCAGTGGTGTTCGGGTAGTGTAGGGGGTCATGCGGGGGTAGTGTTTCAGGGTTTAGGGCAGTGCAGTAGTGTTTGGGTAGTGTAGGGGGTCATGCTGGGGGAGTGTTTGAGGGTTTAGGGCAGTGCAGTTGTGTTCGGGTAGTGTAGGGGGTCGTGCTGGGGGAGTATTTTAGGGTTTAGGGTAGTGCAGTGGTGTTCGGGTAGTGTAGGGGGTCGTGCTGGGGGTTGAGTTTCAGGGTTTAGGGCAGTGTAGTGGTGTTCGGGCAGTGTAGGGGGTCGTGCTGGGGCTGGTGTTTCAGTGTTTAGGGCAGTGTAGTGGTGTTCGTGCAGTGTAGGGGGTCTTGCTGGGGGTGGTGTTTCAGGGTTTAGGGCAGTGCAGTGGTGTTCGGGCAGTGTAGGGGGTCTTGTTGGGGGTGATGTTTCAGGGTTTAGGGCAGTGCAGTGGTGTTCGGGCAGTGTAGGGGTCTTGCTGGGGGTGGTGTTTCAGGGTTTAGGGCAGTGGTGTTCGGGCAGTGTAGGGAGTCGTGCTGGGGTGGTGTTTCAGGGTTTGGGGCAGTGCAGTAGTGTTCGGGCAGTGTAGGGGGTTGTGCAGGGGGTGGTGTTTCAGGGTTTAGAGCAGTGCAGTGGTGTTCGGGCAGTGTAGGGGTCGTGCTGGGGGTGGTGTTTCAGGGTTTAGGGCAGTGCAGTGGTGTTCGGGCAGTGTAGGGGGTCGTGCACGGGGTGGTGTTTCAGGGTTTAGGGCAGTGCAGTGGTGTTCGGGCAGTGTAGGGGGTCGTGCTGGGGCTGGTGTTTCAGGATTTAGGGCAGTGCAGTGGCGTTCGGGCAGTGTAGGGGGTCTTGCTGGGGGTGGTGTTTTAGGGTTTAGGGCAGTGGTGTTCGGGCAGTGTAGTGGGTCTTGCTGGGGGTGATGTTTCAGGGTTTAGGGCAGTGCAGTGGTGTTCGGGCAGGGTAGGGGGTCTTGCTGGGGGTAGTTTTTCAGGGTTTAGGGCAGTGCAGTGGTGTTCGTGCAGTGTAGGGGGTTGTGCTGGGGATGGTGTTTCATGGTTTAGGGCAGTGCAGTAGTGTTCAGGCAGTGTAGGGGGTCGTGCTGGGGCTGGTGTTTCAGGGTTTAGGGCAGTGCAGTGGTGCTCGGGCAGTGTAGGGGGTCATGCTGGGGGTGGTGTTTCTGGGTTTAGGGTAGTGCAGTGGTGTTCGGGCAGTGTAGGGGGTCGTGCTGGGGCTGGTGTTTCAGGGTTTAGGGCAGTGCAGTGGTGTTCGGCAGTGTAGGGGGTCGTGCTGAGGCTGGTGTTTCAGTGTTTTGGGCAGAGCAGTGGTGTTCGGGCAGTGTAGGGGGTCGTGCTGGGGCTGGTGTTTCAGGGTTTAGGGCAGTGCAGTGGTGTTCAGGCAGTGTAGGGGGTTGTGCTGGAGGTGGTGTTTCAGGGTTTAGGGCAGTGCAGTGGTGTTCGGGCAGTGTAGGGGGTCTTGCTGGGGGTGGTGTTTCAGGGTTTAGGGCAGTGGTGTTCAGGCAGTGTGGGGGGTCGTGCTGGGGGTGGTGTTTCAGGGATTAGGGCAGTGCAGGGGTGTTCGGGCAGTGTAGGGGGTCGTGCAGTGGCTGGTGTTTCAGGGTTTAGGGCAGTGCAGTGGTGTTCGGGCAGTGTAGGGGGTCGTGCACGGGGTGGTGTTTCAGGGTTTAGGGCAGTGCAGTGGTGTTCGGGCAGTGTAGGGGGTCGTGCTGGGGCTGGTGTTTCAGGATTTAGGGCAGTGCAGTGGCGTTCGGGCAGTGTAGGGGGTCTTGCTGGGGGTGGTGTTTCAGGGTTTAGGGCGCAGTGGTGTTAAGGCAGTGTAGGGGGTCGTGCTGGGGGTGGTGTTTCAGGGATTAGAGCAGTGCAGTGGTGTTCGGGCAGTGTAGGGGGTCGTGCTGGGGGTGGTGTTTCAGGGTTTAGGGCAGTGCAGTGGTGTTCGGGCAGTGTAGGGGGTCGTGCACGGGGTGGTGTTTCAGGGTTTAGGGCAGTGCAGTGGTGTTCGGGCAGTGTAGGGGGTCGTGCTGGGGCTGGTGTTTCAGGATTTAGGGCAGTGCAGTGGCGTTCGGGCAGTGTAGGGGTCTTGCTGGGGGTGGTGTTTTAGGGTTTAGGGCAGTGGTGTTCGGGCAGTGTAGTGGGTCTTGCTGGGGGTGATGTTTCAGGGTTTAGGGCAGTGCAGTGGTGTTCGGGCAGGGTAGGGGGTCTTGCTGGGGGTAGTTTTTCAGGGTTTAGGGCAGTGCAGTGGTGTTCGTGCAGTGTAGGGGGTTGTGCTGGGGATGGTGTTTCATGGTTTAGGGCAGTGCAGTAGTGTTCAGGCAGTGTAGGGGGTCGTGCTGGGGCTGGTGTTTCAGGGTTTAGGGCAGTGCAGTGGTGCTCGGGCAGTGTAGGGGGTCATGCTGGGGGTGGTGTTTCTGGGTTTAGGGTAGTGCAGTGGTGTTCGGGCAGTGTAGGGGGTCGTGCTGTGGCTGGTGTTTCAGGGTTTAGGGCAGTGCAGTGGTGTTTGGCAGTGTAGGGGGTCGTGCTGAGGCTGGTGTTTCAGTGTTTTGGGCAGAGCAGTGGTGTTCGGGCAGTGTAGGGGTCGTGCTGGGGCTGGTGTTTCAGGGTTTAGGGCAGTGCAGTGGTGTTCAGGCAGTGTAGGGGGTTGTGCTGGAGGTGGTGTTTCAGGGTTTAGGGCAGTGCAGTGGTGTTCGGGCAGCGTAGGGGGTCTTGCTGGGGGTGGTGTTTCAGGGTTTAGGGCAGTGGTGTTCAGGCAGTGTAGGGGGTCGTGCTGGGGGTGGTGTTTCAGGGATAAGGCAGTGCAGGGGTGTTCGGGCAGTGTAGGGGGTCGTGCAGTGGCTGGTGTTTCAGGGTTTAGGGCAGTGCAGTGGTGTTCAGGCAGTGTAGGGGTCGTGCTGAGGGTGGTGTTTCAGGGTTTAGGGCAGTGCAGTGGTGTTCGGGCAGTGTAGGGGGTCATGCTGGGGGTAGTGTTTTAGGGTTTAGGGCAGTGCAGTGGTGTTCGGGCAGTGTAGGGGGTTGTGCAGGGGCGTGGTGTTTCAGGGTTTAGGGCAGTGCAGTGGTGTTCGGGCAGTGTAGGTGGTCTTGCTGGGGGTGGTGTTTCAGGGTTTAGTGCAGTGGTGTTTGGGCAGTGTAGGGTGTCTTGCTGGGGGTGGTGTTTCAGTGTTTAGGGCAGTGCAATGGTGTTCGCGCAGTGTAGGGGGTCTAGCTGGGGCTGGTGCATCAGCTTTTAGGGCAATGCAGTGGTGTTCGGGCATTGTAGGGGGTCTTGCTGGGGGTGGTGTTTCAGGGTTTAGGGCAGTGCAGTGGTGTTCGGGCAGTGTAGGGGGTCTTGCTGGGGCTGGTGTTTCAGGGTTTAGGGTAGTGCAGTTGTGTTCGGGCCGTGTAGGGGGTCGTGCTGGGGCTGGTGTTTGAGGGTTTAGGGCAGTGCAGTGGTGTTCGGGCAGTGTAGGGGTCGTGCTGGGGGTGGTGTTTCTGGGTTTAGGGTAGTGCAGTGGTGTTCGGGCAGTGTAGGGGTCGTGCTGGGGGTGGTGTTTCAGGGTTTAGGGCAGTGGTGTTTGGGCAGTGTAGGGGGTCTTGCTGGGGCTGATGTTTCAGGGTTTAGGGCATTGCAGTGGTGTTCGGGCAGTTTAGGGGTTCGTGCTGGGGGTGGTGTTTCAGGGTTTAGGGCAGTGCAGTGGTGTTTGGGCAGTGTAGGGGGTCGTGCGGGGGGTGGTGTTTCAGGGTTTTGGGCAGAGCAGTGGTGTTCGGGCAGTGTAGGGGTCGTGCTGGGTGTGGTGTTTCAGGGTTTAGGGCAGTGCAGTGTTGTTCAGGCAGTGTAGGGGGTCTTGCTGGGGGTGGTGTTTCAGCGTTTAGGGCAGTGCAGTGGTGTTCGGGCAGTGTAGGGGGTCTTGCTGGGGGTGGTGTTTCAGGGTTTAGGGCAGTGCAGTGGTGTTCGGGCAATGTAGGGGGTCTTGCTGGGGCTGGTGTTTCAGGGTTTACGGCAGTGCAGTGGTGTTCGGGCAGTGTAGGGGGTGTTGCTGGGGCTGGTGTTTCAGGGTCTAGGGTAGTGCAGTGGTGTTCGGGCAGTGTAGGGGTTGTGCTGGGGCTGGTGTTTGAGGGTTTAGGGCAGTGCAGTGGTGTTTGGGCAGTGTAGGGGGTCATGCTGGGGCTGGTGTTTCAGGGTTTAGGGTACTGCAGTGGTTTTCAGGCAGTGTAGGCGGTCGTGCTGGGGGTGGTGTTTCAGGGTTTAGGGCAGTGCAGTGGTGTTCGGGCAGTGTAGGGGTCGTGCTGGGGGTGTTGTTTCAGGGTTTAGGGCAGTGCAGTGGTGTTCGGGCAGTGTAGGGGGTCGTGCTGGGGCTGGTGTTTCAGGGTTTTGGGCAGAGCAGTGGTGTTCGGGCAGTGTAGGGGGCCGTGCTGGGGGTGGTGTTTCAGGGTTTAGGGCAGTGCAGTGTTGTTCGGGCAGTGTTGGGGGTCGTGCTGGGGGTGGTGTTTCAGGGTTTAGGGCAGTGGTGTTCGGGCAGTGTAGGGGGTCTTGCTGGGGGTGATGTTTCAGGGTTTATGGCAGTGCAGTGGTGTTCGGGCAGTGTAGGGGGTCTTACTGGGGGTAGTGTTTCAGGGTTTAGGGCAGTGCAGTGGTGTTCGTACAGTTTAGGGGTCATGCTGGGGGTGGTGTTTCAGGGTTTAGGGCAGTGCAGTAGTGTTCGGGCAGTGTAGGGGGTCGTGCAGGGGTGGTGTTTCAGGGTTTAGGGCAGTGCAGTGGTGTTCGGGCAGTGTAGGGGATCGTGCTGGGGGTGGTGTTTCAGGGTTTAGGGCAGTGCAGTGGTGTTCGGGCAGTGTAGTGGGTCGTGCAGGGGGTGGTGTTTCAGGGTTTAGGGCAGTGCAGTGGTGTTCGGGCAGTGTAGGGGGTCTTGCTGGGGGTGAAGTTTCAGGGTTTAGGGCACTGCAGTGGTGTTTGGGCACTGTATGGGGTCTTGCTGGGGGTAGTGTTTCAGGGTTTATGGCAGTGCAGTAGTTTCGGGCAGTGTAGGGGGTCGTGAAGGGGGTGGTGTTTCAGGGTTTAGGGTAGTGCAGTGGTGTTCGGGCAGTGTAGGGTGTCATGCTGGGGGTGGTGTTTCAGGGTTTAGGGCAGTGCAGTGGTGTTCGGGCAGTGTAGGGGGTTGTGCACAGGGTGGTGTTTCAGGGTTTAGGGCTGTGCAGTGGTGTTCAGGCAGTGTAGTGGGTCATGCTGGGGCTGGTGTTTCAGGGTTTAGGGCAGTGCGGTGGTGTTCGGGCAGTGGAGGGGGTCGTGCTGGGGCTGGTGTTTCAGGGTTTAGGGCAGTGCAGTTGTGTTCGGGCAGTGTAGGGGGTCGTGCTGGGGCTGGTGTTTCATGGTTTAGGGCAGTGCAGTGGTGTTCGGGCAGTGTAGGGGGTAGTGCTGGAGCTGGTGTTTCAGGGTTTAGGGCAGTGCAGTGGTGTTCAGGCAGTGTAGGTGGTCGTGCTGGGGCTGGTGTTTCAGGGTTTAGGGCAGTGCAGTGGTGTTCGGGCATCGTAGGGGGTCGTGCTGGGGCTGGTGTTTCAGGGTTTAGGGCAGTGCAGTGGTGCTCGGGCAGTGTAGGGGGTCGTGCTGGGGGTGGTGTTTCTGGGTTTAGGGTAGTGCAGTGGTGTTCGGGCAGTGTAGGGGTCATGCTGGGGCTGGTGTTTCAGGGTTTAGGGCAGTGCAGTGGTGCTCGGGCAGTGTACGGGGGCGTGCTGGGGTGGTGCTTCAGGGTTTAGGGCAGTGGTGTTCGGGCAGTGTAGGGGTCTTGCTGTGGGTGATGTTTCAGGGTTTAGGGCAGTGCAGTGGTGCTCGGGCAGTGTAGGGGGTCGTGCTGGGGGTGGTGTTTCAGGGTTTAGGGCACTGCAGTGGTGTTCGAACAGTGTAGGGGGTCGTGCAGGGGCTGGTGTTTCAAGGTTTAGGGCACTGCAGTGGTGTTCGGGCAGTGTAGGTGGTTGTGCTGGGGGTAGTGTTTTAGGATTTAGGTTAGTGCAGTGGTGTTTGGGTAGTGTAGGGGGTCGAGCTGGGGGTAGTGTTTAGGGTAGTGCAGTGGTGTTTGTGTAGTGTAGGGGGTCATGCTGGGGGTAGTGTTTTAGGGTTTAGGATAGTGCAGTGGTGCTTGTGTAGTGTAGGGGGTCGTGCTGGGGGTAGTGTTTTAGGATTTAGGGTAGTGCAATGGTGTTTGTGTAGTGTAGTGGGTCATGTTTTAGGGTAGTGCAGTGATGTTTGGGTAGTGTAGGGGTCGTGCTGGGGGTAGTGTTTTAGGATTTAGGTTAGTGCAGTGGTGTTTGGGTAGTGTAGGGGGTCGTGCTGGGGGTAGTGTTTTAGGGTTTAGGGTAGTGCAGTGGTGTTTGTGTAGTGTAGGGGGTCATGCTGGGGGTAGTGTTTTAGGGTTTAGGATAGTGCAGTGGTGCTTGTGTAGTGTAGGGGGTCGTGCTGGGGGTAGTGTTTTAGGGTTTTGGGTAGTGCAGTGGTGTTTTTGTAGTGTAGGGGGTCATGTTTTAACCCCTTCGCTGCTTCTGTCGGCCAACGGCCGTCGCGAGCACTACCTCCGTAGTGCTGCGCACGTCCATTGGCCGACGCGGCCACGCCCACTCCGCTAAACCGCCGCACCGCGGCGGAATTGCCGCCGCGGTTAAGTGGTTAAGATGCAACGCTCCAATACCTGACCAGTCTGCACTACATAAAACTGCAAAAAAACTAAAAATAAAAAGTGTTTTGCACACTTTTGTCATTGGGCTATATGTGGGCTACATCTGGGTAATATTTGTGCTACATTTGGGCTCTTTTTCTCTGGTGGCCATCTTGGAAGACTTCTTTGTTATGAAGTTTCCTAATTTCCTCATTTACTGCAGTCTCCTCAGTAGGAAATGCTTTCAGTTTTTACTTTGATTCCATCAAGAAGGCATTCAGATGTGTCTCACATTTGCCATAAATTCAGAATGTTAGCACTCTAGTTGCTCATTAGATCACTGTAGTAAAGCTACTGCTCACTAGGTAGTTAACTGGAAGTCTGCTGCTGGTATTGAAAGTGATTGTTTCAGTCTGCATGTCAGAATTTTCTAATGAAGTAGAAGAGGATTTGAGATCTCACTTAAAACATGCCCTCATTTTTCTTTCTGCAGCACTAACCATAATTTCTATTTCAAAAGAACCCCCTCATTTTGTTCCTTTTTAAATTAAATGTTTTAAGTATTAACGGTTTATTCCAATCAAGATGGCTTCAGGTGTGCCATACTTTTGTCATAAGTAAGGCTGTTAGCGCTCTAGTTGTTCTTTAGAACACTCTGGGAAGCTGCAGTAGAACACAAAGGCATCAACTGGCAGGCTGCTCCTGTTGAAATATAACAGGAAGATATTTGAGATCACACTTGAAACATGTCCTAATTTTTCTTTCTACAGCACTACCCATAATTTCTATGACAAAATGAACCCCATCATTTTGTTCCTTTTAAATTAAATGTTTTAAGTGTTACCAGTTTATTCCAATCAAGATGGCTTCAGGTGTGCCATACTTTTGTCATAAGTAAGGCTGTTAGCACTCTAGTTGTTCTTTAGAACACTCTGGGAAGCTGCAGTAGAACACAAAGGCATCAACTGACAGGCTGCTCCTGTTGAAATATAACAGGAAGATATTTGAGATCTCACTTGAAACATGTCCTAATTTTTCTTTCTATAGCACTAACCATAATTTCTATGACAAAATGAACCCCATCATTTTGTTCCTTTTAAATTAAATGTTTTAAGTGTTACCAGTTTATTCCAATCAAGATGGCTTCAGGTGTGCCATACTTTTGTCATAAGTAAGGCTGTTAGCACTCTAGTTGTTCTTTAGAACACTCTGGGAAGCTGCAGTAGAACACAAAGGCATCAACTGGCAGGCTGCTCCTGTTGAAATATAACAGGAAGATATTTGAGATCTCACTTGAAATCCTAATTTTTCTTTCTACAGCACTAACCATAATTTCTATGACAAAATGAACCCCATCATTTGGTCCTTTTTAAATTAAATGTTTTAAGTGTTACCAGTTTATTCCAATCAAGATGGCTTCAGGTGTGCCATACTTTTGTCATAAGTAAGGCTGTTAGCACTCTAGTTGTTCTTTAGAACACTCTGGGAAGCTGCAGTAGAACACAAAGGAATCAACTGACAGTCTCTGCCCTTGTTGGATGTACATGTTTTACTGAGAATGTCAGACTTCATTCTCACATGACTGAGAAAGATAATGTGAATTTACAGAAAATATGCTCTCATTTTACCTTCTGGAGCACCTTCCAAAACTCTATGGGACAAGCATGTGAAAATAGTTTTCTCTCAAACATGATTCATGATATCCCAGCAGAAGGTTTTTCACAGGGTAAAATCACCTTAGAACACACCACAATTCCTGAAATTAGTATGGTACCATCAACAAATGAATTCTAATGTAACTAGAGTCTGTTATCACCCTTTATAGTTCTCCTTTTGGTAACCCTCAAAATCTTTGATTCACTACAATGCATTTCAATGAGGTACTATCATTTATATTGGTCCCAAGATGGCTGCCAGCAATTCCAGGATAAAGTGCTGATAGCCAATCAGATCTCACGATGACATGTGTGGTTAGGCTCCGCCCAGATATATATGTGATTTTACTTTTGATTTTCTCAGCAACTACTGAACGGATTTACATCATTTAACAAAAGGGTTCTTTCTGAACCAAGAACTACCTCTTTGCCAAATTTGGTGTAATTCCGTTCAGCAGTTCGGGCTGTAGCCGTGTCTAAAGTTTCCTATGGGAAAATGAATGGGAAAACACGTTTTGGGACCCCCTTTTTCTCGGCCCCCGCTTGACGAATCACCCCGAGACTTTCAGGGTAGGAGCGGACCGGAGCGGGCCATAAAGTTTGAAAATTTCGCGAAGATTCGTCAACCGGCAAGAGAGTTATTTCAAATAGAATGTCAGCGGATTTCCTATGGAAAATAGTTCCTAACTATAACTATCTACTGGCGACCGCCAGTAGATAATATATATATATATATATATATATTTATATTCACTGAAAAACCACAGGTGTCATCAGTGATGTCACTGACCATATCATGAGTGATGCAATATGTGACGTCATCAGCAGTGCATTGCAGGAGCGCGAGTTATAGTTAGCTCAGCTAACTATAACGGCCGAATTTCTCTGGTTTTGTACGAGTGAAATGTCAGCTTAACTATATCGTCCCGAAACTTTCTAAGGTTTTTTAAAATGTTAGTTTTTAACTATAACGTCCCTGAAACCTATGGTTTTTTTCAGTGAATTTCAAAGGTGTTTTTAAATGCTAATTACTAACTATAACGTCCCTGAAACCTTTGGTTTTCTCAATGCATTTCTAAGGTTTTTTAAATGCTAATTTATAACTATAACATAGTAGTCGCGTTTGCAGAGTGGTGCAGAAAGGTGGCTGGGCCTCCGACCAGCACTCAGGAATTCCGCTGCGTAGGACTTACAGGAGATACCAGGAGGGCTTCTTGGCCCCCAAAGTCCCTCAGGAGTAAAGTGGACTTCATTCCCCAACCCGTAGTGTGCCAGGAGGCACGTTTGCAGAGTGGTGGAGAAAGGGGGGCATGGCCTCCGAAGACCTCTTAGCAATACCACTGTGTGGGACTTAGTGGAGGTAACAGGCGGGGTAGTTGGCCCCAAAGATGTCCTTGGGGGCCAACTACCCCTCCTATTACCTCCAGTAAGTCCCACACACAGCAGCATTGGTAAGTTCTCATAGGAAGCGCGTTTTCAGAGTGTTGCAAGGAGGGGGCGGGGCCTCGCTGGGCTTCCGGTGAGATGCCAGCTTTTCTTTTTTTTGTTAGAAGGGGGGCTGTGTGGCCCCGCTTCTCTTAATATTTTGTGGGCCCTGGGGACCCCATCCCCCAGGGCCTGAGACATTTTATATTTTAAAAATAAAACAGGAAGGGGCGCGCGCCCTCCCGAGGCCGATTTCGGCCCTGGGCACCCCATCCCCGGGGCATGGCCACATTTTTTTAAATTTCTTTTTAAATTCCTGTTAAAGGAAGGGGGCCACGAGGCTATTTTTGGCTCTGGGGACCCCATCCCCCGGGGCATTGCCTCTTTTAAATTTTTTTTTAAATATTATTACGGGAGGGGGGCCGTGTGGCCCCCTTCCCTTGGCCTCTTTTGGCCCCGGGGACCCCATTCCCTGGTGCCTGGCCTCTTTGTCCGGACCGTGGGGGGAGCCCCAATGCCACTGCGGTCCCTGCTGGCTCCCCGCCAACTGCGGGAGCCGGCATTGCTTTTGGACAGAGGGAGCTGCTGACATGCAGCTCCCCTTGTCCAAAAGCAATTCTGCTTTGCTTCGTGAAAGCGGGAGCAGTGTTTGCTATGACAGCCTATCATAGCAAACTGCAATGTCCCGGGGGTGGGCAACCCGGGACATTGCTGGAGCCGGCCCTGGGGGGTGGCGGTCCCCAGGGCCATCGAGGGCTTCAGGAGGGGGGCCGCCCTCCCATCAAGATTAAAGTCCCCGGGAGGTGGTGGTCCCCCGGGCAGGGGTTCCACAACAGACCCCTTTTTTTGAATAATTAGTGCCCCCGGGAGGTGGTGGTCCCCGGGGCAGAGTGGGGGGCTCAAGCCCCCCAACACTTAGTATTACAAGTAGCCATGGGGAGGTGGCAGTCCCCGGGGCTTGGGGGGGCCTGTGAGGCCCCCCGCCCGAAATAAGTAGACTGCCACCTCCCCGGGTCAGCGTGGGGGGAAGGAGCACACCCCACACATTTTTTTATAACAAGCCCCGGGGAGGTGGCAGGCCCCCGCAACATAATAAAATATTGCCCCCGGGACCTGGCACACCCGGGGGATTAAAAAAAATGAAGTGCGGGAGCCCGCGCTTCATTTTTAAAAAAAATGTTCTGCCAGATTCGCGCACTTGACGTGACTCCGGCCGAAAATTTAAAAAGAAAAAATGCTTTTTGGCCCTTGGGGTCCCTGTCGGACCCCTGACCAGGCCTAGGGGTCAGGGTGTTTTACCCTGCCCCCTTTTCTTTTTTTAAATGTTTTTGTTACCTTTTTTCCTGTGACTCGGTAGCGAGTCACAAGATGGCTGCCAACACTTCCTAGTTTGAAGTGTTGGCAGTCAATCAGAATCAAGCTCATGCTCTGGAGGGTTCGTGGATCCACCACGGTCACCAGATATATAAATATTTTAAATATGAATATTTCAGGAACTACTGAACGGATTTACACCATTTTAAAAAAAAGCATGCTTTCTGAACCAAGAGCTACCGTTTTGCCAAATTTGGTGTAATTCTGTTCACCAGTTCGGGCTGTAGCTTTGTCTAAAGTTTCCTATAGAAATTAACATGGAGAAAACGCGCTTTGGGACCCCCCCTTTTTTCTTGGCCCCTGCTTGATGAATCACCCTGAAACTTTCAAGACAGGAGCTGATCGGAGCACCCCATTCGTTTTGAAAATTTCGCGAAGATTCGTCAAACGGCGCCAAAGATATTGGTAAAAGAAAAAACGCCTTTCCTATGGAAACTAGGTCCTAACTATAACTACCTACTGGCGACCACCAATAGATTATATATATATATATATATATATATATATATATATATATATATTATCTACTGGCGGTCGCCAGTAGATAGTTATAGTTAGGACCTATTTTCCATAGGAAATCCGCGACATTCTATTTGAAATAACTCTCTTGCCGGTTGACGAATCTTCGCGAAATTTTCAAACTTTATGGCCCGCTCCGGTCCGCTCCTACCCTGAAAGTCTCGGCGGTGATTCATCAAGCGAGGGCCGAGAAAAAGGGGGTCCCAAAGCGTGTTTTCCCCATTCATTTTCCCATAGGAAACTTTAGACACGGCTACAGCCCGAACTGCTGAACGGAATTACACCAAATTTGGCAAAGAGGTAGTTCTTGGTTCAGAAAGAACCCTTTTGTTAAATGGTGTAAATCCGTTCAGTAGTTGCGGAGAAATTAAAAAATAAGAGTCAAAAATCAATTTCCCATAGGAAACTTTATGCAAGGCTACAGCCCGAACTGCTGAACGGAATTACACCAAATTTGGCAAAGAGGTAGTTCTTGGTTCAGAAAGAACCCTTTTGTTAAATGGTGTAAATCCGTTCAGTAGTTGCTGAGAAAATCAAAAGTAAAAACACATATATATCTGGGCGGAGCCTAACCACACATGTCATCGTGAGATCTGATTGGCTGTCAGCACTTCATCCTGGAATTGCTGGCAGCCATCTTGAGACCAATATACATGATAGTACCCCATTGAAATGCCTTGTAGTGAATCAAAGATTTTGAGGGTTACCAAAGGAGAACTATTAAGGGTGATAACAGACTTTAGTTACATTAGAATTCATTTGTTGATGGTACCATACTAATTTCAGGAATTGTGGTGTGTTCTAAGGTGATTTTACCCTGTGAAAAACCTTCTGCTGGGATATCATGAATCATGTTTGAGAGAAAACTATTTTCACATGCTTGTCCCATACAGTTTTGGAAGGTGCTCCAGAAGCTAAAATGAGAGCATATTTTCTGTAAATTCACATTATCTTTCTCAGTCATGTGAGAATGAAGTCTGACATTCTCAGTAAAACATGTACATCCAACAAGGGCAGAGACTGTCAGTTGATTCCTTTGTGTTCTACTGCAGCTTCCCAGAGTGTTCTAAAGAACAACTAGAGTGCTAACAGCCTTACTTATGACAAAAGTATGGCACACCTGAAGCCATCTTGATTGGAATAAACTGGTAACACTTAAAACATTTAATTTAAAAAGGAACAAAATGATGGGGTTCATTTTGTCATAGAAATTATGGTTAGTGCTATAGAAAGAAAAATTAGGACATGTTTCAAGTGAGATCTCAAATATCTTCCTGTTATATTTCAACAGGAGCAGCCTGTCAGTTGATGCCTTTGTGTTCTACTGCAGCTTCCCAGAGTGTTCTAAAGAACAACTAGAGTGCTAACAGCCTTACTTATGACAAAAGTATGGCACACCTGAAGCCATCTTGATTGGAATAAACTGGTAACACTTAAAACATTTAATTTAAAAAGGAACAAAATGATGGGGTTAATTTTGTCATAAAAATTATGGGTAGTGCTGTAGAAAGAAAAATTAGGACATGTTTCAAGTGTGATCTCAAATATCTTCCTGTTATATTTCAACAGGAGCAGCCTGCCAGTTGATGCCTTTGTGTTCTACTGCAGCTTCCCAGAGTGTTCTAAAGAACAACTAGAGCGCTAACAGCCTTACTTATGACAAAAGTATGACACACCGGAAGCCATCTTGATTGGAATAAACCGTTAATACTTAAAACATTTAATTTAAAAGGAACAAAATGAGGGGTTCTTTTTTAAATAGAAATTATGGTTAGTGCTGCAGAAAGAAAAATGAGGGCATGTTTTAAGTGAGATCTCAAATCCTCTTCTATTTCATTAGAAAATTCTGACATGCAGACTGAAACAATCACTTTCAATACCAGCAGCAGACTTCCAGTTAACTCCCTGGTGAGCAGTAGCTTTAGTACAGTGATCTAATGAGCAACTAGAGTGCTAACATTCTGAATTTATGGCAAATGTGAGACACATCTGAATGCCTTCTTGATGGAATCAAAGTAAAAAACTGAAAGCATTTCCTACTGAGGAGACTGCAGTAAATGAGGAAATTAGGAAACTTCATAACAAAGAAGTCTTCCAAGATGGCCACCAGAGAAAAAAGAGCCCAAATGTAGCACAAATATTACCCAGATGTAGCCCACATATGGCCCAATGACAAAAGTGTGCAAAACACTTTTTATTTTTAGTTTTTTGCAGTTTTATGTAGTGCAGACTGGTCAGGTATTGGAGCGTTGCATCTTAAAACATGACCCCCTACACTACAAAAACACTACTGCACTACTCTAAACCCTAAAACACTACCCCAGCACGACTCCCTACACTACACAAGCACCACTGCACTATCCTAAACCCTAAAACACTACCCCCAGCATGACCCCTACACTACACAAACACCACTGCACTACCCTAAACCCTAAAACACTACCCCCAGCACGATCCCCTACACTACCCAAACACCACTGCACTAACCTAAATCCTAAAACAATACCCCAGCACGACCCCCTACACTACCCAAACACCACTGCACTACCTTAAAACATGACCCCCTACACTACACAAACACCACTGCACTACCCTAAACCCTAAAACACTACCCCCAGCACGACCCCCTACACTACACAAGCACCACTGCACTACCCTAAACCTAAAACACTACCCCCAGAACGACCCCCTACACTGCCCGAACACCACTGCAGTGCCCTAAACCTTGAAACACCAGCCCCTGCACGACCCCCTACACTGTTCGAACACCACTGCACTGCCCTAAACCCTGAAACACCACCCCCAGCACGACCCCCTCCACTGCCCGAACACCACTGCACTGCCCTAAACCCTGAAACACCACACCCTTCACGACCCCTACACTGCCCGAACACCACTGCACTGCCCTAAACCCTGAAACACCAGCCCCAGCACGACCACCTACACTGCACGAACACCACTGCACTGCCCTAAACCCTGAAACACCAGCCCCAGCATGACCCCCTACACTGCCCGAACACCACTGCACTGCCCTAAACCGTGAAACACTAGCCCCAGCACGACCCCTACACTGCCAGAACACCATTGCACTGCCCTAAACCCTGAAACACCAGCCCCAGCACAACCCCTACACTGCCCGAACACTACTGCACTGCCCTAAACCCTGAAACACCACCCCGTGCACGACCCCTACACTGCCCGAACACCACTGCACTGCCCTAAACCCTGAAACACCACCCCCAGCACGACACCCTACACTGCCCGAACACCACTGCACTGCCCTAAACCCTGAAACACCATTCCCCTGCACGACCCCCTACACTGCCCGAACACTACTGCACTGCCCTAAACCCTGAAACACCATCCCCAGCACGACCCCCTACACTGCACGCAACACCCCTGCACTGCCCTAAACCCTGAAACACTACCCCAGCAAGACCCCCTACACTGCCCGAACACCACTGCACTGCCCTAAACCCTGAAACATCACCCCAGCAAGACCCCTACACTGCCTGAACACCACTGCCCTAAACCCTGAAACACCACCCCCAGCAAGACCCCTACACTGCCCGAACACCACTGCACTACCCTAAACCCTACAACACTACCCCCAGCACGACCCCCTACACTACACAAGCACCACTGCACTACCCTAAACCCTAAAATACTACCTCCAGAACGACCCCTACACTGCCCGAACACCACTGCACTGCCCTAAACCTTGAAACACCAGCCCCTGCACGACCCCTACACTGTTCGAACACCACTGCACTGCCCTAAACCCTGAAACACCACCCCCAGCACGACCCCCTACACTGCCGAACACCACTGCACTGCCCTAAACCCTGAAACACCACCCTTCACGACCCCCTACACTGCCCGAACACCACAGCACTGCCCTAAACCCTGAAACACCACCCCAGCACGGCCCCCTACACTGCCCAAACACCACTGCACTGCCCTAAACCCTGAAACACTATCCCCAGCAAGACCCCCTACACTGCCCAAACACCACTCCACTGCCCTAAACCCTGAAACATCACCCCCAGCACGACCCCCTACACTGCTCCGAACACCACTGCTCTGCCCAAAACCCTGAAACACAAGCCCCAGCACGACCCCCTACACTGCCCGAACACCACTGCTCTGCCCAAAACCCTGACACACAAGCCCCAGCACGACCCCCTACACTGCCCGAACACCACTGCACTGCCCTAAACCCTGGAAACACCAGCCCCAGCACGACCCCCCTACACTGCCCGAACACCACTGCACTACCCTAAACCCATAAACACCACCCCCAGCACGAACCCCTACACTGCCTGAGCACCACTGCACTGCCCTAAACCCTGAAACACCAGCCCCAGCATAACCCCCTACACTGCCCGAACACCACTGCACTGCCCTAAACCCTGAAACACCAGCCCCAGCACGACCACCTACACTGCACGAACACCACTGCACTGCCCTAAACCCTGAAACACCAGCCCCAGCATGACCCCCTACACTGCCCGAACACCACTGCACTGCCCTAAACCATGAAACACTAGCCCCAGCACGACCCCCTACACTGCCAGAACACCATTGCACTGCCCTAAACCCTGAAACACCAGCCCCAGCACAACCCCCTACACTGCCCGAACACCACTGCACTGCCCTAAACCCTGAAACACCACCCCGTGCACGACCCCCTACACTGCCCGAACACCACTGCACTGCCCTAAACCCTGAAACACCACCCCCAGCACGACACCCTACACTGCCCGAACACCACTGCACTGCCCTAAACCCTGAAACACCATTCCCCCTGCACGACCCCTACTCTGCCCGAACACTACTGCACTGGCCTAAACCCTGAAACACCATCCCCAGCACGACCCCCTACACTGCACGAACACCCCTGCACTGCCCTAAACCCTGAAACACTACCCCCAGCAAGACCCCCTACAATGCCCGAACACCACTGCACTGCCCTAAACCCTGAAACATCACCCCCAGCAAGACCCCCTACACTGCCCGAACACCACTGCCCTAAACCCTGAAACACCACCCCCAGCAAGACCCCTACACTGCCCGAACACCACTGCACTGCCCTAAACCCTGAAACACCAGCCCCAGCACGACCCCTACATTGCCCGAACACCACTGCACTGCCCTAAACCCCGAAACACCACCCCTGCATGACCCACTACACTGCCCGAACACCACTGCACTGCCCTAAACCCTGAAACACCATTCCCCCTGCACGACCCCCTACTCTGCCCGAACACTACTGCACTGGCCTAAACCCTGAAACACCATCCCCAGCACGACCCCCTACACTGCACGAACACCCCTGCACTGCCCTAAACCCTGAAACACTACCCCCAGCAAGACCCCCTACAATGCCCGAACACCACTGCACTGCCCTAAACCCTGAAACATCACCCCCAGCAAGACTCCCTACACTGCCCGAACACCACTGCCCTAAACCCTGAAACACCACCCCCAGCAAGACCCCCTACACTGCCCGAACACCACTGCACTGCCCTAAACCCTGAAACACCAGCCCCAGCACGACCCCCTACATTGCCCGAACACCACTGCAGTGCCCTAAACCCTGAAACACCACCCCTGCATGACCCACTACACTGCCCGAACACCACAGCACTGCCCTAAACCCTGAAACACCACCCCCAGCACGCACCCCCTACACTGCCCGAACACCACTGCACTGCCCTAAACCCTGAAACACCACCCCCTGCACGACCCCCTACACTGCCCAAACACCACTGCACTGCCCTAAACCCTGAAACACCACCCCCAGCACGACCCCTACACTACCCGAACACAACTGCACTGCCCTAAACCCTCAAACACTCCCCCAGCACGACCCCCTACACTACCCGAACACAACTGCACTGCCCTAAACCCTAAAACACTCCCCCAGCATGACCCCCTGCACGACCCAAACACCACTGCACTGCCCCAAACCCTGAAACACCACCCCCAGCAAGACCCCCTACACTGCCCGAACACCACTGCACTGCCCTAAACCCCTGAAACACCACCCCCAGCACGACCCCCTACACTGCCCGAACACCACTGCACTACCCCTAAACCCTAAAACACGACCTCCTACACTACACAAAGACCACTGCACTACCCTAAACCCTAAAACACTACCCCCAGCACGACCCCCTACACTACACAAACACCACTGCACTACCCTAAACCCTAAAACACTACCCCCTACACTACACAAACACTACTGCACTACCCTAAACCCTAAAACAATACCCACAGCACGAACCCCTACACTACCCAAACACCACTGCACTACCCTAAACCCTAAAACACTACCCCCAGCAGTACCCCCTACACTACCCAAACACCATTGCACTACCCTAAACCCTAAAAACACTACCCCCAGCAGTACCCCCTACACTACCCAAACACCACTGCACTACCCTAAACCCTCAACCACTACCCCCAGCACGACCCCCTACACTACCCAAACACCACTGCACTACCCTAAACCCTAAAACACTACCCCCAGCACAACCCCCTACACTACCCAAACACCACTGCAATACCCTAAACCCTAAAACACTCCCCCAGCACGACTCCCTACACTATCCAAACACCACTGCACTACCCTAAACCCTAAATCTACCCCCAGCATGACCCCCTACACTACACAAACACCACTGCACTACCCTAAACCCTAAAACACTACCCCCAGCACGACCCCTTCACTACCTAAACACAACTACACAATTTGTTACAGGCGTTGCAACGCAGGCCTGTGGTGCTTACTGGAAGTACTTGGTGGGCTAGTTGGGCCCCAGGGACCCTCAGGATTCAAGGTGACCTAATCCCCCAACTTAAAACGCGCCACGGGGCGCGTTTGCACAGTGGTGAAGGGAGGGGGCGGGGCCTCAGGTGACATGTGCGCAAACACGCCCCTTGAATCCTGAGGGACCCTGGGGGCCAACTAGCCCACCAGGTACCTTCAGTAAGCACAACAGAGTTGCGTTGCAGAGAGGTGAAAAAGGTGCGTGGCCTCGGAACGCCTCCTGCAACTCAGCTCTGTGGTCCTAACTCTAGGTACCTGGGGGCTAGTTGGGCCCCAGGGACCCTCAGGATTCAAGGGGACTTAATCCCGCGAACCTAAAACGCGCCACGGGGCGCGTTTGCACAGCGTTTTAAGAGGTAGTTTTAATCCCCCTGCCCTATTATGTACTAGGGACTTACAGAGGAGGTCATGCTAATCACAGGGGTACCCCAATGCATAGTGTTCCCTAGTGTATGTAGGTGTTTTCACTGTATTCTAAGTGTCTTTTAGCATAGCACTGACTCTGGTTAGTCAGAGTCAGTTACCACCAGTACCCGTCTGAAAATGTTGTGGGCACAGGATGATTTTGCAACATGGCCTCTTTCTGCTCCTCTGTTGGTTCTTTCTGCACATCTTTGCTTCTTCCTGCACTTTTCTTCGTCTTTGTGGACTTCTGTTGCTTCTTTCTGCATTTCTTTTGCTTCTTTCTGCGCGCTTTTTCTTCTTTCTTCACATGTCCTACCTCTGTAGGCATAGTTAGAAACTAGCATTTAAAAAACCTTTGAAATTCACTGAAAAACCATAGGTTTCAGACACGTTATAGTTAGAAATTAGCATTTAAAAAACCTTTGAAATTCACTGAAAAACCATAGGTTTTAGGGACAGTTATAGTTAGTTGGACATTTCACTCGTACAAAACCATAGAAATTCCCCGTTATAGTTAGTTCAGCTAACTATGACTCGCGCCCATAGCAATGCACTGCTGATGACGTCACATATTACATCACTCATGACATGGTCAGTGACATCACTGATGACATCACTGATGACATCTCAAATGACATCACTGATGACATCATCCATGTGATAATTTCATGCATCTTCTCACACCCTAATATAGCTTTTGATACACCCACTCTAAATTACAGACTGCCATTCTCAAAACCATACACTCCAATACCAATAACTACATACCCACTCACTGATTCTTAGGTCTACAACACACATCTACTCACTCACCCGTACAGTCACTCATACTTACAGTCACTCAGTACAGGACTATCATATGCACTCATACACCTATATAAACACTCACACACCGCCACTCATCCATAGAGGTACTCACACACCTAGTCAGTCATGCAAAAATTAATCACACACCCATTTACTCACCTATACAGTTATACACACACCAGCTCACTTACTCATACAAATACTAGCACATTCTTACGCTCTTATACAATAACTGATACAATCACACACGCATCCATACAGCCACTCTCACAATCACACACTCTCACTTATAGCCATTTAAATACTCTAACACACATATATACTGCCTTTTACATATGTAGTTACTCGCACATGTACCACTGAGATATACATTCACTCACTAACACACCCATACACACACTCACCCACCCAAGCAGTCCATCACAGATGCACTCTTGAAATCATGCACCCAGTGAATCACCCACTCACACATCTATGTACAGAGTCACACACACCCCACCCACACAAACACTCAGGCAGCCATACAGATACTCAGAGAACCAATCAATAACCCATATAGACACTCATGTAGCTATTCGCAAATCCATGCATCCACTTTACACACCAACAAACAGACGGATACAGACATTCACACAGTTTAGTCACTAACCCATGCATTCAGTAAGATACGTTTAATCACTCACTTGTAGAGTCAGTCACTCACGTACTAAATCATCCATTCAGACACTTATACACCCACTCATTCTTCAATACGCCTTTCCCTATATATATTAAACATATTTAAACTTTACAGAAACACACAGTCACTGGATGATGTCATCAGTGATGTCATCAGTGATGTCATCAGTGATGTCACTGACCATGTCATGAGTGATGTAATATGTGACGTCATCAGCAGTGCATTGCGGGCGCGAGTTATAGTTAGCTGAACTAACTATAACGGGGAATTTCTATGGTTTTGTATGAGTGAAATGTCCAACTAACTATAACTGTCCCTAAAACCTATGGTTTTTTCAGTGAATATATATATATATATATATTCTTGAAACGTGTCCTAATTTTTCTTTCGACAGCACTAACCATAATTTCTATGACAAAATGAACCCCAAAGAAACTAGATCCTAACTATAACTACCTACTGGCAACTGCCATATTTATAAATGTTGTAGAATATGCCATGAGTGATGTTATATGAGAGGACATAAGCAGTGTATTGCAGGGAGAAAGTTATAGATAGTACTGCAAACTATAACTGGTGAATTTTTGTGGGTTTGTTTTAGTTCAAAATGATAATGTGGTCACAGAGATATTCAACTAGTTATAACATTACTTTAACCTTTGTTTTGTCAGTGAATATATATATATTCACTGACAAAACAAAGGTTAAAGTAATGTTATATACAAACACACAAAAATTCACCAGTTATAGTTTGCAGAACTAGCTATAACTTGCGCCCTGCAATACACTGCTTAATACCTCTCATATTACATCACTCATGGCATGTTCTACGACATTTATATATATGGCGGTTGCCAGTAGGTAGTTATAGATTAGGATCTAGTTTCCTAGGGGTTCATTTTGTCATAGAAATTATGGTTAGTGCTGTAGAAAGAAAAATTAGGACACGTTTAAAGTTCTCAAATATCTTCCTCCTCTATTTCATTAAATCATTCTGACATGCAGACTGAAACATGCATTTTCAACACCAGCAGCAGAATGCCAGTTAAATCCCTGGTGATCAGCAGCTTTACTACAGTGTTCTAAAGATCAACTAGGGTGCTAACATTCTGAATTTATGCCAAAAGTGTGGCACATCTGTGGGCAATCTTGATGGAATCGAAGTGGAAAACTGAAAGCATTTTGTACTGAGGATACTGCAGCAAATGAGGAAATTAGGGAGCTTCATAACAAATACGTCTCCCAAGATGGCCACCAGAGAAAAAAGAGCCCAAATGTAACACAAATATCACCCAAATGTAGCTTAGGTATAGCCCAATGACAGTAGTGTGCAAAACACTTAGGGGCAGGAAATGGCGCAAATTCTGCAGCGCCGTGCTGCATCATTTAGAAAATGCAGGAATGTGCTGTATTTACAAAAATACGGCGCACCCCTGTGTTTTCCCTTGCCTCTAAAAATAGCTGCCTAGTCACCAACACAGACACCCTTGTGCCACAGTGCATGGGTGTCTGCATTGCAGGGATGATTGTTTATGTGCTGGAAGGTGTCCATTCCTGTACATAAACAATCAATAATGGCAATTTGTTACTTCTATATGTGCTGCATTCTGCAGCACATATAGAAGTAGCAAATTGCGATATTTAATGATTGTTTTTGTGCAGGAAGGGACACTTCCTTCACAAAAACAATCAGTAATGGCATTTTGCTCTTTTCTATATGTGCTGCGGAATGCAGCACACATAGAAAGTAGCAAACGCAGCAGAGAAATAAAAGTATTTTTCCTCGTTGCGCCAATCTAACGCCTGCTTTTGCATTGCGTTAGTATTTGGAGCTGCCTCAGATTTACACATCCTTGTAAATCTGGGGAAGCACCAAAGTAATGGGTGTTGCGGTGGAATACCCACAGCAGCACCTCATTGCACGCCCCTTTCACGCAGATATCTGCATGAAATGGTACTATATTTACAAAGTGCTGTTAAGCCATGCTAAGTGGCTTAACGCCCCTTTGTAAATATGGTGCAGGGCGATTGAGCCACCGGAACGTTGAAAAAAGCGACGCTCCGGTGGCGCAATTCCCTTGTACATATGTTGTTTAATTTTTTGTTTTTTTTGCACTTTTATGTAGTGCAGACTTGACTCAAAGGTATTGGAGTGCTTTACATGAGCATCAGTTACATTACACAAGGACACATTCATTTTGGTTTTAGACATGGGGAGATTAAGTTATTTGCCAAGAATCACAGGATGTCAAGCTGACTCGAAATTGGAACCTGGCTCCCCAGTTAGCGCACTATCCATATTTTCTATGGGAATAAAAGATCCTCTCATTTTTATAATTTCTAAAGGAAATGCTTTGAGTATTACGTAGTTTTGATTACATCAAGAAGAGGTCAGGCGTGCACACATTTTTGTAATAAATATAGAATGTTAGCAATCTAGTTGTTCATTAAAAATACTGTGGGAGCAGAGGTCGGGCCACAGACTTGGTTAATTGAGGCCAGGGAGGAGGGTGCAGAGGCAACAAGTTTGACCATGTTGGGCAGGCGGGAGGAGCAGTGGCAGCACAACAGACCACGGAGGGCAGGGGGAAGGGGCAACAAACCAATCATGCAAGACAGGCAAGAGAGGCTGTGGCAATATAAAAGACCATTGAGGGCAGAAGGAAGAGGCAGTGGCAGTACAACCACCACACGCCAACAGACCCAATTCAAGCAGGAGACTCAAAATGTTTTTAAGCCCAAAAGGGCTTTATTTTATCTACCTCCTGCCTAAAATCTCCTCTTTTTCAATGTGAGTCAATAGGGAAAATCAATTCCCAGTATTTTGTTTTCAAAATCCCCTCTTACCAAGTTCAAAATGTTGGTAAGTATGGTGCATTGGATCACGAAGGGTATGCTTGTCATTTTTTGCAACAACATCCAGTTCCACCATAAGCAGAGGATTGTAGATAGCTCATTGTGGCCTTCAATTCCAACTTTGAAGGCAGATTTCATCAAGCTAAACAGACTCAAAGCATTATTGTTTCAAAAGAGGTAGCTCTCACATCTGCTTGTGAGCCTTTGAATTGCAGGTGATTAGACTTTCTAGCGAAATACAGTCATTGTTAAACACAAAACTACCTCTGCATTTCAGTGAATTAGTGCATCAAATTTTTAATGCATCTAACATGGCCGGTCTCGCACATTACTTTTTAAGGTTTTCAGTTCCAGCCTATTCAGTTAATTCCAAACTGTCTTTGGAATAATACCTGCTTTTATTCATTCAATTTTTTCTAGTATGTTCAGAGGATTTCTGCTGCTGTTATAGCTCATTTGCAGCATTCTCATCCTATTTCTGTTTCTCCGCAATGGATGTTCCATTTGCAAGCCCCCTGGGTCTGTGAATGCTCCAACACTGCTGTGAGTGTATGCTTCAATACTTTGGAATTATTCTTCTACAAGAACTGGATCTCGATTGGTCACTATCATTCCGACCTGCCTGGTGCAACCCATGTTCCACTGCCTCTGGTGTCCCTTTGAATGGGCACTGGATATTTGCCTGGCTTTGCAGACGCCCACTGCAGTGGACATTAAACTGTTAATGAGTCCCTTAGTCCTCTGGAATGTTTTAGTATTGCAAGCTTTTTAGTTGCAGCTGTTAGGAAGAGGAAAAGACTGGCTGTTTAAACACTTGCACATATGGGCTCTATGTTGCACTGTTTGGTAATGATTTTATTTGATGCATTGTGATACTTTTATGATTGGGATTTTAGGACATGTTTATTTATATATATTATTCATGATCATTGTTTATGCCTGATTTTAATGTCTGTACTTTTTATGCTTTTAATCAACCGGATAAAGTATTTTGACAGATGCAGTCCCTTAGCAACACATTTTCAGGACTGTCCCTTGGGTTTGTGGCTTCCTCCACAATGAGAGGTTTGAGCCACTCACTTTTGTGGAAATGTGTGCATTGGCACATGGATCACAGAATACAGGCTCTCACTAACACGGATGCAGGTTACCCGGTAGGTGTCTCAGCATCGGTCGAGGATCATGTCTATTATTTTGAGCTTGTAACTTGGGCTGTCAATCAATCATCTTTCTGTGGTGTCGGACTCCTTTTGGAGTTCCTGATCTTTGAATATGCGAGTGCCATCATTGATTCCTCCAAAGCACCTTAATTTGACTATTTTTCAAAATTTACAATTCATTTTCTAGATAATTTCTTTCCCAATATAATTTCATGAATTGTGCTTTGAGTTTGTTTATCTTCCAATTACATTCGTATTTTCAGTGCTTTATCGTGCTATTATTCTGACCAAAGGAGAGGGTGTCATGTGTTTCTCACATGGCCCATTGTCGTGTTTCCCTATGTTAGCCTAATCATGCACGTTGTAGACCAAGCTTTGGTTTTGCACACATTATTAAATATCACGCTTGCTTTCTGCCATGTTACATTTTCATACAGAACCAGCACATGTTTTCGCATTTTATTCTTTTCCTGGATTTAGTCTGAACAGCAAGGCCGAACAACATTGTCCCTTGTTATTACATTGTTATGTTATTTTCAGACACTAGCACCTAGACATAATAGGAGAATGCAGTTTCTGTTTTGAATACACATATCTTGTCATATAACTAGGGAGGGGGTGCTGGAAAACAACAGACTCACCGAGTGAAGGCCCTGAGACAAGAGCAATGCGTCAGCTGAAATGTAGAACATCCACCTATGTGTGCTAGCGTACAGATACCGCCACTGAATCCAGAGATCTAGAATCTATAACCACTTAGCTTTAGTAGTGGGGGAGGGTCTAGGCAGATCTGTCAGATAACATGACAGGGCTCTTTAATGAATATGGGTAATAAACCATGTTGATGACATTATTGACATGTATCTGTTTAATATTTGTGGGGCAATTATTGCACCTTGGAGCGATAGTTTAAATAAACACTGTAAAGCTTCCTTTGTGTCTCCTTTCAATTTTATTATGGACAAGTACGAGTGGAGAGAACGAAAGGGTGTGTCCTGTTACCGCGATCCCTGAGAGGGTTGAGAGTGTTGTGCTCTGGGGTGCCAAATCACTTGTCTCTCTGGAAAGGTTTGGAGAGCAAGTGAGGCACTAGAGCTAGTTGGACTCAGGCTCATAGATACTGATGTGGTGTAGTGACTCTGTCCCCTACATACTGACTTTCTATGGTCCTAAGCATAGTTCTGTTCCTGAGCAGAATCCCTGCAACAGAATAACATCACTCATGACATGGTCAGTAGCATCACTTATGTCATCACTGATGACATCTCAAATGACATCACTGGTGACATCACTGATGACAACATCCAGTGATTGTGAGTGTTTTCTAAAGGTTTTGAGTGTTAAACATATATACTAAGGTACTACAAAAGTTAAATTACTATACTTTGTGTACTACTAATCAGCTATACTATTTCTCAACATATATTATGTGAGTGGCTGTGTGACTGTATCCATGTGTGAGTGGATGTCTGAGTGACTGTATAGGTGACTGAGTACCTGTATGGGTGAAAAAGTGAGTGTGTGAAGAACTGCATAGGTGTTGGAGTGGCTGTATTGGTAGAGTGAGTGGGTGTTTTTTCTGTGTCTGTATAAGTGAGTGAGTGGCTGTGTGAGTGGCTGTATGGGCAAGTGAGTGGGTGTGTGAGTGGTTCTATGGATGAGTGAGTGGGTCTGTAATCATCTGTATTGGTGAGTGAGTGGGTGTATGAGCGGCTGTATAGGTGAGTGAGTGGCTGTATGGGTCTGTGAGTGGCTGTGTGAGTGGCTGTATTGGTGAGTGACTGTGTGTGTAAGTGGCTCTATGGGTGACTGAGTGGCTGTTTGAGTGGGTGTTTGGTTAACTGATTGGTTGTGCGAGTGGCTATATTGAGAGTAAGTGTCTGTGAGCGGCTTTATGGGTGAGTGAGTACATGTATGAGTGCTTGTATGGGTGAGTGAGTGGTTCTACTGAGAGGCTGTATGGGTGAGTGACTGGATGTGTGAGTGGTTGTATGGGTGAATGACTGTGGGTGTGTGGATAGCTATATGGGTGAGTGAGTGGCTGTGTCAGTGACTGTATGAGTGGATGAGTGGTTGAATGGAGTAGGTATATGGGTAGCAGTAGTGGCTGTGTGAGCGGCTGTATGGGTGAGTGAGTGTGAGTGACTCTATGGATCAGTGAGTGGGTGTGCGAGTGATTATATGGGTATGTGAGTGGGTGTATGAGTGGTTGTGTGGGTGTGTGAGTAGATGTATGAGTGGTTCTGTGGATAATGTAATCAGTGATGTCATTTGAGATGTCATCAGTGATGTCATGAGTGATGTCACTGACCATGTCATGAGTGATGTAATATGTGAGGTCATACAGCAGTGCATTGTGGGAGGGTAAATTATAGTTAGCTCAGGTAACTATAACTGCTTAATATCAATGGCTTTGTTCAAGTGAAATCTGGGCCTAACTATAATGTTCAGATTTTCACAAATGCCCTAAGGTAACTATAACTCATACACATGCCAAGCACAGTTTTCTCATCAATAATTGTATTGCAAAATGCTGCAGTGAGATTAACAATGATGTCATAGAAGATGTCATGAATGATTTAATATGTGGGGTAATTAGCATTGCATGGTGAGGGTGCGAGTTATAGTTACTTTAGGCACGAGTTATAGTTTCTTGACATATCTATATCTATAACTGCTGCATTTCTATGGCTTTATGTGTGTAGAGTCTGAACCTAACTATAATGTCCCTGTAACCTTTGTTTTTTTGTTGAATTTCTACATGTTTTATGATTCTATTTCCTAACTATAATGTCCCTGTAACCTTGTTTTTTCTGTGAATTTCTACGTTTTAAATGCTATTTCCTAACTACAGAGGCCCTGTATCCTTTGTTTTTTTTTCAATGAATTTCTAGGGTTTTTTTAACGTGAAAAATAATTAATTACCATACGTTAATCCAACCGCCGCCGTACATGGCCTGCGGTCAACCCCCCACATGCAGGCAACTCCACGCTGCTTAAAGACTTTGCTGTAAAAATGGCAAAATACTTTATCCCTTTCTAACTCGGTGTAGATGGCACTGTGCTAAACCTATGCTTAAAAACTTTGCTAGAAAACAGACATTTGAGGTGACCAGATTCA